>CM065589.1:82344126-82984611 GCA_033119425.1 Bufotes viridis
ATTTTCATGCAGCCCTATTTTTTTTTTCTATGGGGCCTGCGTTGCGTGAAAAATGCAGAATATAGAACATGCTGCGATTTTCACGCAATGCACAAGTGATGTGTGAAAATCAATGCTCATCTGCACGACCCCATTGAAGTGAATGGATCCGGATTCAGTGCGGGTGCAATGCGTTCACCTCGCGCATTGCACCAGTGCGGAATTCTTGCCGATGTAAAAGGGGCCTAAAACATAATTTTTTTGTTTCAAATATGCTATTATTGTGTTAAAGTGAAAAAAAAAGTATACACATTGGGTATTGCCGCGTCCTTAACAACAAGCTCTAGAAAAATATCATATGACCTAACCCCTCAGATGAACACCTTAAAAAAACTAAAATAAAAACTGTGTCAAAAAAGCCATTTTTGTCACCTTACCGCACAAAAATTGCAACACCAAGCGATCAAAATGGCGTATTCCACCGAAAGAAGTACCAATTAAACTGTCACCTCATCCCAAAAAAAATCAGACCCTACCTAAGCAATCGGTCAAAAAATAAAAAGCTATCACTCTCAGACAATGGAGACACTAAAATATGATTTTTCTGCTTCAAAACTGCTATTATTATGCTAAATATTATACAAATAAATAAATAAATATTAGGTATTGCCACATCCGTAACAACCTGCTCTATAAAAATATCTCATGAACTAACCCCTCAGGTGAACACCATAACAAATAAAAACAGTGCCAAAAAAGCCATTTTTTTGTCACATTACATCACTAAAATTGCAACACCAAGCGATCAAAAAGGTGTATGCCCCCAAAAATAGTACCAAACAAACCGTCACCTCATCCTGCAACAAAAGAAGACCCAACCTAAGACAATCGGTCAAAAAAGAAAAAAGCTATGGCTCTTAGACTATGGAGACACTAAAACATCATTTTTTGGGTTTCAAAAATGATATTATTGTGTAAATAAATAAGAAAAAGTATACAAATTAGGTATTGCTACATCCGTAATGATCCGCTCTATAAAAATGTCACATGCCCTAACCCCTCAGGTGAATGCTACAAAAATATGTAAATAAAAACTGCCAAAATTACCAATTTTTTGGCCACCTTGCCCCATAAAGTGTAATACTGAATGATCAAAAAATCATATGTTGTTTGTGCTGTACTCATTTTTCTCATGTTTTTTCCCCTTGTTTGTTAT
Organism: Bufotes viridis; assembly: GCA_033119425.1. Taxonomy (NCBI): domain Eukaryota; kingdom Metazoa; phylum Chordata; class Amphibia; order Anura; family Bufonidae; genus Bufotes; species Bufotes viridis. The sequence continues at coordinate 82,345,322 of CM065589.1, forward strand.
GTTATGCTTATAGCATTCATGTACCATCAATATTTCATTGTATGTCTATATGATATTACTGCAAAATTTCAATAAAAATGTATTTATTTAAAAAAAATCATAAGTACCCAAAAATGGTACCAATAAAAATGTCAACTCTTCCTGCAAAAAACGAGCCCCTGCACAAGATGATCGATGGAAAAATAAAAAAAATATGGCGTTCAGAAAATGAAGGCACAAAAACAATTTATTTTTCAAAAATGCTTTTTATGTAAAACTGAAACAAACAAATAAAGAAAGTAGACATATTTGACATCATTGCGTCTGTAACAACCAGCTCTATAAAAATAGCACATGATCTACCTTGTGAGATGAATGTTGTAAAAAATAAAAACGGTGCCAAAACAGACATTTTTTGGTTACCTTGCCTCACAAAAAACGTAATAGAGCAATTAAAAATTATATGTACCCCAAATTAGTACCAATAAAACTGGCACCTTATCCCCTAGTTTCCAAAATGGGGTCACTTTTTGGGAGTTCCTACTGTAAGGATGTATCAGGGGGCTTCAAATAGGACATGGCATTTAAAAACCAGTCCAGCAAAATCTGCTTTTCAAAAACCATATGGTGCTCCTTTTCTTCTGCGCCCTGCCGTGTGCCCTTACATCAGTTTACGACTATATGTGGGGTTTTTCTGTAAACCACAGAATCAGGGTAATAAATGTTGAGTTTTGTTTGGCTTTTAACCCTCGATGTGTTAAAGAGGAAAATTAATTAAAATGGAAAATCTGCCAAAAAAGTGAAATTTATGAATTTCATCTCCATTTTCCTTTAATTCTTGTGGAATACCTAAAGAATTAACAAAGTTTGTAAAATCAGTTTTGAGTAACTCGAGGGGTGTAGTTTCTACAATGTGGTCATTTATGGGGGGTTTCCACTATGTAAGCCCCACAAAGTGACTTCAGACCTGAACTGGTCCATAAAAAGTGGGTTTTGGAAATTGTCTTAAAAATTTTAAGAATTGCTTGTAAACTTTTAAGCCTTCTAATTTCCTAAAAAAATTTAACTTAATTTACAAAATGATGCCAACATAAAGTAGACATATGGTAAATGTTAAGTAATAAATATATATTATGGGGTATCACTTTCTGTTTTAAAAACAGAGAAATTAAAATGTTGAAAATATTTTTGATAAATTTGGGATTTTTTCATAAATAAGGGTGAAATATATTGACTCAAATTTATGACTATCACGAAGTACAATGTGTCACGAAAAAAACTGTCAAAATGGCTTGGATAAGTAAAAGTGTTTCAAAGCTATTACCACATAGAGTGACACATGTCAGATTTGCAAAAAAATGGCCTGGGCAGAAGGGCGAAAACTGGCCCGGGGTAGAAGGGGTTAATTATCTGTTTTCGTTTATTTTATATCCACATGGATGGACATTTATTTTTTGGGGGGCTGTTGAATGAAATTAAAGTTAAACCAGTATATAGGTGATCAGTGCAACAAAACACTGCGAATCACACAAAATTATCTGTGAGGGATAACGAATTTAGGCCTAAATCCGTATCTGTTTGTTTCTATCTATACAATTTTTTTGGCGTTGTTGATTATATTAAAACCAGCAAACGAAAGATCCAGAGCCAGCGTGTGGGTAGTAGCAGCACCAGATATCTGGCCACAAGTAATAGTAGTAATAGGCCACAGTTGTCCCTGCTGGCTTTGGAAAGGTGCAAGATTATTGTTGAGGGAAAAAAGTATGAGATTGTGGATCGTAGCAGGATGATGTGGAGGTGACTTTGGATAATGGCACTTATTTCTGGCACATGGGGGGCAGAGAGGAGAATGGCACATGATGGGGGGGGGAAATGGCACTTATTACTGGCACATGGGGGGCAGAGAGGAGACTGGCACATGATGGGGGGAGAATGGAACTTATTACAGGCACATGGAGGGCAGAGAGGTGACTGGCACATGATGGGGGGGAGAGTGGAACTTATTACTGGCACATGGGGGGGGGGCAGAGAGGAGACTGGCACATGATGGGGGAGAGTGGCAATTATTACTGGCACATGGGGGAGAGGAGACTGGCACATGATGGGGGGGAAATGGAACTTATTACCGGCACATGGGGGGGGGGAGGGTGAAGAGAGGAGACTTGCACATGATGGGAATAGCACTTATTACTGGCACTTGGGGGGGGGGGGAGAAAGGCACTTGTTACTGGCACATGAGGTGGGGGGGGGGGCAGTGGCACTTGTTACTGGCACATGATGGGGGGAGGGGGAGAGGCACTTTTCACTAGCACATGATAGGGGGCATCTATGCGGGCACCTCCTACTGGCACATTATTAGGGGGCACTATGGGGACATCTACTGAGGCCACAAAGAAGGGGTATTTTATATGGGGGCTCTGTGTGGCACTAGTATTATAAGGGGTATTATCTGTTTCTGCAGTATAATATTGGGGATCACAGTGGAACTTATTACTGGCACATGGGGGGCAGAGAGAAAGGTGACATAGTGTGGAGGTAGCAACAGCATCAGGAGACCCCAGAGTGGCAAGGTGACATAGTGTGGAGGTGGCAGCAGCATCAGTAGACCACAGAGTGGCAAGGTGACATAATGTGGAGGTGACAGCAACATCAGGAGACCACAGAGTGACCCGGTGACAGAGTGGGGAGGTGGGTGGCAATGCGAGTACCAGCTGAAGATGGTGGGTGAAAGAAGGAGCATCAGATGTGTGGCATCAGGCGGGTGGCAGCATTAGAATAGTAGCTGAGGCAGGTAGCCAGAAGAAACTGGTCTCTTTTGTCAAAGTGTTGGTGTTGTACCATGGATTATCTAGTTTGGTATAATCAGGCATTGGTGGGTGGAAATCCTGGCTGATCCACGCCTGATTCATCTTGACAAAAGTCAGTCTCTCCTCATTTTGGGTGGACAGGCGAGTTCTTCTTGGGGTAACTATGGCCCCTGCCGCACTAAACACTTCACTCTGATGCCACACTACTGGGGGGCAGGACAGCTTTTCCAGGGCTAACTCTATTTTTTCTTTTTCCATTAATAAACAACAAAAATGGCTTCAGAACATATAACTGCACTGCTGACCGGCAAATATATTTTTTCTTTTTCCACTAATACACGCCACAAAAGGCTTTAGAACATATAACTGCACCACTGAACGGCAAATATATTTTACTTTTGCCACTAATACACAACAAAATGGGCTGTAATTTTAGCACTTCACCACACAACGACAAATAAGCCCTTTTTTCCCACTAATACAAGCAAAAAAAATGCTTTGGAACATATAACTGCACCGCACAAGGGCAAATAAGACATTAAAATATTTCCTTGTAATAAACCCTGTTAATACCTGTATCAAACAGCACTTGCACCCCAATAACAAGAACAGTTTGCTGGAATTACAGAACTGTATAATGGCAATTTGGATCCCCAGTCAGTGCAGCAAGGTGTAATAGGATTGTTCCTATTGCCCAGGCTGTAACCTCCCCAACTGAACCCTGTTCAACATAAATGCTGTGGAATGATTAGTTCCTATCCTTTCCCTACACCTTGAATAATCTTTTCCTGCACTTGTAAATCGTTTTCGGAGCACAAGTTTTTTTCTAACACTGTCCCTAGCTCCTGCTGACGTCTCTTCCTGCACTAAGTACACTGGTAAATGGCAGAATCTAAGATGGCTGACGCTATTTATAGGGCTGTGACATCACAGGGCTGGCTGGCTGCTGATTGGCTGCATGCATGGCATTATCGGTGATCCCACCTTCCCAGAGTTCCTTGCTTCATGTCCTCACACGTGCAGTAGCCATTTTAGGAAAAAAATTCGTTCCAAAATCGCGAGGAAATTCGGCTTCGGTGCAAATCAAATTTATCTTGAAATTCAGATCGAATTCCACTTCGGCAGCTTCGATTTGCTCATCTCTAATTATAATGACATTGGTACTATAGTGGCATACAATAATTTGGGCTTCCCTGGTCAAAATTATTGTTACTGTGAACAGTTAAGCAAGTTAAAGATGAAAAGACATAAAGTTAAAGATTATACATTTGCTTTGTACTTTAAGCAAAAGCAATTTTTTATTTTCATCTTTTACATTTTGAAAACAACAAAAAAGGAAATGGTCCATAGCAAAAGTTTAGGCACCCTGCATGGTTAGTACCTAGTATCCCCTTTGGCAAGTATCACAGCTTGTAAGTGCTTTTTGTAGCTAGCCAAGAGTCTTTCTTTCAAATAGTCTTTCTATTTGTGGTATTTTTATCCATTCTTCCTTGCAAAAGTCTTCCAGTTCTGTAAGATTCCTGGGTCGTCTTGCATGCACTGCTATTTTGAGGTCCATCCACAGATTTCCAATTATGTTCAGGTCAGGGAACTGTGAGGGCCATGGTAAAACAATTAGCTTGCGCTTTTTGAGGTAGTATATTGTGGATTTTGAGGTGTGTTTAGGATCATTATCCATTTGTAGAAACCATTCTCTTTTCAACATAAGCTTTATTTTTTTTTTGAGTTGGCGTTATGTTTGCTTCCAGAATTTGCTGGAATTTTATTGAATCCATTCTTCCCTCAACCCCAAAGCATGATTGATGCACCCCCATTCTTAATGGTTGGAGAAGTGTTCTTTGTCTGGAATTCTGTGCCCTTTTTCTCCAAACATACCTTTGCTCATTCTGGTCAAAGAGCTCTATTTTACCCTCATTAGTCCACAGGACTTGTTTCCTAAATGCATCAGGCATCAAATTTCTAAATGCTTAATTTTATAGTGAGTACGCATAAGAGGTTTTCTTCTGATGACTCTTCCATGAAGGCCATATTTATGCAGGTGTCGCTGAACAGTAGAACGATGTACCACAAAGTCTGCTAAATCTTGAAGGTCTTTTGCAGTCAAGAGGGGGTTCTAATTTGCCTTCCTAGCAATCCTGCGGGCAGTTGTGAAATTTTTCTTGGTCTTCCAAACCTTCTCTTGACCTCCACTATTCCCGTTAACTGCCAATTCTTAATTACATTTTGAACTGAGAAAATGGCAACCTGAAAACGCTTTGCTATGTTCTTATAGCCTTCTCCTGCTTTGTGGGCCCCAACAATTTTCATTTTCAGAGTGTTAGGCAGCTGCTGTTTTGTGGGATACGGTTAGAGGAGTCTGTGTATTTATAAAGCTTTAAAATTTGCATCACCTGGCCTTTCCTAATAATGATTGTCAGAGCCTGAGAGCATTACAGGCCATTTAAGGTCTGAGACCTCAGTCTAAGTTATCTGAGTGTTCAAACCTCCTTAGGTACTTTTGCAAGGTACTATTTTCCCTTTTTCACTCTAAAATTGTACAAAGCAAAAAAATAAAATAAAATACAGTGACATTGCTTAAAAGGTTGAAAAGTGTGTTTTTCATCTTTAACTTTTTATGCCTTCTGGAGATCATTTCATATTCAACTTGCTTAACTGTTCTCACAGTAACAGTAAATCTGACCAGACTATTGCATGGCACTGTATACTGCTCAAGATTACTATATAGTGCACTCATTGTGGAATTTTAAACTCTAACAGTAAATGTAATTTACTGTAATGTAATGACTCACCAGGACTGTATTCTTAGAAAGCAAAACCAGTTTCCTGTCCTCTAAGAGTCTGTTTGTCTTTTAGAAATGTATTTTATCTGTCATCTCTTGAGGTATTATATTAATACATGGTACTGTAGATTGTTTTGCACACATCGATAAGAACTTGCAAAAAATCCATACACCTGTTGCAGGAACTACACTGCTTAGATGTATAGGATGATTTTTGAGTTGCAGAAATTTCCTCTACAATTCTACCATGTCTGAACATTGAGTAATCAAATGTCTGAAATTTCCTCTCTTCATACATTTGTCTTAATCCTTCTATTTTAGCAGCTCCAATGCTAGGCCAGGTGATTGCTCCTGGCATGCATTTCCGTGCAGTTATCCTGCCTCTCTTCAGTGCAGCAATATATAGCAGTGCTAGATTCTGTTGTGGTGCACTTTAAAATATATCACTGTATTATTTCAGACAGAAAGAAGATCTGGAAAATCCTTAAGATGAAAGAAATGCTGTTACCAGGACAGATTCATGTAAATTAGGACTTTATGAATATTATTTATTTATATACAGCCATCATCTTCAATGACTTTTAAAACATTTAGGTAAAACACTTAAAGGGGTTGTGAAGCGCTAAGATATTGATCACCTATCCTCAGGATAGGCAATCCATATCAGATCAGCAGGGGTCCAACTCCCAGCATCCCCGCCAATCAGCTCATGCGAGCGCTGCTTCCGCTTCAAAATTACCTGCACATCATCTCCTGTGTAACGGCTGCACAGTGTGATTATAACTGCTCGTCACATTCATTTAAATGGGGAAAGTAGTTGTAATTACATGGCACCACCTCTACAAGCTCGCATGAGCGCCACTACCTCTTCAAACAGCTGATCGGCCAGGGTGCCGGCAGTCCTGAGGATAGGTCATCACGCTGCACACCCCCTTTTAGGATCCATTCACACGTCCAATTTTGCAATCCGATTCCGTTCCGAAAAAAATCGGAACGTTTAATCGGATCCATTATTGCTATGGCCTCCGCAAAAATGCAGATAGCACTCATGGTGCTGTCCGCATCCGTGACTCCGTTCCGTTCCTCGGGATCCTTGCATGCGGATCCTGAAAAAAGAAACACCTTGTCCTACTTTCTGTCCAACTTTCCGTTCCGTTTTCCCATTGTAGTCAATGGATCCGCAAAATAAATGGAAGACATGCAGTTTAGCATCCAAATGTCATCCGATTTTGTGGATCCGTTTACAGGAAACAAAAAAAAATATTAAACCCAGCCCTCTGTGCCATGTGCTTTCTGTTTTGAGACAAGCACAGAGCTGGATCAAGATGGCATTTGAAGTAGAAAAACTTATCATTATGATCCAAGAAAGGCCCTCATTGTGGGATACCCGAAAAGAGGATTACCAGAACCGCGCTCTCAAGGACCAGTGTTGGGAGGAGATTGCGCAAGAATTGGTGACGTTCGCATGGGAGTCTGGAAACCTTGCCAAACGTGAAAAGATTAGTGAGTATATATATTAAAATATGTAATGTATGATTTTACTTTTCTATCTGTCCTGGAGCAGTATAGTGTACGTGATGCTGTGTGCATGGGGCTGCCTGTGGGTCTACTGTCCTGCACTTATATATGATCATATGGGTGCAGGACAATAGTCCGGCAGGCGGCCCCATGCACACAGCATCATAGTAATGTATGATGATGTGCGCTCCCGTGTGCACGATATATGCTGCTCTGTTACATATGGCCTGCTCATGCACCATATGTCTCGGAGGACATACGGTCATGTGTATGAGCCCTTATGCATAGCATATGCAATGCATTATAGCCAGAGGTTGCATAGCAACCCTGGTCCAAAATTTAAAGTGCAAGGCCTAGTCTTTATGCAAAGCATACATAGATTAATCCCTGTATGCAATGCATTATAGCCAGAGGTTGCATAGCAACCCTGGTCTAAAATTGTATTAGTCTCTTATAAAATTTGTGCATTTCATTAAATAAATAATTTATTAACTTTTTTTTATATTTTGCAGTTAAAGATCTGAAAAAACGCTGGCATTCATGCCGAGATCAATTTAGTCGCAAACTAAATTTAAAATTACAAAGTGGCGATGGCGACTAAAAAAGAAGCCATATATATACACAAGACAACTACAATTCCTAAAACCCATCTTGGAATTAAGGAGGTAAGATTTATTTATTTATTTATTTATATTACTCATTACTTTCACACTAGCGTCTTTGTTGTCTGGCATAGAGTTCCGTCGTCGTGGCTCTATGTCAGAAAAATACTGATCAGGATTATCCCCATGCATACAGAATGGAGAGAAATCCGTTCAGGATGCATCAGGATGTAATCTGTACAGTACACAAACTTTATTTGCCCTGAGAAAAATCTTCAGAAAGCTGCGGTTTTTGCCTCCTTCCAAAAATCTGGAGGACTTGCCGTAACGCCGCCATGGTAAGTATCGGCAGCAGTGTACTTACCTGCGCTGCAGCAGCCAGGTGATCCTTCTTGACATTACAGGTCCGTGCGGCGCATAGATCTATGCGCCGCACAGACCTGTAACATCAAGAAGTAGCGCTGACTAGGTACGTACACTGCTGCTGACTAGTTACCATGGCAGCCAGGACTTCTGTAGCGTCCTAGCTGCCATGGTAACCCAAAAGCATTTTGAAGAATGATCAGGATCTTGATCAGTCTTCAAATTCTTTCAGACCACTTGCGTTATGACGGATCCAGCAGGCATTTCCAACGACGGAAGTCCTGCCGAATCCACACAACGCAATTGTAATTACTCTAAGCTATGAAGAATGCCGAGAGTTGTAATTTTACTGCATTTGGTGGCCATAGAAATGAATGGAGGTTTGCTGCGCATGCGTGGTGCGCCCTCCTTCACTTTCAGGGCACTGTTCTCATTGTAGTTGCAGGTCCCTGTTCTGGGATCAGCACCTATAAGACGATGGGGGCATATGCTAGCGAAATGCCCCCATTTCCTATGAAGGGATAACCCCTTTAAAGATTGCCATCAATATGTGTTAATACAATTGAAAGATTTTTTCTAGTTATATTGTATTTTTGGATTTAAATCAAATTTTTTTTTTCTCATAGCACTGTCGACAACCTGTCGTCAGAATCCAACACCATGCCGGAATCTGGGAATCCTTCACAAGAGGCCTCACAGGTGCAGCCTGAAGGAAGAACTGAGGAAGTACCTCAAAGTGAAACGATTCCATCGCCACAAATTTCGGCTAATGTATTTTCCACTCCAGTTCGAGAGGAAGGTGTTGGCCCTTCTTCAGGCAGGCGACGTCGCAGACCTCCGGCCGATTCTGGTTTAGACGTTCGGAGCCTGATTGATTCACGGGTCATCCAATTTCTAAACCAGAATCGGTCGGATACTATAGAGAAGAGGACAATAAGAAGTCTTGGAGCTAGTCTGGGTAGCGTGCCTGAAGAACGGCGAACACGTTGCCTTTCATCTCTCTGTCTGTTAATTGATCTTTATAAGAGGCAGGATCCAACAGAAGTTGTACACTTAATGCAACGTATGATAGATGAATATTTAAATGTTGAAACTCCTTCATCTCGGCTGAATAGACCAGATCCACCAGTAGTCCAGACACAAGGATCTTATGTCCGAGAGTTATTTGATCTTTAAAAAGTATTTATAAAGATTTTGTATAAGATTTTAATATATTCTTTTAATCCAAAAAAAAAGTTCAGATATGTTAAATTAAAATTTGTTATAATCATATATAATGACTAAGTTTTTTTTATTATATTTTAATTTCACAATGGTGGGAGCAGGATCTGTGCTCCTGCATTGGATCAGCACTTTCACACTTGCGTTGTGAGGATACGGCAGGCTCTTCCTTTGCTGGAAATTCCCGCCGGATCCGTCATAACGCAAAACTTTTGAAGAGTTATCAGGATCCTGATCAGTCTTTAAAATGCTTTTGGGTTACCATGGCAGCCAGGGAGCTACTGAATTCCTGGCTGCCATGGTAAGTATCGGCAGAAGTGTACTTACCTGTGCTGCGCGAGCCGGACGCTCCTTGTTGACGCCACAGGTCCGCACTGCGCATATATCAATGCGCCGCACTGAACTGTGACCTCAAGAAGGAGGGCACTGGCGGCTGCAGCAGAGGTGAGTATACTGCTGCTGACTATTTTACCATGGCAGCCAGGAATTCTGTAGCGTCCTGGCTGTCATGGTAACCAATCAGAGCTGTAGCTTACACTGGGACCCTGATCGGAACAGCCGCTGCGCAGAGCTAAAAGTTGGATCCGGCGATGCGCAGAAATGATGTTTAGCTTTATTCTGGATCCGGATTAATGCATTTCAATGGGCATTAATTCCGGATCTAGCGTTACGGCAAGTCCTCTGGATATTTGGCCAGAGAAAAATCCGCAACAAGCTGCGGATTTTTCTCTGGCCAAAAAACATTTTGTTACTGAACGTAAAAACATCCTGATGCATCCTGAACGGATTCCTCGCCATTCAGAATGTATGGGGATAATCCTGATCAGTATTTTTCCGGCATAGAGCCCCGATGACAGAACTCTATGCCGTAAACCAAAACCGCTAGTGCGAAAGTACACTAAGGTATCTAAACATGGGTGTTTTTTTTTATATATATATTTTTTTCAGCATTTAATGATGGTACATGATGGCTTGTATTGTTTAAAACACGAAAATGCATGTACTAAAACTGATTAAAAACAATAAAAATCATCATGTGCTGTCGCATTAAAATACTAAAGGTCAATACTTACCTTGTCAGCATAGAAGTGAATTATTTTTGGATTGCGGGTATGATTACCTCATGTGGTGTTCAAGTTCTAAAATGAACCCTGACTTATCCCATTTTACAAATGGAATATGTTTGAGTTCAGATTTGAATCTGGACAACAATTTTTTTTTAATAAACAAAATTTTTTAAAGACGTAATTATTAATAAGGTATTAGAAGGTATTTAGACCAAAAATTTGGATTTTATAAAATACCTCAGCCTGCAAGCCAACGTCAAGGCTCCTCATTCTCTTGCGAGTCCCTAATTTAAACTAACAACAGGGGATCTAACTAAACTAAGAAAAATATAATTTTAGAAAAATTTAAACCAGATTATAGCTGAAATCAGCGTCTTTCACAGATGGCATCCAACTGCCACAACAATGCCCCCGAACAGGGCTGCAGAAGTATTCATCATAGATTTCCCGAACAGCTAGTCCAGCTGTTCCATGTTGTCCAGGCCGGCTCAGGTCTAAACTGACAGGAGTTGTCATATTTAGGCCCAAATCTGCGTCTGTGGAGGCATTGTCGCTCCTGGTGAAGTTGTGTAGCAGCACACAAGCCTGTATCACCAGGGTGGCATTGTCTGGATTCATCTGTATGGATGACATGAATACTCTCCACTTAGAGGACAGTATTCCGAAAGCGCACTCCACATACCGACGGGCGCGAGTCAGTCGATAGTTGAAGATGCGGTTCCTGTCATCCAGATCGCGTCTAGGGAAGGGCCGCATCATGTGGTGTGACAATGCGAACCCTTCATCAGCCACGACCACAAATGGAGCCAGCGGACCTGCAGATCCGGGAAGTCTACTGGGCTCTGGCAGGGCAAGCTGGTTTGTCTGAAGCCGTTCACCCATTCTGGAAGCACTAAAGATGCGGCTGTCTGAAGTGCTCCCATAGGCCCCAATATCAACAATTACAAACTTGTAGTTACTGTCAGCAAGAGCCATCAGTACTACAGAAAAATATTGCTTGTAATTGAAGTCCCGGGACCCTGAGTGAGGCGGCTTCTTCACACGGATATGCTTACCGTCCAGTGCCCCAATGCAGTTAGGAAACTGGTAAAAACCCTCAGCGATCCGTAGCCAATCTTCCGCCTTGGGGGTGGGCATCACTGCTTCTCTGAGATGCTGCCATATCACTTTACAGACAATCCCAGAGATTGTAGAGATTCCTAGTAGAAACTCAAAGTGCAGAGAAGCGAATGTGTTCCCAGTAGCAAGGAATCTGAAAGAAAAAAAAAAATGAATTATTAGATTTCTAACATTCATTTTCATAAATTAGTATTATATATAGTATTTATAATATGAAAAATTAACTTACCTCAAGGTGACTATCAACCTTTGCTCTGGAGATATGAAGCGCCGCATACTTGTGTCCTGGAAACTGAAGTCAGGGTAGAGAGAGACCAGGAGATGGTCAAAAGCCTCCATGGACATACGGCAATAAGCTTTGAACTTATTGGGGTCCTGTCGCAGGTCATTAAATAATGTGTGGAATTGACCTTTCTGAAGTCTCTGAGCAATAATTGGATGGACCCACTGTCGTCTCCTCTTTCTCCCCAGCTCTTCGTCCAACATAGCTGATTGCTGTCCGAATCGCCGAGAAATAAGCCAGTAAAGAAGTACATTTTCCAAGTCTTCAAACATGACGATTGGTGAGAAAACTGTAGAAAACTAAGCTAGCAAAGCAGAGATTTCTTACACAGCTCCTACTACACCAAAAGCACAATAAAATGGCACCTGTTCTAGAAGATGTCCTCTGTTTTAACCTCTTTTTTTTTTTTTTGGTATCCTAGCAACATGTATTCCACAACAACAACAAAAAACTGAAAAACGGAAACATAGAACGGATTTGGATGCACTATAGTACAAAAACAGAAGGTTGTACAGAAAAATGGATCCGCAAAAAAAACTGATCGTTTATCTGGAAAGGTAAAAATACTGACATGTGAATGGACCCTAAATGGGAATATCTCACCGGGAAACTCAGTGTTCAATAAGGCACAAAGGCCCAGATTTACTGATGTTAAATATGGTGTAAGCTTAGACTGGCTGTGTAGACCTGCACCAGGTTTATCCCAGGGGCTTAGGCTGGAACATATACTGTATATGGTGCAGGGTCAGACACTTTGCTCTATTGGTTGGCTTACAGTACTTTGAGACAGACTTTATGCTCAAATTGCACCCAAATTTTGATGCAAAATAGAGCATCTTAAAGGGCTTCTGTCAGCAGATTTGTACCTATGAAACTGGCTGACCTGTTACATTGGTAGCTGAAGGCATTTGTGTTGGTCCCATGTTCATATGTGCCCGCATTTCTTAGAAAAATGAAGTTTTAATATATGCAAATGAGCCTCTAGGGACAATGGGGGAGTTGCTATTACACCTAGAGGCTCTGCTGTGCTTTCTCCAGTTTGACAAGCATTGAAAACATCATCACTCGTGGTCCTGTCAATCAAAGTGAAGAGAATATGGCAGCTGCAGAGAGGGCTGAGCCTTTAGGAGTAAAGGCAACGCCCCCATTGCTCCTAGAGTCTCGTTTGCATGTATTAAAAGGTCATTTTTCTCAGCAATGCGGGCACATATTAACATGGAGATGTGTTCATGTGATGGAGATCAATGAGGGTGTCGGCTTTGTTACACAGCTGGCACCCTGCTCTAGAGGATGGGATCAGAAATAACTCTAATCTGGGACTTGCATGCCCTTAAGTGCCATGGTCAGTCTGTCTAATGTATCTGGTGTCCATTGACTGTCATACAGAGAAGATAATCACACTATATAAAATATAATAGCATTAACTATTTCTTTTAATTTAATATTAATTAGGGTAAGAACATGGACAGATGTGTTAGGCTTGTCTAAAACATAAAACAATCACACATAGGTTTTTGGGGTAGTTTTTTGAGGCTAAGCCAGAAGTAGATGCAGCATTCACATGATCCTGTCTTTTGTGGTGCAAGGGTATGGACCCGGAAGCAAACGTAAGAGCTTCCGCATGCCTCAGTGCCGCAAGAGACGGGGCAAGTCCCATTTTCCACCACATTTTTTGGATCATGGACCCATTGAAGTCCACACAGTGATTCGGAGTGCAAAAGGCCGGTGGTGGTATTTTGAAGATCTGCGGTTTGCAGCTGTTGCAGCTCCAGATTTTTTAGAAGATTCAATTTGATTCCATTCCTTTTTGTATACAGTGCTAGGATTTTGAATTTTGTGCTTGGCAAATTTTAAATCGGCATTGGCATAGAATTTTTTAAGAACATTCGATACGTTTTTCTTACACCTCTGCCTTCTTATGTCGGTTACAGTAATCGGGACTTTTTATTTTCCATAGAGATAGATCTCAAATCTAGAAGGGGGTAGATCTAGAAGGGGATCTCAAAACCACAGCAAAATGCTTCCGTTCAAATAATACAACCAACTGCATCTGTTCAGAACTGATCCGATTGAATTACATTTAAAATGAAGAAACTGGATCAGGCACAAAAACTAATTGTAAGCCAATGGGCGATTGATTGGGCACCATTGACTTACTTGGTTTTTGTTGTTGGATCTAGATTGTTCAGTTTCCAATGCTGGACACAAAAATGATACTTGCAGCAATTTTGTGTCTGGCATAGGAACACAACAAACTGAAACGGAATGCATTCTGGTGCACTCCGTTCCAGTTTGTTTACTTTTGCCCCCATTGACAATAAATGGGGACAAAACTGAGGAAGGATCTGAAAACCGGACAGCACAACGCAAATGTGAAAGTAGCCTTACATTTACCAGTGGAATTGTGATGGTGAGTATTACTATTCCCAGCCAATGCCTGCACATAATGCAGTTCCAAATTTTTCTCTAGTTTAACCACTTCAGCCCCCCTAGCTTAAACACCCTTAATGACCAGGCCACTTTTTACAATTCCGCACTACACTACTTTCACCGTTTATTGCTCTGTCATGCAACTTACCACCCAAATTAATTTTACCTCCTTTTCTTCTCACTAATAGAGCTTTCATTTGGTGGTATTTCATTGTTGCTGACATTTTTACTTTTTTTTGCTATTAATCAAAAATGAGTCAAAATGACCAAAATTTTTGCAAAAAAATTAAATTTTTCACTTTCTGTTGTAAAAATTACAAAAAAATACATTTCTATATACATTTTTCTATAATTTTTTTTTTTGGTTCAATCAAGGTTTTTATTAAGACAAGGTTCAAAGAAATGACATACGTCCAGATACAGCCAAGTAAGGTGACAAAAGGCGGCATGTTGACAACCGTGTTGTGTTTACATTTTTCTATAAATTTATTGTTCTACATGTCTTTGATAAAAAAAAATCCAATAAGTGTATGTTTATTGGTTTGGGTAAAAGTTATAGCATTTACAAACTATGGTGCAAAAAAGTGAATTTCCGCATTTTGAAGCAGCTCTGACTTTCTAAGCACCTGTCATGTTTCTTCAGGTGCTAGAATGCCAGGATAGTATAAATACCCCCCAAATGACACCATTTTAGAAAGAAGACTAAATTGTGAGCATCCCTGTAAAACCTAAAGGTACTCATTGGAATTTGGGCCCTTTTGCGCACCCAGGCTGCAAAAAAGTGTCACTCATGTGGTATCGCCATACTCAGGAGAAGTAGGGCAATGTGTTTTGGGGTGTATTTCTACATATACCCATACTGTGTGTGAGAAATATGTCTGTAAATGACAACTTTTTAATTTTTTTTATACAAAGTTGTCAATTTACAGAGATATTTAAAATACACCCAAAAACACATTGCCCTACTTCTCCTGAGTACGACGATACCACATGTGTGACACTTTTTTGCAGCCAAGATGCGCAAAGGGGCCCAAATTCCAATGAGTACCTTTTAGGAGGGCATTTTTACGCATTTTTCTTCTCACGCTTTAGGGCCCCTAAAATGCCAGGGCAGTATAAATACCCCACATGTGACCCCATTTTGGAAAGAAGACACCCCAAGGTATTCCGTGAGGGGCATGGCGAGTTCATAGAAGATTTTTCTTTTGGTACAAGTTAGCGGAAATTGATTTTTTTATTGTTTTTTTTCACAGTCTCCCTTTCCGCTAACTTGTGACAAAAAGTTCAATTTTTCATGGACTCACTATGCCCCTCTCCGAATACCTTGGGATGTCTTCTTTCCAAAATGGGGTCATTGTAGGGTGTCTGTACTGTTCTGGCATTTTGGGCGGCTCTAAATTGTGAGCAGCCATGTAAAACCTAAAAGTACACGTTGGAATTTGGCACCCTTTGCGCACCCAAGTTGTGAAAAAGTGTCACTCATGTGGTATTGCTGTACTCAGGAGAAGTAGGGCAATGTGTTTTGGGATGTATTTTTACATATACCCATGTTGGGTGAGAGAAATATCTCTGTAAATTGACAACTTTGTATAAAAATATTTAAAAAGTTGTCGTTTACAGCGATATTTCTCACACAAAGTATGGGTATATATAAAAATACACCCCAAAACACATAGCCCTACTTCTCCTGAGTACGGCGATACCACATGAGTGACACTTTTTTGCAGCCAAGATGCGCAAAGGGGCCAAAATTCCAATGAGTACCTTTAGGAATTCACAGGGCATTTTTACGCATTTGGATTCTCATACATATACCCATACTGTGTGTGAGAAATATGTCTGTAAATGACAACTTTTTAATTTTTTTTATACAAAGTTGTCAATTTACAGAGATATTTAAAATACACCCAAAAACACATTGCCCTACTTCTCCTGAGTACGACGATACCACATGTGTGACACTTTTTGCAGCCAAGATGCGCAAAGGGGCCCAAATTCCAATGAGTACCTTTAGGAGGGCATTTTTACGCATTTTTCTTCTCACGCTTTAGGGCCCCTAAAATGCCAGGGCAGTATAAATACCCCACATGTGACCCCATTTTGGAAAGAAGACACCCTAAGGTATTCCGTGAGGGGCATGGCGAGTTCATAGAAGATTTTTCTTTGGTACAAGTTAGCGGAAATTGATTTTTTTATTGTTTTTTCACAGTCTCCTTTCCGCTAACTTGTGACAAAAGTTCAATTTTTCATGGACTCACTATGCCCTCTCCGAATACCTTGGGATGTCTTCTTTCCAAAATGGGGTCATTGTAGGTGTCTGTACTGTTCTGGCATTTTGGGCGGCTCTAAATTGTGAGCAGCCATGTAAAACCTAAAAGTACACGTTGGAATTTGGCACCCTTTGCGCACCTAAGTTGTGAAAGTGTCACTCATGTGGTATTGCAGTACTCAGGAGAAGTAGGGCAATGTGTTTTGGGATGTATTTTTACATATACCCATGTTGGGTGAGAGAAATATCTCTGTAAATTGACAACTTTGTATAAAAATATTTAAAAAGTTGTCGTTTACAGCGATATTTCTCACACAAAGTATGGGTATATATAAAAATACACCCCAAAACACATAGCCCTACTTCTCCTGAGTACGGCGATACCACATGAGTGACACTTTTTTGCAGCCAAGATGCGCAAAGGGGCCAAAATTCCAATGAGTACCTTTAGGAATTCACAGGGCATTTTTACGCATTTGGATTCTCACGCTTTAGGACTAGAGATGAGCGAACTTTAAAAAAAAGTCCGGTGTTCGGCGTTCGGGTTGTGGTAAGTCGCGCATCCCGTTATGGATTCCACTATAGCGGCATATGGAATCCATAAGGGGCGGCTGCCACCAACCCGAACTGTTGAACAGCCGAAGGACCTGGGGTGACGTCACCGCCATGTGATCAGTGCAGGGGGCGTGGCTCAGCACGGGATTTCTATGGGGACAGACTTTGTCCCGCTCGGATCCGGAATTGCAGAACCGCACTTCCGGGTCTGCACTTCCGTTCCGCAAAAATATAGAACATGTCCTATTCTTGTCCGCAATTGCATGAACACTGTCAAATCATTAACAGATTTAACCTCTTAAGGACATAGGACGTATGGGTACGCCCTGATGTCCGAGTCCTTAAGGACACAGGGCGTACCCATACGACCTGAAAAAAATAGCATGTAAAAAAAAATCTGGCTAGGAACATGGTTCCTGCTACGATCATGCAGCAGGAACCATGTTCAAATGCCGAGGGGGGTCCTGTGACCCCCCCGTATCGGCGGTCGCTGCAAACCGCAGGTCAATTCAGACCTGCGGCTTGCAGCGATTTCTGACATTTCACAGACCGCGGGGATCAGACAGTGGGAGGCGGGCGGCGCGGCGGGCGGGATTGCAATCCCCCGCCCGCCTCCTCTGTAACATCGTTGGTGGCTAGTGGTTCTATCAGAGTGTCAGCACATTGTTAAAACTCTGATAGAAACAGCTGGCATCCGTGCTTGTTCAGATGCCAGTCGTTTAACCCCTTCCATACCACGGTCCATACGGACCGCTATATGGAAGGAGTTAACAGGGAGAGAGCTCCCTCCCTCTCCCATCGGGGGGCTGCTGTGCCTTTGCATCTCCCCGACAGGATGGGATCGCAGAGAGAGGGAGCTCCCCTCCCTCCCCATCACCCGCTGCTCAGTTCTGGCAGCGGGTGATGGTTACCTTGGCAGCAGAACGCTTTCAGAGGCGTCCTGCTTACCATGGTAATGTAACTCTGATCCGACTTCTGCTAAAGGCAGAAGTCTAACCAGACTAGTGAAAAGTTAAAAATACAGTACAGTATACTATATTGTGTACTGTACTGTATTATATAGACATCAGACCCACTGGATCTTCAAGAACCAAGTGGGTCTGGGTCCAAAAAAAATGTAAAAAAGTGAAAAAAATAAAAAAACTCAGATCACTTAATAAAAATTAAAAAAATAAAATACACTACACATATTAGGTATCGCCGCATCTGTAAAAACCTGCTCTATAAAAATATAAGATGACCTGACCCCTCAGATGAACACCATAAAAAAAACAAAAAAAATCGTGGAAAAAAAGCCATTTTTTGTCACCTTATATCACAAAAAGTGTAATACCAAGCAATCAAAAAGGCGTATGCCTCCCAAAACCGCCATCTGATCCTGCAAAAAATGAGCCCCTACATAGGACAATCGCTGAAAAAAATATGGCTCTCAGACTATACAGACATTAAAATATGATTTTTTTTCTAAAATGCTGTTATTGTGTTAAAGTAAAATAAATAAAAAAAAGAGTATACATATTTCGTATCGCCGAGTCCGTAAAAAACCTGCTCTATAAAAATATCCCATGATCTAACCCCTCAGGTAAATACTGTAAAAAAAAATCACAAAAAGTGTAATAGCAAGGATCAAAAATTTATATGAACCCCAAGATAGTCCCAATCAATCCGTTATCTCATCCCACTAAAAATGATACCCTACATAGGACAATAGCCCCAAAAACAAAAAAATATATGACTCTCAGACTATGGAGACATTAAAACATGATTTTTTTTGTTTCAAAAATTATATTATTGTGTAAAACTTAAATAAATAAAAAGTATACATATTAGGTATCGACGTGTCTGTAACAACCTGCTCTATAAAAAAAACACATGAACTATACCCTCAGGTAAACACAGCAAAAAAAATATATAAATACGGTGTCAAGCCATTTTTGTCACCTTACATCACAAAAAGTTTAATAGCAAGCGACCAAAATGTCATATGCACCCCAATATAGTGCCAATCAAACCGCCATCTCATTCCGCAAAAAATGAGCCTCTTAAAGACTGTCACCCAAAAAATAAAAAATTAATATGGCTTTCAGAATGGGGAGACACTAAAAACTGTTTTTTTCACAAATGCTTTATTATGAAAAACTGAAAGAAAAATTCCCAAAAAGTAGTCATATTCGGTATTGTCGCGTCCGTAACAACCTGCTCTATAGAAATAGCACACAATCTAAACTATGTAAATAAAAAAAATAAAAAACGGTCCCAAAACAGCTAAATTTTTTCAAATTTTCCATTTTAATCCATTTTTCCAGTAACAAAGCAAGGGTTAACAGCCAAACAAAACTCAATAAGAGTTGATGGCATCAACAAGAGTTGATGGCAAATGGAGATAAAATTTCAGATTTGTCAAAACTCAATATTTATTGCCCTGATTCTGTAGTTTGCAGAAACACCACATATGTGGTCGTAAACTGCTGTATGGACAAACGGCAGGGTGCAGAAGGAAGGGAACGCCATATGGTTTTTGGAAGGCGGATTTTGCTGGACTGTTTTTTTGACACCATGTCCTATTTGAAGACCCCCTTGATGCACCCCTAGAGTAGAAACTCCTAGAGTAGAGTAAAATTGAGTCCATCTAAGAAACTGAACCCCACAAGGTATTCAAAACTGATTTTACAAACTTTGTTAACCCTTTGGGTGTTCCACAAGAGTTATTGGCAAATGGAGGTGAAATTTCAGAATTTCAATTTTTTGTTACCTTGCCTCAAAAAAAGTGTAATACAGAGCAACCAAAAATCATATTTACCCTAAAATAGTACCAACAAAACTGCCACCTTATCCTGTAGTTTCCAAAATGGGGTCATTTTTTTGGAGTTTCTATTCTAGGGTTGCATCAGGGGGCTTCAAATGGGACATGGTGTCTAAAAACCAGTCCAGTAAAATCTGCCTTCCAAAAACCATATGGCGTTCCTTTCCTTCTGAGCCCTGCAGTTTGGCCATACAGCAGTTTACGACCACATATGTGGTGTTTCTGCAAACTACAGAATCAGGGCAATAAATATTGAGTTTTGACAAATCTGAAATTTTATCTCCATTTGCCATCAACTTATGTGGAACACCTAAAGGGTTAACAAAGTTTGTAAAATCAGTTTTGAAAACCTTGAGGGGTGTAGTTTCTTAGATGGAGTCAGTTTTTGGGAGTTTCTACTCTAGGGTTGCATCGGGGGGGCTTCAAATGGGACATAGTGTCTAAAAATCAGTCTAGCAAAATCTGCCTTCCAAAAACCACATGGTGCTCCTTGCACCCTTTTTGAGTGGTTTCTATTATGTAAACCTCACAAACTGATTTTCAAGATTTGCTTTTAAACTTCTAAGCCTTGTAACGTCCCCAAAAAATAAAATGGCATTCCCAAAATGATCCATACATGAAGTAGGCATATGAGGAATGTAAATTAATAACTTTTTTTGGCGGTATTTCTATGTATTATAGAAATAGAGACATTGAAACTTGAAAAATTGCAAATTTTTCAAAATATTTGGTAAATTTGGTATTTTTTTATAAATAAAAATACATTTTTTTGACTCCATTTTACCAGTGTCATGAAGTACAATATGTGACGAAAAAACAATCTCAGAATGGCCAGGATAAGTAAAAGCGTTTTAAAGTTATTACCACATAAAGTGACACTGGTCAGATTTTCAAAAAATGGCCTGGTCCATAAGGTGAAATAGGGCCATGTCTTTAAGGGGTTAACAGTGATCATTGTGATGGGAATACCCCTTTAATTATTACTGTTGACCAAAAGGAATTTTTAAAAATCTGTAATCAACATTTACCCAAAAGTATATAACAGCATGTGAACCATTAATTACAACAGCACATGAACCATCAATTACATGCAAATTGATACTGCACATGCTATAGATGAAATCTTACCATGTTACCCGCAAACCGACACTTGAGCGGCCTGTACTGAAGACAATTATTTCAAACAATCGTTGCTATTATTGAACTAATAACGAATATGTGAAAGTAGCCCCATCCTGATTCATTGTGATCTGGTTTGTTCTGTTTTTTCTGCATTGACAATGCATAGGGACAAAACGGAAGTGTTTTGCTGCGGTTGGCAGAACCTATGGTGGTTATGAAAACCGGAATACAAAGTGCATCAGTTATATTGAACTGTCCATAAGGGTAATGAGTTTGAGCTACAGAATTGCATTTGATGTCGTACCTTAAAGAAGGAATTTGAGGATTGTGCAAAACCTATTTTGAGGTTGTGAAATGCTGGGATGCATTAAAATGTTTAATGTAGCGAAGATCCACTCGCAGATCAGATAACGTGGTTTCTGTGGTCTTTAAAAATGGAAAAGAAAAAAAATCTTCTATGTTTATTCCCCATGCGGTAACGTATTTCTGTTTCGATAGCCAATAGAAAAAAACATGACAATTTCAAAGACACACCTATTGCCACTCCCCCAAGCCATGCAGTGCATTGTTAGCGACTAGACGTCTCTATATTATACGACCGGATCTATTAACGACAAACGATAATTTTATGGCATGCTGAAAGATCACAATGGATGAGAAATCGTTCATACTTATTAAGTCACACTATTCTTGTCCATTTTCGCTCGCATGCACAAGAATTGGTGTGATATTCGCTCATGTGAAAGGGTCTTCATTCTTTACTTTATATTTTTGATTCCCTTCCAATCAACTTCTATCTTTGGCTCAAAAACACTGCCACAAAAGCCTACATGTGAACCCACTGTAATGGAAATACAAGGGAATGTTACAGCAATGGATTTACATTGACACTGTTCCCGAGATTGTAAATTTACACTAACCAGCTTCATTTCTACTGGAGGTTACAGCATAATCATATTAGTACAATTATTAGACTTTTCAAAGAGGAACTGAAGAAACAGGATAACATGTTGCCAATATACAGTCCCAAAGGAAAAGGAGGTGTTTCCTGTAAACAACCAAAGAAAAATGCAATGCATGCTCGATTATATTTTTACAAGCCAGGGGAAGTGATTATATATCTGTCTAATCTAATCTATCTAATCTATCTATCTGTCTATCTATCTATCTATCTGTCTATCTATCTATCTATCTATCTGTCTATCTATTCTAATTTTCTGTCTATCTATTTTAATTTTCTGTCTATCTATTCTAATTTTCTGTCTATCTATTCTAATTTTCTGTCTTTCTGTTCTTTTTGCACAGCCAAACGACTGGACCAAATTCGGCACATCGGGTGTCAGTAATTCAATTCAAAACGTGAAACTCATATATGGGTTACAGCTAATGAAAACCCAAAAGTTAGTATCTCAGATTATTAGAATATTATAAAAGACCAATTAAAATAATGATTTTTTTATACAGAAATATTGGCCTACTGAAAAGCATGTACAGTATATGCACTCAATATTTGGTTGGGGTTTCTTTTGCATGAATTACTGCATCAATGCAACGTGGCATGGAGGTGAACAGCCTGTGGAACTGTGTCTGCTTTGCTAAGCTAAAAGTCAAGCAGGCATAAGCAAGAGCCTGCTCCGCTCAGCAAATCCTGGCATAGCACATTGTTACAAGATACTAATTATAGATGAGCGAATCGAAGTTGATGAAGTGGAATTCGATCCGAATTTCAGTTAAAATTCAATTCGCACTGAATCCGGTTTTCCTTACACTTCGTGGTAACGAATCTCATTTTTTCCAGAAATGGCTGCTGCACATGTGAGGACATGGAGCAAGAAATTCTGGGAAGGTTGGATCACCCATAATACTATGCATGCTGCCAATCATCAGCCAGCAAGCCCTGTGATGTCACAGCCCTATAAATAGCCTCAGCCATCTTGGATTCTGCCATTTTCCAGTGTACTTAGTGCAGGGAGAGACGTCAGTAGGCGCTAGGGACAGTGCTAGGAAAGACTTCATTGTGCTAAAAAAACGATTTACAAATTCAGGGAAAGATTATTCAAGGTGTAGGAAAAGGATAGGAAGGAATCATTCCACAGCATTTTTGTGGAACAAGGTTCTCTGGGGAGGTCACAGCCTGGGTAATAGGAACAATCTTACTACACCTTGTTGCACTGACTGAGGATCCAAATTGCCATTATACAGCTCTGTAATTCCAGAAAACCGTTCTTGTTATTGGGGTGCAAGTGCTGTTTGATACAGCCATTAACAGGGTTTATTAAGGGAATATTTCTACGTTTTATTAGCCCTTGGGTGGTGCAGTTATATGTTTTAAAGCATTTTTTGGCTTGTATTGGTGGGAAAAAAAGGGCTTATTAGCCATTGTGCAGTGAAGTGTGAAAATTACAGCCCTTTTTGGCGTGTATTAGTGGCACAAAAAAAATGTGTTATTTGCCGTTCAGTGGTGCAGTTATATGTTCTAAAGCCCTTTTTGTCATGTATTAGTGGCAAAAAAAAAAATATATATATATATGTGCCGTTCAGCAGTGCAGTTATATATTCTAAAGCCCTTTTTGTTGTGTATTAGTGGAAAAAGAAAAATATATTTGCCGTTCAGCGCTGGGCTACCTCTTTCCCTGCCGCCATGCGCCATGCTGACAAACGCGGGCAGCAGGTAGCTTAACTATGGTATCTGTGTTCCATATTTCCTTCCTGCTGGAGGTATTTAAAGGCGCTTCCTACCACAGGAAGATGCCTGAGCAACCTCATGGTCTCTAGCTTGTCTAGAATAAAGTGCCAAGGTGTTTCTCTTGTCTGCTTCACTGTGTACCGGACTCTGCTTATTGAACTCCTGGACCTTGCCTGTTTGCCGGCTGCCTCTGACCTCGGATCTGGTTTATGGATTATGCCTGTTTGCCGCCTGCCTCGGACCTCGGATCTCGTTTATGAACTTTGTTTCGTTGCCGCCTGCCTTTGACCTCGGACTTCACTTACTGACCTTTCTTGATCGCTGCCTGTCCAGACCCGGATCCTCCTGGCCACGCACGTCCCCTTGGTGCTTGCAATGGGTACTCTGACCCCCTGGTCAGCTGCAACTTACTCGGGGACTGCTCTGGAGTGGCACCTGGCAACTACCCTAACGGCTCAAGCCTATCCTCACTGTCAGAGGCTCTAGTAAAGACCAGGTAGTTGCTTAGTTACTCCCCTACAGAGTACATCCAGTCAGTGGCGCAGTGGGTCTACACACGCTTGCATAACAGTCGTGTATAAGTGGAATGAAATAAGGGCCTATTTGCCGTTCAGGGTGCAGTTATATGTTCTAAAGCCCTTTTTGTCGTGTATTAGTGGCAAAAGAAAAATATATTTGCCGTTCAGCAGTGCAGTTATATGTTCTAAAGCCTTTTGTGTCGTGTATAAGTTAAAAAAAGAAAAATATATTTGTCGTTCAGCGGTGCAGTTATATATTCGAAAGCCTTTTGTGTAGTGTATAAGTGCAGTTGTGTCATGTATAAATGGAAAAAATAAGGACCTTTTTGCCATTCAGCGGTTCAGTTATATGTTCTAAAGTACTTTTTGTCATGTATTAGTGCGAAAGAAAAATATATTTGGCGTTTAGTGGTGCAGTTATATGTTCTAAAGCCTTTTGTGGAGTGTATAAGTGGAAAAAAGAAAAATATATTTGCCGTTCATTGGTGCAGTTATATGTTCTAAAGCCTTTTGCGACGTGTATTAGTGGAAAGAAATAACGGCCTATTTGCCGTTCAGCGGTGCCGTTATATATTCTAAAGCCTTTTGCGACGTGTATTAGTGGAAAAAATAAAAATATATATGCCAATCAGCGGTGAAGTTATATATTCTAAAGCCTTTTGTGTCATTGTTAGCCTTTGTGTGGTGAAGTGAGAAAATTACAGCCCTTCTTGGCGTGTATTAGTGGAAAACAAAAAGGGCTTATTAGCTGTTGTGTGGGGAAGTTAGAAAATTACAGACTTTTTTTGGGTGTTTTAATTTCCTTTTTATTTATTTATTTGATCTAACAGTATGTCAGACAGAGAAGTGCCAGGCCCTGCACAGGGGAGTGGCGGAGGCCTAAATGTTTCTGGTGCAGGCACAGGTGGCAGCAGAGTAGGGGAGGTGAGGCAGCAGGCGTCGCAGCGAGAGGCCTGAGCTTCCAGTGTCACATAGCGGTCATGTCTTAACCAGCAACCCAGTGGTTCTTGAATGGCTGACTCGGTCATCCACTTTGTCCCAAGTGACATCAGACACCCCCAGCCAAGACTCGGTGCGTTTGTCAGACACAACCCTTAGTTGGCATGGCCCGGGAGCAGACCCTGTGCCCTCACCTGTCCTCAACCTGCCTCTGTCCTTTTCTGTTCTCTCTGCCAGAGAAGTATTATATGCTGTGGGATCAGCCCCACTATACAGCGAGGACGAGCTACTAGAGGACAGTCAGCAGCTACTGGCCAGCCAAGATGTGGAGGAGACATCTGACGCTTTCTCCGCTAGGCAGGCAAGTAGTGATGAGGAGAGTGGCGTGGGAGCTGGTGTTGTGAGCGGTGAGGCTTCTGACGCAGAGACCGTTGAGGAGGACATCAGTGACGTGTAGACAGTACTCGATGATGATGATGTAGGTGATCGCACTTGGGAGCCAGGTGAATGAGCTGTCACCGCCAGTTCTGGGAGACGGTCGGTCAGAGGTTCCTCCCTGTCTTGTGTATGAAGTTCTTTGTTTTGGTTTCACTTTGCTCAGTTCCTTTCTCTCCCTCAGCTGCCTCTTATCTTTGATTAATTGGTTTGCTTTATATTCCCTCCCTTCCTGCTTCTCCGTGCGGTTTAAATTACTTCCTGGATGAAGTGTGTGCTGCTGGAGGCTGCAGTTGTTTTGCACTAAGATAAGTGCATTCTGTTTACTTTGTGTCTTGTTTGCTGGCTTCATTCTAGGTGACCCTGACTCCCTCCGTATTCAGTGCAGGGAGCCGGTGGCCGTTCCCCTCACTACTATAGGGAATTCAGGTGTCACTCAGTTATAGGTATGAGGGCATGTATCTGTCTACCACCGGGACTTGTACATGTGCACAGTAGTTTGGGAGAGGTCTTAGGGATTTATAGGGCCCTCCTATGTTTTCCTTAGTTTGGGATCAAGCCAGTCTGTCGTTATTTATCAGTTCCTGCTAACTGTTCTCCATCCTTGACATTATAAACCGCCATAACCGTCTCAAGCATGGATCCGGTTTCAGCTTCAGGTGACCGGTTCTGCTGGCATTCATGGAGTTTGTTCCGAGCCTAAAATCTCTCTTCCGGATACGTTTTCCGGGGGTAGTGAGAACATTGTTCGTTTTAGAGAGGCTTGCAAACTCCATTTTCGCTTACGTCCCCATTCCTCTGGTGATGAGGAGCAGAGGGTGGGGATCATCATCTCGCTGCTCAGGGATAACGCTCAGTCTTGGGCCTTTTCGCTGCCGGTGGGGGCACGCCCCCTCCGATCGGTAGATTAATTTTTTATAGCCCTGGGTCAGATATATGATGATCCGGATCGTATTGCTCTGGCTGAATCTAAACTGCGTCTTTTATGCCAGGGTAAACAGTCCGCAAAGATATATTGTTCTGAATTTCGGAGATGGGCAGCTGATACTGGTTGGAATGACGCTGCACTCCGAAGTCAATTTTGTCATGGTCTTTCTGAGAGATTAAAAGATGCATTTGCGTTTCATGAGAGGCCAGTGTCTTTGGAGTCTGCCATGTCTCTAGCTGTTCGTATTGACAGGCGTCTGAGAGAGAGAGAGGAGACTACTCTTTCCTGTCATATTCAGCCCAAGGACACTGGAGTTGTCTCATGCAGTGCGCAGGGGTCTCACTCTGTCTCTATACCCTCTGTGGAGGACCCCATGCAGCTGGGTTTAGTTGCCTCTGATACTAGAGGATTCAGCCCTCAGAGGAGGGTATGTTTCTGTTGTGGAGGTATTAACTATTTAGCTAATGTTTGCCCTTCTAGGAGGTTCATGGGGTTTCCTGAGGGTAATAAAAAGAAAAAGATGAAGAAACCCTCTAATAACTTTCCATTTGCTACAATTGGCAAGGTTAATGCGGAAATTGAAGATTTGCCGTTTGCTTGTAGTTTCCGTTTTCTCCTACCTGCCAGGGTGGCGCTAAACAGCAAGAACATTCTTTGTGAGATTTTTGTTAATAGTGGAGCAGCTGTCAATCTCATTGATAGTCAATTTGCTACAACACATGGTTTCCAAGTGTGCACTTTGGAAAAAGCTATACCTGTTTTTGCTATTGATTCCGCTCCACTTTCTCAAAAATCGTTAAAGGGCATAGTTCACAATATCCGTTTGACTGTGGGTGACACTCATGTTGAGGATGTGTCATGTTTTGTCTTAAGCGGATTACCTACTCCTCTAGTGTTGGGGCTACCCTGGCTCACTAAACATAACCCCACCATTGATTGGCATTTGAGTTTTGCAGAGAGAATTGCCTCACGGCAACTCCCGCAAATGTTTCTACCGAGACCGTACCTTCATTTCTCTCGGAATTTTCTGATGTGTTTTCTGAGAGTGGTTTCCAGGAGTTGCCCCCTCAGCGGAAGTATGATTGTCCAATTAATCTCATCCCAGGCGCTAAGCTGCCTAAATCACGATTATACAATCTCTCTCAACCTAAGAGAGCCGCCATGCGTACTTATATCTCTGAGAGCCTGAGAAAGGGACATATCAGACCCTTGAAGTCACCTCTTGCCGCTGGTTTTTTCTTTGTTAAAAAAAAACATGGTTCTTTAGGACCTTGTCTGGATTTCAGGGAGCTTAACCGTATCACGATTCGTGACCCCTATCCGCTTCCTCTGATCCCAGATTTGTTTAACCAGATTGTGGGGGCTAAAGTTTTTTCTAACTTGGATTTAAGAGGGGCATACAACCTTGTCAGGGTCAGGAAGGGGGACGAATGGAAGACGGCCTTCAATACCCCGGAGCGTCATTTTGAGAACTTGGTTATGCCCTTTGGTTTGATGAATGCTCCGGCCGTCTTCCAACATTTTGTGAACAGCATTTTCTATCATTTAATGGGGAAATTTGTACTGGTGTATCTAGATGACATTTTGATTTTTTCTCCTGATTTCAAGACCCATCGGGACCACCTATGTCAGGTCTTGCTGATTCTGCGGGAGAATAAATTGTACGCTAAACTGGAAAAATGTGTGTTTGCGGTTCCAGAGATTCAATTTCTTGGTTTTCTTCTCTCCGCTTCTGGTTTTCGGATGGACACGGAGAAGGTCCGCGCCGTGCTTGATTGGGAGCTTCCTGAAAATCAAAAGGCGCTGATGCGCTTTTTGGGTTTTGCTAATTATTGCAGAAAGTTCATTTTGAATTATTCCTCTGTTGTTAAGCCACTCACTGATATGACTAAAAAGGGGGTGGATTTTTCCACATGGTCGGAAGAGGCGCTTCAAGCCTTTTCTAGTATTAAAGAGCGTTTTGCTTCCGCTACCATTTTGGTACAACCTGATGTCTCTCTACACTTTATTGTTGAGGTGGATGCCTCTGAGGTGGGGGAGGGCGCGGTCTTATTTCAGGGTCCCTCTCCTGCTAAATGGCGACCGTGTGACTTTTTCTCAAAAAAGCTCTCAGCCGCAGAGAGAAATTATGATGTGGGAAATAGGGAGTTGTTGGCCATCAAACTGGCTTTTGAGGAATGGCGTCATTGGTTGGAGGGAGCCAGACCCCCAATTACCGTGTTTACTGACCATAAGAATCTGGCCTATTTGGAATCAGCCAAGCGTCTGAACCCGAGACAGGCCAGATGGTCCTTGTTCTTTTCTAGGTTTAATTTTGTTGTTACGTTCCGCCCTGGGGTTAAAAATGTGAAGGCGGATGCCCTGTCACGTTGTTTTCCGGGAGGGGGGAACTTTAAGGACCCAGGTCCCATTTTGGCTGATGGGGTGGTCGTCTCTGCTCTTTATCCTGATTTGGAGGCAGAGGTTCAGGCAGCCCAGGCAGAGGCACCTGATCTTTGTCCTCCTGGGAGGTTATTTGTGCCGCTCAGTTTGCGACACAAAGTTTTTAAGGAGCACCGTGACAGTGTTCTTGCTGGGCACCGGGGGAGTAGAGCCACAGTGGATCTCATTGCTCGCAGATTCTGGTGGCCAGCTCTTCGTAAGACGGTTGAGGGGTTTGTGGCAGCCTGCGTGACCTGCGCTCGTGCCAAGGTCCCTCATTCAAGTCCATCGGGATCTCTCCTCCCGTTACCCATACCTTCCCATCCTTAGATGCATCTGTCCATGGACTTCATTACGATCTTGCCTCGCTCCTCGGGGAAGACTGTGATTCTGGTGGTATTGGACCGTTTTAGCAAAATGGCGTATTTTATTCCTTTTCCTGGGTTACCCAATGCTAAGACGCTAGCGCAAGCGTTTGTTGATCATATTGTTAAATTACATGGCATTCCTTCTGACATCGTTTCTGATAGGGGCACACTATTTGTTTCCAGATTCTGGAAGACCTTCTGTTCTCGCTTGGGGGTTCGGTTGTCGTTTTCTTCTACTTTTCATCCGCAGTCGAATGGTCAGACCGAACGCGTCAATCAGAATCTGGAGACATATCTGCGCTGTTGTGTTGCGGAGAATCAGGAGAATTGGTGTTCTTTTTTGTCGCTTGCGGAGTTTGCTTTAAATAAACGTCGCCATATGCACTAGTTTTTGGAGCATATGAGTTTCATCCGCAGTTTGGGACATTCTCTGGAGAGGGCTCTTCTGGTTTACCTGATGAGGAGAGATTTTCCTCGTCCTTGTCTCTTATTTGGCAAAAGATTCAGGGTAATCTAAAGAAGATGAGTGAGAGATATAGGCGTGTGGCAGATAAGAGACGTGTGCCTGGTCTGGACCTGAATGTGGGTGATCTAGTGTGGTTGTCTACAAAGAATATCAAACTAAAGGTTCCCTCCTGGAAGTTGGGTCCTAGGTTTATTGGGCCTTACAAGATCTTATCCGTCATCAATCCCGTTGCTTTCCGTCTTGATCTTCCTCAGACTTGGAAGATCCATAATGTTTTTCACAAGTCCCTACTGAAACCTTATGTCCAACTTACTGTTCCTTCCTCTTTGCCTCCTCCCCCGATTTTAGTTGATGGTAATCTTGAATTTCAGGTCTCCAGGATTGTGGATTCCAGCATTATCCGCGGTTCTCTTCAGTACCTCGTTCATTGGGAAGGTTATGGTCCTGAGGAGAGGATGTGGGTCCCACTGGTGGACATTAAGGCCACTCTTCTCATCAGGGCATTTCATCGGTCTCATCCTGAGAAGGTCGGTCCTGAGTGTCCAGAGTCCACCCGTAGAAGGGGGGGTACTGTCACCGCCGGTTCTGGGAGACGGTCGGTCAGAGGTTCCTCCCAGTCTTGTGTATGACGTTCTTTGTTTTGGTTTCACTTTGCTCAGTTCCTTTCTCTCCCTCAGCTGCCTCTTATCTTTGATTAATTGGTTTGCTTTATATTCCCTCCTTTCCTGCTTCTCCGTGCGGTTTATATTACTTCCTGGATGAAGTGTGTGCTGCCAGAGACAGCAGCTGTTTTGCTCTAAGATAAGTGCATTCCGTTTACTTTGTGTTTTGTTTGCTGGCTTGATTCTAGGTGACCCTGACTCCCTCCGTATTCAGTGCAGGGAGCCGGTGGCCGTTCCCCTCACTACTATAGGGAATTCAGGTGTCACTCAGTTATAGGTACAAGGGCATGTATACCACTGGGACTTGTACATGTGCACAGTAGTTTGGGAGAGTTCTTAGGGATTTATAGGGCCCTCCTATGTTTTCCTTAGTTTGGGATTAAGCCAGTCTGTCGTTATTTATCAGTTCCTGCTAACTGTTCTCCATCCTTGACATGAGCGGCTTCATCATCATCGGGAGAAGAGGGTGGCAACTTGACCGTGAGGCAGCGACAGAGCCAGCAAGTTGCTAGAGTGGTCGGGAGTCAGCAAGGAGGCAGCAGTGGGAGGTTGGTAGCCAAACGTGCCCGGGGTAGACCACCCGCTTCGCAGGAGCCTACCTGCCCAGTAAGTACTAGCGCACGGGTTCACGGAGGCAGTGGCGGGAGCAGTCAGTCAGTGCGTAGTGTTGGGGGTAAAATCACCTGCTCAGCGGTGTGGTAGTTTTTTGTTAAGCTGCCAGAGGAGGTGAACATGGCCATATGTAGAATCTGTAGGCAGAAGGTGAAGCGTAGCCAGGGTGCCAATGCTGGCACTACGGCCCTGCGTCAACACATGCAGTGTCACCATAAAGAGGCCTTGGAGAACCGTGGCTCCGAAGTGATGGTCCAGCCTGCCGCAGCTACAGCTAGCCCAGCTAGGCAGTCTAGGCTCCACCACCTCAGCCGAAGGGAGCTGTCTGTCCTTCCCATTATCTGCTGGTCCTGATGCTCCTGCTCCTCCTACTCCTCATCAGTCATTCCGTCTTCAATCAATCACTGAAGCGATTGCCAAGAGACAACAGCGGTGCACTCATCCAACGGCGCAGAAGCTGAAGGTGCTCCTGTTCATGTTGCTGGTGCTGCAGTCCCTCCCTTTCCGAGTGGTGGACTCTGCACCTTTCAGAGAACTGATGGCTTGTGCTGAGCTGAGGTGGAGAGTCCCAAGCCGTCATTTTTTTGCCAAAAAGGCAGTACCAGCCCTGCACACACATGTAGAACAGAAGGTGGGCCAGTCCTTGAGCCTGTCAGTGTCTGCCAAAGTGCACGGCAGCGCCGACGTGTGGAGCTGTAACTACGGTCAGGGACAATACATGTCCTTTACGGCCCACTGGGTAAATGTGGTTCCTGCACTGCCACACCAGCAACTTGGCCAGGTGACGCAGCTTCCGCCTCCATGTTGTCGCACCGTTGGTCCTGTAACAGTGTCTGCCTCTGCCTCCTCATCCTCTACTGTGTCCTCAACCTCCACTGCAGGGACAACTCACAGTGCCCCTCCAGCATACCACATGTGCAGGGCACGGTGGTGTCACGCTGTTCTGCACCTCGTTTGCCTTGACGAACGGAGTCACACAGGGGAGGAACTGCTCCATGTGATACATTAAGAAAT
This sequence comes from Bufotes viridis, assembly GCA_033119425.1. Classification (NCBI taxonomy): domain Eukaryota; kingdom Metazoa; phylum Chordata; class Amphibia; order Anura; family Bufonidae; genus Bufotes; species Bufotes viridis. The sequence goes on from CM065589.1 coordinate 82,377,289, forward strand.
TGAATCCTGGCTTTCTCCACCACAACTTCTCCACCACAACTTAAAATCGGAACCATGGTGACCGACAACTGGAAGAACATGGTGTCGGTGCTGCATGACACACATATTCAATCTAGTTGTCAAGCGGTTCCTGAAGTCCTCCACCCATCTGCAAGACATCCTAAAAATGGCCACAATACTTTGCATGAACTTCAGCCACTCGTACACCGCAAAGCACACCCTTGTTTAGTTGCAGTGGCAGAACGACATCCCCCGACATAGGCTGATATGCAACGTTTCCTCCAGTTGGAATTCCACCCTCCATATGTTGGACCTACTATACAAACAGAGAAAGGTCATAAACGATTTCTTGATGATCCATGCGGACAGGAGTACTCTGTGTAACTTCAATGTCAGCCAGTGGCTGCTCATGCGTGACACCTGCCGTTTGCTCAGGCCCTTTGAGGACTACAGGATAAACAACGTCATTCCACTGCTTCATGTCCTGGAACAGATGCTGGTAAATCTGGCTGGTCAGGGGACTGGAGACGTGGGGCCTAGATCTCAGGGCCATATGAGCCTTGTGGGGGCAGAACTGGAGGAGGAGGAGGACATTGGAGCACAAGCAATGTGTACCGAAATGCGTGGTTATTACACACAGGTGACAGGAGAGGAGGAGCAGCCAGAGGAGCTACAAGGCAATGAGGAAGACGAGGCAGAGGACCCAGACACACCGTGGCAGTATGCAGTGGAGATGGAGGCAGGGAGTCCCTCTGAGTCACTTGCACAAATGGCCCGATGCATGCTCACTTGCTTGCGTATTGACAGCCGAATTGTCACCATTCGGAAGAGGGATGACTTCTAGCTCTCCACCTTGTTGGGCCCTCACTACCGGTCCATCTTCAGCTGGTACTGGTATTGCCACCCACCTCCCTACTCTGTCACCGAGTCAGGCTGTGGTCTCCTGATGCTGCTGCCACCTCCACACTATGTCACCTTGCCACTCTGTGGTCTCCTGATGCTCCTGTCACCTCCACACTATGTCACCTTGCCACTCTGTGGTCTCCTGATGCTGCTGCCACCTCCACACTATGTCACCTTGTCAGTCTGTGGTCTCCTGATGCTGCTGCCACCTCCACACTATGTCACCTAGCCACTCTGTGGTCTCCTGATGCTGCTGCTACTTCAACACTATGTCACCTTACCACTTTGTGGCCTCCTGCTGCTGCTGCCACCTCCACACTGTCATTGTGCCACCCTGTGGCCTCCTCCTGATGCTGCTGCTACCATTTCCACACACTGTCATTGTGCCAATCTGTGGCCTCCTGATGATGCTGCTGCCGCCACCTCCACACTCTGTCATTGTGCCACCCTGTGGCCTTCTCCTGATGCTACTGCTACCTCCACACTCTGTCATTGTGCCACTCTGTGGTCTCCTCATGCTTCTGCTGCTGTCACCTCCTCACTGTCATTGTGCCACCTTGTGGCCTTCTCCTCCTGATGCTGCTGCTGCCACTACCGCTACCTTCCGTCATTGTGCCACTCTGTGGCCCCATGATGCTGCCGCCACCTCCACACTGTCATTGTGCCACCCCGTGGCCTCCTCTTGATGCTGCTGCTGCCACCTCCACACTCTATCATTGTGCCACCCTGTGGCCTCCTGATTCTGCCGCTGCCTCCACTCTGTCATTTTGGTACCCTGTGGCCTCCTCCTGATGCTGCTGCTGCCACCTCCACACTCTGTCATTGTGCCTCTCTGTTGCTTCATGATTCTGCTATTGCCACCTCCACACTGTGATTGTGCCACTCTGTGGCCTCCTCCTGATGCTGCTGCCACCTCCAGACTCTGTCATTGGGCCACTCTGTGGTCTCCTTATGCTGCTTCCACCTCACCACTATGTCATAGGGCCATAGGACTTCTCATGATGTTCCCACCCTACCCACTTCATGACTGGGCCACTATTTTGTCTTTTGGCCTGGCTGACATCATCATCTATTTGACCCTTTTTCTGATCTATCAGAAGGAAGGAAAAATGAGACCCACAACGGATCCTGTTGGTTTAGCAGCTGTAAGGCCTGTATGGTCCCATCAGAATTGGCTTGTGATTTGGTAGCCAAAAGCAGGAGTGGGTACAAAACACAGAATCCATTCACATGTAATCTCTGTTTTTGGTCCACTCCTGTTTTTTTGGGGGAATTAGTAATACTGATGGATTGCTGACCAAGTGAAGGCGGATGCTCCACAGACAGGATCAATTTTTTGTGGGTTATTGTTTTGAGGGATCATAGGAAGGGCAAGCTAATCAGTGACGTCAACACAAACTTACTGCTTGCACCCTCTCCACTCTGTCGGGGGGCTCTACTTGTATAAGCGTTTAATAGAACATCTATGTGGAATCAGCTGTCGATGGTGTAAAAGGAGTGCGGTTCTTCTTGGCGCTAACATCGACCTGTAAGGCTGAGTTCATACTTGAGTTATTTGGTCAGTTTTGGCCCCCATGACTGCCCAAATAAGTGAAGTGTGCAGTGATTCTAAGAGTGACGCCTGTCATCTGCATGTCATACTGACTCACAGTATTATTTCACTACCACAGCAGACTCCCTATGCGTGTTACTGCAAGGCACAGTGTTCTACACACCTATAAAGGCTCTCTGCAGCCAGGAAATAGCCGTTTTTTTACCATGATTTGCTGCGAATAAATTCGGATAGAACCAAATTTTTCCGAAAAATTCGGCAAAGCAGCCGAATCGAATTTTTAAAAAATTCACTCATCTCTAGTACTAATGTGCTATGCCAGCATTTAGCCAACCTCCGGGGGCACAGGCAGGAGCCGGATGACAGGCCGAACTGGATGGACAGATGTCTTTTTTCGGCCTTATGTACTATGTTACTATGTAACTAATGTGTGCGCCTGCCTGTACACCATTCGCTGTGGCTTCAGAAACTGATAAATTCTGCCGGGCCCCTGCAGTGATCTGGCGCGCACCCCAATAGTGCCCGCCCGATCAGCATGACATAATTTTACGTCAAAATGCGGCAAGTCACCTGCCGCCACGACGTGCTATTGAGTCATATGTCGGGAAGGGATTAACAGACTATTACAGTCTCCACAAAGTAATGACAGATAGCCTCTTCCACAGACTCCATTTAGTGGCAGAGGAGGTGTAACAAATGCCTTTTTCTGTGTGTGTTCTCTGCTTTCTGCTAACTCTGTCCCAGTCTCTACAGCAAAGCTGGCATATGCACCGCAGAAAGCATCATATTTCAATTTATTGTGTGTGCTTTAGGGGTCAGTGTGGAAGCAAAAATATTATTTAGTAATGATACATTCCCTTATCAAGTGACTTAAAGCTGTAGTGAATGAATCTTATATAAACACCTCCAGGGCCAGACTGGGATTACAAAGCAGCCCTGGCACATATACCCCACCATCCCACATATTTTGTAAGAACAGCGGTGCGCAATGCATGCTGCAGCAAATTTAGCTTTACTTGGTCATGCCTGTATGTAAACCATGAATGGAAAAAATGAAAAGTGTGAGACAGAAATGTCTAATCACATGGTCAGGGACATACATTACCCTCCCTTATATCACCATATACCATGATATAAGCTCTAAATACATACTTCCACAATGGCATCAGATACCACTATGCAACATAAAATATCTCCCCAGCAGCTCCATATAAGTACCACTAGCATCTGATGTCTCACAGATAATAATGTAATGCCATACACTGGTTACATAATTATTTGAAAGAAATTGTAACACCATAAACTGGTTACAAATGAGCTACATAGGGACGGACACAGACACTTAAAACCTACTAACTGCCCCCCGACATGTTTTGCAGGCTACATGCTGCCCAACCCCTGATGAAGCCAGTGTAGCTGGCAAAACATGTCGGAGGGCAGTTAGTAGGTTTTAAGTGTCTGTGTCCGTCCCTATGTAGCTCATTTGAAACCAGTTTATGGTGTTACAATTTATCTCAAATAATTCTGTAACCAGTGTATGGCATTACATTATTATCGGTGAGACATCAGTGAGCCATTTGGCTTATTCTGGCATATGCAGAGCCAGCCTGTCTCGGGCCACATCATGGTAGTAGTGTAGCAGGGTTTGTGCATGTCCCTGCCAGCTACAGTTTCAGTAATACTTCCACGCTACATAAAGGGAAGGGACACAATATTTTTTTACTCCTTGTGGAGGCTCTACTGTGATCATTAAAAGTTATGTTTTATAGCAAAATATCTGGGTCACGTTTGGGAATCAAGCCGTGCGGCTCATGTGTTTAGTAATTTAATTATACCCACACCCAGATAGAGTCCATTAGGTAATTCCTTTGAGTTATATAAGTAACACCATGCAGCACAGAATATCTCCCAACAGCACCAAATAAATATCACTGTACAGCACAAAATACCATTCCAGATGCGCCAAATAAATACCACTGTGTAGCACAAAATACTTCCCCAACAGCCTCAAATAAATACCATATTGCAGTACAAAATACCATTCTATCAGGTTCTTTGCAGTTCCCCTCATACTTTCTGAGGGTCAAGGACCTGTAATGATGTCATCACAGGTCCTGCATGTCTTAACCTCGAAAAGCACTGATTATTACAACAGTTTCTGTACTCTCTTAGGAAGGGTCAAGGACCTGTGATGAATATTTGCTTAGGCTTTCTTGGTTCAGTACTGCTCTAATGCTGCAGGGTTCATGTACAATTATGTCAGGCAGACTCCTGACAGACCAGCCCACTTGCCAGATTACCAGTCTGGGACTGAACGCTTCTCAAATATGTTACTGTAATGTTTCACAATAAATACGAGATCTGCGCAGCCCTTACGTCTGGGCAGAAAAATCTTCACAGGATATAGCTTCCACAGGGGACACCTGGGTAAATCACGGTCCACAATGTAATTGGTCGCTTCACACAGTCTTAGCATCTCTTCACCTGTAACACCTCTTCCTCCAGTCTCTCAAGCAGGTAAAATCAGCATGTAAAATTCCACTGCATAAACGCCTGCCCCAGGGTTTTAAAAGCTGCTTCATCAGGGGCCTATGTACTTCCTGCTAACCAACTCTTTTATACCGGCCTCTACTTCATATTGTATTCATAATAGCTGCTGAAAATTTATCTAAAAGACCACATGACATTTTAAACCCATCAAGTCCAGAATATGACTTACGTCACTGCCCATTCACAAACCATGCCATAGCATTTCAGAAGCCCATGTGACACTCTTATCCAATCAGGTAACCCTATTTTATACAAGTCATTACCCACATCATTACATATTCATCAGGACTCCCTCCAGGAGCACCTCTCTTCTCTTCCTATCTAAAAGAAGAGGAGGTATAAAAGAGTTGGTTAGCCAGAAGTACTTAGGCCCCTGATGAAGCAGCTTGTGAAACTCTGTGTGCGAAGTATGCAAACCTTTGTCCACCTTTAAAGTAGATGCAATGTGGCTAGATACATGAAGCAATACTATAAAGTGTTGAGGCCTTCAGAGGGGGTTCTAAAAATAATGAAGTTTTGGGCAGGGTTTGTGGTGCCAACTATAGAAAGGAAGCATCTGATTTTCAGAAACTGAAGAATAACACACATAGAGCTAATATACAGTCATGTGAAAAAATTAGGACACCCTTTGAAAGCATGTGGTTTTTTGTAACATTTTTAATAAATGGTTATTTCATCTCCGTTTCAACAATACAGAGAGATTAAAGTAATCCAACTAAACAAAGAAAACTGAAGAAAAGTCTTTTCAAGATCTTCTGTAAATGTCATTCTACAAAAATGCCTATTCTAACTGAGGAAAAAGATAGGACACCCTCACATGTATTCCCTCTTAAATTGGCTCAGATCTCACACAGGTATATCACACCAGGTGCACATAATTAGTAGATCGTTACTCTGCATGTTGAATGAGGCTTGCCCTATTTAAACCTCAGACATTTAGTTTGGTGTGCTCCTGACTGTTGAAGTGAGAGTGAGCACCATGGTGAGAGCAAAAGAGCTGTCAGAGGACTTCAGAAAAAGATTGTAGCAGCCTATGAGTCTGGGAAGGGATTTAAAAAGATCTCCAAAGATTTTGAAATCAGCCATTCCACTGTCCGGAAGATAGTCTACAAGTGGAGGGCTTTCAAAACAACTGCCAACATGCCCAGGACTGGTCGCCCCAGCAAGTTCACCCCAAGAGCAGACCGCAAGATGCTAAAAGAGGTCTCCAAAAACCCTAAAGTGTCATCTCGAGAACTACAGCAGGCTCTGGCTACTGTTGATGTAGAAGTACATGCCTCTACAATCAGAAAGAGACTGTACAAGTTTAACTTGCATGGGAGGTGTGCAAGGAGGAAACCTTTGCTTTCCAAGAGAAACATCGAGGCCAGACTGACATTTGCCAGAGATAAAGTTGACAAAGACCAGGACTTCTGGAATAATGTTCTTTGGACAGATGAGTCCAAAATTGAATTATTTGGACACAACAGCAGAGGACATGTTTGGCGTAAACCAAACACAGCATTCCAAGAAAAGAACCTCATACCAACTGTGAAGCATGGAGGTGGAAGTGTCATGGTTTGGGGCTGCTTTGCTGCAGCAGGACCTGGTCAGCTCACCATCATAGAATCCACGATGAATTCTACTGTGTATCAGAAGGTGCTTGAAGAACATGTGAGACCATCAGTTAGAAAATTAAAGCTGAAGCGGAACTGGACCATGCAACATGACAATGACCCAAAACATACTAGTAAATCAACCAAAGATTGGCTGAAAAAGAAGAAATGGAGAGTCCTGGAATGGCCAAGTCAAAGTCCAGATTTGAATCCCATTGAGATGCTGTGGGGTGACTTGAAAAGGGCTGTACGTGCAAGAAACCCCTCAAACATCTCACAGCTGAAAAAGTTCTGCATTGAGGAGTGGGGTAAAATTTCCTCAGACCGATGTCGAAGACTGGTAGATGGCTACAAGAACCGTCTCACTGCAGTTATTTCAGCCAAAGGAGGTAACACTCGCTATTAGGGGCAAGGGTGTCCTATCTTTTTCCTCAGTTAGAATAGGCATTTTTGTAGAATGACATTTACAGAAGATCTTGAAAAGACTTTTCTTCAGTTTTCTTTGTTTAGTCGGATTACTTTAATCTCTCTGTATTGTTGAAACGGAGATGAAATAACCATTTATTAAAAATGTTACAAAAAACCACATGCTTTCAAAGGGTGTCCTAATTTTTTCACATGACTGTATGCTGTTTTCAATACCAGCTGAAAAATTAATAGTACTATTCTCTTGGCACTATGCTATAATTCTGTAGGCACTACGGTCGGTACTATGTCTGGCACTAAATTTTATAGGCTACATTATATACCCCAGTTAAGTAAATACGCAGATTATGTTAACTCTATTATGACTATAATAATAAACTATCATGATTTTACAATTCACATGAAATTATTTTCACGTGTTCAAATTTGTGTTCTTTGTAATTGACATACTTTATAAATTTTTATGAGGAGTGTTTGGTTTTCTAATCTATCTCTAAAAAAAAGTGACAGTTTGTGATTTTTGGCTGTGTAGTTCAGAAAAAAAAAAATGAAGTTGACAACCCTGGTTCTTCTTCTTCCAGGCTATTATTACCGTCTCTATTTCCCCAGTTTAGTACAACATATAAGATATAATTAGATGTCTGTGAAGGGAGCTCGAGCTTTTCTTTTATTTTACATATGTTGCTAACTCACCATCAGAATTCTAGCAGTGTAATTTGTTACACCTTAACTTAGGCTATTTTCACACTCACGTTTTGGCCGGATCCGTCATGGATCTGCAAAAACTGATCCGTTACAATAATACAACCGTATGCATCCGTCATGAATGAATCCGTTTGTATTATCTGTAACATAGCCAAGATGGATACGTTAATGGTAGACTGATCCGTTTTCTATTGTGCCAGATTGTGTCAGAGAAAACGGATCCGTCCCCATTGACTTACATTGTGTGCCAGGATCCGTTTGGCTCAGTTTCGTCAAGCGGACAGCAAAATGTTGGCAAGCAGAATGGAGACTGATAGGAGGCAAACTGATGCATTCTGAGCGGATCCTTTTCCATTTTAAATGCATTAGGGCAGAACTGATCTGTTTTGGACCACTTGTGAGAGCCCATGATGGATCTCACAAATGGAAAGTTAAAACGCGAGTGTTAAAGTAGCCTTAGTTGCATCCATACATTTTGAAGCTTTTCATTTTAAGAACCTGGTCATGTGACCTCAAGTCTGACTGTGTCCTCTAATGTGTAAACAGGAACTTGTCTCTCCCATGTGACTTCTTGTGGGTGACATAATTGCCAATCAAATCCCTCCTTGCAGATCCCCTTCCACCTCCACCCTCCATGTTCCTCTTTATATTCCTGTATTCTGTTGAGGATGCAATGGTTCCCCTATCTGAAGGACCAGGAGTGCAGATATATAGTAAGTAGTGTATACAGTGATTAGCTACAGTGATATAAACCTCCAGACTCACACTGCCTGTCTGCACTATCTGTGTGTGATGACTCTCCAGTGTAGTTATATGGGATGTACTGTAGCTTCACACTGATCTTCCTGCCTCCTGCATGTAACAGGTAAGAGATGACAGGGCAGAGAGAGGAGACAGGCTGAAGAAAACATGGAGACCCTGCAGTGTGAGAGGACAGCAGCGGTGTCACTAGAATGTCATGGCTGCCCTCAGAGGACACAGAGAAGTGCAGTGTGGTGAGACTCCACCCCTTCTGTCTCTGCAAGGTCAGGCATGATGGGAAATGTAGGATTCATTAGGAATACGATATCTGAGGGGAGAAGGAATTAAGATGGCTGCCAAGGCAACCCACAAATTACACATAAAATAACCGGTATACACAAGAGCTTCTATCTCAGGGATCAGCAACCTCAGGCACTCCAGCTGTTGTGAAACTACAACCACCAGTATGCTATATTCACTTTCATGGGAGTTCTGTGAACAGCCAAGCAAGTGTGCATCCTTGATGTTGTAGTTTCACCACAACTGGAGTGCCGAAGGAGCTGATCCCTGAGCTGATCTTATTCTTTAATAATGGCCTATCCTGCACTATATGGGCAAAATAATCCCGGAGTGCTTCTTTAATAATGCCACTTAATAGCGACAAAAAAGTTGTGTTTTATGGTGATATTGCTAGTACTCATGGGCCATATTTAAACCAGGGCCCTTCATCTGTCGATAGACAAAAACCTTTAAGATATTAATACTGTATGTGTGGCTACTCTACTTGCAAAGATAGTAGTCCCATCCCAAACAAGATAACGTCTGTTCATAGGACAAGACCTTGATATTATGACATACTAAAAGCACCAATCAACAGTAATAGTAAGAAACGTGTGTAACAGTAAATTCCTGACTAAAGTATGATTCATGTAAAATAACTCTTTACTTTGCTACTTTAGTGATGGCTTTACAGCCATGATCCAATGGGCCATACACATATTAATGGGGTCATTTATCATACTGCTGTAAAGTAGAACTGGCTTGAGATTCCACCTTTAATTTTGGACAGCTTCTTTGGAAAATGTGAAGGTGGAATCTGATTGGTTGCTATGTACTTTACACCAGTTTCATCAATGACCCCTTAATTTTTGTTTTTAAGGCTACATTCACATGTATAAATAGGACATTACACACTGATACACTGTCGGTTTTTCATGGCCATTTTGCATCCATTTTCTGGCGGCTGATTTGAATCCATTTTGCATCAGTTTTTAACAGCCATTAAATCGGATGAATTTCAAATACTTTTTTTTAAATCCCAAACCCTGCAGTGGCCCTAGTATATATAATGCCTGCTATGGTGCCCCCAGTATATATATATATAATATATATATATATTATTATGTATAAAATGCCTGCCATAGTGCCCCCAATATACAGTCGTGGCCAAAAGTTTTGAGAATTACATAAATATTGGAAATTGGAAAAGTTGTTGCTTAAGTTTTTATGATAGCAATTTGCATATACTCCAGAATGTTATGAAGAGTGGTCCGATGAATTGCATAGTCCTTCTTTGCCATAAAAATTGACTAAATCCCAAAAAACCTTTCCACTGCATTTCATTGCTGTCATTAAAGGACCTGCTGAGATCATTTCAGTAATAGTCTTGTTAACTCAGGTGAGAATGTTGACGAGCACAAGGCTGGAGATCATTATGTCAGGCTGATTGGGTTAAAATGTCAGACTTGACATGTTAAAAGGAGGGTGATGCTTGAAATCATTGTTCTTCCATTGTTAACCATGGTGACCTGCAAAGAAACGCGTGCAGCCATCATTGCGTTGCATAAAAATGGCTTCACAGGCAAGGATATTGTGGCTACTAAGATTGCACCTCAATCAACAATATATAGGATCATCAAGAACTTCAAGGAAAGAGGTTCAATTCTTGTTAAGAAGGCTTCAGGGCGTCCATAAAAGTCCAGCAAGAGCCAGGATCGTCTCCTAAAGAGGATTCAGCTGCGGGATCGGAGTGCCACCAGTGCAGAGCTTGTTCAGGAATAGCAGCAGGCAGGTGTGAGTGCATCTGCACGCACAGTGAGGCGAAGACTTTTGGAAGATGGCCTGATGTCAAGAAGGGCAGCAAAGAAGCCACTTCTCTCCAAAAAAAACATCAGGGACAGATGGATATTCTGCAGAAAGTATGGTGAATGGACTGCTGAGGAACTGGGGCAAAGTCATATTCTCCAATGAAGCCTCTTTCCGATTGTTTGGGGCATCAGGAAAAAGGCTTGTCCGGAGAAGAAAAGGTGTGCGCTACCATCAGTCCTGTGTCATGCCAACAGTAAAGCATCCTGAGACCATTCATGTGTGGGGTTGCTTCTTATCCAAGGGAGTGGGCTCACTCACAATTTTGCCCAAAAACACAGCCATGAATAAAGAATGGTACCAAAACACCCTCCAACAGCAACTTCTTCCAACAATCCAACGACAGTTTGGTGAAGAACAATGCATTTTTCAGCACGATGGAGCACCGTGCCATAAGGGAAAAGTGATAACTAGGTGGCTCGGGGACCAAAACGTTGACATTTTGGGTCCATGGCCTGGAAACTCCCCAGATCTTAATCCCATTGAGAACTTGTGGTCAATCCTCAAGAGGCGGGTGGACAAACAAAAACCCATTACTTCTGACAAACTCCAAGAAGTTATTATGAAAGAATGGGTTGCTATCAGTCAGGAATTGGCCCAGAAGTTGATTGAGAGCATGCCCAGTCGAATTGCAGAGGTCCTGAAAAAGAAGGGCCAACACTGCAAATACTGACTCTGCATAAATGTCATGTAATTGACGATAAAAGCCTTTGAAACGTATGAAGTGCGTGTATTTATATTTCACTACATCACAGAAACAACAGAAACAAAGATCTAAAAACAGTTTAGCAGCAAACTTTGTGAAAACTAATATTTGTGTCATTCTCAAAACTTTTGGCCACGACTGTATATAATAGCCCTCTTTGTGTCCTCAGTAGTATAAATTGCCCCCTTTGCACCTGCTAGAATACTCACTCCTCACTGCAGGAAGCAGGACCTGAGCTTCTAGTGTGATCATGTGACGTTGTCACGCTGGGAGCCAGGTCCTGCTGCGTCTGGTGACGAGTGAGTGTTTCAGTACTGGTTGAGTTATTCTTATTTTTAACCCCTAAAAGGCCCTTTATTTACATAGTATTTACATAGTATACCCATTATTAACGACCATTAAAGTGGTGCACTGCTGTCTAAATGACTGTTAAATATAGTCCAATTGATTTCAATAGGGTCCGCCTGGCTGAGAAAAATAGGATGGAAAGTCATGGTATGAATAGACCGTAGACTTTAATTGGTTCTAAAAACGTGTTTTTGGCGTGTTTTCACTTCTGTGGGAATAAGGCCTAAGAGACCACATCTTGGCGTGACTCAACATATATGAGACGCCTGGGCTTATAAGTGGATGTGCAATATACATGTACAAAAGATAAAGACTCACCTGTGAGTCAAAGTACATGAGCCATGCTTTTTCTGTCCATCTTTATGCCTGTATAGCTTTTTATTCATCTTTGAATAAAGTCGGTTTTGGAAGAAGTACTGGACCTTATTATTCTACTACAATACAGAATACTCATCTCACAGTGCCAAACTTCGTAATCCTCAAGAGCCAATTACATTAGAAAAAATATCCCCAAAAAGAGTTTTTCCTGCTCCCTTCAAAAGAGGCCAAAGTTGTCTCTAAATTTTAGAGTTTTGGGGTACGTTCACATCTGCGCTACCTGATCCGGTAGTTTGTTCTGACTGGATTCTGCCGTTCACCATCTAACCCCATTGACTATAATGGGATCCGGTCAGCTTCCAGCATGAGTGTCTGTTTTCGGTTGCACACAGAAGCTTTTTGAGCACTGTGCCTTCTAGCACCACCTACAGATTTGGACTGAAAATTTTGTCAGAATAGATGCACACCAGGTATTACCCAGGTGTCCTTTTACTGAAATAGGTGCAACCACATCGCACTTGCGTCAAATTCATTATTAGGGGGCTCAGTTTACATAAATTTGGCATAGGTGTCCATAGCAACTCCAATTAAAAACTAAATCAAATACACAATTCCCCTCTAGAGTTCTTAGTGATTTATATAAACATTGGCTATTACATTGGCAGCATTTTCAATTGATGTGAACCCACTGTGCCACGTGTCCTAACTCCTCAAAAGGCATTGTCTAAGTGATCCCCTCGATCTTCACAGAACATCTGATGGTTGGGATAGACTTTTCCGAGGGGAACACCAGGTCGCTACCTCTTGAGGAGGATTGGCACATGAGGCAGCTGGTCCAGGCAGACTAGGAGATACCTGAGCGAGGTACCAGAGGTACAGGCGTTGTCATCAGGCACACGAGGCAGCTGGTTCAGACAGACCAGGAGGTACCTGAGAACGGTATCAGAGTCGTAACCAGGAGCAACAGTGCAGGACTTAAGGATGAGGCAGAGGCAAAGTCAAACAGGCAACAGGCCAGGGCAGGAGGCACAGGTACAGGTCAGGCAATCCGGTTCGGCAACAGGAGAGTCAAGGCAAGCAGGCATGGATCCAACAGGTAGCAGAGAAACACACGAGTACAAGCACGAGTCAGTAACACATGCAGATATCAGGAACCTTAATAGGACACAAGGACCTTGACACTGAGGCATCTAGGAAAGGGACTGAGCCACTTATATATGTGCAGAAGGGATAGGATTGGTCAGCGAGGTCACATGATCCAACCCATAAAGCACAGGAAGTGACGCATGCCGGCTCTTAAGGAAATGCTGCAGGAAACAAGCAACAAGCATGCTGTGGTTAGGGCTGAAAGGAAACACTGGCAGAAGATCACAGCTGAACACAGTGCCCGGGACCGTGGCAGTAAGCAGGGGGACAGAGGCGCACAACAGCCGCTGTTACAGTACCCACCCCCCTTGTGTCCCCTCTCCTTAAATCCACGACGAGACAGAAACCTTTTTACCAAGTTCGGAGCATGAATGTTCTCCTCTGGTTCCCAAGACCTCTCCTCAAAGCCCTTCCAGTCCACAAGATAGTAGGTCTTCTTGCCACACTTCTTGATGTCCAGGATGTCTTTGACCTCAAATATTTCGTCAGAATCTCCAGATCCCAGAGTTGGAGTAGAAGGAGCCGTCGAAAAGCGATTAGGAACTACAGGTTTTACTAAGGATACGTGAAAGGTATTAGGAATATGCAGAGAGAGAGGCAGACGTAACTTATATGTCACTTCGTTGATCCTCCTCAATACTTCAAAGTGTCCCAGGAACCTATGAGCAAACTTGAAACTGGGAACCCTTAAGCGGATATTTTTAGAGGAGAGCCATACCTTATCTCCTGATGAGAACTGAGGCGGTTTTCTTCTTCTCTTGTCTGCATTCGTTTTCATGCAAATCACGGCTTTGTTGATGCAGTCCTTGGTGTCATGACACATCTTCAAAAAATCCCTAAAAGAGGAATCCACAGCTGGTACAGAAGATGTAGGAACAGGGAGAGGAGTAAAAGGGTGTTGTCCATAAACGACAAAGAACGAAGAGGATCCAGTAGACTCACTAGAGTGGTTGTTATAGGAGAATTCAGCCCAAGGTAGCAATTGTACCCAGTTGTCATGTTGGGCTGAAACAAAATGCCGGAGATCGGTCTCTAATATTTGATTGACTCGTTCCACTTGGTGGTTAGGATTATATCCGGAAGAGAAGTCCAGCTCAATTTCGAGCAGCTGGCAAAGAACTCTCCAGAGCTTAGAGATAAACTGGACTCCGTGATCGGAAACAATATGCCAAGGTAGACCATGCAAGTGGAATATGTGTCTCATGAACAGTTTAGCAAGTTCAGCAGCTGAGGGCAGTCCAGCCAAAGGAACAAAGTGAGCCATCTTGGAGAACAGGTCCATGACTACCCAGATAGCTGTACATCTGGCAGAAGAGGGCAGATCTGTAACAAAGTCCATAGCAATGTGTTACCATGGGGTGTCAGGAACAGGAAGAGGTAGTAACAGCCCGGGTGGTTTAGTCCTGGAGACTTTATTCTGAGCACAGACGGTGCAGGCAGACACATAATCACGCACATACATAGACAGTGTTGGCCACCAGTAATAGCGAGACAAAAGTTCTGTGGTCTTGTGGATCCCAGGGTGACCAGCAAGTTTGGAGTTGTGCCCCCAAGCTAGAATACGTTTTCTCTTGGCAGATGGCACGAATGTCTTCTCGGGAGGGATGTCTTTTACCAGGACAGGAGCCACTGTGATCAAGCGAGCAGGATCTACAATGTACTGGGGCTCCTCCTGCTGGTCGGAGAAGTCAAATTACCGAGACAGAGCATCCGCCTTGATGTACTTCTCGGCCGGGCGAAAGTGAAGCTCAAAATCAAAACTGGAGAATAATAGTGCCCATCTGGCTTGGCGAGGGTTTAGATGCTGGGTCGTCTGCAGATAAGTAAGGTTCTTGTGGTCGGTGAAGATTATCAGTGGATGCTGGGCCCCCTCCAATAGATAACGCCACTCCTCCAAAGCAAGTTTTATTGCCAGAAGCTCTCTGCTCCTATACAGTAATTCCTCTCAGCAGGGGAGTAGAGCTTGGAGAAAAATCAACATGTAAACATCTTGCCCTTGGAACCTTTCTGTAGTAAAACAGCACCGGCTCCTATGGAGGAGGCGTCCACTTCTAAAAAGAATTGGCAGGAGACATCAGGATGACGCAAAACAGGTGCAGTAGCAAAGGACCTTTTTTTTAGATAATTGTGTTTTTATTGAACTACAACAATACAAATCTATTTCAGCTGTACGCACAATAGTAGAAATCGAAGTAAACAGGCAGAAAATACAAAGTATTCGGCAAAAGAACAAGTAATATACATCAGATGATATGTGCAATGCAAATCAGATGAAGGTCAATAAAGGCAATATGAAAAACCAATATCTTGTTGCATTCAGTTATAGGAGGAGGAACAAATTAGACGGTATCCTATCATTAAGGAACATTCCCAATGAAGTAGCTATGTGAATCTGTTATAAGGGTGGGTATGGATCACATTAAATCCTATCTGAGCATTACTTTCATTAGTAACATAGCAACATAGTATATAAGACCGAAAAAAGACATTTGTCCATCCAGTTCGGCCTGTTTCCTACATAAAAACATAACAACATAGAAAAGAAAGACTAAGATGATACAAACAAAGACACATCAGGGGGAGGGGTGTGGGGCCACATAATCCTCCAACACATCTCAGTGTTGGCCATCAGCCCAGTAATTGTCCCAAACATCCCAGATGGCATGGAATAGTTTCACTTTATCCTGAAACATAGCAGTAGTATACTCCAGGGTCCGGACTTCTGTCACCTTAGCATATATTTCGGAGATTTTAGGGGGGGTCAGATCACCTCCAGAAGCAGTCGGGAGACATCGGGCTGCAGTCAATACTTGTATTACCAGTTTAAGTGAGTGTTTCTTTATATGTTTTGAGGTTATATTAAGTAGAAAAGATATGGGGTCAGGAGGTATAGCAAAGGAGCTTTTTAATTGAACGAAGGCGGCTTCAGCCTCGGGAGTCCAGGCTCTGGCATTCATTCCTTTCTAAGGGTACTTTCACACTTGCGTTGTGAGGATCTGGCAGGAACTGCCTGCCAGATCCGGAAATCCATGTGCAAACAGAAAGCATTTGTAGACAGATCTGGGTGCAGATCCGTCTAACAAATGCATTGAAACACCGGATCCGTCTCTCCGGTGCCATCCGGAAAAACGGATCCGGTATTTTTTTTTTTGTATTTTTATAGGTCTGTGCATAGGCAGACCTAAGAGATGAAAAATTCGGCATGAACTGACATTAGAAATTAGCAAATCCAAGGAAGCGCTATATAGCATGAAGACCCTGTGGGCGGGGCCAGTCCATTACTGCATTCAATTTCTCAGGATCCATCTGCAACCCGGCATCCGAGATTATGTATCTGAGGAACGGTATGGTAGATTTTTCAAAGATGCATTTCTCGAGTTTGGCATAAAGTCGATTCTCTCTCAATCGCTGTAAAACTAACTGTACATGCTTCCTGTGAGTGGTCAAATCTAGAGACTAGATCAGCATATTGTCCAGGTACACTATCAAGCAGACATAGAGCAGGTCCCAGAAGATATTGTTTACCAACTCCTGGAATACCGCGGGAGCATTGCACAGACCTAAGGGCTTGACAATATACTTTTAGTGACCATCACAAGTGTTGAAAGCAGTCTTTCACTCATCGCCCTTTCGAATGCGGATAAGGTTATATGCACCACGCAGATCGAATTTTGTAAAGACTTTAGCAGCCCGGATCCTGTCAAAGAGTTCGGAGATTAGTGGAAGAGGGTATCGATTCTTGACTGTGACCTTATTCAGACCTCGATAGTCAATACAGGGCCGTAAGGATACGTCTTTTTTTCTGCACAAAGAAGAACCCAGCACTGGCTGGTGAAGTAGATTTCTAGATAAACCCCCTCTCGAGATTCTCCTTGATGTAATCAGACATCGCTTGGGTCTCGGGAAGTGAGAGTGGGTAGACTCGACCACGAGGAGTGGCACCAGGCAGACAACCAATCGGACAGTCATATGGACAATGAGGAGGCAGGGTCTCGGCCTCTTTCTTACTAAAGACATCCGCAAAACTGGCATACTGCTGCGGAAGTCCAGGCAGGTCTACAGGTACAGTAGGCGAGGAAGCAGGTCGGATCTCCGATAAGCAGTTGGACTGACAGGATGATCCCCAACGCAGAATCTTACCGGAGTGCCAGTCCAAAACTGGGGTGTGCTGACACAGCCATGGAATACCAGGTATAACCGGATTCACGGACGCTGGCAACACATAGAAGGAGATCATCTCTGAATTCAGAACCCCTATTTGCAACTTAAGGGGCATAGTAACAGAAAGCACAGGTTCTTTCTAGACGGATGGTAGGGAGCCGGTACTAATGGACCAGAGCTTGCTGAATGAAGTTACCAGTTGACCCAGAGTCCAAGAATGCCGGCAGTGTGACTCTCTTGTGAGAGAGAGTCACCGGAACTGAACGTTGCGGAGAGGACTTCTCCTTGTCTAGGACAACCTCTCCAACTGATTCTAGACATTGGCGTTTCCCGGCTTCTTTACGCATAAAGTTTGCCTTGCCTCTACAACACAGACACAAGTTCTCTGCTTTGCGGCGTTAACGTTCCTGGTCAGACAATCAAAGGTGCTCTATTTGCATGCGCTTTTCAGCTGAGGTGGACACTAGAGGAAGAACCAGCCTCTGGATGGATGGTGCCAAACGAGGTGGTCTTCTGGTGCATGAGACCTTCTTAGAATGTTCCCTGAAACGCATATCTATCCTTGTAACCAAGGTAATCAGGTCATTCAGAGTAGATGGACGGTCGCGAACAGCTAATTCATCCTTAATCTGGTCAGAAAGGCCCTCCCAGAACACCGCCAGTTGAGCCTCATTGTTCCATGCAAGTTCAGCAGCCAGGGTACAAAACTGGATGGCGTACTCACCCACAGACGAGGAACCCTGTCATAGACGTAGCAGAGCTGATGCAGTGGAGGACGTGCAGCCGGGCTCTTCAAAGACCAGCTGGAAGACAGCTAGGAAAGACTGCAGATTAGTGGTCTTTGGACCTCCATGTTCCCAAATAGGATTTGCCCAGGCAAGGGCTTTATCAGACAGCAGGGACACAATGAAGGCAACCGTGGACCGCTCAGTGGGAAGCTTCTGCCCATGCAACTCAAAGTGGATCAGGCACTGGTTCAGGAATCTACGACAGGTTTTTGGATCTCCACCATAGCGGGATGGCAGAGGAAGTTGCACACCAGCAGCACACAAATCCGGTGTCACGGACGTTCCCGTGACAGGTGCCAGGAAATCAGTGAGACTGGCAACACATGGTTTGATCTGACATTGCTTGTGGATCAATTCGTGTCTGTGTTGTTTCTGGTAATGGCCACACCCCTTGCCTTAGGTGTTGCTTATGTGGTCATTTAACCTTCCCTATTTATTTTGGCTTCTCCAACCATGCTGTGCGGTTTATAGCTTCAATCTTGTTGTGGATTGCTGGTGTTTGGATCTTGGAGGAGTTCCTGTGCTTCCATAGCCATTTAAAGTTAAGTGTCTTCTTCCCCTTTAGTTTATTTTTTTTTTTTTTGTGTTGCTCTTTTCCCTGTCATTTATGTTTAGACCTGATCGAGATTCCTGTTCATCCTACTGTTTGGAGGAACAGGTTGTCTCTTGTCCTGACATTAGTACCAGGGCACTACAGGGTGAGTTAGGACTTTAGGTTCCTGTGTATGAACCCACCTACCTCTGGGGTCAGTTCATACTTCAAGTCAGTCAGGACTTTGATTAGGGTTACTCTATGAGGTTACCTGCTCCTTTCCCTAGTTTCCAGGCCTATTTCCCTCACCCCTTTCCCTTCTACGTTCAGTGTGGGTTTCCCTCCCACACCGAAGCATGACAGCCGGATTCACCGATGTGGGTATTGCAGGGGTAGCAGCGACTGGAAACCCTGCAGTAGCTGGAGAAGAGATGGAATCCAGACGAGCAGCAACATTTTGCATGAACTACATCATGACATCCAGATGTTCGCCAGGTCGCTACCTCTTGAGGAGGATTGGCACAAGAGGCAGATGGTCCAGGCGGACTTGGAGGTACCTGAGCAAGGTACCAGAGGTACAGGCGTTGTCAGCAGGTTGAGTCGTAAGCAGGAGCAACAGTGCAGAACCAAAGGATGAGGCAGAGGTGAAGTCAAACAGGCAACAGTCAGGGCAGGCGGCACAGGTACAGGTCAGGCAATCTGGATTGGCAACAGGAGAGTTAAGACAAGCAGGCAGGGATCAAACAGGTAGCAGAGTCCAGGAATACAAGTACGAGTCAGGAACACAGGACACAAACAGATATCATGTTATGTTTTATTAACTGTTGCTATTGGTAGATTTCTTGTTTGGGTCTTATGGAACAATTTATATAAACTTTATGATTTTATATTCATTTTGTAGACCTATTTTTATGATTTAGTGATTTTGTTTATTGAAAACTTTAATAAACAATTTGCTACACACCAACAACATATTGCTTTTTCCTTCAGATTTCTTGCCCATTACTTGCCTAGTACTGTAACTTAATCTTTCTTTTTTGAATTAATGAGGCTTCTTGCACATGAAGATGGTACATTGCTCAAATGTGCCGACGATCATTAGGTAAAGTGACACCAGACTTAAAAGTAAACAGAGATCATGATATTAAGCAGATATGTTTCAAAATTGATGCCATACATTAAAGGCGAAAAACATGAAATTGTTTTCTAATGTGTTATTAGTTTGTAGATATTTTTTTTATTCAAAATCGAAAATAATTTTAAGATTAAGATAAACATATCAAGTGATTAAAGGATCAACATATTCCCAGACTGTAATTAAACACCTCATGGAGTAAATCTCGACAATTTATAATTGAGTTAGGTTTGTTATGCACAAAGATATTAATTAAAATGTGTTTTCTGCAATATAATGACATATGTCAACTAATATATGCATCTTAAAATGACACAATTTCATTTAATAATAAAGTATGTAACCCCATGATTTGTAAGCTATTTGGGCTTGTAGACCAGGAACTCCAAGGTTTTGCACCAGAACTAGGTTCAAGATCAGGTTCATGAAAGTGGACTTGAATGGGACTGAGCTGCTCTACCAGGCTTAGCTACAGACATGTTTGTAGGAGAGGTTTACCAAAACTGTTCCTTTAACCCACCAGCACCATATACCACTAAGTGTGGTGAGTTGATGCTCAGCACAGTAATAGTATGGCACTATAATGGCATAGACTCAGGAGCTGTGCCTGCACCATCACTTGCAGGAGTCAGCTGCATTATAGAGCCGACGTCCTGCTCTCACTTCCAGTATCACAGTTAACTCTGATTTCTGCAGTTTAACCCCTTTGATGCTGCTGTAACTTGAGGCCATGGCATCTAAAAGGTTAGAGAGAAGGATGTGATCGGGGGGGCCCTAGGGGTTGCTATGGCAGTCAAGGGACTAACAATGTAACCTAGGTCTGCTATGTACGGATGCCTATTCAACCGTACTGCTTACCAGTAACTGACATAATACAAGATTGTGCCAATCTTACTTTTCAGCTACAGAAAATACAGTTGTGTTCAAAATTATTCAACCCCCAATGCTGTAAAGGGTTTTAGGGAATTTAGTGTACATTTGTAATTGTGTTCAGAATGAAATCTTACAAGGACTTTTTAAAGAACCAAATGCAACTAAAATGACATCAATTGTTTTTGTAATACAGTACTAAATGTGTTTTTTGTGATTTCTTCATTGACAATTATTCAACCCCTTAAAGACGACCACTCTTAAGAACAGAGGTTAATTCAAGTGTTTTCGATCAGGTATTGAAAACACCTGTGGATGTCAAGGAGCAGCAATCAAGCATAATAAGCACCAATTAGGCAGATGTAAAATGACTGTGATACTCAGCTCCTTCTAGACATTTACTGGTGTGTTTACAAACATGGTGAAGTCAAGAGAATGGTCCAGGAAATCAAGAGAAGAGGTGATTTCTCTTCACAGGAAGGGCAATGGCTATAAGAAGATTGCAAAGATGTTAAACATACCAAGAGACACCATAGGAAGCATCATTCGCAAATTCAAGGCAAAGGGCACTGTTGAAATGCTACCTGGTCGTGGCAGAAAGAAGATGCTGACTTCGACTGCTGTGCGCTACCTGAAGCGCAAAGTGGAGAAAAGTCCCCGTGTGACTGCTGAGGAACTGAAAAAGATTTGTCAGATGCGGGTACTGAAGTTTCAGCTCAGACAATAAGGCGCACACTGCGTAATGAAGGCCTCCATGCCAGAACTCCCAGACGCACCCCTTGCTGTCTCCAAAGAATAAGAAGAGTCGACTGCAGTATGCCAAAAGTCATGTGGACAAACCACAAAAGTTTTGGGATAGTGTTCTGTGGACTGATGAAACAAAATTAGAACTGTTTGGGCCCATGGATCAACGCTATTTTTGGAGGAGGAAGAACAAGGTCTATGAAGAAAAGAACACCTTGCCTACTGTGAAGCATGGCGGGGGTCAATCATGCTTTGGGGCTGTTTTGCTTCTACAGGTACAGGGAAGCTTCAGCGTGTGCAAGGTACCATGAATTCTCTTCAGTACCAGGAGATATTGGATGAAAACATGATGCAGTCCGTCACAAACCTGAGGCTTGGGAGACGTTGGACTTTTCAACAGGACAATGATCCCAAGCATACCTCCAAGTCCACTACAGCATGGTTGCAGATTAAAGGCTGGAACATTTTGAAGTGGCCATCGTAGTCATCAGACTTAAATCTGATTGAGAACCTCTGGTGGGACTTAAAGAAAGCAGTTACAGCGCGCAATCCTAAGAATGTGACTGAACTGGAGGCTTTTGCCCATGAAGAATGGGCGAAGATACCCGTAGATCGCTGCAAGACACTTGTGTCAAGCTATGCTTCACATTTAAAAGCTGTTATAACTGGAAATGGATGTTGTACTAAGTACTAAGATTGAATGTCACTTGGGGGTTGAATAAAACTGATAATGATGTGAGCACAGAAAAGACATTTCTGGTTATTTCATTATAAATGTTATGTTATATTTGTCTGACTTACAAGTGCCTCTTTGATTTAATTGTAAACAAGATGACTGAAATGATCAAAATCAATGTCAAACTGGCCAAAACACTCAATTTCAGTGGGGGTTGAATAATTTTGAACACAACTGTATTTGGTGTAGGGGATTGCTGCTATAAGGGGATCTACAGTACACTGTAAATTTTCTCAAATATGTGCATGAAAAATATTTTTTGTGTGTTTATTTCACCTCACCACATTGGCACTTGTATTTTACATTTACTTTGGGAGTCATTTACTAAAACTGTCCACCAATTTTCTGTCATAATGTTTATTGCAAGCGCTACAGGTTTTTAGTTTTTTTTCTGACATCCTTGCCATTTTTCCTAAAAGTGGGTGGGGTATGGGCAGTAGGAGGTGGGCTGTGGGTGGGAGCTCCTCTGCCCGATTCATCGAACAATATCTGGAACATTTATGAAGGCTGGTGTTCCAACATGCCAGTCTTGATCCCTCTGTGCAAGAGTGAGATGTGCCTAATTTACTAAGAGGCAGATGCCTCTTAATAAATTAGGAGTATCTCTGGCAGTCCATGTGCCAGAAACTGAAGTCTCTTTGCTTTATAAGATGCTCTTTTTCCCCCCAAAAGTGAGGAGAAAATGGCAGTATGCCTTTTATATTACTGAGGGCTTTCATAATGACTAGTATGCAGGTGGCATGGGGAGCGGTGAGTGTACCCACTGCTCCCTGGTCTTCCTCTGGGTGCCGCAATGGACGTGTGCTGACTACTCATAGCATCAGGACATAGTGCAGCGCGGGCCTGAAGATAATCATCAAGCAGTGAGAGACCGCCGGATCTGCAGAATGGCGGCAGAGCAGCAGGGGTAAGTTAATTTATTTATTTTATCTCTGATATGCTGTTCTGATCGGAGATCTGATATATGGGGGTCTGATCTGAGATCTAATATATGGGGGTCTAATCTGAGGTCTGATGTGGGTCTGATCTAGGGTTTGATGTGGAGATCTCCTCTAAAGTCTGATATGGGGGTCTGCTCTGAACTCTGATGCAGATTGTAGGTCTAATTTGGGGCTCTGAAACCTAGGTGTGTCTTTCCATCAGGTGTGTCTTATAAAGCAAAAAGTACAATACTTCAGCTATAACTTATGTTAGTTTGAGAGAAGCTTCAAAACTTGCAAACTATTAGACACATATGACATGCGCCATGAATTGCGACTTTTTTATGCCACTATTGTTGATTAAATATATTAGAAACGGACACTCAATGTGCACCAGAAAAGTGGAGCACATTACACCAGAAATCTACCCCAACTCCTGACTGGAGTAGATTTAGTTTTGGTGCACACAATAAATTGGTCTTTCTCCAGTGGGATTTTTAGGGAGGGTGAAGCTGATGCAGTCAGGTTTGCTGATGCAATTTTGGAAGCAGGAAGGAATCATAAAAGGAGAAAAAGTACAAATGGCATATGAATTATGCTATTTTTTTTAATTCACTGCTGGTTTTTGCTTGAAAAAGGGCATTAGAAAATCTGACCATGTGGCCATGTGAAATGCCAGTCTTTATTAAATGACCCTCTGTGTTCCTTGCACTGTTGAGATTCAAGTCTGTGACTTAGGATTTGCATCTACTATTACCCATCAGCCTAATATTGACCATGTCTCCTGTACTTTACATAGTATTTAACCTCACTCGCAGTTTTCAAGCTCTTTGCAGGGGACCTTGGGAGAAACATGATTGTTGATTTAGTTACTTTGACCTATATTATAACAGGAGGGGACCCGTGGTATACCATTATCATGTCCTGCATGTGTTCTTGCTTTTAATTATTTCAACATGGTCTGGTCAATAAAGATTGCACTATTTTATCTATTGTTCTTGTTGGTTCCCTTGCATTCTAGGTCATTAGCATGTATGTAGCACCCATCTCACATTTTAGCAGTGCCCATCTCTTTTTGATGCATAACTGAAGGAGTTTTACAAACAGCCTACATTTGGAATATGAAAATCCTATTGAAATAAATAGAACTGTTAACAGTATCTGGCAAAACCATGTATGAGCTCATCTATGGATCAATACAGCACTAACCCTGCCTTTCTAAGCAAGGATCATCTAAGCTGAAGGGGCTAAGCTCACGGTGTGGTGTTTTGCTCCTTTGTTCTGGCATTTGATGGGGGTCTCATCCTTCAGATCATCACCTATTGACATTTCTAACAAGTTACTATATTGTGTAGGACGTTCTATTAAATCATCAATGTTTTTATGACATCAAAGAAAATCCTTTGTTTTAAATTCTCTTAGCGATATGCCCCCATTGTCCATGATGAGACAACCCCTTTAGCACATAAAGCCAAGCACCACACCCTTCTGTAAGGAAGAAAAAAGATGTGTGTGAGGGCATCTAACTAATTTAACCCTTGCAATAAATAGGAACAAAAACTCAGAGGGGAACATGTTACAAGATGTACTGAATTTGTTCTGTTGTACTTGATGGACATGGGAATGTGGGCAGCAATTAGTTTAATAAGCAATGACTCAAAATCATCCGCTACTTATGTTCAGTTTCAGAACATGCAAGGGCTTATCTCCTTTGTATTTTTTATTTAGTCGACCTACTTAAAAAAAGTTATTTTGTTTGCTTTATTGTGCACTCATTGACACAAAAAGGAGTTGGAATTTAATGAAATGTGTGCGATATGTATGTATCTATATATATTTTATTAATATAAAAATTATATATGCCAATGATTACAATTAAAATGACAAGAACAGAGCTACCCACCCTGTTTCTCCCCTCTTGGTAGGAGTGGGCTGGTCTTGCTTCCTGCCAGGAGGAGGAGTTCCTGTTGAACTACAGAGGAGGAAAGAAGGACACGTCTGAGCTCCTGCTCCTAAAGAAGAGGTGTGAATTTGTCAAGAACCAGCAGGTGTGAACCCACTGTGCCACGTGTCCTACTTTCTCTAAGGGCATTGTCTAAGTGAACCACTCGATCTTCACAGTACCCCTGATGGTGGGGATAGACTTTCCCGAGGGGAACACCAGGTCACTACCTCTTGAGGAGGATAGGCACACGAGGCAGCTGGTTCAGACAGACCAGGAGGTACCTAAGAACGGTATCAGAGTCGTTACAAGGTGCAACAGTGCAGGACTGAAAGATGAGGCAGAGGCGAAGTCAGACAATAGGCAATAGGTCAGGGCAGGCGGCACAGGTACAGGTCAGGCAATCTGGGTCGGCAACAGGAGAGTTAAGGCAAGAAGGCAGGGATCAAACAGGTAGCAGAGTCCAGGAATACAAGTACGAGTCAGGAACACAGGACACAAACAGGCGAGGTCATATGATCCAACCCATAAAACACAGGAAGTAATGCGTGCCGGTGTTCTGTTAAAATCTGCTGCCCGTAAAAATCTGCTGCCCTCGTCACTTCCGGTCAGGGCGTCACACTTCTGAGGGAGGTATGTTTCCCTGCTCGGCTCCTGATTGGCTGGAAAGAGGCTTTGGCTACAGACTGCACAATCGCTGAGGGCAGCAAATTTTTACGGGTAGCTTGCTTTTACAGCAGCTTACATTCACAGCACTGTAAACGGGAGGGTAGGTTACTTTTACAGCAGCTTACATTCACAGCGCTGTAAACGGGAGGTGTAAGAGGGTGCAAGGTATCATAGTCGATGGCAGGTACGTGTCACCGAGGTTCCTGGCCTCGGTGAGGGGAGAGCCGGGTTTTATGTGTCTGCAGCAGCTAGTGCTGTTTGACTTTGTTACCTAGTTTGGCTGCAAAGCTAATCCGGGCCGGCTCTTACTGGGAGTAGGCAAAGAGCTGGGTGGGTGCCTACTCCCCACGGTCCAGGCCGGACTTTATCCGGGCCTTTAAAAAGGCAGCCTCCTTAGCAGCTGTGGGGTGATTGTCCTGGAGCTGCAAACAGGGCTGTGGAGTTCTCAGCAAGGAGGTGTTGTTGTTCCTGGCACCCTGAAGGTGGATTCTCCTGCGGCTGGGCCGACAGCCTGGTGCGAACCTGCACCTAAACCTCCCAGGTGACTGAACCTGTGCTCCTGTTTTGTTTTGCCTCCTTGTTTCTGACATGTGTGAATTACCACCAAAAGACTGTTTGCTGTTTATTTTTGTGTCAGTGTGAATAAAACACTGTTTATTGCACATGCTGGACTCTTTGTTTTTGCCTCGGTACTGCACCCGCACCGCTGTCTACCAGAGCGACTCCCCACAGAGGGTAGGTTACTTTTACAGCAGCTTACATTCACATCGCTGTTAACGGGAGGGTAGGTTACTTTTACAGCAGCTTACATTCACAGCGCTGTGAATGGGAGGGTAGGTTAATTTTACAGCCCGTGAAAATCTGCTGCCCGCCAATCAGAGCGTGTGAAAATCTGCTGCCCTCAGCCCTGGTGCTGCGCGTTCACAGCACTGTGAATGTAAGCTGCCTTCAAAAGTAACCTACCCTCCCGTTCACAGCGCTGTGAATGTAAGCTGCTGTAAAAGTAACCTACCCTCCCGTTCACAGCGCTGTGAATGTAAGCTGCTGTAAAAGTAACCTACCCTCCCGTTCACAGCGCTGTGAATGTAAGCTGCTGTAAAAGTAACCTACCCTCCCGTTCACAGCGCTGTGAATGTAAGCTGCCCTCAGCGATTGTGCAGTCTGTAGCCAAACCCTCTTTCCAGCCAATCAGGAGCCGAGCAGGGAGACACACCTCCCTCAGAAGTGTAACGTCCTAACCGTAAGTGATGAGGGCAGCAAGAGTTTTTGACGGGCAGCAGATTTTAACAGAACACCGGCCCTTAAAGAGGACCTTTCACTGGTCCACAGTTTATTAGGTAAAGCTATGTACATGGAGAGCGGCACCCAGGGATGACCCTGCACTTACTTGTATCCCTGGGTGCCGCTCCGTTCGTCCTCTTTAGCCCCTGGTACCGGCGCTCGTGCTTCTCCAATTTTGCCTGGGGCGGAGACATCTTCTTTTGCTCTGGGCGTCTCCTTCTCACAGGGCTGGAGCGCTGGCCAATCGCAGCACTCAGCTCATATTCAGGAAATGAGCTGAGCGCTGCGATTGGCCAGCGCTCCAGCCCTGGGAGAAGGAGACGCCCAGGGCAAAAGAAGATGTCTCCGCCCCAGGCAAAATTGGAGAAGCAGGAGCGCTGGTACCGGGGGCTACAGCAGGCGAACGGAGCGGCACCCAGGGATACAAGTAAGTGCAGGGTCATCCCTGGGTGCCGCTCTCCATGTACATAGCTTTGCCTAATAAACTGTGGATCAGTGAAAGGTCCTCTTTATGGAAATGCTGCAGGAAACAAGCAGAAAGCATGCTGTTGCCAGGGCTGAAATGAAACCCGGTCAGCAGATCACCGCTGAACAAGGCGCCCGGGACCGCGGTGGTAAGCAGGGGAACAGCAGTGCACAGCAGATGTTGTTACAGAATTATAATGTGAATTACAGTTATTTTCTACCTCAAATGAATCCTTGAGAAGATAGTCATCAGAGTGAACAGCTATACAGTATCAGCATTGGAAGACACTGTTGTGAGGTGAGGGGCTACGGATACGACACTTATCACCCAGATCATTACTAGGCCATTACGACCTAAGTGCAAAATCTAACCTGTCTCCATAACCCTGGTGCCAGAGGATTACACTTAAAATGTGTGTAATGGAGGTGCCACCTGTGTCTGTATGGAGGACAATTAAACTCTGCTTGTGGCTTATTGGCAGTCAAATGATCCACTCTATGGGTGGTCTGTCTGGGTCGTACATGGCCTGTTTGCTGTGTGCTCTCCCATAACCACTGCTTCTAACACAGGTAGGTCAGAACAGCCTAAGTCTACTTTCACACTACCATTTTAGTTTTCCGGTATTGAGATCTGTCATAGGGGCTCAATACCGGAAAAAAACGCTTCAGTTTTGTCCCCATTCATTGTCAATGAGGACAGAACTGAACTGAACGGAACGGAATGCTCCAAAATAGTTACGTTCCCATACCGGAGAGCAAACTGCAACATGTTGAATTTAGCTTTCCGTCCTGGGATGCGGAGCAAGACGGATCCGGCATGATCCACAATGCAAGTCAATGGGGACAGATAAGTTTTCTCTGCCACAATATAAAATTGCAAAAAGATTGTGGAGCCCCAGTTATGGGTCTACAACACAGTGAAAGCCAGATATTCCTCAAAGGAAGGAAAAACAAGCAAAGGGGTGTCTCCATTACAGAGATCACCAAAACCACCATATTAAGTGGCCCCTATGTCAAAATCCCGCTCTTTTACAAGCTTTAAGGATGTGACGGGGAAGACCTAAGCAAGTTATCCATCCACAGACAGCTGTTTCGGGGTGTTGCCCCTCATCAGTGTGGAGTAGGATTCTGGCTAACCGGGAGCGATGCTTTGGTGACTACTCAAACAAAGCAATAGCTGATCTTAGGGAGACCAGCTACAAAAATACCGTGGAGCCTCACTTAAGAGTCTCAAACACAGCAATCCAAAGTGCAAAGCTCCCTGGGAAACATAAAATGCAAAAGATTGTGGAGCCCCAGTTATGGGTCTACAACACAGTGAAAGCCAGATATCCCTCAAAGGAAGGAAAAACAAGCAAAGGGGTGTCTCCATTACAGAGATCACCAAAACCACCATATTAAGTGGCCCCTATGTCAAAATCCCGCTCTTTTACAAGCTTTAAGGATGTGACGGGGAAGACCTAAGCAAGTTATCCATCCACAGACAGCTGTTTCGGGGTGTTGCCCCTCATCAGTGTGGAGTAGGATTCTGGCTAACCGGGAGCGATGCTTTGGTGACTACTCAAACAAAGCAATAGCTGATCTTAGGGAGACCAGCTACAAAAATACCGTGGAGCCTCACTTAAGAGTCTCAAACACAGCAATCCAAAGTGCAAAGCTCCCTGGGAAACATAAAATGCAAAAAGATTGTGGAGCCCCAGTTATGGGTCTACAACACAGTGAAAGCCAGATAGCCCTCAAAATCACCAAAACCACCATATTAAGTGATCTCTGTAATGGAGACACCCCTTTGCTTGTTTTTCCTTCCTTTGAGGGATATCTGGCTTTCACTGTGTTGTAGACCCATAACTGGGGCTCCACAATCTTTTTGCATTTTATGTTTCCCAGGGAGCTTTGCACTTTGGATTGCTGTGTTTGAGACTCTTAAGTGAGGCTCCACGGTATTTTTGTAGCTGGTCTCCCTAAGATCAGCTATTGCTTTGTTTGAGTAGTCACCAAAGCATCGCTCCCGGTTAGCCAGAATCCTACTCCACACTGATGAGGGGCAACACCCCGAAACAGCTGTCTGTGGATGGATAACTTGCTTAGGTCTTCCCGTCACATCCTTAAAGCTTGTAAAAGAGCGGGATTTTGACATAGGGGCCACTTAATATGGTGGTTTTGGTGATCTCTGTAATGGAGACACCCCTTTGCTTGTTTTTCCTTCCTTTGAGGGATATCTGGCTTTCACTGTGTTGTAGACCCATAACTGGGGCTCCACAATCTTTTTGCATTTTATGTTTCCCAGGGAGCTTTGCACTTTGGATTGCTGTGTTTGAGACTCTTAAGTGAGGCTCCACGGTATTTTTGTAGCTGGTCTCCCTAAGATCAGCTATTGCTTTGTTTGAGTAGTCACCAAAGCATCGCTCCCGGTTAGCCAGAATCCTACTCCACACTGATGAGGGGCAACACCCCGAAACAGCTGTCTGTGGATGGATAACTTGCTTAGGTCTTCCCCGTCACATCCTTAAAGCTTGTAAAAGAGCGGGATTTTGACATAGGGGCCACTTAATATGGTGGTTTTGGTGATCTCTGTAATGGAGACACCCCTTTGCTTGTTTTTCCTTCCTTTGAGGGATATCTGGCTTTCACTGTGTTGTAGACCCATAACTGGGGCTCCACAATCTTTTTGCATTTTATGTTTCCCAGGGAGCTTTGCACTTTGGATTGCTGTGTTTGAGACTCTTAAGTGAGGCTCCACGGTATTTTTGTAGCTGGTCTCCCTAAGATCAGCTATTGCTTTGTTTTACAATATAAAATTGATCCGTCCTCCATTGACTTTCAATGGAAATCATGACGAATGCATCTTGGCTATGTTAAAGATAATACAACTGGATCCGTTCATAACGGATGCAGATGGTTGTATTATCAGTAACGGAAGCGTTTTTGCTGAACCCTGCCGGATCCAGTAAAATGCTAGTGTGAGAGTAGCCTAAATGGTGGGCAATTGGTCAAAAAGATCATCCTGGCACTCCTGGGGGAAAACACCCTGTTCTCAGGATTGGTGGGACCTCACTGGCCAGTTAGTTATGCCCTATCCCATGGATAGCAGATATCTTCAAAACTTGGGATAACCCTTTAAATATTTTTAGGGAGTAAACCCTGATAAAAAACTTTATGTTTTACATCATTTTACACCAATGAAATCTTCACTTGTGACTAGAGGACCTGCTTGCATTACACAATAGACATAAATCACTTTATTCATATTAGTATCACGTGATACATCATTTCTGGCAGCATTTTAACCCTGGGTATAGCAAATCTGTCACAGTATGGTGTGCACCTGATCATGAACATATATGTATAGAGAAAGTTAAAGGAATTGTCTCATTTCAGCAAATAGCTTTTATTATGTAGAAAAAGTTAATACAAGGCATTTACTAATGTATTGTGATCCATATTGCCTCCTTTGCTGGCTTGATTCATTTTTCAATGACATTATACACTGCTCATTTCCATGGTTACGACCTCCCTGCAATCCATCAGTGGTGGCCGTGCTTGCACACTATAGGAAAAAGTACCAGCCTTTTTGGGACCTGGGACCGTGGTAGTGCGCATAGGCTTGTGCTTTTCCTATAGTGTGCAAGCACGACAACCACTGATGGATTACAGGGTGGTCTTAATCATAGAAACAAGCAGTGCATAATGTGATGGAAAAATGAATCCAGCCAGCAAAGGAGGCAATATGGGCAATCACAATACATTAGTAAGTGGCTTGTATTAACTTCCGCTACATAATAAATGCTATTTGCCAAAGTGAGGCAACCCCTTTAAGTACTGTAGCATAGGAAAGCATAGGGGAAAATGTGTCCTTCTTGTATGCCAGTTTTCTGTCTTACAAATGTCAAAGTTTTCCCGCAAATGCAGTTTTGTGCCAAATGTGCGACACTCTGGTCTTTCCACCACCCTTGCCACCTTTACAAAAAGTTTGAGGGATGGGGTGGGCCTTGAGCAGATCACCCAAGGCCTGACAAATTTAGAAATTTATGTGCCGGAAAAGTGGTGCACACTACACCTGAAATCATATTTGGCTCACCGAACTCCCCAGTGACATCACGACTTGTATCAAGTGGCGTGGACGGGGCTAAGCTCCATTGAGTGAACAGAGCTTAGCCGCGGTAAACAGTGAGAAGGCTGCGGTGCTCCTCCAGCGCTGCTGCCTTCTCAAACAGCTGATCGGCGGGGGTCCTGGGTGTCAGAGGTGTCATCAGTTGTAGCAAAGTGAAGAACCCCTTTAACTCTTAATAATTCTGGCACATCGTATGTCAGGGGAGTTTGTTATTAATACTGGCGTAAGAAACGTGAATCTCAATACATTTCCTCCTATGTCATAGAGAGTTGTTACAATGTATGTACAATACTATACTGCAACACTGGATACAGGCAGCACAAAGTACAACATAATGGGTCAGATTTACTAATCCTGCTTTAAATGTAGACGGTGTTAGGAACCCCACTGATGCACCAAATTTATCACAATGGCTAATGGTGTAAGTCGCTCAGTGACCGGGTGACGATGACTGCTCAGGACGGCAGGCAGCCATCTTCCCTAAGGGTACAGGGAGGTTTTTTAAGCCCCCACCCCTCCCCCTACAACATCGATCGCAGCTCCGGATGATTTTTCATTCATACAGGAAGCTGCGCAGGGGGGTGGAACAGGGTTTGTACAGGGATGACTGGTGCTGAACTTGTCAGCAACTGTCCCCACTGGGTCAGGCAGGGGACACCAGTGTTTGGCATCCCCTGCCAGCGCTGCTATTGGCTGGAACAACGCTCCAGCCAATTGCAGCTCTACAGCTGCACAGGAAAGGGCTGAACTTTCCTGCATGCAGCCCTTCCAGCTGGTGACTGCATGCAGAGAGTTTCTGCGCCCCTCTGTGCTGCTGGTTGGCTTGCTGGGACTTGTGGTGCACCACCACTGCGACTTCAACTGTTCCTGTAAAGAAGAAGAAAGAAGAAAAGAAGAACAACATCTGATTTTTTTTCCCCATTTGCAGCAGTTCTAGATCCCTAAACCCCCCTCCGTCCCTGTCCCTTCCCATCCCCCCTCCACCCCCGTCCATTTTTTGCGGACACCATTTGGTCCATGCGTTTTTTTTTTTTATTCGTTTTTTTTTTTACAATTTTCCAGCTCTGCACAACTTTTTCTGTGTGCGAGCTGAGACCGCCAAGTGCTGTTCAGTGCATACCTGCCTGATCAGCACCTGGCAATTATTTTTTGTGCTTTTTTTTTTTCTCTCCATATGTGTTAATTTTTTTGCCAATTTTTCCTTTATTTGGTCAAATATAAGAAACTGTAGTTAGGGGTTTATATAAATATATATAGAGCTCCATATTTCTATATATCTAGATGTAAGTTAGATTTTTGGCCAGTGTTCACTTTTTACAATTTTCCAGCTCTGCACAACTTTTTCTGTATGCGATCTGAGACCGCCAAGTGCTGTTCAGTGCATACCTGCCTGATCAGCACCTGGCAATTATTTTTTGCGCTTTTTTTTTTTCTCTCCATATGTGTTAATTTTTTTGCCAATTTTTCCTTTTTTTGGTCAAAAATAAGAAACTCTAGTTAGGGGTTTATATAAATATATATAGAGCTCCATATTTCTATATATCTAGATATAAGTTAAATTTTTAGCCAGTGTTTTTTCATACTACAGTTTTTGCACGCAGGCATGATCTGTGTGCGTGTGTGCGTGCTGCAGAGAACCGATAACTAGTGTGCTCATTTACATCTGCACCCGGATTGAACCCCCAGAATGCCCTTCTCCCCCCCCCCCCCCGTCCTAGGAGTTATTGGGAAGATAGTCTGGACTTACTGCACCCACTGCTGGATAAGGGTTACCATCTCTACGTGGATAATTACTACACAAGTCTACCACTGTTCTAGTCTCTAGCTTCCAGAGGTACTGTGGTGTGCGGCACATTATGCAAAAATCAGAGAGTCCTCCCTAGATCCCTGGTAGGGCAACCACTAAGAAAAGGAGAAAGCTGTGCTCTCCTCAATGAGAACATGGTGGTTATGTACAAGGACAAGAGGGATGTCCTTTTACTGACCACCACTCACCCTAACACTAGCTCCCCTGCTGCTGTACGAGGTACTACAACCACTGTCCCCAAGCCAGACTGCATCTTGGACTACAATAAACCCACATTTTTCATGTTTTCATGGGAAAATGAAAAATGTGGGTGTAAAGCAACTTTTTCTGGAATAAATTTTAATTTTTCATTTTCACAGCAAAGCGTTTCCTAATTCTGTGAAACGCCTGATGGGTCAAAGTGCTCACTACACACCTTGAAATATTCCTTGAGGGGTGTAGTTTCCAGGGGGTTTTGGGGGTTTTGGGGGTTTCCACTGTAGGGCCACCTCAAGGTGTCTTCATATGCGACATAGCTCCCAATTACAATTCCAGCTAAATCCGCTCTCCAAAAGCCATATGGTGCTCCTTCCACTCTGAAGCATACTGTGCGCCCATTCATCAGTTTTTGGGCACATATGGGGTGTTGATGTAAACTCCAGATTCAGGGTAATAGATTTTGAGTTTTGTTTGGCTGTTAACTCTTGATGTGTTGCAGAAAAAATAAATTAAAATTTAAAATCTGCTTAAAAAAGTGAAGTTTTCAAATTTCATTCCCATTTTCATTTAATTCTCGTGGGGAACGAAGTTTGGGTTAACAAAGTTTGTAAAATGAGTTTTAAATAGCTTGAAGGGTGTAGTTTCTAAAATGGGGTGATTTATGGGTGCTTTCTAATATGTAAGCCCTAGAATGTGACTTCAAAACTGAACTGGTCCTGAAAAAATTGGAAATGATTTTAAGATTTGCTTATAAACTTCTAAGCCTTCTAACGTCCCTAAAAAATAATATGTAATATTCAAAATGATCCAAACATGAAGTAGACATATGGGAAATGTAAAGTAATAACTATATTTGGAGATATTACTATCTATTATAAAAGTAGAGAAATTAAAATTTGCAAATTTGCTAATTCTTCCACATTTTTGGTAAATTGGGATTTTTTTTATAAATAAAAATGATTTTTTTTTTAACTCAATTTTACCAGTGTCATGAAGTAAAATACGTGATGAGAAAACAGTCTCAAAATGGCCTGGATAAGTAAAAGTGTTTTAAAGTTATTATCACATAAAGTGACAAATGTCAGATTTGCAAAAATCGGCTTGGGATTTAAGGTGAAAAGTGGCTTGGTAGTGAAGGGGTTAATATAGTAATATTAACAGCATATAAACACTAGACAATACATGACAAGTGTTATATACTGCAGCCCATTGCTTACTGCTCATAAACCTACAGGTTACAAACAGGGCCAGCGCCAGGTGTATGTATGCCCTTGGGTGTCTACCCCACCCTTGCATTGATAAAGTTTAAGTATGCTTTCCCACATTATAATGGTCTCATCAAGCCTAGTGGTTCCTGGCATCTGTCCAGGTTCGCCTAGTGCTAACGGCAGCTCTGGTTATGAAGAATCCAGGGGATATAATCCTACACAGGCAACCAGAGGAATGTGTCACATATACTAGATAGATATAGATCCTCTCACGATCAGAATAGAAGTACACAGAGAACAATTGGAAAATTGCAGCACTTTGTCATATTTTAGAATAAGCCATATCGCATCTGGATCTCAAAGTATCAACATTAAGAAGTCTTTGTTTGACAGAAGGAAAACTAACTTCCCATTTAACATGACTTAGCGTCTTGAAATATTTTAGTGTTAACATTTCTTCTCAGCTCCGTCTATTCTGGAATCATAGGTTTCCGGACAAGCTAAAAGCTAAAACCAAAGACTAAAGGAAGTAAAATAGCATATCTCTATGAAACGTTGGAGGAAAAAAATGCTATAACATTTATGTCATTCAACTTGTTCTAACATCCATTCTCTATTTTTGGCTACTTTATATTTATTCATAATCAGCCCTGAATTATCTGTGGGAAAATAATCATAAAATGCTTTTAACCTCTTCACGACTGGACATTGCCCTCCTAATGACTAGAACACATTTTAACCTTTCAAGGCTGCTTTCTTAACTGTAATTTCAGTAATGGCAAAGTTGACAGCCTTGTAGTTCGTATGCTATGATCAAACTACTAAATGGAACAAAGGGCCTACAGCACCCCCTAATGCTAATGTCAGTGCATAGACCGCCACTGGTATTGAGTCTGTCTTTATTAAATATATTCAATTTATATATATAAATTCAATTTAAACAATTTGGTGGTGTTCTAACTTTGTCCTTTATTTGAGCTCCATAATTTACTGACTGGCTTTCGCTTGATAGCTTCCCCATCCATGGGACTTTTTCCTATTAGCCTTAAGTCTTTATTTGCTAAAACATGCTTTAACATGTATGGGTCCTTCAAGTTAATTATTTTATTGAGGATGAAGTTGATGGTACTGAGAGAACAGGTGTCTTTTTCTGCTTTTGGACAACACTGATACAGTTCAAGGATGATAGTGATCTTTCCTATTGGTTTCCTCCTAAGTTGTGGTCATCATCATACAACATGACAACTTCTTCCTCTTCATTGTTCTATTACTCCCTCTCTTTCTGTAGGCGTTTATTTTTCTCTTCCCTCTCTCTTTCCCCTATTTCTTTTCTTTGTAATTCTTTTTCTAAGTGTCTTTTACTTTCTTTATTCTCTAGTCTATTATACTATTGATTATTGTAATGGTTTCACACTTGTGGCACTACAGATTTTGTGCCCTTTAGTGGGCTGTTTTATACATTGTATTTTTGTACTTTGCATCTTATTCTTTTCACTTGAATTTAGAATGAGCGAATGAATTGTACTCTTAATTGGTCTCCAACTAATCAGATTTCCATTACAAACTGGTAGCCATTACAAACTGGTAGCCACTAGTTTACAGTTCAGAAGACAGAGAAGAAAGCTTCTTCTACTAAAAAGGGATAATTTTTGGTCTCTTTTTTAAAATTTTAAAATAAAATTATCAGTGCAGTGTGTTATTAAACACGGTACTTGTTACCACCAGCTACTGTCTGTTTACCCATAGTAATATAAGTATCTCTCCCTTCGTGATTACTAATGCTGTCTTTAGGTATTAAAAAGCTTTAAAGGGTTTGGATACAGTCTTAGGAGACCTCAGAGTGTCATACACAAGTTTTCAGGGTAATCAGTAGTGTTGAACACATACCTTAAAGCTTGTAAAAAAGCTGGATCTTGACATAGGGGCCACTTAATATGGTGGATTTGGTGATCTCTGTAATGGAGACACCCCTTTGCTTGGTTTTCCTTCCTTTGAGGGATATCTGGCTTTCATTGTGTTGTAGACCCATAACTGGGGCTCCACATTTATTTTGCATATTCCTGTTTCCCAGGGAGCTTTGCACTTCGGATTGCTGTGTTGAGACTCTTAAAGGGAGTCTGTCACCAAAGTTGGACATAATAGACCGCTGACATAGCTTTGTAGCATCACTTTAGATGAATGAAACGGTACCTTTGTTGTCTTCTTCAGAGCTTCACCTGCTTCAAAAACGGACTTTTATTGATATGTAAATGAGGGCTCGCAAGTGCCCAGGGCGGAGTTAAGTTCTTTGGAGCCCAGGCTGCTCGGCCTCTTTAGTTCTTATCCCCGCCCCTGTCTCTGTCTCTGCCCGCCCTTCTATTGCCTTTCTTCCTCCTCCTCTGGTTGCGAACTCCTGCGCCTGCGCTCAGCTTTGCCTCGGCGGGGCATGCGCACTGCGATGCCCACTGTGGGAACGGCATCAATGTAGCTACTGCGCATGTCCACCAGCTTACAGCTGGGTTTGCAGCGTCAGCCGGGGAATGCGCAGTAGCTACATTGATGCCGTTCCCACAGTGGGCATCGCAGTGCGCATGCCCCGCCGAGGCAAAGCTGAGCGCAGGCGCAGGAGTTCGCAACCAGAGGAGGAGGAAGAAAGGCAATAGAAGGGCGGGCAGAGACAGAGACAGGGGCGGGGATAAGAACTAAAGAGGATGAGCAGCCTGGGCTCCAAAGAACTTAACTCCGCCCTGGGCACTTGCGAGCCCTCATTTACATA
This sequence comes from Bufotes viridis, assembly GCA_033119425.1. NCBI lineage: Eukaryota > Metazoa > Chordata > Amphibia > Anura > Bufonidae > Bufotes > Bufotes viridis. The sequence continues at coordinate 82,414,746 of CM065589.1, forward strand.
TCAATAAAAGTCCGTTTTTGAAGCAGGTGAAGCTCTGAAGAAGACAACAAAGGTACCGTTTCATTCATCTAAAGTGATGCTACAAAGCTATGTCAGCGGTCTATTATGTCCAACTTTGGTGACAGACTCCCTTTAAGTGAGGCTCCGCGGTGTTTTTTGTAGCTGGTCTCCCTGAGATCAGCTATTGTTGTGTTTGAGTGCTGAATGTGAATATTCGAATCGCGAATTTTAATCGGAAATATCGCCACTTCAAGAATTCGCTAATATTTAGAATATGGTGCTATATATTCGTATTCACAAATAGTGTTGATCGCGAATATTCTAATCGAGAATTTATTGTGAATTTATCGCAAATTTATCGCAAATATTGGCACTTCGCAACATCCCTAGAAACCAATAAGAAAGTTGCCTACCCCTTAGTGTTGATCGCAAATATTCTAATCGCTAATTTTTATCGGGGATATATTACATTGCCGATTTTCGTAATCAAGTAAATAATGACTGGAGATCACGAATTCTCGAATTTGCGAATTTATGGCGAATATTCAGCCCAAAATGTGCAAAATATTGCAAATTCGAATATCGCCTATGCCGCCTATCACTAGTAATCAGGGCACAATTCGGACCGAATTTCTACAGAGACTATATAAAATCTGAACAAAAACTAATTTGTTCAAGTCTGCTTGTATTTTTAATGTTCATAAAAATTTAAATAATAAAATAAACTAATTGATGTGTGTTTATTGCCATTCTTTAGTTGGTAAAACTGATATAATGTTCTATAACCTATAACCAAATTGTGTAATGTATTATACTATGTGCAAGGTCTTGTTAGCTGTAAGGTTTTATTTGCATTTACATTGGAAGCCCTGTAGGCAACACATGCAGCACTTAAATGGCAGAAACCACAATGGAAACCTGACAAAATAAGTCAATGGGATCAGTGAAATGAAGTGATCCATGATCCGGCATCCAACGGTGATCCGGCACAGCAGCATGACTTCCATTATGAACAGAATGCACAGTGCATATGTGGACAGAGTCCAAAGCCTCTGACTAATATGATACTTATGTTAGTTCTTATTGCATCTTATTTTAAAGGATCTGTTGACCTTGGAAGGATGATGACATCATCTACAGTATGGCTCCTCTGCTTTTTACTGTCTTATTTAGGTAACTCAAAAATGCCTATTATTAACATTACATTATATTCGATACATTAGAGACACATATCATGTGACTCTTATACTTTTTCCTCCTGCATTAATATAGGAGTTCTTTAGGGTTTTCCCACATCAATATGTGACCATTTAACTTAACTTACTATATTCTTTCAGTTTGCTTTTATATTTTGAAACCCATCAATTTTACAGCTGGTTTCAGAAAAGAAGACTACCCAACAATCCTACTGAAAATACAATTTGGGATTTTCTGAGAAACTCCTCCTTAGAAATTAAGGATGTAGAAAACTTTAAGAAATACTTAAATGCGTGACTCACATTCACAAAATTCGAAATTTTATTTGCTTTCCATTGCTGAAAATGATTTTATTGTTTAACTTTTTCTTTTTTAAAAATTATAAAAAGGTAAGCCTGATTTAGAATATAAAATCAGGATATAAGCTACATGACAATGTTGTAAATAGTACTTTAGAAAGCTAAACACACTTTTAATTGTGGATGTTCATAAAGAATATTGAGATAATTTACAATAGCACTTGTAAAATGGCTAATTTGGCTATACACAGTAAAATGGGCATTTCAAAGAAACCTTCTACTATTATACTTTCTACAATGATTATATAATAATTGCTATAGAACATTTTTTTAATTGTTAATGTGTTAAATAGTTATTATTAAAGAAGTTTTCCCATTTGAGTGGAGCAGCGGTAGCATATGTGCCCATGGTTTTCCATTTAAAGTATAATGTACTGAAGAAGTTAAGCCACTTACATACTCGCGGTAAATTTTTCCATATCAAATCCAAAAGAGAATGGCGGAGCTTATCTGGCCTTGTGTTGAGAGGAGGCATGAATAATACGCCAGGTACCAGGCGATGATATATACTGAAAACAAAAGAAACGTATCCAGCTTCCATCCCACGTGATTGGCTTTAATTTATCGGTACAATAAAATCCAACATACAGTCCAGGTCTACGCGTTTCGGATCATACAATCCAGATCCTTACTCATGACAAAAATTAATGTAACTTCCTGACTATATATAGAACAAAGGTCAGAAAGAGCATAATATAAAGATCAATACTGCAATATCAAATCATGTTTGCAATTGAGACCTTTAGGTATACATGAATTAATGCGAAAAATCCAAAAGGATTCTCTATTTAAAAGAACCCTTTTGTAATCGCCTCCTCGATTGGGAAAATTAACCCTCTCCAAGGCCTGCACTAATAAACCCTTAGTGTCTCCTGCATGACAAGCCGCATAATGTGAACTGACCGCACACACAGTTCTAGTCGTAGCATGAGGAATGTCAGAGATGTGTCTGCGGATCCTGACTTTCAAACTGTTGGTGGTACAGCCAATATATTGACGACAGCATAAGGAGCACGTAATGCAATACACTACAAAACTGGTGTTGTAATTAACATATTGTTTGAGCTCTGCCAGATTGTCAGAAAACATCTATCTATTTTACGCATGGATGAACAGTGGACAGGAATAGGTTGTATGGGCATCAAATGTGTTGCTTGCCGGGTACCTACCTTAGCGCAGCAAGTCAGTCCTAGCCTTTTTCTGGACACTGATCACAAACAGTCAAGTTGGCTTCGGCACAGGGGCACATACGAATGTGGACATTGCGTCTGCACTTGCTGCAAGTATATTCAAACTGGTAAGTCTATTTTCTCAATTGCAACCCAACGATCATATGAGCTCAAACAATATGTTAATCGCAACACCAGTCTTGTAGTGTATTTCAATACGTGCTCCTTATGCCGTCTCCAATATATTGGCTGTACCACCAACAGTTTGAAACTCAGGATCCGCAGACACATCTCTGACATTCCTCATGCTACGACTAGAACTATGTCTGCCGTCAGTTCACATTATACGGCTTGTCATGCAGGAGACACTAAGGGTTTATTAGTGCAGGCCTTGGAGAGGGTTAATTTTTCCAAGCAAAGAGGCAATTACAAAAGGGTTCTTTTAAATAGAGAATCCTTTTGGATTTTTCACATGAATTCATGTATACCTAAAGGTCTCAATCGCAAACATGTTTTGATATTACACTATTGATCTTTATATCATGGTCTTTCTGTTTTTAAATGGTATTTTATAGTATGTTATAACTCTGTTTTAAAAACAGGTATGGAGGTGTGGCTATTGTTCATTGTTTTCACCTGACATAGCTGACCTTTGTTCTATATATAGTCAGGAAGTTACGTTCATTTTTGTCATGAGTAAGGATCTGGATTGTGTGATCCAAAACGCGGACTGTATGTTGGACTTTATTGTACCGATAAATTAAAGCCGATCACGTTGGATGGAAGCTGGATACGTTTCTTTTGTTTTCAGTAAATTTTTCTGTACTACCGTTTGCACACGTGTGCTGCCGGAACAGCCTGCCGGAAAAGCTTACTGCAAGTGTGGAAGTAGCCTTACCTGAGCGCTGAGGATAAACAAACCATTTTGGATCAAAACGAGTCCGAACTTTGCTATTTTTTAGACGGCAGACGATTCTGAATCGTAGCGCCATTTTAGTGCATATGTCCGCAGGAAAAAAGCACTAGGGAGAAAGAAAAGGGTTGTCTGCCAGTGACAGTCAGAAATCAATCAAGCTTATAGCCAGGGACAGTGAAGGGAAAGGCTAGGATTTCAAAGAAGAATTGTGTGTGTTGTGTGCAATAGAGAGAAGCAAGGCAGCTGACAGACAGGAAAACAGAAGACAGGACTGTGGCTGTGCCTGCTATCAGAAGTGCAGGTGGTCCTCAAAAGCAGTTACCTACAAGCAAATCCTTTCTTTTTGTTTCCCAATTTTTAATGAAATCCTTTTTTGTGGGGCTCAATATTATATACGTGATTACTGCCACAATTGTTTTACTACTTTAAAAAAAAAAAAAACCTTTTAAAAACCTTTTTTTTAAATAAAAAGCTGTATTAGAGCTGTATTAGGGTTTGTTTTTTGTGGGACAAACTGTAGTTCTTATTGGTACCATTGAGTACAATTTTTTTTATCACTGTTATTCAGCTTCTTTCAGGGGATAAGGTGACAAAAAATAGCAAATCCCCTTCTTGGTCTCTGCTCTATTAGTGCGACTCTGGTAAGGATTGCGCATGCGCGATCCTTACCAGAGCCGTGCTGAATGAAGACGGAGAATCAAGCAGGGTGACGTCAGTGCACAAATGTCAACATTCTGCAGAATGTAAACAGTGCATTATTTTTAAAGTAAGTCAATTACAAAAATGTTTTATATATATCGATAAAGAAGTTTGGATTAACTTAATATATCTCAGATAACACCTTTAACTATTAGTCCCCTTAAGCTGAGTTCACATCAGCGTTTAGCTTTCCGTTCTTCTGATCTGTCAGAAGAAGAGAGGGAAAAAAAAACAGGATCCTGTAAAAAAAAAAAAAGGATCCTGTTGCATCAGTTGTCATCCGTTTGAGCCATTTCAGTCTGAGATCCGTTTTTTAGACGGGAATTAAAGTCCTGCATGCAGTAATTTTGTTTCTGTCTAGGAAAAAATGGATCTCAGATGGAAATGGCTCAAACGGATTACAACTGATATAATAGGATCCATTTTTCTTGGCTCCTGTAAAAAAAAAAAACAACGGATCCTATGCGATCCTATGCGATCCTATGCATAACTAATGCAACAGGATCAGTTTTTTTTTACAGGATACAGTTTTTTTCTCTCTCTCTCTTCTTCTGATTGATCAAAAGAACAGAAAGCTGCACGGTGATGTGAACTCAGCCTAGAACCTGGGATCATTTGATCCCTTGTCCCATTCACCCTAATAGAGATCTATTCAGATGAATGACATTTTGACTCTCTGCCTGCTGAGCTGTGCCTCATGCGCAGCTTAGCAGGCATCTTACCTTGGCAGGTCTGGGATCCTCCAGCAGGCCCCAGGCTGTCATGGTAATTGATCAGAGCCCCATGATTTCACTGTGGGGGCTCTGATCGGAAGGCAGAGGGAGCTGCATCCCTCTGCCTAACCTCAAAAATGCCACAATCTCTGTTGAATGTGGCATCCGAGGTGTTAATTGGCCAGTTTCTCCATCATCGCTGATGCTAGTCATTGGGGTCGAGTGCCTGCTGTATTATGCAGCTGTCACCTGCCGCATATCGGGCGAACTCAGCTCAGCAGCTCACTCCATACAGTTCGCTGCACATAATGCCTTGCATGTGTGGCATTATGTGTTAAGGGGTTAAATACTAGATACTACAGTCTGCTTTTTAATTGCTTTCCATGACATAACAGTTATAACATATGGTTATACAATGGGAAAAAAAACATTTATATTGATAAATTAGAACTGAAAAATGTCTGAGCAATAATCCCTGCATTGAGCTAAAAATGTCTTTAGATTTTGGAACAGTAAAGGAATATATTTTTACACTATTAATTAGGATTTCCAACTGGTGGCTCAGAGCCAAATATGGCACTAGATCTCCCTGATTGTGGCTACACAACTTTTTTCAATTGCTGCTACTGTTGTGCTTGTTCAGCACCAAAGAATTGCCGACACTTAGCACCAGGGTAAAAATACTATCTCAAACCATCATAGACTTTTTTACTTTTAATATTCAGTGGGCTAAACACTGGCTTGTGATCTACAAAATATAAGGGGCATCTGATCTCAATAACCCTTCACCTGAGGTTCCTGGTGAGTAGTGGAAGAGGGGGTAGAAGCATGAGTAAGGTATGGAGCGTTTTCAACCCTCAATGTGAAATGAGATTGTCAATATAATGTGGCAACACTGTAAAAACTTTAAGAGACTATGGTTTCTAGCGCCACATTGGTGTCAATGTGCACCATGTAACATATACACAAAGAAGGCTTTTAATGTGTTGATTGATGGATGTAATTGGACTTTTTTTCTAATTTTTCCTGGATTAAGTATCTGTTTTTCTTTAATTTGTGTAACCCTCGAAATCATAACAAATGTCGAAAAAGAAGTTTCAAGCTGTAGCTTAGTTCTATGAGTAAGCCAAGTGAATAAAGCATGGCAGCATAATAAGCCTTTCAGGAGCCCTAAGCTATGGCACTTACCATCTAAGCGCTAGATTTCAGCATGCATGTACTTTTTGGCTTCAGTGCACTGCTCCAGTTCACCTGAGAGGCTTCTTAAAAGCTGTGATAATTACATCTATCATGAACACTTGTTAGTCTGTTAGAATCCTGCAACAAGCAAATACATAGAACGTAGATTACCTTTCCTACAACACAAGCTCATTCTGCTTTTATCTACACTGCCAACATCTCAGCACTGAATGAAGCAATAGTGGATGCAAGAAGGCGATAAACGCTAGGCACTGCAGATGGCACCGACAGGGCAAGAAGCCAAATGAAGGAAAAATATGATATATGTTTTCCAAAAAAGGAGGCTTTCACATTTTCAAAATCTTTTAAAACAATTTTAACAGAAATCAAAAGCCGTTGTTACAGAGGGGTTAAATTATTCTGGTGAAATCCTCTTTATAGGAAAACATCTTTAAAAATGGACTCAAAGTTAATTATGAATATAGGAATTGGCAAAAGATAAGAGCTTCAGCATTCCAGAGGTGGGGGCTTTAAAGTGCCTGAAGACCTAGGAAGAGAGGAGCTTTTTTAAAGAAGTAATACAAGATGGGGTCATTAAGTTCATTTCTAAATTATATTTCTTTTTCTCATAACAATTTAGAAGAATAGACTGTATGTAGCTTTTATAAAGCTAAATGTGTCAGAATTTACTAAAATTGCACCAAAAAACTGGCATGCATGGCTTATGTGTTTTTGTCACATTTTATGACTTTCTGGACGTTTTTTTAAGTGTCTATAGAATGAGGCATGACTAAGAGGAGTTGTAAAATGCGTCAGATTTATTAATGCGGTACACAATTTAATACTTTTCAAGTAAGCCAAGAGGTGCTGTAAGTAATAGAAAAGAGACTAATATGTCTATTAAACTGTGCCAAATTTGTGCTACAGTGTGCCCGAATTCTGATATTTGGAATGTTTTGGTGGCGCAGTATGGCCGTGTCCATGACACCTTAATCATTTTTATTTTTGTAGAACCCGGTTACCCAGTTTTACAGCCCATTTGTTGCAGATTTCACCCACTGCATTTCAGTAAGTGAAATATTATGACAAAATAGTAAGCCCTAAAATCTACAGGGTCTGAACATGTGTGCTAAAAAGGTTATTTTTAGTTATTTTCTCCTTTCCCTTTAATTATTGCATTTTTTATGTGGTATAGTGGGTAGATACTAAAAATCCCTATTGTTCTGCATCAGATGACTACCAGGCCACATGGTTAACTCAGGACATGCATACTCCACACTGAAAAAACCTTTTCCAAGGCCTAACTAGATGGTATTAAGGATAAATACATGTAACAGAGCTTTAACCTCCAAGGAAGATGTCTGTGAGAAAGATTTCTGTGACTACCTTTCTCTTTGTATTCAAAGTTGGTTGGCAAGGAACTTACGCTTTGATTACAAGTTTAGTGAATGTTTTTTTTAACTCTTTATGTGATATGTATATGTCTGTATATGTATTTTATCACTGTTCAGTGAACCTTTTATTCACTTATCCTTTGTTAAGCCTATTGTATTTCTGTATGATAGAATTCACAGTAAAACTAGATAGTCTTGAAAAAATCTATCCACTTTAATTGTACTGTGCTTTACAGCGGATATTTGATGCACAGTCAGCACTGAAAATCCACCAGATATCCACCACATTTGAATGTGGCTTTACACCTTTGACAGGATTAGTATAGCTTATTTATTATTCTATGTGATCATGTAACTATGTTTAGTTTATAGGGTTATAAAATATAGTACATCCCCCATTGCATGCGTCCGAATCAAGGCATTGTCTGCACCCATATTAATAACTAACAACATTGGGGAGGCATGCCCCATTTTACATGTAATGGAACACTTGTATCTGCAGTGAAGCAGAACACCAAAATACATAGTCTGAGATCAGGCTATAAATCTTTATTGTATGCAGATTATCTTTTGCTATATATCTCACAACCTTGCATTTCTTTTAACTCACTTATACAAGAATTTGAGACATTTAGGAGATTAGTAAACCTTATGTTTAATAATACTAAAACTGAGGTCCTTAATATTTATCTTACCCCAGAAGAGGTAGCACATGCAACTGATAATTTTCTATTTAAATGGCAGTCTGGTGCCATTAAATATTTGGATGTCCGCATTCTTTCTGACTTTTCCAAATTATACTTGTTCAGCTACCAACTCCTCATAGGAATGCACCTTTGAAGGGGGTATTCCAGCTTTTAGATACTGATGACCTAATCTTGTTATTCTCTGTTGAATGGCAGCTGAGCTGCAGTAAGCTAGTACTGGCACTAGCCAATAGATGGGACTTCTGCTTCGAACTTCTGACAATAATGACCAATAGAGAGGAGTACTAAGCGGGAATACCCCTTCAGAGATCTCACTTGATACGATAAAAAAAAGACTGTTATGATTTGAAAGAATTCGAACCTTGAAGGCATCCAAATTAGTACCTATGCAAGGAGATTTGAACCAGGCATCCAACTCTTACTGTTTGGACTATACCCATATTAACTCCTGCGGGGAGCAGTTCTGCCTCCAGTTACTCCCTACACCATTCAAGGGACTTTCCTGTTGGATTCTCTGCCTATGCACATGACTTCCCTGATATACAACCTTCTAGTAACAAACCTGGGTAGAGAGGTTATTTAAACCATACTCCTGATAACAGGAGTTAGATATAACAATTTCCACTTTAGACAAGTGGAAAATATTTATCTTATGCATAAGATCAACAAAGTTTGCTCCACCCAGGAAAGAACTATAAAATATTGACCCAGTGGTACTAAGTCCTGCAGTGTATGCACAAGATATACTACTCTGTCCTGCTGGCGCTATGGTACATGGAGAGGTACCATGTACTATGTATGGTGGGCTTGTGCTGAGATAAGACTGGTCTGGGATGGGATTTTATTTCCACCTTCTCTCATATTACTGGGAAGAGAGTCAATAGCTTCCCATGAATTGTGTTATTGTCATTACTTCCAGGGTCCATTGGTGCACAGAAAAGAGATCCCCTTCAATTTTGCCGCAGCACAATATGTGTTACCACAATATTGAGGTATGACTCATATTCCCTCTCTACTAGAGATGTCCCACCTATTCTGGATTGAGAAACTGTCTGCAGAGGTTTCAGGTAACAATGAAACTTTCACACAACAATTCACTGGACCTCCCAACCTTATTTTCCCAAGGAGATACAGTAATTCATTTTCATTGTATTTTTCTCTTCAAGTCAATCTTGGACCATTTCCCTTATCTTTAATATCTCTCTATTTCTCTCTTTCCATTCCCCATCCGTTTTTTTCCCTCTTCTCTCTTCTTTCTGCATTTCTTCTCCTCTTTTATTCTTGCTGTTTTCTCTTATTTGTTTAATTGTTAGGATCTCCCCCGTCCACTCTCTCTAAAGATTGACCTAAACAATATGAGAAATTTTGTTGCCATGATACCACCTTTTTGCACCCATAGACCACTGATGACCATGTAGTAATGGGTGATTGATGACTTTTGTGATACTTTGTCTAGGAATAATTGCGGGATTTGTGGTGGCGAGGGAGGCTCTGTTTTTTTGTTCCATTAAGATTTGTCCTTTTTTACACTTTCCTGTCATCAACTCTTTGCTGACTCTTTTCCAGGTCCAGTCTGCAATGATTGTGATGTTGGTTCTCGGCAAGCACTTACTTTTAACTTTTAAATGACAGACCTCTGAAATCAACTCGCCTGTCTCTACTTTATGCTACTAACGGCAGCATAAAGTCGCGACAGGCGTGTTGATTTCAGAGGTCTGTCATTTAAAAGTTAAAAGTAAGTGCTTGCCAAGAACCAACATCACAATCATTGCAGACTGGGCCTGGAAAAGAGTCCCGGCCACCTGAGAAGAGTCATGGTTATTAGGGAATTCCTGCTCTCCCTGCCTATCTGCTGATGACTGACAGTCTTCTACCTAGTTTTCTCCCTTTCTCTCTAGGAGAGAACTGCCAATCATCAGCAGATGGGTGACAGTGCAGGAGATTATGAATAACCATGACTCTTCTCAGAGAGATTTGACTCTTTTCAAGACCCGTGCTGCAATGATTATGATGCTGGTTCTCAGCAGGCACTTACTTTTAGCTCATGAGTGACACACTGCTGAAATCGGCATTTCTGTCACTATTTTATGCTGCCCTCAGTGACGTCAGCATAAAGTTGATGACAGGTCCCCCTTAATAAAAAGTGATTGAACATAAAATAAGGTATATTAACTAATTTGAAATATCCATCTAGAACACTTGTAGAAAAACAGCATATGTTTTCCAGCATGACTCATTTGATCCACTATTCAGCAACCTGCATCTGGTCTTCTGACTTATTTTTCATTTGCAGTCCAGCAATTATTCAGTGACCCTCAGGGGAAAAAAAAAATCACCTTTGGGTGCAGTTTAATAATTATAGTAATATAACCATCTCCCAGTGTAGTCGTCCCAGGATCAGTACATAACATTGCAAAGCAAGTAATATTACAAACCCTTGATAGCTATCTATGTTATGTAGCAGCTGCAGATCACCACAATTTGACGCCCATAAAACCACATTTCCTACACCATGTAGAGAAAAACGGTTTCATTTGTTTATGCCATCTAAAGAAACATATCTGCCTTTATATGATACATAAATGGAAATGCATTGTCTCACACATAGATAGATAGGTAGATAGATAGGTAGATAGATAGATAGATAGATAGATAGATAGATAGGTAGATAGATAGATAGGTCGTGTATGACACTCTGGGGTCTCCTAGGACTGTATTCAACCCCTCTTCAAGCTCTTTAATCCCAAAACAGCATGAGTAATTAGAAAGTACTCATAAACACATGGTTTCAGAAGAAGCAATGGCTTATTGTTTTTAACAAGCAGTCCAAAAAGTATCCCTTTTTGGGGAGTAGCAACAGGTTTAGTGTTATTGTAAAGAACATTCTCACTGGTAAGTGATAATGCGATGGCTTTTTTTTAAAGTCATAGGCAGTTCTTTTAGGAAAACGAGGCATGCACATGGATGGAATCCGTGTTTTTTTGATCCGCGATTTATGGACCACAAAATACACACAGTCATTTGCATGAGACCCAAGGTAGTATAAGAACATCTTTATCAGTGCTGTCAACGTCAAATAAAAAGGACATGGGATTATATTTATTCAAATAGAATGTCTCACAATTATGATGCATTTTGGGTTTCTCCCATTCCCCAGATAAATTAGACGCAGAGGAAAGTGGAGAACCCTTAATCGTGTTATTATTGTGAGACATTTATTTTAATAAATATAATCCAAGATATGAAGATCCCTAGTCCTTTGAAGATTACAGCATGGATACAGACTTTTTGTCTCAGGGTTCTTTTAATATAATTAAAAGTAGTAGGCACCAATCCTTTTTAGTCACACACCTGTTAGAATATATTATACTGATCATCTCCCCAACCCACTGATTATCGGGGTGGTACAATCATTAGGTAAGACAAGGCAGATCTGGGACATTTTATTCAATCTAAAACCAAACAAAAGGGCAAAACTGTCGCAGGTACTGTACATTCAACTTGAAACAACATGGCTCCTGAATAATCTGACCTCTACAGGTACAATAGTATTTTGTGATCGTCACTAGAGACCACAGCATGTGAAAATGTACCAAATTGTATGTTTGCATATTCAAATATTAAAAAGTACAATAGTGTACCCTATATGGGCTCATCAAACAGAAAACTCTATTAGAAAGAACCATCATTAATAATCAAACAAAACCTTGTGTGAGATTATGTTGGTGCGTCCTATGTCCATTTACTGATTGTACTCACGCTGTGAGTAAGGAAGCAAACTGCGCCCGAAACGCGTAATGTCTGTGGACATTTAAACATTATAATATGCATAAATAAAGTGTTCAAGTTTCATTCCTGGCATTGGATTGTTTGTACTTATTCACATTGGACTGGAGCAGGGTCTGAGTTGCCGGGATTTTGGAGTGTCGAGAAGCTAGTTTACTTTCGTTCTCATACATTAATTCCTAAAAATCTATTAAACCTACTGTCATTCCCAGTGGGACACCACAGAGTGCAAATCGTAGTGTACTTCCATACAATGCCAGCTACAAAGTGCCCCCTGTACAGCTTGACACAGTTTGCCCCTACATAGTGCAACTAACAGTATGTCCCCCAATTAGTGCTAGTCCTATACATTTCCAGCCAGTGTATGCCCACATACAGTCCCATACACAGTGTGCCCTTAAAACTTAGCCCAAATACCTCCCATTTCCAGCTATAATGCCCCCATATTACTAGCTAGTCAGAGTCTGCTACAATAAACAGCCCCTCTGCCTACCCCTCCTGGCAGAGGTTACTCCAGGAGAGATCAGTGGTGCCTGGGAGATGCTGCTCATCTATGTATAGAGGTCGCACATTAATACTAATTACACAGATATATAAATGTAACTCAGCTAACAGAAGGAACCCCATTCTCTCAATAGTGAAGGGTTCCAGAGGTGAGACTGTGCATATGCCAAACATGTGTTAGATGGGAATACCCCTTTAATAGTTATTGATATGCATTATAAATTGCAATGTAATAACACATTATTGAATCTTTCATTTAAATGACACCTACACAGAAAATCAAAAGTATTTTTCCAGTAATTCATATATTTAATATGTGAATCGAAATGCGATTAAAAAAAAGCAACGTACTTCCGCCATGTAAACGAACACGTTGTACCAGTGAAACCGGAGGAGAATTTTTATTAGTGAGCACTGTAACTACTTTAATGATTTATTTTGCTTGTTCAGCTCCTGTATGATAATAATTAGTGGTACATTTACGATCAGATTACGCCCAAACGCAGTCGCCTCCCACCGCATTGACGTGCTGTTACACTAATCATTTTCCAACACAGCGTACAGGTTTGCCATCTAGGTCAAGGAAACAAGCTAAGCCACTCCAGGATGCAAATGAGGACAAGTGACGGCTCTGCCCTGCACTTTCTCCAAGTCAGAGTGTACAGCGGAGAATCCTGGCTGCTCATTTCCACACAAGTACATTGCTACAAAGACGGCAGAAATAGATTACACAGTTTATGTGAACTCTTTAGACTTTTATCAGCCGCATTAATTACTAACATAAGAATTCTGAATAAAGGAAACATATAGCTGAACAGATTACAAAAGGTAACTCTCAAACCCGTCCTCAGACTTGGGAGTACAGACTGTTCATCCCATTTATTTACCATCTGCAGAAAAAGTAGGACAGTATGTCTTAAAGGGGAATCACAAGACTCCATGGATAGAGACTACTGCCACTAAGGGTAAAAAGAGAGAGCAACAACAGACTTTTATCAGCTTTCAATCAATACTACAATGAGATACGGTGCAACTGCATGGTACTACTTCTGGCAGAACACCGGTATTCATGGGGCTAGAGTAACCTCAGGCAGATTACTTAAAGTGACCTCCCAGTTCAAGAAAAACTAATTCACACTAACTGGGGCATGAACAGAACACTTACATGATGGCCTACTTTTCACCTTTTTAATTGCAGATCCACCAATTCTTGAAATCTTTTTAAGTCATCCATGATGGCAGCACCACTTCTCGGTCATGGTAGCCCAAGACACTTCCTGTTGCTCATGTGAACAGTGCTGGCCGATCTAACAGTAGGGCTGAACATGTAGCAATTGTCTTGGCATGCTAAATGCACAGTATGCATCAAGCAGTCCGAAAAGTGGTACGGCCATCTTGGATAGCAGAAGAGGAGCCAGGAATTGACAGATCAGCAAATAAAAAGATGAAAAGGAGGTCCCCATGTATGTAAATTAAGAAGATTATCTAAAGTTGAAATGTTGCCAAGAGTTTCCAGTTTAGATAAACTCCGCTAAAGGTGGCAATACACATTAGACAGGAGAAGTTGATGGTTGAACAACTGTTGAATGTATTGTCTGGTGATTGTTTTGCAAAAGCAGGTGTACACATTTTGTTGGTAGTTATAGTCGTTCAAACCATATCTTTCTGGGAACCTTCTGTAAAAGAAAGATCTTTCATCCAACTAGGAGATGAAAATTTCAAACAGGGTTGACTTATTTTTAGGCAATGGCGGTCTGTTATGGGTCAGCTGAAGTGATTGCTCACTGTTAAATTTAACCTGTTGAATGATCTTTTCGGTTGAAATAGTCCATTTTGATCAATTTTACACTAATGTGTATGAAGACCTTAACATTAAAGGTCTTCTACTCAGCAGCTAAGGCTAGACTTTTTTTTATAGGGTTGGAATCACACGTGGTAAAAAGCAGCTACTAATTTTTTCAACTGCTCTGGGATCCGAGCTTGTAGAAAAAATCTTGTAATGAGAGATAAAAAGCCATGCTGTAGCCCTAGCCTAATGGTGTGTAGATGTGCAGATAGAAGTTTCTACGATGAATTGAGCCCTAAGTGTTTGTGATCAGAGTTCTCTGTAATCATAGACTCTGCCTGCAGGTGCCAGCTGTATAACAAAGCCTACACTCACCTGAGATGACGCCACATTTAAAATCCTGACATATATAGCAGATGTCGGAAAGGGGTTAAATACTAAGGATTGCCTTCTTATCATGCAATTCATGTCTTGCACCTTGTTCCATCAATGCTTCGTTTAATAATCTTTAGTAGGATGAAATCTTGTAAGACCTGAAGTAAAATACTAAAAGGTAAAAGTTGGACAGCAATCTTCCACATGTTCCATGTCTTCCTAGAGGATCTCTACTGAAAGCAATATATATATATTTTTATTTTTTTATTTCTAACGTATTCATGGTGCACTCAAAGGAGGCATATAAATCAGAATCATACATTTATGCAGCATGGATCAGCACCCCACACAAATGCTAGTTTCAGAATCTCAAGTGGCCTCTTGGGTTAGTGAAGTTATTACACTGGTTCTGGGCATTGTTAAGATGTCTGTCCACCTTACAGAAAGATTGTCTAAACCCACCAATTTCAGTGGAACAGGCTGGCCATCTAATGTGTACGGGAGTGTCCCAACTCTCTTTGATGGCAGATGTCAGGGGAAAGAAGTCTGAAAAAACAGCTGTTGGCTGGACAAGCATTCGACTGGCATCTAACTTTGAATACGGTACGCCGGTAAAAACCTGGATAGACCACTTTACGCAACTCACTACAAAGCACAGATAACTAAGGTCCCTTTACAAGGGACGACGATCTAGCAGATTGTCTGGAAAGGTTACATGCACCGATCTCCTCCAGAGTATGGGGAGGAATGATCGCTAATGCCAATGCTCTTCCCCATACTGTCTCGTTGTTTCCCGGCAGCAGATTGTCTTTTCACAGCACCATTTGCCACTGGAAAACGATGATCTTTTGTGCTGCACAAAATATACAATTACCCGATTAACAAGCACTTTGCTCCTTCATCGAGTAATCAGCGGTGCATTTATACTGCCAGATCATCGCTAACCGCGTTACTAGTAACACTGGTTAGTGCTGATTGTTTCAATTGTTGGCCCGTGTAAAGGGCCCACTATATTGTCTGTACAGGAACACACCGACCTGTTCTGCTATGGAAAGCTGGAGATTGATAGGTCAACATGTTTAATATCTACAAGGAAAAAGTATCCTTTCCTTTGATCTAGCCTAAATGCGCTGGTATGTATATACCCTTGCCCATCTGCATGTGTCTGGGTACATAGACACATGCATATTGATGTGGCTGAAGATGCAGATTTAATTGGCACACACTGACACATGAATATGGGAAACAGTCATATGAATATGCTAAATGACAGCACAGGGAAATGAGCCTAAGCTCTCAATTTGCATATTTTACCAGCAGACTTTTTAACAAAATGCAAAGCTTAACATTTTTTTTTTCTCACAGAAATAAAAAAGCTGCAGTGTAAAGATTCAACACTTTAATGCTGAGCCCTAGGGCAGCGTAATGTAAATGGTGGGTAAATACACGAAATCATTCTGTACTGGACGCGGTAAATCTCACAGAACACAGGTAACAAAGACATAGTCTGGTTAATGAGAGCGGATGATGGCGGCGCTGGTCTATTATAAGCAGACCATCATGGCTGAAGATGTCTTCAGTCTACAGTCGTCATATATCTCGATCACATTATGTAGTTCTGGCGTTATTTAATTTTATATCACTGTGCTTTTAAAAGTCATGTCCCCGGTGTAATAAGATCATTAAAAAATCATTTTTGCTTTATAGACGGAATTCACAAGCTAATCATAAAGAGCAGGTTCACCTTCAGTGACCCTGTGCTTGTAGACTACAGCACTGCATGTACAGCAATTCCCTAATATTCTTCTAGTACCAGTATTGCTTCTTTCTGAGCATCAGTGATTAGCATAGTGGAATAGGGCAGAAAATTTCGCTTATGAGATAGTAGTCATAAGACAGCCTATGTATACAGAGAAGCTGATGGAAATTTCTATACCTGCAGTAGCCGAGGACCTGCAGTCATGTTGCCGCAAAACCAACCCATTTGCTGTTTTACAATTGCTTCACCTTCCCAAAAAAAATTAAAAAAGTGATTAAAAAGTCATACAGACTCCAAATCAGACAGATGAACCTGCAAAAAATGAGCCCTCACACAGCTCTGTAGATGTAAATCTAAAAAAAAGTTATAGGGGTCAAATTATGGCAAAGTTTTAATAATAGGAATTAAAACACAAGGCAAACTGTATACCTGTAAATGTGGTATCGCTGTAATCGTACTGACCCAGAGTGTGAGAATAAAGGCAACAGGACAGTTTTACCCCATAAACAAAAACCTTACAAACAAAAACTCATAAAACAAAAAAAAAATAATCCAATGCCACCCCATTTGGAATTTTTTGCTAACTTCCAACTACATTGCATGCAATATAAAATGATACTGTTATAGAGTTAAACTTTTCCCGTATAAACCCCCCCCCCCCTTATATGGCTATGTGAATGGAAGAATAAAAAAGTAATGGCTCCAGAAAGGCAGGGAGTAAAAAATTAAAATGTGAGAATGGAAGATTGCGTCGTCCTTGAGGGGTTAAAGAAACATTTGCCTTGTGTCGTTATATTCTGGCACCCATACATTTTTTAATTTTCCATTGATAGTGCTGTGTGAGGGTCACTGTAGGTGAATGTATTACACGCCCAGCACCCAGCAACTCGTGGACCCACTCCATAACCTCTTACAGCATTATGAAGAAAATGTTCATTAGATGTAGTGAAGAGGTTAAAGTAACACCTGGCCATAAAAAAAGCCACTTAATATGGCACAATAAGTGTTCGGCTACACTGTGATCTTGGTCATGTGACAGCTGTTTCGCCCAAGGATCGCAGTGGGATCGCAGCGTAGCAGAGTTGTTGTTTTTTTTTTTACTTGCAGCAGTGATTACTTGGAGACATAAAGCCCTGCTTACAGCAGAGCAGTAGCAGTGGTATAAGTGTGTGGTGCTATAATTAGACATTCTACTGGCACTGCATTATGTGACATAAAAAAAATGAATAATATATTGTCCACCTTTAATAATGGCATACTAGAGTTTGTGCAAAACCTGTCAGAGCCCAATGCTGGCACAAGATAAAAGTGAGACCCATATTTAGGGCTTGTTCACACTGTTTACATTTGATGCATTTTTTCCCTCAGGGAAAAAAAAGGGTAGGATCCAGAAAAAGGATCCAAAGATGCTCATGCATATTAAAATTATCGGGGAGAATGATAACATCTGGTGGTACTGAAGTATGACCCCCACAGCTATGTCACTTGGGCATGTATTACAGGGTTACAGATGGTGACCAGCACTCAGATCCCACCGCTGGCTCACTCCTCCTAAGGTCAGCTTAAATGTTCCTCTCCACTGGCTTTTGGGCAACATGAGGAGGCTTGGGCTGGAATGTACTTGGCACCCACCAGTCCACTTATGTAATTTTTATCTTCGTTGCATTCCAACGCTGTGCTTCCACAAACCATAAATATGTAAAAGGGAAAATCTAAAACTTCACTTTTATTGGAATCACCTAAAATAATGGATCACTTAACACACTACACATAATATAAGTAAAGAACCGTCTTACCGGTGTAATGCTAATACATCGGACTCAACCTTATGAATGACACCACGTGGATAAATCACTTGGTGTCCTGATGGTTGGGTAACACCAAGTGTTACTTTACCAGTGTGTTTGGCGTCATTTTCCTGCTGGAAGGTGAGCCAGCGCTCGGCTATTTTCGGTGGCACCATAGAAATGAATAGAGGGCGGCTGCGCATGCTCAGTGTGCTCTTCATTTATTTCCCCACTCCGTTCTCATTGTAGGTGTGGGTACCAGCAGTGGGACCCGCACTTATCAGACAATGGGGGCATATCCTAGCAATATACCCCTATTGTCTAAGATGGGAAAACCCCTTTAAACAGTGCAAGTTAACCCTTTAAAGAGAAATAAAGTAATACATTTATAGCTTTGCATAGGGGAAACGGGCAAATGTCCACAAATGTCCAGACTTCACAGTACCCCTGCTCCAGGGCACTACATAAATTTCTATGCAGGGGAGGAAGACAAAAGAAGGGGGTTACAAGACCTGACTGCAGTGCACTCCTGGGAGATGCAGGTGCTTAACTGTCACATATGAGGAGCTATTCCCTACCCACAAAACGTGAAGAGACAAGGGCTGAGTTAAAAAAGGAAATGTTTCCCAGGGTATCATTCTCTATTATTCTATAAAAGATATGATTCCTGCTTCTGTCACACTTTCTACACTTCTGATATACTGTATTAAAATAAATCATTGGTGTTAATGTTATAGAATTATGTGAATACAATCTATGGTGATGGTTATGAACAAACCATTACATAGTGAAATATGCGTAGGTGTTTAAATGACAGATGTCAGCTATAGATCACTGGCAATCGTTTTAAGACAGATTGCTCCTTTGATCGTCATACGCAGATTGGCACCACTTTCACAGACCCTAATGTCACTAAATGCTGGATGCCGATGCCATACAGTTTCAGCCTCAGCGAGATCAACATCAATCTTTGTAGGAAGATACTAGAGTTAAATGAACTACCTACTAACTTCTTTCCAGTACACATGGAAGACTAAATTATTAACAGTTTTATTGTGTAAAATAACACATATTGGAAGGGAACTTGCTTCATTTTATTGAGTAAATCAGCTATTATGGCAAAGCTGTTTTTGTAAAAGGGTATAGATATGGAAAAGATAAAATAATGTCTATACATTCGGACAGTTTTCCTGAAGCACAGTACAATGTCAGAAGTATTTGGTACCAAAACGTGAGGCAGAGAGTGGTCAGAACACAAGCCAGGGTCAGGAACACTGGGAACAATTAACAATACAGGAACCATGAATAAGGGAACCAGCTAGAGCCAACAAAGACAATCACTGGCACTGGTGTATGACCAGGAAGGAATTTAAATAGAGCGCAGAGTCCCTGGATCAGAACCTGATAGGTCCATGACTTGGCGCTCCATTAGTCAGAAACACTAGGAACAGGAATAGAGCAGCTGAGCAATCAGCCCTACTGCTAATCTCCCCCAGCACACGCCCGATACAGGGAGAAACAGAGCATTGCATCCTGTTACTAAAGATGCGGTCACGACACAAGGGGACGTAGCTCAGTAGTGTGTCTTTCCGGTGTGGCTGTGCCAAAGTTGAGGATCGTGTCTCTGGGGCCTGGACAGGAAAGTTTCTTACAAGTAATATCGAGCAGCATTTTTCCTAAATCCTAAAGACTGGCTTCTCATTCATACTTCTATCCAGTGGAGTTCATAAGGTGTAAATTGCATTAAGAAAAAGCATAAATAACCTCTTAAAGCAATACCACATGATGGGTTAGAGTCCCTTTATTTGAGCCAATGATCGGGAATGAGGAAGTGATGTACGGGAATGAAGTGAACAATTGTAACTATGATCGGTAGCACCTTTACTCGGAACAGTTATTGGGAATTATTGTTTCCGATAATTGTCTATATCCTCAGAGCATATAAAAGGGTCGCTATTTTCTATTCTGGTCTCTCAAATTGATATCCCATTGTGCCATACTGATCCCTTAAAGGGAAACTAGGATCTTGGACTATTATCTGCAGTGGTAGTACTGCTCTACATGAGTAGTACTGCACATAAGGAGTCCAGATCATCATATTTATTTTCCTACTGCCCCCTATTCCCTCACTGTCAGTTCTAAAAGCTGTGCTGAAATACACAGTCTGGACTGCTATACCATGCTAACATAATGGAGAGGACTCCTGTATGCGTGCACAGGAGTCCCGACAATGTATTAAATACAAGTAATGCCTAATCAGTGCAGCTTCAAAGGGAGTCTGTCACCAACCTGACCAGTTTTAAACAGATCCCATTATTTAGTGGGACACAAAGACATAACATTTCAGATCCTTCAAAACACCCAAAAAGTCATTTTTATGATATGCTAATAAGTCGTTGCAAGTGCCCAGGGGAGGGGAGTTTGCAAAAAGGGCACAAGTTCCCCTGCCTCACTCGCGCCTAACTCTGCCCCTCCGTAAACTCTGGCCAGCCATCATATTTCCCTATAGCCCGTTTGCGCATCACTGCCGGGCCCGGGCAATTGCAGTGTTCTGCCCACTGTGGACAGAGGCACACAGATATGCAGTGCGCATGCGCCGATTTCACGCCAGTAACTGGTGCATGCGCACTACATATTTGTGTGCCTCTGCCCACAGTGGACAGAACACTGCACATGCCCGGGCCCGGCAGTTGTGTGTGAACGGCCTATAGGGAAATATGATGTCACATAGCCACAGGGGCAGAGTTTACTGAGGGGTGGAGTTAGGCATGAGTGAGGCAGTTGAACTTGAGCGCTTTCAGCAAACTCACCGCCCCTGGGGACTTGCGACAGCTCATTAGCATATCACTTTTTGTGTCCCACTGAACAATGTAATCTGTTCAAAACCAGTCAGGTTGGTGACAGACTCCCTTTAAATGCTGACGGCGGGCAGTAGGAAAATAAAAGAAATGAAAGATTTATTTTAAAGGAATATGACATAATGGTATAAATGTGGCAATGACACCTTAATAGGATATCAATATTTTATTAATAATTCCTTAGATTGTATCTGTGGCTAACTATCATCTGTTATCAAGACATTATGGACAGTTTTCTCTCCGGTTACATATTGGACTTGATCTAATAAGAAACTGTATAGCACAAAGTCCAATTTAAAAAACTGGAGAGATACAATATTCACTCTTAATATTCATTCCTGTCACAATTTCTTCAAAAAATAAGATTAGTCTTTTATAAAGACATTCTGGCTGTGTTTCTTCTTTGTATTTTCTTTGGCATATTCTGAAATATTGCCCATTAGCAGCCCCACAGAAAGCTTTCACAGATCCCAAGCCATACGCCACTCCATTGTTATCATGCATGTCTGTAGAATTTAATGAAATGGCTACAATGGAGCCAAGTTCTCCAAGAATACAAAGATGTACCACTATACGACTTTTTCCATTTTTAAAATTAAATTAAACTTGTCGTAAAGGATTATTTGATTACATTTTTGCAGGTTTATTATAGCAAATGTTGCACAGAAGTGATATAAATCACATTGCCCCACATTTACTAATAAAATATGGTGTATAATGCCCCAAAATTTGGTGCTTTTCTGATGAATGATGACGCATCAAGCTTAACCCTTTCAATACCGAGCCACTTTTCACCTTAATTCCCAGCCCGATTTTTGCAAATATTACATGTGTCACTTTATGTGGTAATAACTTTGGAATGCTTTTACTTATCCAAGCTATTCTGAGATTGTTTTCTCGCGACACATTGTACTCCATGACAGGAGCAAATTTGAATTGATATATTTCACCTTTATTTATAAAATAATCCCAAATTTACCAAAAATTTGGAAAAATTCACACATTGCTAAATTTGAATTTCTCTACTTCTAAGACAGATAGTAATACCTCATAAAATGGTTATCAATCAACATTCCCCATATGTCTGCTTTATGTTGGCATCTTTTTGTAAATGTCATTTAATTTTTTAGGGCGTTAGAAGGCTTAGAAGTTTAGAAGCTATTTTTCAAATTTTCAACAAAATTTCCAAAACCATTTTTTAAGCACCAATTCAGTTATAAAACCTTTGAGGTGTTCCACAAGAATTAAAGGAAAATGGAGGTGAAATTTCAAAATTTCACTTTTTTTGGTAGATTTTTTATGTTAATCATTTTTTTCTTTTAACACAGCAAGGGTTAACAGCAAAATAAAACTCAATATACATTACTCTGATTCTGCAGTTTACAGAAATACCCCATTGTGGCGGTAAAGTGCTCTATTGGCAGGTGGCAGTGGTCAGAATGAACGGAGTGCCATATGGCTTTTGCAGCGCAGATTTTGATGTATTTATTTATTTATTTATTTACGGGTGCCATTGGTTTTTTATGTATTTTTGTGTGTATTTTTTTAAGTGATTGCATTATGTGGGGAATCATTTATTGCTAGATGAGGTGACAATTTTATTGGTACCATTTTGGGGTACATAAACTTTTTGATCGTTTTGTATGATACTTTTTGTGAGGCAAGGTAAAAAAAATGGCTGTTTTGGCATCTTTTTTTTTTTTACAGCATTCATCTGAGGGGGCATATAATGTGATATTTTTATTTGTTACGGACACGGCGATACATAATATGCCTATCATTTTTATTTTTATTTTTAAGTTTTACAGAGTGAAAGCATTGTTGAACAGGATAAAATCTTGTTTTTGTGTTGCCTTTTTCTGAGAGCCCTATTTTTTTTATTTTTTGGGTGATTGTCTTAGGTAGGGGCTAATTTTTTGCAGGATGAGATGACGTTTTATTGTTACCATTGGTACCATTGGGGTACACAAGACTTTTTGATCGCTTCATATTGCATTTTTTTTTATGGTGTTCACCTGATGGGGTGGATCATGTGATATATTTATAAAGCCGGTCGATACAGATGGGGCAATACCTAATATGTCTACGTTTAATAATCTGTCTGCCAAACATGTGACTTTTCATTTATAGGCCTTATAATAAAATGTCTGGAAAAATTAAGAGTGGAAAATATAGGTAGTAGCAGCAGTAGCAGCACAGGCCATCTGACCAGTATTTGTAGTAGTGACACTTGTAGCCACTGGTAGAAAAAATGCACTCAGGGCAAATATAGAGCAGGGAATTGGGAAGGGGGCCAAGAAGCCCACAACAACATATCACAATCTGATAAAAGTGTCAGGGACGCCGAGGACTATGGTGATGATTGTGTGTTGGAAAGGATCTGGGAGGCCGAATTGGGTGCTGAAAAGGTGATATTGGAGGAGGGCAGTGGCCATGGCAGAGTCGTTTCATAAAAAAACCACCCCAAAAAACTGGCAGCCAGATCTGCTTCTATTGTGGTCAGTTTGGGAACTGGTAATGCTGCTGATACTGTGGGTGCAGGCTCAAAACATGCCAGACCTATACCAAGCTTGGCTGCCTATAGCTCTGTGCAAGCAACTCCTGTATGGTGTTTTTTGGCCACAAGGCCAGCACACAAAACCACAGCCGTGTGCAAAATCTGCAAGATTAAAATAAGCCATGGGTATTTAAACACAAACATGGGTACAAGAGCTCTACTCCAACACATGAGGTGAGATTACTGCATCCCATTTCATATTCTAAATTAGAACAACTCTGTCCTGCTTCTCTTGGTCTTCTTTGTGGCAGCCATCCTGAATCTCCAAGCAGTATAGTGTTGTTGTCATCACAATTAGCTGCTTTCTCTCCTGCTCAGGCTCCTTCTCCTCCTTGTTCTCTGCTCCATCATGAGACATCCATTACAGGATGTTTGTCCATGAAAAAAAACTATTCACAAGCAGCGATTAGCTTGTGTGGAAGCTGAACTCCCACCTGGCCAAGCTGCTGACAGTGCAGTTGCTGCAGTAATGTTGTGGCACAGTTCCACACCTTCCACAAAACTTAATTCGTCTGTAAAATGTAATTCTTCTGTATGTCATCAACTGCAGTTTTTGCCAAATTCCATCAGTTGGACTTTTGGCCAGGTGTCCATATTGGCTCAGCTCCGCACCTTCATCAAAACGGAGTCCTTTTCCAAAATGTAATTCTTAGCTATGTCATCAGCTGCAGTATTTGCCATATCTTGTCAGTCAGACTCTTGGCCAGGTATCCGTAGTGGCCCAGTTCTGTGCCTTCCCCAAAATGTAATTCTGCTGTATGCCTGGCTGTCATTTTTAAAAAAAATTGTTTCAAATAGTTGTATTTTCTAAATGACTGTGGCACATGGACTTCTGGGTAGACAGATTGGAACATTGGCCAGAACTGGCCCAGTTTGCTTTCTCTATATTGTCTTGTCCAGCCTCTAGTGTCATTTCAGAGAGGGTTTTTAGCCCAGTGGGAGCTGTCACATACAAACGGACAAACTTGTCCTCCTCCAGATTACAAAACATCACTTTTGTAAAAATAAATCATGGGTCTGGATTTTCACACACCTCTAGCTAAGGCCAATGAATAGATCTACCATTGCTTTCGGTGCCCCATCATGTTACTGCTGCTGTCGGCCTGCCTACCATCATGTTCTGTACTGTATGGCTGCTGCTGCCACTGCTGAAGCTGCTACTCCCTGCTGCTGATCCCCCTACTGCCATTTCCACTAGTGCCACTACTATTACTAGCAGACAGCTGCCACTACTGCTACGACTACTCCAACATAGCCACACACGTCACACACATCTACTGCCTTGTCTGTTCCATGCTGTTCTGCTACTGAAGCCGCTACTATTGTGGCCACATGTCACTATTACCATACCCATTCACATCCACACTGAACTGCTGCTGCTCCCACTTAAAAGGGAGAATTTTTCCAGGCTCGTTCAAAACAAGCCACTGTTTCTTCTGGCCATTAAAACGTGTGTGTGTTTAAATATGGGCCGATATTCTGCCGTTAAGGCATAGATTTGGATGCTTATGCAGAACAAGCCAATGTTTCTTCTGACATTAATCTTTGTGTAAAAACAGGGGCAGGGATCTCTCCCATTGAGGTATAATTTTTTGACTCTTTGCCCTAACAAGCCACTGTTTTTTTCCCCATAAATATAATCTGCCCCAATGAGGCATAATTTTTGGAAGGTTTGTAATATGAAAAAGCATAACACATGCAATGGCTCAGTGTGTTTTTAAACATGCTGTTTGTTAACAGCATCAACCTTGTGTTTACCCATAGCTATATACAGTATGCCATTGTGTACAAGAGCTTAAAGTGGTAAAATAGAAAAATTCTAATTTTATTAAAAATAATTAAAAGAGAGACTGAATATACTGTGGATACTCCTTAAAGGTCTTGATTAGAAATACGCTATAAGTTTCATTGCGACCCTTGAAAGGGATATGATTTGACAAGGGGACCCTCAGACCAGAAAAGTAATATAAGGTCCTATCATACTGTGTATGTTTTACACTGGATGTTCTCTTTGACTTGATGTGTCGTTTCAGCCATGTCCCAATAAATCCTACTCTATACTTAGTGATCTGTAGCCCTTAATAATCAGTTAACAGAGTCCTTCTACTTACAAAAAATATCTACATTATTATGTGTTCCAGTTACACCCGCTGAGACACCTTTTCAATGCATCACAGCAGTCATTAGAAATGTGTGGGATTAAATGCTAATGTATATAAGCAGGACTCATTTATTTAATTCTGGAATAAATCTTTCAGTAAAAAATACCTCTGTGACATTTTGCAACATGAAAACGCTAATGGAATCTTTGTGAGTGTAAATAGGAATACAATGTAACACAAGAGCGCGCTAACATTTCCAAATATACAGGTAGAAAAATGGGTCAAGTTAACTACTTCTACACTCCCACTTAATTTATCGCCAATTAGTATTAATCTGTCCTTTAAATACATATGAATTGGTGCCATTTAATAATACCAGCTTGACGGAACATGTGACATTCAACAGCCTCCACCAACAAAAAGTGCCAGGAGAAGGTTGGCACCACACTATACAATGCTGTGGGTTGATTGTCATAATACAGCCTGCGCTTCATAATGTTTCTGACACCACTACAAAATGTTGCTTCCAAGAGCTAGATTGGCATCTACTAGATCTTCACCTGCCAACATGACGAAATCAATTTCCATTCCTCCAGGCAGTCAGTGTTAAATGAGGGGGATCTACCAAAATAATAATTAAAGTAAATGTCAGGAAATTAGAGCTTGCCTGCCCATCAGTTTCCAATACACATGCAATTTACTAGACAGGAATACATTTCAAGATAACGCCTTCAACGGAAGGTTTCTTGTTATTCCTTTAAGAGGAGCCACATTTCAAATGAATTTATTGGTTTGCAAACTCCCTCTTGCAAATTTTAATTTTCCAATTTTAATAATATTATTTATATGTCACCAACATCACGAGAAAACAATATAAATAAAAAGATAGATAATGAAAACTAAGTAAAGGAAAGAGGATGCTACCCAGGGCTGGACTGAGAACTTAAAGTGGCCCTGGAAAAAAAATAAACTAAAAGTGGCCTCATATTGTAGGCAGGTCCAAACTAACAGAAAGCAGGACAACAGAAGTAGGCTGGGCCAGAAAAACCGTAGCGCAGGACAAAATACCACCCCAGCAGAGCCAGATACCACAGTGCAGCACTAAATACTGCATCAGCAAAACCAAATACCAAAGTGCAGCACAAAATACTTCCGCCCGCCCCACAGTTGAAGCTGTATCGCCGTCAATATTATTGAATTC
This sequence comes from Bufotes viridis, assembly GCA_033119425.1. Taxonomy (NCBI): domain Eukaryota; kingdom Metazoa; phylum Chordata; class Amphibia; order Anura; family Bufonidae; genus Bufotes; species Bufotes viridis. Next base: position 82,441,794 of record CM065589.1, read on the forward strand.
AGGAGGGCAGATCTGATCTTTATGTACCTTGCGGACAGCCATGAGGAGGGATTAAGTGGCCCCTGGGAATTGGCCCACCAGGAAATTTCCCTGTATGGCCCATGGCCAATCCGCTTATGACGCTACCCATAAAAGCTTGCAATCTAAAGTTTTTGTTTTTATTAATGTCACTGGAAATTACTAAAGTTTAAATCAAAGCAAAGTAAGCGATTTTTTTATCCTACTGGGATAAAAAAAAAGAAAATCTAAAAAATTTTTATTTCTGTTTAATTAACCACTTCCAGACCGGGCCATTTCCCCCCTTCCTGACCAGACCTAAATTAGCAAATCTGACATGAGTCACAATGTGGTAATAACTTTGGAACACTTTTACCTATCCAAGCCCTTTTGAGATTGTTTTTTCTTGACACATTGTACGTCATGTTAATGGTAAGTTTGAGTCAATATGTAAAATAAAATCCAAAATTTACAGAAAATTTTGAAAAATTCACCATTTTCTAAATTTGAATTTCTCTGCTCTTAAGACAGATAGTGATAGCTCATAAAATAGTTATTAACATTCACCATATGTCTACTTCATATTGGCATCATTCAAGTAACTTTATTTTATTTTTTAGGACGTTAGTAGGTTTAGAATATTGGAACCAATTTTTAAAATTTTTAAAGAAAATTTCCAAAATCAATTTAGTTATAGACCAATTAAGTTCTGAAGTCACTTTGAGGAGCTGACATAATAGAAAACCCATAAAGGACCCCATTTTAGAAACTACACCCCTCAAACTATTCAAAACTGATTTTAGAAATGTTGTTAACACTTTAGGTATTCCAAGAATTAAATCAATATTTTTGAAGATTTTCCATTTTAATCTATTTTTTCCTGTAACACATCAAGGGTTAACAACACAACACACCTCAATATGCATTACTCTGATTCTGCAGTTTACATAAATACCCCCTGTATAGTGTAAACTGCTGTATGGGCACACTTGGTTGTGAAAATGAAAAATTACGTTTTTAGTTTACAAGAAAATGGTGCTTTGGGCCCACTCTTTTTCACAAGTAATAACAGGAGAGTATCACCCCATAATTTGCTACCCATTTTCTCCTGAATAGAGTAACACCCCATTTGTGGTCGTAAACTGCTGTTTGGGTATACAACAGGGCTCAGAAGGGAATGAACGGCATCTGGACTTTCTAACATTGGATTTGCTGAAATGCTTTTTAAGATATACACTATAATGGGACCCTATTGGGGAAGGGCTTATTATAATCAAAATCCAACACAGCTCTACCAGAGCTCAAAACCACTTTTATCCCCAATAAATTAAAAAGTAACTTTTATTATTAATAGTTAAGATGCCGTTTGTGAGCAAAAAAAAAAGTGTTAGTGTTTTAATGATCTCTCCCTTACTGTCAATGAGCCTATGAACTAGGGATTACCAATGTAGAGAGTGTAGCAGCTTTCAGCTGCACATGTACATCGCAATTAGGATATACTTGAAAAATTAGTATTGTGCATTAATCACCAGCGGCGAGTGCACAGCCGAGGTGATCAGTTTACACTGCCAACATAGGCTGAGGCTCCTGGAACAGTCGGGAGTAGAGGCTTTTTAAACATTTTTTTTTGCTCACAAATGGCATCTTAACTATTAATAATAAAAGTTACTTTTTAATTTATTGGGGATAAAAGTGGTTTTGAGCTCTGGTAGAGCTGTGTTGGATTATGCTTTTTAAGAGCCATAACTTTTTTTATTTTTTGTTGACTTTATTTTTTGCAGGACAAGCTGTAGTTTTGTATTGCTACCATTTTGGGGTACATTATTTTTTCTGCCGATGTAGATGTCTGAGGGCTTGTCTTTTGCAGGACTGTTCTTTTTATTGGTATCCTTTTTGGGTACATAAGATTTTTTGATAACTTGATATTGATATTTGTTAGGAGGGGATGTGACAAAAAAAGCTGTTTTGGGGTCATTTTTTTTTTACAGCATTCACTTGATGGGGGAGATCATGTGATATTTTGGGGTACATAAGACTTTTTGGTCGCTTGATATTATGTTTATTGGGAGGCAAGGTGACAAAAATATGCTGTTTTGGCAATAATTTTTACGGTGTTCACCTGATGGGGCAGATCATCAGATATTTTTATAGAGCAGGCTGTTATGGTAGCGGCGATACCAAATATGTTTATTTTCACAAAAAAATTTGTGTTGCCAGTTTCTTAGACTAAACAAAAGCAAAGACAGGTGCACTGTGCGTTTATACTAAACCCTCACACTGATGTAAAATTGAGAGGTTAGTTCGACATATCCTACTAGGAGGACATGTCTTAAGCTCGGGCACCACGCCAAGGTCTCTCAAAGTAGCCTGAGGCCCTATCACTCACCTACCTGTGCTGTTTGGGCAATACCAGGGGCCAGTGGGTGGATTACGGGAGAATAAGGCCTGACTCACAGACAGCTTACCAGTAACCTCCAGCATGTAGCCATGCCTGCAATGGAAGGTGGGAAGTGCCTGTGAGCCCCACCCGAGACTGGCTGATATGGCCAGGGGCTTAAACAGGTGCACCTGAATGTAGCCTGTAGATGAAAAACAGGCACATTTAAATGGGAGTTTATACACCTCCATACATAAGACTATACAAACTATTAGAAAATGTGGTGTTAAACAGGCAGGATATGCTCAAACCCACATGCGGTTGTGCATATATATAGTGGAGCATATCCTGCACTTGTAGTCCGTTGCTTATGGCAATCAACAGTAAAAAATTGCATACAATGGAAGATGCCAGCAACGGACTACAAGTACCACAATAACCATCCTACATAAGGTAACAATTATGTGGATGTGAAGAACAATCAAAGACTAAACAAAAGCAAAGACAGGTGCACTGATGTAAAATTGAGAGGTTAGTTCGACATATCCTACTAGGAGGACATGTCTTAAGCTCGGGCACCATGCCAAGGTCTCTCAAAGTAGCCCGAGGCCCTATCACTCACCTACCTGTGCCGTTTGGGCAATACCAGGGGCCAGTTTCTTAGAGCCATATATTTTTTACAATTTTTCTGGCTATGGTCTTTAATGAGGACTTGCTTTTTACGCTTGTATCCCCATAAGGTTATAGAAGACCTCAGGGGGACATTTAACATCACTTTAATTTTTTTTTTCTATTGATTTGTCCTGTAATTGGGGCTGACATAGCAGCCCCAGATACAGGGAACACGCTCCCCAGAGAGGCTGTACAGAAGTATACAGCACCGTGCAACTGCACTGCACGGCTGTTCGAGGTCTAAGGAAGGCCCAACAGCTCCTGCACTCCCCTGGCCCCAGAGGCAACATGAATGCTGGGCCAGAACAGGAGGTGTCATATCATTTCCTTAACTGAATACACAGCGCTCTTTCAGCAATCTAGAAGGCAGAGACATGGAGGAACGGTTCCTGCCTTTTTTCTTAGCAAATAATTTTATTTGGTTTTAAAAAATGTTATAACATACAATGCACCTAGTTGTATGCAATCATCGTTACTCACTTAAGTAATTATTGCATTACTATTTAGTATGATATAAGTTTTCACATGTAGTTGCTAAAATATATATATATATCTATATATATATATATATATATATATATTGACAATACCATTAATGTCATCTGAACATGAATGGTCGTAACATATTCTGGAATATTAATTGAAATATACAATAACACTAAGAGGGGAAAAAACAGATCTCAAACCAGAATTAATACTTCTAAACATAGGAATTTCCCAAAAATTTGAGAGTACCGATATGTCACATCGCAATTGCAATGAGATTGTCAATAGCCAAACTTTGGAATACAAAAACAATTCCTGAAATTACTACCATAATTCATATGGTATCCAAAAACCAAATTTCTGAACAAGCGATGGTGTGGCAGATCGGAAGGGGAAAAAATGCATGGAGAGTTGGGACACATTGCTAAAACACTTTCCAAAAAAAATTTAATAGATGAATCCATCTCCACACAACAGAACACAAACAAAATCAAACAAGAAAAGACATCAACCCCAATGCCTGCAGCCGAGGAGTGGAACCTTGCTCATAGCGAGCTAAAAGAATAATATGAAGAATCACAGTTTTTATTTCTGTTGTCCGTTTCTTTTTTCTTTAGTTACTATGTGTTATTATGAGGTGCCCTGCTGTCACGGACAGCAGGCCCCCCGCTGAGCAGCTGCACAATTAGCATGCAGCTGCGATCTCTGAATGGACGTTCTAAAACTTCCATTTAGAGATCTCAGATTGCAGGGATTGCAGAAGGGAGCATGCCTTGAAAGGGATAGGAGACAGAATAGAAGGTATCTGATTTTGCAGGGTCCAACTGCTGGGGCCCCTACCGATCATCAGAACAGTTCTATTCTGTTCCCTTGAATGGAGTGGCAGGTTGAGCATGCATGACTCCGCTCCAGTCTCTTTCTATTGGCTTTTCAGAAATAGCTTACCGTTATACTCAGCTGTCTCCTAGAACCTGAATGCACACATGCTGGATCACTCTATTCATTCAGAAGCACGGGATCCCCATTCTTATGAATGGTGGGGGTCCTAGCAGTCGGACCCACAGGAATCAGGTATTTATCCCCTATTCTGTGTATGTTTCTATTGTGGGAAATATTTAGATGTCTAAGGCCACTTTCACTAGGCAGTACTTTTTAATTTTTTGTAAGTAAAAACCAGGATTAGGCGCTACACAGAAGAGGTACAAATCTTTACATTATATGTTCTCACTGTAGGCCCTACCCCTGCTTTTGGGTAACAAATGCTATAGCAAAATACTGACTAGAATACTGGCTTGTGAATGTGGTCAAACAGTGAGAGAATCTAAAAGCACCCATTAACTTTGTCACAATTTCTGGTATTTTCTCTTATTCCACATAATAAATGTACCTTAAACAGTATCCTCTGCTTTGAAAACATGCCTGCTTTACTTGTCATTGCCAATTTTGCTGAGCAATAAGAAAAGCTGAAGATTATAATGGCACATAATATTCATAAAATGTAGGTCTGTATTCCTGAACAGCCATGCCATTGGAATATATAGTAGATGCCATTCTAAAAATTCTTAAGTCACATTTGACTTAAGTTATGTAAATATCAAATCTACTTTTCTTAAAATCTGCCAATCTTATCCTCAACAATGAAATTGCAACACCAAGAAGGATGTAAGGGTATACAGATGATTAAATTTTTAAGCACCTAGCTTCAATCTGTGGCATGTGGGAGGGGCATAAAACCCAGACTGCAAGTAAAATTTTTAGCCACAGGAAACCTCACAAATCAGATCAAATCATATATGATGATTGTGCGTTGCCCCCTTTTCGTCAATGTGCTAGTTATTGCCACTTTTTGCGAACTGAGAGGGGCAGAATTCTTGAACAGTTAGGCCTTGGTTTCTCGCTTCAGCAGATTGCTATGTGCTTAGGCAGAGATGTCAGCACTGTTCAATGTTGTGTGTCCAGGTGGTTGGGAGAACAATGATGAACTGGAATGACAGAAAGAGGTACACAGAAATAAACCTCTGCAAGGACGAATGGTCTAATAGAATTGCATGTAGAGATCAATTCTGTACTACAAGTGCAATTGGACTTCACATCCTAAGCCTACATTGCACAACAATGAGCTACAATCCAGATGTCCAGCTACAGGTGTTCCATTACCCTCATACCACCGCTTTCAAAAGCTTTCATGGTGCACAGCAAGATGGCAATGGATGGTGGAATGAAGATCTATCTCTTTAGCAATCAGTCCGGCTATTGTTTTGGACACAATGATAGCCAAAGATTGGTCTGGAGACCAACGCCATGGAGAGGTCTCCACAAGGGAATGTCACTCCGGTCCTTGTACCAGAATTATGGGGTGAAATAATGTACGTTAGCCTGACCCCACTAGTCATCATTTCAGGTACAGCATGGTGTTACATTGATTTGTTCCTAGGACCAGTGGTACAGCCAATTATCCAAAATGTCCTAGGAGATGTTTTTCAACAGGACAACACCAGGCTGCAAGTTGCTAGTGCTACTATGAGCAGCATGTATTGCCTAAATGTGCTACCATGGCCTGCAACATATCCAAACTTGTCTCCCATCGAGCACATCAGGGGCATCATTGTTTGGCAAATGCAAAGGGAGCTGTCAATAGCAGATCTTGATGATTTGTGTGCCCAAGTGAAATCAACGTAGCAGAACGCTCCTCAGAAACCATTACATAGTAACATAGTTTATAAGGCTAAAAAAAGACATCTGTCCATCTAGTTCAGCCTGTTATCCTGCACGTTGATCCAGAGGAAGGCAAAAAAAAAAACCTGTGAGGTAGAAGCCAATCTCCCCCACTTTAGTGGATCATCTTCTAATATTATTACACTCCAGAAATACATCCAGGCCCCTCTTGTACTCTGTTAGTGAACTCACCATCACCACCTCCTTAGGCAGAGAGTTCCATAGTCTCACTGCTCTTACCCTAAAGAATCCTCTTCTATGTTTGTGTACAAACTTTTTTTTTTTTTCCAGACGCAGGGGATGTCCCCTCGTCACAGTCACAGTCCTGGGGATAAATAGATAATTGGAGAGATCTCTGTACTAACCCCTGATATATTTATACATAGTTATTAGATCATAGTTATTAGTCTGCTTTTTTCTAAAATCCACCCATTCCAGTTATTACTTTAGTTTTTCTTCTCTGAACCCTCTCCTGCTCTGCTTTGTCTGCCTTGTTCACAGAAGCCCAGAACTGTACACAGTACTCCATGTGTGGTCTGACTAGTGATTTGTAAAGTGGCAGGACTATGTTCTCATCAAGGGCATCTATGCCTGCTTTGATACAACCCATTATTTTACTGGCCTTGGCAGCAGCTGCCTGACACTGGTTTCTACAACTGAGTTTGCTGTTCACTAAAATTCCTAGATCTTTTTCATGTCAGTGTTACCCAGTGTTTTACCATTTAGTATGTACTGGTGACTTGCATTATTCCTTCCCGTGTGCATAACCTTACATTTGTCGGTGTTAAAGCTCATTTGCCACGTCCCTGCCCAAGCCTCCAATCTATCCAGATTCATCTGTAGCAGTATACTGTCCTTTTCCGTTTTAATTACTTTACACAGTTTAGTGTCATCTGCAAAAATTGATATTTTACTGTGCAAGTCTTTTACAAGATCATTAATAAAGAGAATAGGGCCCAATACTGACCCCTGTGGTACCCCACTAGTGACAGTGGCCCTGAGTGTGTATCATTAATAACCAACCTCCGTTTTCGATGACTGAGATAGTTACTAACCGACATACAGACATTTTCCCCCAGTCCAAGAATTCTCATAGTATATACTAAACATTTATGTGGTACAGTGTTAAATGCTTTGGAGAAGTCCAGATATACGACATCCATTGATTCACCGCAGTCAAGTCTAAAACTTCCTGCTCATAGAAACTGTTTAAATTAGTTTGACATTACCGATTCCTCATGAAGCCATGTTGACACGGCGTTATTTGCTTATTTTTATTGCGGTACTCCAAGACAGCATCTCTTAGAAAACCTTTAAAAACCCACAGGCAGATGTTAAACTTACCGGCCTATAGTTTCCGAGCTTTGATTTTGGACCCTTTTTGAATATTGGCTCCACATTTAATATGCGCCAATCCTGTACAACACTTCCTGTCAGTATAGAGTCCTTAAACATCAGAAATAAGGGTCTGGCTCGGACATTACTTAATTCTCTTAGGATACAGGGGTATATGCCATTTGGTCCCGGCGATTTGTCTATTTTAATCTTTTCAAGACACCGCTGTACTTCTTCCTGGGTCAGACAGGGCACTTTTAACAGAGAATTTACTTTTACATTCTGCATTTCATCTGACAGTTTATTTTCCTCAGTGAATACGGTCGAGAAAAAAATATTTAAAAGCTTTGCTTTCTCCTCATGGCTCTCTGCAACTCCCCCCTTATTACTCTGTAAAAAGGTCCAACACCTTCAGATCAATACTTTTTACCATTTATATAATTGAAGAACATTTTAGGGTTAGTTTTACTCTCTTTGGCAATCAATCTCTCGGTCTCTACTTTGGCTGCTTTTATTTGTCTTTTATATATTATATATTTTTTCCTTATAGTTTTTCAATGTTTCCTCGCTACCCTCCTGTCTTAGTGATTTACAGTGCCTTGCAAAAGTATTCACCCCCACCTTGACTTTTTTCTTATTTTGGTGCCTCACAACCTAGAATTAACATGCATTGTTTGAGGATTTGCATCATTTAATTTACAAACATGCCCACAACTTTGAAGATGTTTTTTGTTTGTTTTTTATTGTGAAGCAAACAACAAATAGGAAAAAATAACTGAAAAAGTCAAGGTGCATAACTTCACCCCCCTAAAGTCAATACTTTGTAGAGCCAACTTTTGCGGCAATCACAGCTCCAAGTCACTTTGGATAAGTCTCTATGAGCTTGCCACATCTTACCACTGGGATTTTTGCCCATTCCTACTTGCAAAACTGTTCCAGCTCCTTCAAGTTGGATGGTTTGTGCTTGTGAACAGCAATCTTTAAGTCTGACCACAGATTTTCTATTGGATTGAGATCTGGGCTATGACTAGAGCATTCCAATACATTTACATTTTTCCCCTTAAACCACTCAAGTGTTGCTTTATCAATGTGTTTGGGGCCATTGTCCTGCTGGAAGGTGAACCTTCGTCCTAGCCTCAAATCACGCACAGAGTGTACATGTTTTGCTGAAGAATATCCCTGCATTTAGCACCATCCAGCTTTCCCTCAACTCTGACCAGTTTCCCAGTCCCAGCTGCTGAAAAACATCCCCACAGCATGATGCTGCCACCACCATGTTTTACTGTGGGGATGGTGTTCTTTGGGTGATGTGATGTGTTGGGTGTACGCCAGACATAGCGTTTTTTTGGATCGCCGAAAAGTTCAATTTTAGTCTCATCGGACCAGATCACCTTCCTCCATACATTTTTAGGAGTCTCCCACATGCCTTTTCACAAACTCACAACATGCCTTTTTGTTTTTAGCTGAAAGTAATGACTTTCTTCTGGCCACTCTATGGAGCGTACGGCTTATTGTCATCCTATGTACAGATACTCCAGTCTCTGCTGTGGAACTCTGCAGCTCCTCCAGGGTCACCTTAGGTCTCTGTGCTGCCTTTCTGATTAATGCCCTCCTTGCCTGGTCTGTGAGTTTTGGTGGGCGGCCATCTCTTGGCAGGTTTGCTGTTATGCCATGTTTTTTCCATTTGGTTATGATAGATTTGATGGTGCTCCTGGGTATCATCAAATATTTGGCAATTTTTTTTTATAACCTAACCCTGACTTTTACTTTTCAACAACATTGTTCCTTACTTGTTTGGAAAGTTCCTTGGTTAGTGATGCCTCTTGCTTAGGTGTTGCAGCCTCTGGTGCCTTTCAAAAAAGGTGGGTATATGTAATGACAGATCATGTGACACTAAGATTGCACACAGGTGGACATAATTTCACTAATTATGTGACTTCTGAAGGTAATTGGTTGCACCACAGCTTTTTACGGGCTTCCTAACAAAGGGGGTGAATACATAAACACATACTAATTTTCTGTTTTTTTATTTCTAAACAATAGTTTTATTTATATATTTTTCTCATTTTACTTAACCAACTTAGACTATTGTGTTGGTCCATTACATAAAATTCAGATTAACAAAACATTGAACTTAAGGCTGTAATGTAACAAAATACGAAAAAACTCAAGGGGTGAATACTTTTGCGTGGCACTGTAAATGCTTCCTTTTTGTCATGTATTGCTTTCTTTACATTTCTATTTATCCACATTGGTTTGTTCTTGTTCCTTAAGCTTTTATTCCCATAAGGTATGTACCTCTCACAATTAGATTTTAGGATGCTTTTAAATATATCCCATTTTGTGGCTGTATTTTTATTTTTGAGGACTTTGTCCCAGTTAGTTAGGCATTTTGTGGACTCTTAGTTGGCTAAATTTTGCTTTTTTGAAGTTTGGTATTTTTGTTCCTCCCTGAAGAAACACTCTTTTGAATTACAATTGGAAGGTTATTACTTTATGGTTACTATTTCCCAAGTGTCCCCTATTAACCCCTTCCCGACATGACGTAATAGTACTGCCCGCATTTGGATGTACTATTACGTCATGGTGATCGGGCGGGCACCTGAGCGGTGCGCGCCCGATCATTGCAGGGGCCTGGCAGTCACTTATAACAGTGCCCCTGCTGTATCTGCCGGCATTGCCTTTTTTTCTCCCAGGCTGTGAGCTGTGCGCTGCGATTGGCCAGCGCTACAGCCTGGGTTATGCCTAGTTTAACCAAGTGATACTAGGCTCCGCCTAGTATGACCAAGTCACAGAAGATACCGGAGCCTGTACTGGGTGAACGGAGTGGCGCCCAGGGATAATAGTAAGTGCAGGGAGATCCCTGGGCGCCGCTCTACATGTCAGCATACTTAGTTCACATTTTTTGCCCCGATGTAAGGTCCTCTTTAATTCTTGTGGAACACCTAAAGGGTTAACAAACTTTGTAAAATCTGTTTTGAGTAACTTGAGGGGTGTAGTTTCTACAATGGGGCGATTTATGGGGGTTTCTACTATGTAAGCCCCACAAAGTGACTTCACAACTGAACTGGTCCTTAAAAAGTGGGTTTTTGAAATTTTCTTAAACATTTTAAGAATTGCTTCTTAAATTCTAAGCCTTCTAACATCCTAAAAAAAATAAAATTACATTTATAAAATGATGCCAACATAAAGTAGACATATGGGGAATGTTAAGTAATGAATATTTTATGAGGTATCACTTTCTGTTTTAAAAGCAAACAAATGGAAATTTTGAAAATTGTGAATTTTTCTAAATTATTGGTAAATTTGGGATTTTTTCATAAATAAAGGGGGAATATATTGACTCAAATTTATGACTGTCATGAAGAACAATGAGTCACGAGAAAAGAATCTCAGAGTGGCATGGATAAATAAAAGTCTCCAAAGTTATTACCACATAAAGTGACACATGTCTGATTTGCAAAAAATGGCCCGGGCAGGAGGGTGAAAATTGGCCCGGGGTAGAAGGGGTTAAAAGGCTTCTCCTAGAATCAAGAAAATGAAAATACTTATATGTTACTTTATTAGAAATACAGGTATATTCCCAAATACCTTTCATTAGTTATAATGGCCCGTTTTGTTTGGGGAGCAATCATTAGGAGAAATAAAATGGCTACTGTCCTATTAGTATACACAAAACTTGTCCTAACCACACAACAGCACAAGTTAATTCAGAACAGTGGGCTGAAGAGCTGGCTCATCCACTCTACTCTACTTGTCAGAGATTTTAAAAATACAGCTGATTAGATCTTCAGCTGAATCTCTGTAGGAATGAAGTTCATGTGAAGACATGAAGGACAGAGAGGAGATGGGGATATGGCTAATGAGCAGCAGCACTTGTATGCAGTCTCCATTACCACAGCCCCACATTACCACAGTCTGTCCTTTCCGTCCTCTCTATACTTGATGTCTCCTCATGAGCTCCATTCCCATAGAGTTTCAGCTGAAGATCTTATGTGTATTCAGGATCATAATGGCTGACAAGTAGAGCAGAGAGGAGGCATAGGCAGCTCAGCAGTTCTAATGAGGAAGATTTACTAATTTTAATATTTAGATAATATAAGTCTAAAGATGTGACAGATTTTAACACTGTGGCTGATGTTGGATGATAAATCTGGAACAACTTTAGACTGTCTAATCTAAGATTTTACCACCTACTGTACCTGTTGCTTACATTGTGCCAGAATTCTGGACCACAATTTTGTTGAAATTTTGGCTGTGTATCGTAAGACGTGCCCCTTTCTAGAAAGCTGTGCAATTTTTGTTAAGTCCCCCCCCCCCTTGTCTACCAAGCCCAGAAAACGTCTAAAATATATAAATGTTCTGCAAAGCACGTACGCCAGTTTTTTGGTGCAAATAGTGGTAGAATTCTGGTGCATTTTTATTAGCAAAGCTTCCTCATTTAGTCTAACATGAAAAATTCCACAGCACTTCCTTATTAGTGAAAAAAATTCTTACTTTATTTTCCGGGTAAAAAGCGACGTTTCAGTGCACCCAATGGCACCCTACGTAGTATCACTGCTTGAAAAAGGTGCCATTGGGTGCACTGAAACGTCGCTTTTTACCCGGAAAATAAAGTAAGAATTTTTTTCACTAATAAGGAAGTGCTGTGGAATTTTTCATGTTATATTTTTGTGGACATAGGGGATTGTCCTCTCAGCCACTGGCACTCCATTTTTTGCATTGTGGAACTTGCTGTGCGATCTAGTGCATTTTTTGCACATTTCCTCATTTAGTCTAGCTAGATCCTCTTTACTAATTCTGTGCCTCCCACTTAAGCAGTACCATAATTCTGTTTCTGGAGGCCAGTAAAAAAGACAATGATTGCAAATAAGGTGCCAAGAATACTGCTGAATGGTTGCTCTTTGTTAGCTGGGAAGACTGCCTCATATATACTGTACTAGCAGAAGGACCCGGCTTCACACGGGTATATTTCATTTAATGTTTGTGTGTGTTGTTAAAAGATATCTACAGTATCCCCCATAACCTCTACAGCACCCCGCCCCTTTAACAATGAACTCCACAGTCCCCCACACCTTAACACTAACCCTCCCACAGTGCCCCACCATTTAAAATGGGACCTCTACAGCAGCCCATCCCCTTAATTTTGCCCTTCACAGCAGCCCGCCCCTTTAACAGTGAGTTTCACAGCACCCCACTTCCTTGACAGTGACCTCCACAGCAGTTGCCCCTTTAATAGTAGCCCCTGCCCCTTTAACAGTGACCTCCACAGCGGCCTGCCCCCTTAACAGTAACATCCACAGTGAATGCCTCTTTAACAGTGACCTCCACAGCGCCCTGCCCCTTTAATGCTAGGGCTACATGACAACATGTGTCATGCAAAATTTTGTCTCAACAATTTTTATAATGATGGGCTATGGTGTCGCACTGCGACATGTGACATGCTGCGACTGTGACACGATTTCTCTGTAACTGTTGCGTTGCAGTCACAGCTTGTCACATGTCGCAATGCAAAACCATAGACTATCATTATAAAAATTGTCGTGCGACATTTATGCGACTTCAATGTCGACCGACACATGTAGCAGTGTAGTTGTGCCATATGTGTCGTGCGACTCATTGTCACGCGATAGACAAAATAAAAGAAGGGGTAAGCAGCACTCCAGGTCCCAGTTTGGGAACAGATCAAGTAGAGGTATGTTATAATAGGTTGGTCCCCGTGGATGGGGATCCTGGCTCGGGGTCCCGTCAAGTAGCAAAAGTAGAGAAATCCACAGCACTCTTCAATTTAGGTGAAAAAACCTATGATAGCTTGATAAAGACCAGGGATGGTTGAAACGTTGCTATCTGTATGCTGTTGTTACTAATAAAGTAACCTTTTTTTTCACCTAAATTGAAGAGTGCTGTGGATTTCTCTACTTTTGCTCATTGTCACGCGAAACAAGTCGTCGTGTAGCAGTAGCCTAAAGCTGACCTACATCAGTGAAGAAAAATGGCTGGGTTGTTATGGAAACCTGGAGTAAAACTGTGTGTAATGTGGAGACTAAGGGCCTGTGAGCTTCTATTGGCTGATAAGGGACATGTGAGCATGTGTATGGCAGGGTACAATTTCAGGTGTCATTTTTAGGGGCCGCTCCACCCTCTGGCTTGTGTTTATTATGGCAGCTGTTGTCATTACCCTTTGAGGACTCTATAGAGCCCTTTTATTTTAGATATCAGTGCCAGCCAGAGACTTCACCATTAAGACCTTCTGTTTTGACTGTATTTGCCATCTGCTCTGTCCTAGTATCTCTATGTCTGAAGAATGCCACCAGGTGTTTTGTCTTGCTGAGAACTTATGTTGCTGACAGAGACCCTCCACATCCTCACAAGTGACTGCTCTATACCCCACTGGTTCATGTCTCTTCTGGTCCTCCGGCAGGTCCTATTCTTAGCTCCATTAGTGTGGGTTCACACATATGTGTTTGTAGCAGTTTTTTTTTAGCCAAAGTCATAGGTGGATCCAGCAGGAAGAAATATAAGGGTACAGCCCCACGGTGCAGCTGGCCACATGCAGCCAAGCCACAACCACCCATGGCAACCAATGGCAGCATGAGTGTTCCTATAACTTGTCCTGCCATTGGTTGTTGCCTTTGGTTTAAAAAAAAAACTGCCAGAAAAACCTGTGTGTGTGAAACCACCTTTATTGCACCCTGCCCTTTCAATCTGCTCCATGCCTCATTCTGTAATTACTCTAAATTATCAGGTAATCCTGGTATACAAAGGTGATTTTGACATTTGTGAAGAAATATTTTTTTCTATGATAAAATCCCATATTAAAAATTAAATTTGGACAATTATGTTTGCATACCAGATTGGGGAGCATTGTGAAATAACCAGCACCAGATTGACAGGTTTTACTGTATGATGCTCTTCTCTATATCTATAATTTCATGGCAGTTCATTAACATAATCTTGATATATTTCCCCATTTATCAAATATAAAACCTAAGATATAAGGCATCAAAATGTAATTTCTTTCATGTTTGCAGCTTCGTAGCAGTTAAATAAAAATAAAATAAAATAAAATCCAGTGCCGACACTAATTAAGACAGGACTGATATTAAATTGCATGGCATTTAGGCATGAGGGTGTTGAATGTATTTAAAAAATCATCTAAGGGTATCAGTAAGCATGAGAGATTGAAAAGCAACGCTCTGAGCAATAACCTTTTCCATAATTACTGCGCTTCGTTCAGAATTATCCTCAGCGACATGTTAGGGGGAAAAAAAAAGTCAATGCCGAACAATTATTTCTTGTTATTTTTTTTTTTATCCAGCTCAGTGTGTCTCACAGAAAGGAATAGATTTTGTCTGAAGGAGGTTATAATGAAACTGTGTGACTTGAGACCAGTTACATAACTGTAAGAATACTCCAGGAAAATGTGAATTTTATCATTATGTCTAGCACACGGCCAAAATATAACGTTAGCATGTTCCGTATTTCTAAATCTGCCTAACAACCCAATGTCCTTCCTGGCTCTGTTTATATCTGGCAGAGTCTGGACTTGATTAGTAACTAGCGCTGCAGGGTTCTATGGACCAAACAATGTACAAGTGGAATTCATAGAGTTTGTGTAAATGTTCATGAAACCACAAATGCTGTCGACCGGTGTTCACAACTGTAAAAGTGTCTGACCGATGCTCGGATAAGGTGCCCGTACACACTACAAAATCCCGCCAGAAGTTACCATTTGGGTGGTAAGACAATATCAATAGGCTAAAAATGGGCTGAGTTCACACTTTACATACATATGAATGGGGTAGTACAAAAAAAAAATGCCCACAGCCACTCTCCCATTCACTTACATGCTAGTTCCACGGCAAGTTTTTTTTTTCTTATGCACAGAATTGTATTACAGGTCTATGTTGTACGGACCTATGGGCTTATACTGTACTTCAATGTGCTTACGGTTGCATACAGAGGTATGAATACATTTTTTGTTGTCACAGATTCATCCGAGTTCATTTATCACATGCCGTTTTATCAAGGTAGTCTGCCTTAGGAACATTGCTTCTAGAAAGGCACGCAGAATGCCTACGGGTTTATAAAACAAAGTGGGTATACATACTAATGTCAGCCAATCCTGTCAAGACTATATAACCATCTAATATCCCCCAGCAGCAGATATCAGGAGAAAGATGGATCGAGCTGTTGGATATCAACATGCCATGATTCTATAAATTTGTGGCAGCAGCGTATTCCTCTCCCCTTGTTGAGGAAAATTAGAAAATATAACTGTAGGCAGATGATAAAGTCCAAAACATAGCTTTTACCTACCAACTAACAGTCTAAAATATAAATACCAAAAATGAATCAAATAGTGTAATAGAGCATTTAAGAGCAGAGGGGTCGCTAGGTCAAAACATTTGGGGCTTGGGCCTTGTTGGGACATGTTTTGTCACAGGGCCCCGAATGTCGTGGCCGCTGATCATACAACACCGTCCTAAGGATGGAGATACAGTTCAATTACTGGAGAGGGACATATGAACCACTGGCTCCCTGTCCCACCATTCAATATCATAGTCCATAGGCCACTAGGCCTGAGGCCTATGAGGTGGTAGGACGGCTCAGGCAGTTGTGAAGCAAAGACATAATTGCGACTGCCTGTGCTAGGTCTCAGGTGGCTTGATGACATCATTGGGAGTGCTTGTACCAAGACCCAGGCAGCATGTTGACTTCATCACCACTTCCTGAGCCAAGAAGCCGGCAACTCAGGCCACAAGCCAGAGGAGGCCAGTGGCCGGCATCACAGATAGCTGAGAATAGGAGGGAGACAGTTGGTATTTTTTTTTATTTCCACACTTTGGGCGAAAATAGTGGTGGGGCACTATGTGGAGGGGCATTATAGATACAAGGGGACAATATAAGTATTGGGGCCAATACAGAGAGGCATTATACTCCTATTTTTTCTCTCTTGTCTTCCACTTTATCCTCACTCTTGGTCTCTCTCGTCTCCCCTAAAATGTATCCAAATCGAAGCACCAAAAATTCAACTTCTGATGTAACCTGATTTTTTTCAAAAATCGTGTTGAATCAGATTTTTTACTCATCATGGAGTTTTTTCCATGTCAAAAGGATCACATCTGTAGGGGACCCTGCACAGCTCCACCAGTATCCAAAACCAATGTTGCTAAAAGGAACTGTAGTTTTGGAAGCCTATGAGTAAAATAAGTAAGATTTCTTAGAAAATCACAGTCAAGGATTTGCAAAATACAGGTAGGTTATACAAAGTTAAAGCTTATTTGACAGTTCTAGGATGAATGGGGTGCACATTTATTTCAACGAGGAAGGGGGATAGTTAATAATTTACTACTAGTTTCAAAGCAGCAAATGATGGGGTAATATGTAAATCCAATATGCCAGATCTGTCTTTTCTCCAAACTAGGAGTCAAACGCCCTGTTACACAACATGATCATGATTGATCTTTCAGTCCTAACATGGTCATTGCAAGCTGTCTTTCAAGTTTTGGCAAAACTATTACACAAGTAATGTTGGAGATGTTTGCATTCATTTCTTAAAGTGCATTACTCATTGGCACTCGCAGGACTATTAGTTGACATTTCAAACTTTTCTTCATTCTTTCCTGTGAGTCATGTTCCTGGTGAAATACAATAATCAGCGTATTTTCTGACTTCCTGGCTGAGGAGAACGGCATGAACATTTGCCTCCAGGTTTAATACAATGAGAAAAAGACACCTGAAGAAAAGCCATTATTCATGAATCTTAAATGGAACATTTATGGAACATTTAGCCATAAAAGTGTTCCTCCATATGAACATATTTACTTGCCATGGTACTGTCCGTTCTGCTGTGCAGTGAAAGTTTTACCCCTTAAGATAAGAATGCATCTAACTTTGAGTTTCAGGACTCTTGTAATTGCTGTAATATACATACCTTGTTTTTGTAGTTGCATTTCATTTTTAAACTGAGTTTAAAGGGGTTTTCTGGGAGTACAATATTGATGTCCTATACTCAGTATAAGTCTTCAATATCAGATTATTTGGCATCCACCTGCCACCCCCACGATTAGCTGTATGAAAAGGCGGTGATGCTCCGATCAGCAGTGTGGCCATCTCACAGCTTACCAATAGAGATGAGTGAATTTCATATTTTGAAATTCATTCACACTTCGTTTGGTAGTAAAAGGTGAATTGCATTATGGATTCTATTACCATGGACCATAACATAATGCTATGACGGAATGCATAACGGAATGCCTTTAGAGGCATTCCGTTCTTCATTCCGCCATAATAAAAGTCTATGGACTGCAAAACGGATCCGTCCCGTTTCCGTTATGTAGGGGAGTCCTCTCACAGAAACAGGACGGATCCATTTTGCAGCCCATAGAATTCTATTATGACGGGATGAATAATGGAATGCCTCTAAAGGCATTCCGTTATGCATTCCGTCATAGAGTTGGGTTATGGTCCGTGGTAACGGAATCCATAACGTAATTCACCTTTTTTATCGCCAAACGAAGTGTGAACAAATTTCATTAACGGAAATTCGCTCATCAGTACTTACCAAGCACAGCGCCGTTCATTGTCACGGCTGTGCTTAGTATTGCAGTACAGGCCCACTCACTTGAATGTACATGGGCTATGTGGGTGATAAACGTGATGTCACAAGCCTAGGAAGAGGTTGAAGTGCTCACCAGATTGCTGCAAATTTTTCAGACAGCTTATTGGCGGCTCTGCTGGAAGCTGGACCCCACTGATCAGATATTGATGAACTATCCTCAGGATAGCTTTTAAAATGTTTTACTACCAGAATACCCTGTTAAATTGCAAGTATCGTAGATTATGATTAGTGGTGGGCAAATCGAACTCCATTTTCAGGGAAAATCGCTGTGAAGCCGAATTTCCTCGTGCTTCATGGTAGCGAATCGATTTTCTCTGAATGGCGGTAAAAAGTAAAAAAAAAAAACATACTTACTCATCCGTTTGAGCTAGAAGAGCCGGCCCCCACCATCTTGATTGAAGATCTTGCACAAAATGCTGTGTGCGGTGATGTGATAACGCCATCACGGACCACACGAGATTTTGTGATAGATCCTCAATCAAGATGGCGGTGGCCGACTCTTCACAATTACATAGATAAGGGTAAGTATGATTTTATTTATTTTTTTTATTTTACACTGTATTATTGCTGTCAGATGCCACGATCAGCTATGAACATGGCATATGAGGGGTACAATGACGGGGAGCTGCGCAATCGCCGCTCCCTGTCCTTGCACCCACTACTTCCAAAGAAATGTGCTTCATGATAAAGTAATTTGTCACAAAGCGAATTTTTTTTGCAAAATTTGGTGAAACAGACAAATTGATAGACATAATTATAGATATATACAGTTGTGTTCAAAATCATTGAACCCCCACTGAAATTTAGTGTTTGGGCCAGTTTGACATTGATTTTGATCATTTCAGTCATCTTGTTTACAATTAAATCAAAGAGGCACTTGTAAGTCAGACAAATAGAACATAACATTTATAATGAAATAATCACAAATGTCTTTTCTGTGCTCACATCATTATCAGTTTTATTCAACCCCCAAGTGACATTCAATCTTAGTACTTAGTACAACATCCATTTCCAGTTAAAACGGCTTTTAAACGTGAAGCATAGCTTGACACAAGTGTCTTGCAGCGATCTACGGTATCTTCGCCCATTCTTCACGGGCAAAAGCCTCCAGTTCAGTCACATTCTTAGGCTTGCGCGCTGCAACTGCTTTCTTTAAGTCCCACCAGAGGTTCTCAATCGGATTTAAGTCTGATGACTGCGATGGCCACTTCAAAATGTTCCAGCCTTTAATCTGCAACCATGCTCTAGTGGACTTGGAGGTATGCTTGGGATCATTGTCCTGTTGAAAGGTCCAACGTCTCCCAAGCCTCAGGTTTGTGACGGACTGCATCACATTTTCATCCAATATCTCCTGGTACTGATGAGAATTCATGGTACCTTGCACACGCTGAAGCTTCCCTGTACCTGTAGAAGCAAAACAGCCCAAAAGCATGATTGACCCCCCCCGCCATGCTTCACAGTAGGCAAGGTGTTCTTTTCTTCATAGGCCTGCTCCAAACATAGCGTTGATCCATGGGCCCAAACAGTTCTAATTTTGTTTCATCAGTCCACAGAACACTATCCCAAAACTTTTGTGGTTTGTCCACATGACTTTTGGCATACTGCAGTCGACTCTTCTTATTCTTTGGAGACAGCAAGGGGGTGCGCCTGGGAGTTCTGGCATAGAGGCCTTCATTACGCAGTGTGCGCCTTATTGTCTGAGCTGAAACTTCAGTACCCGCATCTGACAAATCTTTTTTCAGTTCGTCAGCAGTCACACGGGGACTTTTCTCCACTTTGCGCTTCAGGTAGCGCACAGCAGTCGAAGTCAGCATCTTCTTTCTGCCTCGACCAGGTAGCGTTTCAACAGTGCCCTTTGCCTTGAATTTGCGAATGATGCTTCCTATGGTGTCTCTTGGTATGTTTAACATCTTTGCAATCTTCTTATAGCCATGGCCCTTCCTGTGAAGAGAAATCACCTCTTCTCTTGTCTTCCTGGACCATTCTCTTGACTTCACCATGTCTGTAAACACACCAGTAAATGTCTAGAAGGAGCTAAGTATAACAGTCATTTTACATCTGCCTAATTGGTGCTTATTATGCTTGATTTCTGCTCCTTGACATCCAATAGGTGTTTTTAATACCTGATCGAAAACACTTGAATGAACCTCTGTTCTTAAGAGTGGTAGTCTTTAGGGGGTTGAATAATTGTGTCAATGAAGAAATCACAAAAAAAATTTTAATACTGTATTACAATAACAATTGATGTCATTTTAGTTGCATTTGGTTATTTAAAAAGTCCTTGTAAGATTTCATTCTGAACACAATTACAAATGTACACTAAATTCCCTAAAACCCTGTACAGCATTGGGGGTTGAATAATTTTGAACACAACTGTAAGTATATACTGGTTTTAATCCATATAAACCACTGGCCCTTCAACTTTATAGTGAGCTGATTGATTAAAAAGACAACACTGGATCTCAGCTGTCTCCATTTGTATCATAGACTCAATTAGGCAACACGACAAGTACTTGACCACTGCTCCATTCACCACTTCTGAAATGTCTGTTAGTCAATAAATGTATACCACATGAATGTTAATCCTGGAGCATTTATTCTTGTCACTCTATGTTCTGCCATTCCTCTACTTTTCCTGCTTGATGTTACCATTAGGGAGAGTGTCACATTGTGACATGGTCCAATCAGTGATGTGGAAGGTAGACTGTGCAGGGACACGCCCATAACTGGTAATACCTAATTATACCTTCATTACCTTAACTTCTAGCAGGAATAAGAGAGAAGTTGCACAACATAAAGTTATAAAAAATATGCTCCAGAAATGTAAGGAGAGGTGACAGGTCCATTTTAAGTATTTTCTTCCTGCAATTGTGCAGTGAGGGAGAATGGCGGTCTTGGGATCTCTGTTCTAGTCATCTGTGGTGTCCCCAGCAATCTTACTTTTATTGTGTAGATTGGTATTTGTGCAACCAGGGAATCTATAGGACTCATTAATATTTCCGAACGAACATGTCCTCAAGTGTCAACAGTTGGTATTGGAACTGATTCTAGCAAGCACTAGTTCACAGAGATTTAGGTCTAGAAGTGACAGCCTACTTCCTTGCTCAAGAAAATCCTGACTGATACTGACAAACAGCTTTGTGACTGCTAGCCCAGCGGTTCGTGCCTGCGCTGCTGCCCCTACCCATGGGCACGACGCCGGGCTCCCTCTTCCCTCCTGCTGCCATCCACCGTGCTGACAAGCCTGTTTAGTCTTGTACTGTTGTTAGGGTGTGCACGGGCATGTCTCTCCTTGCTTGTGAGGCAGCACGTACACGCCCTCTAGCTCCCCAGCCTATGGCTGAGTTGCAGGAAGTATTTAAGGGCGCTTCCTTCCCCAGGAAGGCGCCTGAGCAATCTTGGTCACTAGCTTGTCTAGTTCTTAGTGTGAAGGTGTTGTTGGATTTTTTGCTTTTCTGTGTACCCGACCCTGCTTTTGGTTTTAAAGAATTTTGCTTGTTTGCCATCTGCCTCTGACCTTGGACTTCGTTTACGGACTTTGCTTGATCGCTGCCTGCCCTGACTTCGGACTTCCTCCGCACGTCCTTCCCCTTGGTGCTTGAACCGGTATCTCTGACACCCAGGTCAGCTGCCACTGACCCAGGGTTGCTCTGGAATGGTACCTGGGGACTACCCTAACGGCACAAGCCTATCCTCACCATCAGAGGTTCTAGTGAAGACCAGATATTCACTTAGTCACACCCCTCCAGGGTATAGCCGGTCAGTGGCACAGTGGTTCCACATCCGCTTGACTAACAATGACACATAGGCAGTAACCTACAGCTCTGTGACCTAAAGACACATTATGGTGCCACAAACAAGTGTATAGTTTAGATTAAAAAAATAAAATAAAATTATATATACGTAGCAAATCCAATGTGGATCCCAAAAAATTGTGACAGAGCCTACTGACTGATGAAATGGCTTGTCAATGTTCTGTTTTAGCAAAGATTCCACATTTTGCTATTCTTACCATCAGAAATACTGTTTGGCCTCATGTACACGACCGTATACTTTTTATACATCTGATCCGTATTTTTTGCAAATCGTATACGGACCCATTCATTTCAATAGGGCTGCCCCCTTTATATGTCCATTCCACTGGCCCACCAAAAATATAGAACATTTCCAATACTTGTCCATTTTGCAATCAATGGTGGGACATTTCTACAAAGTGAAAAAAATTGCGGCCTAAATCTGATGGGCTGGCAAAAAACATCAATCTGAACAGAGCCTCAAAGTTCTGCTTTAAATGGGTTCTGCAGTTTGTTTAAACTGATGATCTATCCTCTGGATAGATCATCAGCATCTGATCGGCGGGAGTCCGACACCCAGGAGTCCGACACTCACTGTTTACCGCTGGCCTAGTGACGTCACGAATTGTATCAACTGGCCTGGGCGCGGCTAAGCTTCATTCAAGTGAACAGAGCTTAGCCGCCCCCAGGTCAGTTGATACAAGTCTTGACGTCATTGGGCCAGCGGTAAACAGTGAAAAGGCCGCGGTGCTCCAGGAGCGCCGCTGCCTTCTCAAACAGCTGATCGGCGGGGGTCCCGGGTGTCGGACTCCCACCGATCAGATGCTCCAGAGGATAGATCATCAGTTTAAACAAACTGCAGAACCCCTTTAACTACCCAATATTCTGCTAATAATGTCTGCTTTTATTTCCTTTGTGTCTAGATTTGCTACACTTGTTATGAAGTTTGTGATTTCCTGGATTTTACTTTCTTGCTTGACTACATATTTTTTGTCTTTTACAGCCCTTTTGGCAGTGATCAATAAGATAGTTGCCCTGTAACGGGTGCTTCTCTAAAAACACAGCGCAGGGTACATTACCATCACCAACAGTCTGACAAGTGGATATACCCGGTGTTATGTATTCTAATAGCATCTCCTTCTTTTCCATTCCTTTTAGGGCTTGTGTTCAGTACTGTGCAAAAGTTGTAGATAGGTGTGGGAAAAATGCTGCAAAGTAAGAATCTGGTTGTATTATGTCTTCTATAGCCATGATAGATCTGTCTTGAACACCATTGAAAGTCAATGGGGAATGGATCCGTTTCTATTGTGCCAGATCGTGTCAGAAAAAACTGATCCGTTTGGCTCCGCTTCATCAGGCGGACAGCAAAACGTTGCAGGCGTGACTGAACAGAGGCAAACTAATGCATTCTGAGCGGATCCTTTTCCATTCAGAATGCATCATCCCTGAACGGATCTCACAAAGGGAAAGCCAAAACGCTAGTGTGAAAGTAACCTAAGCTGTGTACCGGGGTGGGCTCCCCAGGATACAGCAAAGTCACGAACAAGGAAAACAACTCCACCACCAGCTTTTGCCAAAACCGAATTTTACTTAAACGTGGTAATGAACACAACTACAAATGCTGGGGACATAAAATAAATTTACACCTAGCCCGAATGCTGAGACCCTTGTGTTGCACAGCGCGCGCCTACCCTAAAAAAACAAGAATAACAGTTTGTGTGTGGTGCGGGCTAGCCAGCGGTGCAGCACAACAGCTTACAATCTTACAGTGCTCTACAGAAATCCCCCTCACATAACTGGTCTTGTAGCACCTGCCTGAGTATTTCTCCTGAGCAAAACGCCAGCCTGGCTTGAGTTTGTGTGAAGTTTATCAGCTCTCCAGTGTGAAATGTCACTTTAAGTTATGGAGTCTTTGCAATGGACAGTAGCAATACTTGTGGCCTGACACAGAAACCCGAACTAATTAACTAAAGACCTGGTCTTAGTCTCTAGGCGCCAACACTGTAATGAGGTGTGTGCAGGATCTTACTGACCCAGGTCTGTTCTGCATCCGCTGGTGACTCTGAACAGAACAAATGTGTCTTCAACATGCATGCGGTCCAGCAGTGTATGTAGCTTTGCTCATCAGCTCTCATCAGCGTTCCTGGAAGCAATCCTCCTTCCTCTGGACAGGATCAGGATCTTGGACATGATCAGCTTCACTTAGCTGCAGCTCTGGTCACTGATGTATGCTCCCACACCTGGATGCCGTCGGATTCTCTGCTGACATAGTTCCTTAGTCTCAGCTCCCTCTAAGATGACTGCTCCCTTTCTCTTCCTCTCCAGGTTCTGTAATTCCACCTCTCATGAAATGGAAATATGCAGTCTGCAGCTGTGTTTAGGAAACAGCGGCATCTTGTGGCCAAACAGCAGAATGTGAGTCCAGATCATTTAATTTAATCTACACGAACAGTATTCAGACAAGGAGAGCTGTTTCCCCATCTCACATGTTTGCTAATCATGACTTCATACTTATCAACATTGTACTTGGTAAATTCGGGGCAAGTAAGCCCTGCCCTTTATTAAGCGGGAGCGTCCACTTATGGGCAGAACTTGTGCAAGGGGCAGTCTCTGAAAATCAGGGACAGTCCCTGCAGATTTGGAACTGTTGGCAACGTGTTTTTTTTTTTGTTTTTTTTTCTGAAATTGTTTACCTCTCAGAAAAGAACATTTATTATAATGCATTATTATACTGTATCATAGGAGCTCTCTTATGATATTCCGTTAAATCATGCAAAAGAAAACATTTTATCCATGTAAATTATTTTAAAAATGTTCCTGTGTCTAAATTTGGCTGTTACATACTTCTTATGATGCCCTTGGTGTTCTTTTGAACATTCACTTAGGTTCATATCATCCGCTTAGCAGATCCTTCTAAGGGGCTGTTCAGATCACATTTGTGTCCTACATTTCGCACATATGTGTTGGGAATGAAGGATGCAAACCGTAGTACACTATTCTTTTCTATCTAGCAGAGTCCAGCAAAAAACGATATACATTAAGGCTGGGTCTTTCCCATCCATTTAACGTATACAAAAAACGTATACATTAAACGGATGTCCAACTGATACCATACAGTGCCCTCACAATAGAGTTCCATTTTTTTTTAAAAGTATACCTTTTTAACCATTTTTTACTAGACTGTGCAGGATGCAAGAACGTGGTGTGCTGCGTTTTTGTATCCTAGTTTTTCTAATGTACAGTGGATATAAAAAGTCTACACACCCCTGTTAAACTGTCAGGTTTCTGTGCTGTAAAAAAATTAGACAAAGATAAATCTTTTCAGAACTTTTTTCACCTTTAATGTGACCTATAAACTGTACCACTCAATTGAAAAACAAACTGAAATCTTTTAGACGGAGCAAAAAAAACAAAAATAAAATAAAATAATGTGGTTGCCTAAGCGTGCACACCTTCTTATAACAGGGGATGTAGCTGTGTTCAGAATTAAACAATCACATTTAAAATCATGTTAAATAGGAGTCACCATACACCTGCCATCGTTTACAGTGTCTCTGATTAACCCCAAATAAAGTTCAGCTGCTCTAGTTGGTCTTTCCTGAAATTTTCTTTGTCGCATCCCACAGCAAAAGCCATGGTCCACAGAAAGCTTCCAAAGCATCAGAGGGATCTCATTGTTAAAAGGTATCAGTCAGGTGAGGGGTACAAAAGAATTTCCAAGGCATTAGATATACCATGGAACACAGTGAATGCAGTCATCATCAAGTGGAGAAAATATGGCACAACAGTGACATTACCAAGAACTGGACGTCCCTCCAAAATTGATGAAAAGACGAGAAGAAAACTGGTCTGGGAGGTTACCAAGAGGCCTACAGCAACATTAAAGGAGCTGCAGGAATATTTGGCAAGTACTGGTTGTGTGGTACATGTGACAACAATCTCCCATATTCTTCATATGTCTGGGCTATGGGGGACAAATATCCGAGCCAGGTTACAGTTTACAAAAACACATCTGTCTCCCAAAAGCATGTGGGAAAAGGTGTTATGGTCTGATGAAACCAAGGTTGAACTTTTTGGCCATAATTCCAAAAGATATGGTTGGCGCAAAAACAGCACCAAAAGAACACCATACCCACAGTGAAGCATGGTGGTGGCAGCATCATGCTTTGGGGCTGTTTTTCTTCAGCTGGCACTGAGGCCTTAGTTAAGATAGAGGGAATTAGGAACAGTTCCAAATACCAGTTAATATTGGCAAAAAACTTTTAGGATTCTGCTAGAAAGCTGAACATGAAGAGGAACTTCATCTTTCAGCATGACAATGGCCCAAAGCATACATCCAAATCAACAAAGGAATGGTTCACCAGAAGAAGATTAAAGTTTTGGAATGGCCCAGCCAGAGCCCAGACCTGAATCCGATTGAAAATCTGTGGGGTGTTCTGAAGAGTACTGTGCACAGGAGATGCCCTCGCAATCTGACAGATTTGGAGTGTTTTTGCAATGAAGAGTGGGCAAATCTTGCCAAGTCAAAATGTGCCATGCTGATAGACTTATACCCAAAAAGACTGAGTGCTGTAATAAAATATTTAGGTGCTTCAACAAATTATTAGTTTAAGGGTTAGTTTAATATTTTTTCTTCCCTCTACCTAAAAGATTTCAGTTTGTTCTTCAATTGAGTTGTACAGTTTATAAGTCACATTAAAGGTGGAAAAAATCTTAACAGGGGTGTGTAGACTTTTTATATGCACTGTATACATCAAATGGAGGCATAAAATGTGATGTGAACCCACCCTAAAGTGTACTTTTTTTTTTTTTTACAATTGAACCGTATGGTGACAGATGCCACTGCACAGCATTCATCTTAGGCATATGATTAAAGTGCTTTATACGTTATGTGTATGTCACGGTCTGGAGTCAGGCTCGGAGACCAGTAGCAATAGCAGCGGGGCAGATATTCACACTGGTCACCCTGGCTGATGACACGGGTTCACCTGAGGTGCGGGGTCTAAGTACTAACGGTATTCGCCAGAGCTCCAAATGGTGGAGATGGACTTTGAGGCGTGTTAGTACCAGGTTGCGGTCCTCAGGATAGCCCCAGCAGGAGGTGAGCAAGTCGAGGTTCAGTAGCAGATATCGCAGACGGGGATTAAGCAGGAGCGTAGTCGAGGAACAAGCCAAATGTCAGTAACGGATGGTAGCAGAGAAACGGTCAGCAGCAGGATAGACGGGAGCGAGATATTGGCTGGTAAAGGCACAATATTCTGGCAACCAGGAAGTGCAGAAACATGGCTTAAATCAGGAAGTTCATGGGAGGAGCAAAGAGTTCAAGGTCCAAGGCAAACAAGATTCAAGACAAGATCATTCAAGGAATTGTCCAAGGAACTGTCCAGCATTTCAGGTGGCTCAGCAAGTAGAGGCACCGCCAGACACAGCAGAGGTCCCAGGTTCAAGTCCAGATCCTAACAGTGTATATGTTAAACCCAAAAACAGAGGCAAATAGATGCTATCTGAAGGGCAGCCGTTTGCAATCATTTTACATAGACTTCAATGATAAACAAAAAAATCTATCTGGCACTGCCCGTTTTTTTGCTAGGCAAGAAACCATGGTAAACTCTGTTTCTGTGTCTGTTAAAAAAAAATTAAACATCGATGGATATGTATGTTTATTTAACATGAAAGTCTATGTAAAATGAATGCAAATAGTTACCTTTCAGTTGGTATCCATTTGCATCAAATTTTTTGGGGTATCTATTAAATGGATCTCCCAAGCAGATTATAGAAATGTGTTGTGAACCCATATGTCAGAGCTGAGGTTAAGCTCGATAGCTGAACTGGATCCACTTGTACCCAGGTGGCAGAATGATTCCCATTATTGTGCAGGCTAGCAAATCAGAAATAGTGCATTTTCAAAAATGCATTGAAAAGAACAGCAGGGGGCACCATAACAACTGTCTATTTATTTTATTTGAAAAATTGTTATATTTTGTGCAATCCAACAGATAAATTTAATATTTAACAGTGCGAGAATCCCAGTGCGAGAATCTATAGGCAGCATCTGGTATTAAAATTCAGTTTCAAGTACACCTTTCTTCAGTCCCTCTCCCAGCTATCACTCACCTTACTACAATATTTAACCTCTCTCTCTTCTGGTATCTTCTCATCCTCTCTCAAACATTTTATTATAACCCCTAAAAAAATCTCTTGACCCAACCTGTTTCTAGCCTCCCCTTCATCTCTAAACTCCTGGAACATCTCGTCTACTCTTGTTTAAAAAGGTATCTCTCTGCTAACTCTCTTTTTGACCCCTTACAATTTACTGTTCGCCCTCTTCACTCTACATAAACTGCCGTTACTAAAGTGTCTAACGATCTCCTGACAGCAAAAAGGAATGGCAACTACTCTCTACTCATTCTTCTGGATCTGTCTGAAGCATTTGATATGGTAGACTACAGACTCCTCCTTACCATGCTCCACTCAATTGGCCTTAAGAATACTGCTGGTTCTCTTCCTATCTGTCTGACTGCTCCTTAAGTTTATCATTCGCTGGCTCTACTTCTTCTCCTCTTCCTCTTGATGCTGGGGTTCCTCTACTCTTCTCTCTCTACACAGCCCTCATCGGACAGACTATCAGTAGATTTAGCTTTCAGTATCATCTCTATGCTAATGACACCCAACTAAACAATTAATGCTCTGACATCACCCCTACTTTACTACAGAACACCAGTAATTGTCTGGCAGCTGTCTCTAACATCATGTCCTCTCTGTAGCTTAAACTGAATCTCTCAAAAACTGAACTTCTTGAGTTTCCCCCATCTACTAACCCACCTAAACTTGATATTTCAATTTCGGTCTGCGGCACTGTCATAACTCCTGGACAGCATGCCCGCTGACTTCGGGGTCATGTTTGACTCCGATCTTTCCTCTGTTCCCCATATAAAATCACTTGCTCGCTCTTGTCATCTGCAACTCAAGAATATCTCCACAATACACCCTTTTCTTATGGTGGAAATAACATATATTATAATGCATTGTTATACTGTATATAAGGAGCTCTCTTATGATTAAATATTCTGTTAGATCATGCAAAAGAAAACATTTCAATTTCAATCTGCGGCACTATCATAACTCCTGGGCAGCATGCCCGCTGACTTGAGGTCATGTTTGACTCCGATCTTTCCTTTGTACCCCATTTACAATCACTTGCTCGCTCTTGTCATCTGCAACTCAAGAATATCTCCACAATCCACCCTTATCTTATGGTGGAAACGGCCAAAACTCTTGATGTTGCTTTGATTCATTCTCGTCTTGACTACTGTAATTCATTACTAATTGGTCTCCCTCTCACTTAGCTCTCCCTACTTCAGTCTGTCCTAAATGCTACAGCCAGGCTCCTCTATCTATCCACCTGCTATACTAATGCTTCTAGCCTGTGCCAGTCACTTTACTAGTTGCCAATGCATCACAGAATACAGTTCAAACTTCTCACACTCACCCACAAAGCTCTCCACAGTGCTGCACCTCCATACCTCTCCCCCCTCATTTCCATCCACTATCCGACTCACGTTTTCCGTTCTGTTAGTGATCTAAGATTAAAATCCTCCATAATTTGTACCTCTCACTCTCGTCTTCAAGACATTTCTCAAGCTGCACCTACTCTCTGGAATTCTCTGCCCGGAATATCAGGTTATTTTACACCTTTTCTACCTTCAAACATGCCTTAACCCCTTAAGGACAGGGCCCTATTTCACCTTAAGGACCCGGCTATTTTTTGCAAATCTGATTAGTGTCAATTTATGTGGTGATAACCTGAAAACGCTTTTACTTATCCAGGCCATTCTGAGATTGTTTTTTCGTCACATATTGTACTTCATGACACTGGTAACATTTTGTAAAAAAAAGTTCATTTTTTTTGTATAAAAAAATACTAAATTTACCAAACAATGTGAAACATTTGCAAATTTTCAGGTTTCAAATTCTCCACTTCTATATTACATAGTAATACCTCTAAAAATAGTTATTACTTTACATTCCCCAAATGTTTACTTCATGTTTGGATCATTTTGGGAACACCATTTTATTTTTGGGGATGTTACAAAGCTTAAAATTTCAAAAACCCACATTTTAAGGACCAGTTCAGGTCTGAAGTCACTTTGTGAGGCTTACATAATAAAACCACCCAAAAATGACCCCATTCTAGAAATTACACCCCTCGAGGTATTTAAAACTGATTTTACAAACCTTGTTAACCCTTTAGGTGTTCCACAAGATTTCATGGCAAATGGACATAAAATTTCAGAATTTCAATTTTTTGGCAAATTTTCCATTTGAATCCATTTTTCCCAGAAACAAAGCAAGGGTTAACAGCCAAACATAACCCAATATTTATTGCCCTGATTCTCTAGTTTGCAGAAACACCCCATATGTGGTTGTAAATGGCTGTATCACTAAACGGCAGGGCATAGAATGAAGGAAACGCCATATGGTTTTTGGAAGTCAAATTTGAATGGACTGGTTTATTTACACCATGGCCCATTTCAAGCCCCCCTGATGCACCCCTAGAGTAGAAACTCCAAAAAAGTGACCCCATTTTGGAAACTACTGGATAAGGTGTCAGTTTTGGTGATATTATTTTTAGGGTAAATATGATTTTTGGTTGCTGTATAATACATTTTTGTGAGACAAGGTAATAAAAAATAGAATGTCTAAAATGTCATCTCCATTTGCCATAAACTCTTGAGGAACACCTAAAAGGTTAACAAAGTTTGTAAAATAAGTTTTAAATACCTTGAGGGGTGTCGTTTCTTATATGGGGGTCACTTTTATGGAGTTTCTACTCTAGGGGAGCATCAGGGGGGCTTCAAATGGGACACAGTGTCAAAAAAAAAGTCCGTCAAAATCTGCCTTCCAAAAAACATATGGCGTTCCCTTCATTCTATGCCCTGTCTTTTGGCGATACAGCAGTTTATGACCACATATGGGGTGTTTCTGTAAACTACAGAATCAGGGCAATAAATATAGAGTTTTGTTTGACTGTTAACCCTTGCTTTGTTACTGGAAAAAAATGATTATAATGGAAAATTCAGAAAAAATAGCTGTTTTGGGACTGTTTATATTTTATTTTTGTGACTGTGTTCATCTGAGGGGTTAGGTCATGTGTTATTTTTATAGAGCAGATTCTTACGGACTGAGAGTCAGTTTTTTTTTTAGTTTTTGTCCAATTGTCTTCGGTAGGGGCTCATTTTTAGCGGGATGAGATGATGGTTTGAATGGCACTATTTTGGGGTGCATATGACATTTTTGATCGCTTGCTGTTACACTTTTTGTGATGTTAGGTGACAAAAAACTGCTTTTTACAGTATTTTTATATTTTTTTTTTGTTTTAGTGTCTGCATAGCCCAAGAGCCATAATTTTTTTTATTTTTTGGGCGATTTTCTTAGGTAGGATATCATTTTTTACAGGATGAGATGACGGTTTTAATGGCACTATTTGGGAGTGCATATGACTTTTTGATTGTTTGCTATTAGACATTTTGTGATGTAAAGAGACAAAAAATGTCTTTTGGCACCGTTTTTATTTTTTATTTTTTGTGGTGTTCACCTTAGGGGTTAGGTCATGTGTTTTTATAATAGTTTAGGTTCTTACGGATGCGGAGATACCTAATATGTCTACTTTCTATTTATTTATTTAGGTTTTACACAATGATATTTTTAAAAGAAAAAAAAAATCATGTTTTAGTGTCTGCATAGCCTGAGAGCCATAATTTTTTTTATTTTTTAGGCGATTTTCTTAGGTAAGGTATTATTTTTTGCGGGACGAGGTGACGGTTTGATTAGTACCATTTGGGTGTAGATACAACTTTTTTATTGAAGAAAGCAATGTACCAGTCACGTCCGGGATACGATACCACGCTGCTGCAGGTTCCAAATTGTGTTGTGGGAAAAAACACTTTTGACAATCCGATTAAAATGTTCAGGTACCGCGCTGCATCAAGTGGAAACAAGTTCAGACCTTACAGGTTCAAATGTCTGTGGGTCAGTTGAACAGCCGGAACAAAGATGGAAAACTTGCCGGATATGCTGTAATAAAAAGCAAGATAGTGCACCACCTTTTGTAAAATAAGCTATTGCGCCTTTAATCACACTTACAGAGTCGCAGTGTATGCAATCATAAAAACCGTCTCAGCGGTATTTGCCCGACCCGGGTTTCGCTGGCCTGAGCTTCATCAGGGGCAGGAACACATCACTACCGGGGTTGCCCCTCTCTTTTATATAGTTCCCTCAATTAGTACATACGATCATACAATACAAAAACTAATAAAGGTTACTTAAAATACATTTCGATAAATACATCATTATTAATTCACACCAATTACTATCCACAATATCCTCTAACCTCCTTTATAATACCGCCAAACTTTAAAACCAAGACCATTCATTCAATCTTCCTTGTTATCCTGTTACTCCGCTATCAAGGACCTTTCATTCACATAAAAGTCATCTGATCTAATCCACCTATCACTACAGTGGGCGTTTTCCCCAACTGATCACGTCACATCTCTTAGCCAATAGGTTCTTCAGAATTCAGTGGGTGTGTACTACCTCACACCACTACCGCCGGGAGACAGAAGGGAGCAAGAGAATGGGAGCCCGCAATGAAACAATATATCGGGCAAGATGAATCGATCAGACCAAACAAGGTTTTAAGTCGAACTCAACATTGAGGCCGCCAGGTTGTAGAGTGCCAAGTCTATATATCCATTCAACCTCCTTTCGATTGATCTGGGCGACCCTATCTCCGCCCCTCCAATGCGGCTCCACACTCTCGACCCCCATAAACTTCAAACCAATTGGATCCTTTCCATGATGGACTTTAAAGTGTGCCGAAACACTATGTGTTAAAAGTCCTTTTTTTATGTTGCGAATGTGTTCTTGTATCCTAACCTTTAATTTCTTCAAAGTCCTCCCTACATATTGAATCCTACATGGGCATTCCAATACATACACTATCCCTTCTTTCTCACATGAACACTCCCCTTTGACTTTAAACTTCTGCCCACTGGTGTGGGATAACACTTCAGAAGAGTTCATTTTCCGATCCGCACGATGACGGTTTCTGCATGGACCGCAGAAACCGCACCATGTGAACTTTCCCAACTTCTTGGGTCCATTCGTGTTAGTGGGTGGGATGGCGCTCCTCACTAATTTGTTCTTCAAGTTCGGGGCTTTTTTATATACAACCTCAGGCAGAGATGGAAGAATCGAACCTATTGTTGGATCAATTTTCAAAATTTTCCAGTTCTTTTTAATGATCTGTTTCAATGGTCCAGCCTTAACATTAAAGCCGGTCATGAACGTAAATCTAAAATCCTTCTCTACCTTCTGTCTAGGTTCCCTCGCACTCTCTCCTGTCCTTTTACTCCTGACTTTGGAGATGTTATTCTCTAGGTTTCTATCATCATACCCTTTTTCCAAGAACTGAGTTTTTAATATTGCACATTGTTCATCGAAGTCTTGATCAATCATGCAGTTTTTTGGATAACCTCTTAAATTGTCCAGCAGGGATGTTGGAAAGCCAAGGACGAAAGTGACAACTACTAACATCAATATATGAATTGACATCGGTCTCTTTAAAGTGAGTTTTGGTCAAAAACCTCTCCCCATCTATTTCTATGCTTAAATCCAAAAAGACCACTTTTTTATTGCTAATCTCCCCGGTGAATTGGAGGTTCCATTCCTCCGAATTTAATGAATCCACAAAGCCTTGCAGCCCTGATTCCTCTCCTACCCAAATCAAGAAGCAATCATCGGTATACCTTCTCCAGAGGGAAAGAGTGCCCTCTGGAGAAGGTACATCAATCCGAGGGTAAATGTGCTGTTCCTCCCAAAAGCCCATAAAGATGTTGGCGAAACTGGGGCGATTTCGCCCCCATCGCCGTCCCAACCAGCTATAAGTAATAAGCCCCATCATACCAAAAATAGTTATGCATCAAACAAAAATCGAGGCAATCAAGGATGAAATGCCCCTGTTCAACATTCATAGTGTCATCCCTATCTAGCCTATCTTTCACTGCTCTTAGTCCCAGTTCTTTGGGAATGATGGTATATAGGGACATGACGTCCACAGTAGCCATCCAAGTGTTGTTCATACAGGAGCCCAAGCTTTTAATGACATCAATCATGTCTCCCGTATCTTTCAGGTAAGATCTATTAGTGGTCGCATATCCCTGAAGGAAATGGTCTATGTATTCTGTAACTCTACTGGACAGGGAGTTTAGCCCTGACACAATTGGACGTCCCGGAGGGTCCACTATACTTTTGTGGACCTTGGGCAGATGGTAGATCACAGGGACTACTGGATGAGCCACCATGAGATACTCAAACTCTTTTTTATTTAAAATGCCTTTCGCCAAACCCCTTTTCAGGATGATGTCAAGTTTGTTCTTAAATTCAACAGTAGGGTTACCCTTTAATTTGCGGTATGTGGAATTATCAGAAATGAGGCGAGTCATTTCCTTCTCATAGTTATTTCTATCCATAACAACTACCCCCCCCCCCTTTATCAGCTGGCTTTACTATAATGTTTTTATTTCGTTCTAATGACTTAACCGCCTCCCTTTCTTCATAGGTCAAATTGTTCGAATGGGATCTGCAATCGATCTGTTCTAGATCCCTAAGTACTCCTCTCCTAAATGCTTCGATACAGTCATTATCCTTATTTTTAGGGAGAAATTTAGATTTTTCTCTCAAATGTGTATGTTGAACTCCTGTAATTACTGTGTCTTTTTGGACTACTGGACCAGAATTGTTAATATGATATTTGGCCAGATTTAATTTCCTGATGAACTTATGTACATCCAAAAAAGCCTCGAACTTGTTGAGACCCTTAGAGGGAGCAAATTTTAACCCTCTAGAAAGTACCCTTTTCTCTGCATCTGACAATGGGTGGGAATTGATCTGGGGTCGCCCAGATCAATCGAAAGGAGGTTGAATGGATATATAGACTTGGCACTCTACAACCTGGCGGCCTCAATGTTGAGTTCGACTTAAAACCTTGTTTGGTCTGATCGATTCATCTTGCCCGATATATTGTTTCATTGCGGTCTCCCATTCTCTTGCTCCCTTCTGTCTCCCGGCGGTAGTGGTGTGAGGTAGTACACACCCACTGAATTCTGAAGAACCTATTGGCTAAGAGATGTGACGTGATCAGTTGGGGAAAACGCCCACTGTAGTGATAGGTGGATTAGATCAGATGACTTTTATGTGAATGAAAGGTCCTTGATAGCGGAGTAACAGGATAACAATGAAGATTGAATGAATGGTCTTGGTTTTAAAGTTTGGCGGTATTATAAAGGAGGTTAGAGGATATTGTGGATAGTAATTGGTGTGAATTAATAATGATGTATTTATCGAAATGTATTTTAAGTAACCTTTATTAGTTTTTTGTATTGTATGATCGTATGTACTAATTGAGGGAACTATATAAAAGAGAGGGGCAACCCCGGTAGTGACGTGTTCCTGCCCCTGATGAAGCTCAGGCCAGCGAAACCCGGGTCGGGCAAATACCGCTGAGACGGTTTTTATGATTGCATACACTGCGACTCTGTAAGTGTGATTAAAGGCGCAATAGCTTATTTTACAAAAGGTGGTGCACTATCTTGCTTTTTATTACAGCATATCCGGCAAGTTTTCCATCTTTGTTCCGGCTGTTCAACTGACCCACAGACATTTGAACCTGTAAGGTCTGAACTTGTTTCCACTTGATGCAGCGCGGTTCCTGAACATTTTAATCGGATTGTCACAACTTTTTTATTCACTTTAATTAACTTTTTGGGGAAGTGAGGTGGGCAAAATTTCTATGTTATCATAGTATTTTTTTTATGGTGTTCACCGTGCGGGGAACGTAACAAACCCATTTTATAGATCAGGTCGTTACGGACGCGGTGATATATAACATGTGTGGTGTATTTTATTTTTTAAAATTTTTATTAGTGATAAATGTGTTTTTCTTATTTTTTACCTTTTTTCACTTTTTTAAAAAAATTTTGGACCCAGACCCACTTGGTTCTTGAAGATCCAGTGGATCTGGTTACAATTAATGTACTGTATTTTTTACTTGACACTTAGTCTGATCAGACTTTTGCCTTTAGCGGAAGTCTGATCAGAGTTCTGTTACCTTTGAAGGCGTCCTGATGCCATGGTTACCCTCCTCCACGGCTATAACAGAGCAGCGGAGGATGGGGAGGGAGGGAAGCTGGGGACTGGAGCTAGGGGGGCTGCAACAGGCACAGCAGCCCCACACAGCAGCTCCCTCCCTCTTAACCCCTTCTATACAGTGGTCCCTAAGGACAGCGGCATGGAAGGGGTTAAAAGGCTGACATTCGTGCCTGCACGAATGTCAGCCGTTACAGGCAGAGTGTCAGCAATGTGCTAATACTCTGCTTGCTAAGCTTGGCCATCTTGAAAATGAGCGGGGGGAGGGCAGCACCGCCTGCCGCACCACCCGCAAGATTCCCCCCATCCCTGCACCACCCAATACATTGAGGGCACGGGGGGGATGTTATTTGGCAGCATTTTAAAGTTTCTGATCCCCGCATAAAAGATACATCGCAAAGAGCTGCAAACTGCAGGTCTGAACTGACCTGCGGTTTGCAGCGATCGACGATGGGGGGGGGGGGGTTGGGAGTCACAGGACAGCAGGAATCATGTTTTTTTTTTTTTTAACATGCGATTTTATTCAGGATGTATGGGTACTCCCTGTGTCCTTAAGGACTCGGATATTAGGGCGTACCCATATGCCCTGTGTCCTTAAGAGGTTAAAAGCACATTTTTTCAGGCAGAATTATCAAGCTTCCTATACTGACTGTTCCCTGAGTATCCCCTCCCCCACCCACAAACTCCTCAGACCTGAATTTGATCTTCTAACAGTCCACACACCCGAAGCAGACCGGCCTACACCACTGCTTTCAGTACAAAAATAGCTCAATTACTACAACTCACAATCAACTACCTTTTGTGTCACCCCTGTAAGCTCTTGCGAGCATGGCCCTCGCTCCTAGTGTTTCAGTTGTATATTAGCCAGTTACATTGTGTGATGTCTTTTGTTTTGTACATGAGCCCTCTGAATTGTAAAGTGCTGCGGAATACGGTGTCGCTATATAAATAGATATTATTAATATTATGCATTGTTGCAATACTAGACACAGCCTACGGACAAGAGATATATGAGGACTCTGCACTTGGCAGCAAAGGTGTCAGTTTCCTGAAAGCCTATAAACGCAAAATTTAAGGAGAGGGGGTGGATCAGCTTTTAAATTAAACCAAAGCTAAATTTTTCAGGTTTAATAATTTTGCCATTTATAAAAGTTTCCAAAATAACCAATACTTCTAATCAGTGTTTCCCCATATACAGGTAAATCATTGAATTTCACAAAAAAAAAACAATAGTAACATATTTTGCTAAATAAACCCAGTGAATAAGCATTTCCTGGAATAACCTGGAATGCACAGGAAATCTGTAAACAGACACAGCAGACAATAGAGACAGATGTCTGTAAACCTCAGAAACAGAACTAATTTAGATTTATTTTTTTTAAACATATATATTTCAAGTAACAATGTCCCTGGGACATAATTTAGAATATTCCCAAAGGCCATCAAACCAGCAGAACATTAAGACAGATGCTAGGAGATTTGCAACATTTTTGTGTCCCAAATGAATTGATAAGTCACTACAAATCAACAGTGTGTTAGTGACAGGCTGTTCCTAATGCAAAGGCCTTGTTGTCTTTTGCAGAGAATCCCCAGCTTACCGTGTTTGAGACTCACAATCTCTGTACATATGTAGCTCTTGGTAAGCCAGTCACAGTAGTTACAGAGCTGAATATTTAGTTACATCTTTAGAGGCCAATGTACTGAACGAAGATAAAAAAAAAGCCAATATGAATATTACATATTGTTAGCCTGTTAGTGATGGCCAATATGCCTTTTTCCGGTGGTCACTAATGGGCCTTAGGCTGGTATACCACCTTTTTATTGCGGCCTAGTCTAAGAACTGCATGTGTCTCCTGAGCATTGCAGTTAGGAACGCAGCTCTCACATGACAGTTGGGCACCTACTCTAATGGCCTGGCTATTTAACCATTTAGACTTTATTAACTGTGGCATGTAGGCATTTTACAGAGAGGGAGCTCCTTCTGTGAAGCATTGGCACCCCCGTGAATGAGACTGCAAGGTGCCGATGTCTTAGCATGGCAGCCTGGGGCCTAATGAAGGACCCGGGCCTGCCAGCAGTGTAAGGCCATCAGGCTGCACCTCAGTATGGCATTGACAGTATAATCCACTGTGCTGCATAAGTAGTACGGTGTATTATAATACACTGTACTACATAAGCAGTACAGTATATTATAGAGGTGATCACCTCAGATCGCCTTAACACTCATCAATGACAAAAAAAGTTAGTTTTATTAAATAAAAAATGCTTTTCCACAATTGCAAAAATAAAATTGCCTTATCATATTTGGTGTCACTGTGTCTGTAATGACCCGCACTACACAATTATCATAAAATTTATTCCGCATGGTGAGCACCATAAAATAAACTACTAAAATTCCAGTTTTTTGCTTATTTGACACCAATTGAATAAAAAGTGATCAAAAAGTGTTATGCATAAGTCTGGGCCCTTTCACACTAGCGTTTTCGTTTTCCGGCATAGAGTCGTCGGGGCTCTATGCCGGAAAACTACTGATCAGGATTATCCTAATGCATTCTAAATGGAGAAAAATCCATTCAGAATGCATCGGGATGTCATCCGTTCAGTACCCAAACGTTTTTTGGCCGGAGAAAAATCCGCAGCATGCTGCAGATTTTCCTCCGGTCAAAAATCCGCAGCATGCTGCAGATTTTCCTCCGGCCAAAAATCCGCAGCATGCTGCAGATTTTCCTCCGGCCAAAAATCCGGAGGAGTTGCCGTAACGCCGGATCCGGAATTAATGCCCATTGAAGTGCATTAATCTGGATCCGGAATTAAGCTAAGCATCGTTTTGGCGCATCGCCGGATCCGACATTTAGCTCTCTGCATGCGCAGCAGCAGTTCCGATCGGGGGCCCCAGTGTAAGCTGGGGCTCCGATCGGTTACCATGGCAGCCAGGACGCTACTGAAGTCCTGGCTGCCATGGTACTCCGCAGCAGTGTACTTACCTGCGCTGCG
The DNA here is from genome assembly GCA_033119425.1 of Bufotes viridis. NCBI lineage: Eukaryota > Metazoa > Chordata > Amphibia > Anura > Bufonidae > Bufotes > Bufotes viridis. The sequence continues at coordinate 82,480,996 of CM065589.1, forward strand.
GCCTCCAGGCGCTCTTTTATGACGTCACAGGTCCGGGCGGCGCATTGATCTATGCCCCGCGGGGACCTGTGACATCATGAAGGAGTGCCCGGCGGCCGCAGTGCAGGTAAATACACTGCTGCGGAGTACCATGGCAGCCAGGACTTCAGTAGCGTCCTGGCTGCCATTGTAACCTGAAAGCATTTCGAAGACTGATCAGGATCCTGATCAGTCTTCAAATGCTTTCAGGCGACTTGCGTTCTGACGGATCCAGCGGGTCTGAAGTGCCTGCCGGATCCTTAGAACGCAAGTGTGAAAGCCGACAAAAATCAAGTCCTCCATAGGAATAAAAAAATAAAAAAAGTTATGGGTCCTGGGATGTGGCGATGCGAAAACATTTTCTGTTATTGCTGTAATTGTACTGAATCAGAGAATACATTTATAATGTTATTTTATTTTCAAAAGAGAATGCTTCAAAAGTCAACACTGCAAAATTTATAACATAAAAACTCAATGGCAGTATTGCTGTTTTTTTTTCTATCCCCCCAGAAAGAGGTAGTAAATTAGTAAGATGTATACCCCAAAAAGTTACAGCTCTTGGAACACGTCAATGAAAACATGAAAAAAAATGCTTGGTCACTAAGGGGAAAAATAGGCTGGCCATTATTAGTAAATTTGAAAAAATAGGCATACACAATAAAATAAACATCATGGGGGAAATATATATATTTTTAATTTCCACTCAGTGATTGTAAGGATTTAAAAGGGTTATGCCATGATTTATGTTGAAAAAAAAGGACCTCCTATGGTACATGGCAATCTCTTTCTAACAGCACTAGAACTTGTCCTGCAGCTCTGCTAGATTCTCTTCAGGCTGGCAGGAGATGTGTTCTTTCTTGGGGGAGTGCCCTTTCTCAAGGGGTGTGTCCTTTCTGCTGCAGCTCTAACCCTGTAACTGTCACAGCTTCTAACAGTATGTGGGTCTGGTGACCATTAAAGGATTGAACTGAGCATGTGCAAACCACCTCAGTAGGTGGACATGCACATCAACTATACAGATTTAAATCAAATCGTTTTTCATGCTGAATTATATTAAAATAAGATTTAGTGGTGGCACAATAACTTTAAACTGTTGTAATTTGTTTACTATTTGTTTACTTTTTCCGAGTTTTGTATTTGATCTTTATGTTGCAAATGTCACAGGTGATAGCTCCATAATCAGTTCTAAAGTATGTCGGGAACAAGAGCCAGTTAGGTTCGAAATAGACATTGACTGTATTTCCTGTTTTATGGATTTATAATAAAGTTTGGATTTTCCTTTTCACTATTGATTTCTATAGGCCAATAATGTGGGTATACTCTGTGATATGTATAGAGAGAAAGGAGGACAGGAACTGAGAATGGTGAATTTTGTGTTATCTGCTTTCTCATCTATAGTTGAGGGTTTAAGTTTTGTTGCCCAAAGACAATATTGCATTGACTTTTGCAGCCAGTGTACACAACAAAAGCCAAAAAGTGGTCTCTACAAGTTAAAACTTGGTTGGTGTCACACATTTTTGGGGTGTTTTGCAGCATTCTTTGTGGCGTTTATGATGTATTTTTATTTATTTATTTTACGCACTTATATATTTTGCTGACATATTCTACAGCGCTTTATAGACATTAGCATCACTCTGTCCCCAATGGGGCTCATAATCTAAGTTCCCTATCAGTCTGTGGAGTGGAGTGTGGGAGGAAACCAGAGTACCCAGAGGAAGCCCACACAAACACATGGAGAACATACAAACTCCATGCAGGAGTTTTCCTTGTCAGATTTGAGCCTAGGACCCCAGCGTTGCAAGGCACCAGTGCTAACCACTGAGCCACAGTGCTGCCCTTATTTTTAGATACCAAAATGCCAGCTTCAGATGTATCATGGGAGTCTATGGGAAAAATTAAAGGCAGGACAATAACATGTTTAAATTACTTTTAAAAACAATTAAAAAAATTTCACAATTGAGTGGTGTTCAAAAAGGGAAATTTTAAGACTGAATGCAGCAAGCTATTGCTGTCCAAAAATGTCTAAAATAAAAACTGGATTTAATGGTGAATACCAAGCATATTTAGTACAATATGCCAAGTCACAAATGAAAAGTGAACTACATTGCCAACCAACTTTAAGATGCACTGCAACACTACACCAAACCAACACCAGTGTTGCAGTACATCTTAATGTAATGTTTAAAATAATATTTCCATATCAAAACTAATATATATTCATTTATACAAAAGACGGTATAAATGTATATGAATTCTCAGCTTTTCTTCTTCCTTTATGAATTGAATGTAGAAATTCCGGATCCAGTGATAAAACAATTCCTCCAAGGAAAACCGCCACTCAGCGTTGGCGTTAGACGCTGCAGGCGCTGATAGTTTGCATCTCTCCCTTTCCTGTTTTTCTTTCTGCTGTTTTATCTTGTAAATACTCTGTGCTCGTTTTACCGCTGCCGGCGCCGTATCCGCAGAGGGAGCTGGTGAAACGGTGAGTGTCAGCGAAACACATAAAAACAATTTACACAGACACAGACTAGGCACAACTATATTAGGCGTATTTCAGGCACAGATGGCGATGCCACAGTTAGTTGTGCCGCAATCTGCGACTATTACCTGTTCACGCCAGGTCTAAAATTGGGGAGTGGTGTGGGCAGGAAAAAGGATGGGCCGGTAGGCCCGCATCATTCATCATTCTCTACATATAGACCATACAAAATGGCCTAACTAAGCCAGCCGGCGCCTGTTCATAACTCCAGTGGATCCACCACCAGCTATGGGGCTTTATTAAGTCCGGTGTCAAAATAGGCCAGGATATACAGTACCTGTTCAAAATTATTTCTAAATCATGACTTAATGGTGGCTGCCGACAGGAACATCTAGGTCTTTCGCTCTTTCCATACATCAACGCTTGGCAATTTCCATTCTTATTCACTTACACATGCAGAGAATTGAAGTAATTTCTCTCCTTACATGTACTGGGCAAAACTCCCTTTTACCAATCAATCTAACAATCTGTTCAGAGCCAACCTTGTGGTCTATAAGGCTGAAATAGCCAAATGCAGCCGCAACAAAATTGTTTCTGTCCAGAGGATTTCGCTGGAATACGTCACTGCTGTAGCACAGCACATCTAAGAACAGAGTAGTCTCTAGTCAGCAGAACTTTTCTAATATTACTCTGTATGTTACGTAATCAATCATGGTCAGTTACAGAACCTGGGTTGTTATACTGTAGGTAAGATTAATATAAGAATTCATCAAGATATTGTACAGTATCGTTATCTGAGGCAGCAAATGACCAATGAAATAACATGTGTGGCACATTCTATAGCAGTCATCAGACATTTTTATTTCTTAGCCAAAACTATAATTTAGGGCACAGTCTGAAATGCGTGAGCTGGCAGCATTTTTTCTGCATGTGTTGGATATGTGGTTTTAACGTGGATAAATAAAACATTTTTAACAGTGGACGCAAGCTCCTGTGTTAGACTTTCTATACTATCATCTTACGTTGAATTTGAAATCCCGTTCACAAGTGCTGTTTTTTATCACGGTTTTATTGTGTTTTCACCACTATTTTTTCCAAATCATTGTAAACACCTATATAGGTAAGGTACCTTTATACAAACTGATTATTGTGTACATTATCGTTAAATCGAGCGAAACTGCACAATTCTTGAGCAGTGTAAAAGCAATGAATGATAGAGCGACAGCCGACAACCGGTAGATTTCTCGTTGGCTTGATTGTTTGTGTGTGCACAAAAATCAACATTGGACGTTAAGAATTTCACGGAATCGTTCACTGCACGCACAATTACAGACAATTACACCATAGGTGTGTTTAAACGCGCCACTCAAGTTGTACATCACTTTGTGTAAATGCAACTGTCTGCTTTACAAACGATGGGCTATGCAACTGGCAAGTCTAAAGGGTGATTGTTGAAACATTCGCTACACCAAGAAACGGCTCATTGGTCACTCATTCCTACCAATCATCTACCTGTGTAAAAGTACATTTAGTAAAAACCACAATGCTTTGCCACCACTCCATTCACTGTCTATGGGACTGCCAAGTACAATGCTCTGCTATCTCCAGGACTCCTACAGAAAGGAAAGGAGCAATGTATACTATTGCTCTATTCTGAGAGGGGACTCAATTCTTATGATTCGTGAGGGTCCCAAGCAATAACGGGGCCATCACCTTTAATACTGCCATAACAGCAAGGTTGGACTGGACGGCCAGAGGATCCTCTGCTGGGCCCAAGCTTGGACACAATAATGAATCCCTAATAAGCCCCCAAAAGGACAACTTCATCTGACTGGATATACCATATGTGCATCTGCACAGGAATCCAGTAGGAATACTACCATATACTCAAGAAAACACTAATGTTTCGAATGTACTGACATTTTATTTTTTTTGCATAGGGCACTTTGCCCTTTGTGTCTGAACCAGATAACCTGTTAAATCTTATTGATCATATGGTTCTGAATTTGCAATGATAAAAAAAGGGCTGTGAGCGTTCACAAGTTCTGTATGTGCAGTACCCCAGAGCAAAGAGGATTTGCAAAGTGTGGACTGGCTTCACCCTTATCTCTAGTAATATGGAAAGTTTGGAAGGGTGAGGAAGCTGTGCTCCGCATGATCTACAGAAGGTGAGGAGAAAGACAAAGGAAAAAAATAAAGAGTCTACGTGGCTGAACATCGGTAAGGTAACCTGCTACCAAAATCTGTTAAGACTTTACTGCAGTGAGAGACACTGTTAATACACCCTTCACACCTGGACTTGACCTCGCCAGTCGTATCGTTAAAATTCTGTGGACACTACAACAACCATTACAAGAGTACTATTGCCCACCATTGATTCTGCAGGAAGAGACTTGAGACAGATAGCGAAGGAAGAGGGCCATAACTCTCATCTGTGTACATTTGGAACTGTGTTTTGCTATTGATGGCTGTACTACAACTCCTATTTTCTACTTCAGTAAAGATACATACGTTTATACTGCTACATCTGGCCTGGTTACTGACTCCTGCACCATCTGCAGACCACTCTACATGCCCTGCCTTGCACCTATACACTCAACATCACGAGCACCTGCACCTATACACTCAACATCACGAGCACCCGACTACTATTAACCAGGAACCTCAACATCATGGTGTGGCCCAGGGGAAGAAAGGGTTTGCCCTCCTTACACTGTATAGCCCTAGGGAGCAACGGTGTGAGGAAAGCCACTGTGATTGACTGTTTCACAGCCAGAGCCACTACCTCTCTCATCCTACGCTCCTGCACCTACTTGGCCACTACACATGCAGAGAAGGTGGATCATCAAAATCAATTGCTCTAGTGGGCTCAAGGAACTTTAGTGCGGCACTAAATAACAAGTGGCACAGACTGTAAATTGAAATCGCCAGATAGGCTAGCGATCGTTGACTTCTTTGGTCATGTGATTTTAAGAAGATGATGTCAGAATTTTTATAATTGGCCTCCAACTTTTTTCTTTTAGGTGCTTTTCTCAACTGTTGTGCACCCACAAAGCTGCTGTGGAGCCTTAACATTACTTTAAAATTGACTTTCACTGTTGTGACAAGACTTTTATAAGCTCTGACTAATTTTTGATGGGAATATTCCTCATCATATTATATCAGTCTTATAGAATATTTACCAAGAGCTATATTTACTGTGTCATACTATCTTTACTGTGTCATGCTAGTAACTGGAAAGCTATCTGAGAATTTAGTATGAGAAGCCACAATTACTCATTTCTCATTACTAATATAGCATCGTGCCTAGATTTTACTCCTCCTACGTTAACCTCATAGAAGGAAAGGCTTCACAAAATATGAAAAGTAAACTACACACAAAGCACCCAATTCTTAGATTCCTTGTGTGACTTCTCTGCTATTTTAAACTTAAAGGGGTTGTCAAAGTTCAATCAAAATGGTCTCAGCCACAGCAAGGCTACCGACACACGGATGAGGGTTTACAAAAAGATTTTCCGCATGGATTTCTCTGCGTTTCTGCACCAAAGCCACACCAGTATCCGAATGTGTTACTTGCAGATTTTGGTGTGGATTTTGATGCATATTTGCCCTGATATTACGAAGAGTAAATAAAATAAAAAGAGAAGTCATATTTCTCCTTTTATGATCCACTCCTGATTTTGGCTTCCGAAACTGCATAGGGAAACCTGATTTAGAGAAAGTGTCTGGCACGAGAGTAAAATCTTCAAGCTTTATTATGTATTCAGTTAAAATACATCTCAACAAATACCATCGTGTTCACGGCCAACACGTTTTGGTCAGAAAGTAAATCTTAATCTTGGCACAAGTATCACATTCAAAGATCAAAGCATATTCAAAGCTACTTGGTAATGATAAAAATCAAAAAGTAATAGAAAAATTAACATAGAATAATAAACACTTTAGCAATAAACCGGTACTAGTCCTGCAGTGTGGTAATCAATTTCAAGAAATTAAAAACATAATTCTCAAATATTTACCCATACTTCAGGATGATACGATGGTAAAAGAAATTTTACATAATGGCTGTGATGTTGTTTCTATATGGCCCCAATCATTGGCCCCCATCATTGTACTTATGCTATGCTAGACCTGCAAAATAATTTTCTAATACAGATTATACTTTTTCTGTCACCAATTATATAGATTGCAATTCTGAAAATATTGTTTGCATGATTTCTTGTACGGATCGTAAACACAAATTACATAGGATGTACCTACCGCCGACTAAAAACCCGTATTTTAGAACATCTGAATGATATAACTAACCCTAAAACCAATAGGAATACATCCAAAGCCTCACTGCACTTCTTGCAAATGCACAGGGGTTCACTGGCAAATATTGTGGTGACTGACGGGCATTAAAAAAGTAAAAAAAAACTTTGCGGGGGGAGATGCATGCAGCATCTTTACACAATCGCAACGCGTATTGGATTTATCAATTTAACACGACTGTTCCCTTTGGCTTATATATGAAACAAGAGGTTACGTTGCATTATTAGAGGTTCAAATCACAGACTGAGTTTCCCCACTTGTGATTGATAATATGGCCTTGGCAAATGTGAAGAATTTGGTCATATTTTCCGCGGACATCTGGGCAATATATAATATTTTTTTTGCTGTGCTATTAAACTTTGGCTTATGTACTGCGGTGCCGCACCGGTGCCACATGTCTGTTACTAACACAATGTACTGTTATCGTTTTATTGTTTCTGATTGATTGTAGAATTGAAACGTGATTCAGGTTGGAGAAATAAACATATGCCTTTACCTTCATTTATTTTATCACACATGATGTTTTAGTTTTCAAGTGTCTAAGCAATGATGGTCAGGGGTGAAAATCAACCCATCCATGATGATGTATATCAACTTTTTCCTAATGAACTCCCAGATCTGATTGGACTTTGACATTGCTTAGTGAATATATGTTTTTGCCATGATTAAGATCTACTTTCTGAATCGAAACGCGTTTGCCATGAAAACAATGGTAAGCTGTAGCTTACCTGAGGACACAATAAAGCTTGAAGATTTTACTCTCGTGCCGGACACTTTCTCTAAATAGGATTATCCACGCGCAGTTACACGTCTCGTGCGCAGAGACTTATATCTGGACTGCAGGAGGGAGTTTTTGTTTGTTTGCCAGGAAACCGGACCATATGACAGTAACCTAATATTCTGCAGAAACAAATCACATGCTGCGGATTTAAAAGTTTGCACGGCAGGTGAATTTCCGTACATAAAAAATATGCAAAGTGTACTTTCAATTTGGTACTGTAATACTCTGCAGTTTTTTCTGCACGAAAGTCTGCATGGAAAAAACATAATTTTCTTTGTGTGCACTTACCTTAAATGTGCTAAAATTAAATTATTCATAGTAACCACTTTTATGCTGCTTAAACTGCCATTGTAGTCATGTGACGTATACTATGGAGGTCAGTGAATGTCTGCTTGGTAATGTGGTGTGCATGGAGCGTTTTAGCTGCAGTCAGCACTGCAGAACAGGAACATGATACCGGAGGTGGCAGGGAGAGAAATAGGGAGTATCCCTTTTTAAACTTTTTAGCACATTTACTGTGGCTGGAAGAGTGTTAATTGAACCTAGACAACCTCTTCAACATTTTACTACCAGAGAGATTTTAAGGAAGCATTTAGAAGACAGCTAAGGGTTATCTGCAATGGATCAAACTTAAAAGGGGTTGTCCAACTTCAGATCATTTTTTAAATTATGGCTTAGCGGCTAGGTTTGAATCCAGCCAAAAACAGTATCTTCATGGAGTTTGTATTTTCTCCCTGTGTTTGTGGGGGTTTCCTACTACACTCCAAAGACATATTGATAGGGAATCTAGATTGTGAGTCCCACTGGGAATGTCAAGCACTGTGGAATATGTTGGGTACTATAAAAAAAGAGAAAATTAAAAAAATGATGAAAAGGTTCAGCTTCTCCAAAAAGTGACAATCTTTATTAAATATTACATGGTGCAGATAAAATCCATAATCCAATAAAACATCGTCTATGCATGTTGGACCTCTCTGGTTAGGTCCTTATTCATGATGTATTTAGTCATGAATAAGGACCTAACCAAAGAGTTCCGAAATGCGTAGATGCTGAATTTTTGGATTATGGATTTTATCTGCACCATGTAATATTTAATAAAGATTGTCACTTTTTGGAGACGCTGGACCTTTTCATCATGTTTTTATTTTACTGCTGTGGAGCTGCCGATTCCAGTTCTAGTCCGTGCTTTCCTAAGTGGTGTCCTTCCAGGTGAGCGCAGCCACTACTGCATCTATTTTTATATAAATAAGTAATACATGAATAAAAATACCCCCCTCCCCCATTCAGAAAGACCTGTCCAGAGAAGCATACTTACCTGCTCCCTGAAATTTGGTTCTGGTTCCAACACTGACTTCACTGTGCTTTGGTCCCTACATGTAAACCTCCAGCATGGACTGGGGTCACGTGCATGGCTGCATCTCTTGGGACACGTTTCCACTGCAGCTAGTCATTGGCTGCAGCAGCGCACGTGAACTCTGTCTGTGCCAGAAGTTTACGTGCGGGGAGTGAAGAGCAGTTAATATAGTGGTGGACCCACAGAACCAGAACTGAGCATCGCGGAGCAGGTAAGTATGCTTCCCTTGACAATTCCTGCTGGTTGGGTATTTAAAAAACATCCTGAAGTTAGACAGCCCCTTTAAGCAGTCCTCTATGAACTAAACAGCTTGGATTCTGGAATTTTTTTTAACCTATACATTTTACCTATACATGTTTACCTAAACATTCTCACAAACTATCGGGACAGCAGAAAGATTTAAAGGGAACCTGTCACCTCAAACAGCGGTCCTAAACCGCCGGCAGGACCTTCAAGACTAAAGCAGTCAGATTCTGATCAAGTATAATTTACTAAATTCCGGTGCGGTAGTAGTAAGAAAATCGATGTTTAATCTACGGCTGGTGCGATTCTCTGCCCAGGCTTGAAGTCAAGGGGTCAGCGGCCCCCTGCTTCAAGTCGCAGTAACCACGCCCCCTCCCTGCCCACTTTGCTGTGACTGACAGCTGGCTGTTCTGAGAAGCCAGCCGGCTGTCGGGCATAAGCGCTGTCAATCAAAGCTAAGGGGGCGGGAAGGGGGCGTGGTTACCGCGACTCACAGGGAGGAATTTATCACTGGCTCTATGCCTGAAAACTGCCCTATGTTTGCCATTTACTGATACTTTCCAGAAAAGTCAGTGTGGTGTGGACATGGCCTTCAGCAGCCTGGCACATTTACTAAAATTCACCCAGAAACTTTTGTAAATAGCTAAAATCTATACCAGCTCATAGCCTGCGTAATTTGATTTTCTGGTGCGCAGACTGCCAGAAGATGCAGCTGATTTATTAAGACGTCTGCACCACCAGTTTTTTTACATCGTACTCAGCACAGTTTTTATTAAGATTGGCATATGAAATTCCAGTATTATTAACCAAGACTGGGAAATTTTTATTTCTTTTTGTTTTTTTCTCCCAGCCTTTCCAAAGCCATAACTTTCTTATTTTTCCAGTCATATAGCCATATAAAGCCTCTTGCACATGGCCGTTGTGTGCCCGTGGCCATAGTGCGGGCCGCATACGGTGAGTCCGCAATACACCAGCTCGTGTACACTCCACATCACGGATGCGGACCCATTCACTTGAATGGGTCCACAATCACGGAGATGCAGAACAGAAGCACGGATCAGAACCCCACGGAAGAACTACGGAGTGCTTCCGTGGTGTTTCTGTCGGTGCCTCCGCACCGCAAAAAAAATAGAACTTGCAGGGGAAACCCTGCAGTGACCTTAAGAGGGTAGGTCCTGGGGAAACAAAGATACTGGCTAGCTTTCCTCTACACCTAAAAATCATCTTCGCTATCTAGTCGTGTCTATAATAATAAACTGAGTAGTTTCTTCAATAATCTACCACGTTTTTATATGAACATAGGCTGGTTGAGGTGCTGTACATTGAATATATGTATGTAGTGCAGTAAGTCTACTGTGTTATGTTCCACTTGTGCAGGGGGTGAGAGACTAGGGACCCACCAGGGGATTCACTTGTACCCTTGAGCGCCAGTCCGAGCCTGCCTACATACTGTGACACTGTCCGATCACTGCTGCCATTGTCAGACATATAATTTTACAACCCCAATTCCAAAAAAGTTGGGACTCTGTGTAAAATGTAAATAAAAGCAGAATGCAATGATTTGCATATTATAAAGACCCATATTTTCTTCACAATAGATCACAGAACACATATCAGATGTTGAAAGGACCTTTTAACAATTCATGAAAAAACAAACTCCTTTAGAACTTGATGGCGGCAATTTCAAAAAAGTTGTGACAGGGCCATGTCTACCACTGTGTAGCGTTCCCTCTTCTTTTCACAACAGTCTGTAAACATGTGGGAGGTAAGGAGACCAATTGCTGGAGTTTTGGGAGAGGAATGCTGTCCCATTCTTGTCTGATGTAGGATTCTAGCTGTTCAACAGTCCTGGGTCTTCTTTGCCGGATTTTTCATTTTATGATGCGCCAAATGTTTTCTATTAGTGAAAGGTCTTGACTGCAGACAGGTTAGTTCAGTACCCAGACTCTTCTGCTGTGATGGATGCAGTATGTGGTTTAGCATTGTCTTGCTGAAATATGCAAGACCTTCCCTGAAATAGATGTTGTCTGGATGGGAGCATATGTTATTCTAAAAACTCTGTATAGTGTTCTGCATTGATAGTGCCTTTCCAAATGTGTAATCTGCCCACATCATAGGCACTAATGCAACCCCATACCAAAAGACATGCAGGGTGTTGAACTGTGCGCCGATTACAAGTTGGATGGTCCTTCTGTGTTCTTTTGAGTCCACAGAACACAGCATCCGTGGTTTCCAAAAAGGAATTCTGTTTTCCATTTGTCATCAGTCCATTTTAGACTACCTTTGGCCCAGAGAAGGCAACAGCATTTCTGGATCGTATTGACATATGGCTTCTTCTTTGCATGATACAACTTTATCTTGCATTTATGGATTGCACAGTTAACTGTGTTCACAGACAATAATTTATGTAAGTGGGTGCATGCAGTGATTTCTAGTACAGAATCATAACTGTTTTTAATGCAATGCCGATATTGACTGTAATCCTTGTCCCTTGTGCACATTCATTTCTCCAGATTCTCATAATCTTTTGATGATATTATATGCTGTAGATGGTGAGATATTCAAAGTCTCCGTAATGTAACATTGAGGAAAATTTTTCTAGAATTGTTCCACAATTTTTAGACACAGTTTTTATTTGATCAACATCTGGTATGTGTTCTATGATCTATTGTGAATAAAATATGGGTCTATGAAATTTTCATGTCATTGCATTCTGCTTTTACTTACATTTATTTAAATTTTACACAGTGTCCTAACTTTTTTGGAATTGGGGTTGTAATAATAATAATATTTATATAGCAATAACATATTATGCAGCACTTTACAATCAGTGGGTTCATATACAGTAAAAAATCAGACATTACATAGCAACAAACAAGTCAACTATTAAAACAAGAGGAATGAGGGCCCTGCTCACAAGAGCTTACAATCTATGAGGAGATAAGGGTGAGACAAAAGGAAAAAGTGCTTGTTTTGTACAATGGTTCTGCCATCTTAACAAAATTGGTGGAATATATATATATTTAAAGCTGCATGATATATCGCCAGCCGATATCTGTAGTGCTTTTGAGTGCATGGGGTGTATTGGTATTGCTGAATCATAGGATTATTGGTCATGTTCTAAAGAATGAGGCTGAAGGTAGGGGTTCTGGAGAATAGATTAGGGGATGTGATAGTCCACCTAAAAGTATGGACACATCTTGTTGATAAAGGAGATAGGTAACACCCAGTTGTCAACTTGTTCATACATATCCAAGATAAATAACAGAGGAACAATATAATGCATATTTTAGGCACAAAGGTCACTGTCCGGACCACAGCCAGTGAACCCCAAAATGGCTACCAGCATGCCAAAATCACGCCAATGACGCTAGAGTTACCCCTAGTTAGATTTATCACCAGAGCCTGCCGAATGGACTGTGCTTATAGGGACCTAGGTTACATCTGTGGAGCTGATAACAGAAAGCTGGTGCAGGGCACACTAGTGGCAGACCTTCCAGAATGATCAGGGAGGAACAAACGGGAGTAAGCAAGCAGAGTCAAAAACAAGAAAGACAGATACAGTAAATGCAACACACGAGAGGTTAAACCAGAGACAAGCCAGGGTTAATTACCAGAAGATTCAATATAAGCAGGAAGAGCAGCCATAGGGTAAATCCACAAACAAGCCAGAAGTCAGTCTATAGAAAATAGGTAGTAAGTTGCACAGTATAGATCCCTGATACAAAACGATATCACATGCAAGTTAATCTAGAATGAGCAGTCTTAAATCCCCCACCTAGCTTTGGGATTAGACACAGAGTCATAAACCTGGTTGACTTAGTTTCCAGTCCCACTGGCAGATCCAGCAGCTGGGCCTTGGTCGGCAACCCTACGAGCACAGCCCTGTACAGTGGTTTCACTAAGTGAATTCCTGACAGCATAGTTCTAAGAAAAGATGCTCCAGCATTGTTATTTCATAGATAATATGGCTATTTATTAAAACAGATAAGTCAAGGGAGCAGACAGGTGGTCTTTAATATAAGTAAAATGTGTGCAAACAAGTAAAATCCTAACCCTGAATGCCTTTGAAACAGTATATGCACCATAAACCATGCCCTGCAATTGTATTCTGTCAAATTTCAAACTGAGCAGTCTCTTAAAGAAACCTATGCAGAGAATGGGATCCCATGACCTTTCTGTAACTCCCATAAACCTCAGTGGAATGAGATGCACACTAACGCAGAGAACTATCCCAATGTCTCCTTCATTTGCAGCTCCCTGTGCGTATACCATAAACGTAAATAGAATATCCCTTTCATTTTTGTGTGCAGCATGGTAGCTCAGTGCTTACCACCGTTGTCTTAAAGCCCTAAGGTCTAGGTCCAGGTCTGCATGAAGTTTGCATGCTCAGCTCATTTTATATTGGGTTTCCTTTAAGGTTTTCTGCTTTTGTTCCCCTCTCCAAAAACTCACTTCCTATGAAATTGACCTTAACATGTATGTACAGTAGCATGTATAAACTGCAAAATTAGATTTTGAACCCCACTGGGAACAGGGACTGATGTGATTGATGACAATCTCTGTACAGCGCTGCAGAATATGTTGACACACTTTATATGTAATGGCCCATAAAATAAATTGACGATAATGTCGATCACACACATTTAAGCCCTTAGATGCCGTGGACACATTTGAAGGAAGGTTAAAAACCGCTCCCAGCCATGCACCAGCTCTTCCCGGTGAGGATCGGGAGAGCTACAGTGTGTGTGTGCGACAGCCTATGGAGTGCCTCTACATAACTTAGGCACTTTACCGGCGGCCGTGCGACTTGCTTAAATCTATGCCATCTTCCTTTCTGGCGTAGATTTGTCATTTTCCATTTGTCATTTATCTTCAACTCCACGCCTCCTCTTTCCGCCACCAGGGAAAAATTTACTGGTATTGTTGGATCATGTTCTTTAGAACATGATCCATGATCCAACAATACCAATACACCCCATGCACTCAAAAGCACTACGGATATTGGATGGTGATAGCTCATGCAGCTTTATATCTATTCTACTATTTTGTTTAGGCTACTTTCACACTAGCGTTCTTCTTTTCCCGCATACAGTTCCGTGGTCGGGGCCCTATGCCGGAAAAAAGCTGATCAGTCACATCCCCATGCATTCTGAATGGCGAGAAATCCATTCACGATGCATCAGGATGCATCAGTTCAGTCACTGTTAGTCGTTTTGGACGGAGGAAATACCACAGCATGCTGCAGTTTTATCTCCGTCCAAAATGCCAAAACACATGCCGGAATGCCAGATCCGGCATTAATTCCCATTGACTTGCATTAGTGCCGGATCCGGCATTAAAAAATACTGCAACAACGGATCTGGCATTCAGTTCTGCGCATGCACAGACCTCTAAAAATGTGAAAAAAATAAATGCCGGATCTGTTTTGCCATTGTAATGCATTTTTCTGACTGATCAGGCATAAAAATGCCTGATCAGTCAGAAAAGATGACATGCATTTACATACAGTTTGCCAGATCCGGCAGGCAGTTCCAGCGATGGAATCTTCTGCCGCAAGTGTGAAGGTACCCTTAGATGGCAGGACCATTGTACAAAACAAGCACTTTTTTTTCTTTTGTCTCACCCTTTTCTCCTCATAGATTGTAAGCTCTTGTGAGCAGGGCCCTCATTCCTCTTGTTTAACTAGTTGACTTGTTTGCTGCTATGTAATGTCAGTAATTTTGTCTGTACATGAACCCACTGATTGTATAGCGCTGCAGAATATGTTGGTGCTATATAAATAAATATTATTATTATTACAACCCCAATTCCCAAAAAGTTAGGACACTGTGTAAAATGTAAATAAAAGCAGAATGCAATGATATGAAAATTTCACAGAATCATATTTTATTCACAATAGATCATAGAACACATACCAGATGTTAAAAGTGAGACATTTTACCATTTCATGAAAAAACATACCTTTTTAAAATACCTTAATGGCAGCAACACTCAAATGAATCTCAAATAAAAATTGGGACAGAGGGAACAAAAGGCTGGAAAAGTAAGTGGTAATAATAAAAAACAGCTGGAGAAGCAATTTGCAACTAGGTCACATGACTAGACATAAATAAGCATGTTAGAGAGGCAGAATCTCTCAGAAGCAAAGATGGACAGAGGTTTGCCAATCAAATAAAAACAAAAAATTATGGAACAATTGCAGAAATGTTCCTCAATGTAAAATTACGGAGGCTTTGAATATCTCACCAGTACATAATATCATCAAAAGATTATGAGAATCTGGAGATAAGTGACAATGGCAGCAGTGATCAGACAGTGTTACAGTATGTAGGCCGGCTTGGACTAGCCCTGAAGGGTCTAAGTCAATCTCTTGTTACTACCAGCAACCATCAGCTCTTAAACTTTCCGCAGTCTGGTTTCTGTATATGCTATCCAAAAAATGAACTACGACAACCAACACACTTACAAATAATAGGACCAACAGGGAACCGAGAACCTACGGGAAAAGCGGTAAAAAGCGAAGGTTAAATAGGCAGACCAGTTTGTATGTACTTTCTCTGGGTAATTCATAACCGGTCTCCTGACCATTTGATGCTCACTTTGACATTAGGTCCAATCCATACCGTTGGAAGATGATTGTTAATGTGCCAAATAAGGCAGCATTTTATATTACAATCAATGGAATGAAAGATTTTATATGTGTATAATACATAGAAATGTTAGAAGTGCTTCCCCCACTAATGCAAGGCTTAAAAAAATGCACTCAAAAACTATTTTTTTTAAGCGTATAATTCCTGTGACAGTCTAAGCAGCCTTTGCCTAAAATACAGGGTCAAACCTTTCACAAGAAAAACAATAGCGTGGCTGCATCCTGACTTGTGAGCCAAGGGATGTTGTTCTGGTGACTGTCCTGTAAATGGGAGGAAGCGCTGAATATTTCATGAACAATTAAGGTTGGGGTTCATGTCCCCTCAAATAGAGTTCGCAGCCAGCAAGATGCGTATTACAGGAATCTATGAAGAAGAATGGAACTGGGTATTATGCAATCTGACGTTTTTTGAGTCAATGCATTCTAAAATTGTAGGTCACGTCAGAGGTAAATTCCGAGTACAGGCACGTGGTGCTCACATGAACTTAAAGAACTGGAGCTATGCTAAAACTAGATCTCATTCATAATTAAATTCTGTGATGACTGTTAAAAATACACATTAGAGATGAGCGAATCGAAATTTACGAAGTGGAATTTGATCCAAATTTCAGGAAAAATTCGATTTGCACCTTATCCGAATTTCCTCACGATTCGTGGTAATGAATCACATTTTTTCCTAATATGGCTGCTGCACGTACGAGGACATGGAGTAAGGAACTCTGTGAAGGCGGGATCACCCATAATGCCATGCATGCAGCCAATCAGCAGCCAGCCCTGTGATGTCACAGCCCCATAAATAGCGTCAGCCATCTTAGATTCTGTCATTTACCAGTGTACTTAGTGCAGGGAGAGACTTCAGCAGGCGCTAGGGACAGTGTTAGAAAAAACGTAATTGTGCTTAAAAAACGATTTACAAGTGCAGGGAAAGATTATTCAAGGTGTAGGGAAAGGATAGGGAGGAATCATTCTGCAACATTTATGTTGAACAGGGTTCAGTCGGGGAGATGACAGCCTGGGTAATAGGACCAATCCTATTACACCTTGCTGCACTGACTGGGGATCCAAATTGCCATTATACAGCTCTGTGATTCCAGAAAACCTGTCTTATTAGGGTGCAAGTGCTGTTTGATACAGCCATTAACAGGGTTTATTACAAGGAAATATTTCTACGTCTTATTAGCCCTTGTGCGGTGCAGTTATAGGTTCAAAAGCATTTTTTGGCTTGTATTAGTGGGATAAAAAGGGCTTATTAGCCGTTGTGTGGTGAAGTGCTAAAATTACAGCCCTTTTTGTCGTGTATCAGTGGCAAAAGTAAAATATATTTGCCGATCAGCAGTGCAGTTATATGTTCTAGAGCCATTTTTGTCGTGTATTAGTGAAAAAAGAAAAAATATATTTGCCAATCATCGGTGCAGTTATATGTTCTAAAGCCATTTTTGTCGTGTATTAGTGAAAAAAGAAAAAATATATTTGCCGATCAGCGGTGCAGTTATATGTTGTTCTAAAGCCATTTTTGTCGTGTATAAGTGGAAAAAGAAAAAATATATTTGCCATTCAGCGGTGCAGTTATGTTCTAAAGCCCTTTCTTGTGTTTATTAGGGTCCATTCACACGTCCGTGGTGTGTTGCGGATCCGCAATACACCCGGCCAGCACCGACCATAGAAATGCCTATTCTTGTCCACAGCTGTGGACAAGAATAGGACTGTCATGCCCTGCTCTGGTTAAGTGCGGAGGTCTGTCAGGTTGGCAGCACGTGTGTTGTTTTTTGTTTGTTTTGAACTTGGAGTTGAGCTGTATCAGCCTCCCTTCAGGTGCACTGGGTGGGGTCGTTTGTGTGAGTTTAAATCACGCCCATTCCCAGTGTCCTGTGCAGGTTATAGCTTCTATGTTGCTCTGTGGAAAGGCGGATTCGCCATTTCTGCTCTGCTACAAGATAAGTTGGTTTTGGTTTCCTTTTTGTGTACTGTCTTGGCTGTTAGAGAGACACCTGCCTCCTCCAGGACTAGAGGAAGCAGGCTGCCTCTTTCCCCCTTTTCCACGATCTCAGGGACTTTAGGGAATCTTCAGTCTAAGCCTACATGCACACGGCAGTGGTTTTTTGCAGCCTCCGTTCCGTTTTTTTTGCGGATCCGATGGTTTCCCATTCATTTCTATGGATCCGTTAAAAATGCGGATGCCTCTTTCGTTGCCTGTCTGCGTCCGCTGTCCGCATTTCACGTCCGCTAAAAAAATATGGCATGTCCTATTCTTGTCCGCAAAAAACGGTTTGCGGACCCATAGAAGTCAATGGGTCCGCAAAAAATGCGGATGACCAACGGAAGCCATCCGTTTGTCATCCGCATCCATTTTTTTTGCGGATGGTTGCTTGGAAACCAGGGCACTTGTACAGGTACTTTAAGAAACTGGTTCAAGCCTTCCGTTTTTTTTTTGCGGATCCGCAAAAAAAAACGGAAGACACACGGAAACACAACCTACAAAATTTGCGGACGCACGGAAAAGATGTGGATGTGAAAAAAAAGGAAGGCGGACCTGTGATTTGCGGACAGCAAAAAACAACTGTCGTGTGCATGTAGCCTTAGGCACGGGGGCATGTTGATTCCCACTGTTAGGGTCTGAGTTGGTAGGATATTGTTAGGAGGTGACCTTTATCCCCATCTTCTGGCCTAGACGCTTGTTTTGAGGTTTTCTGTATCTTGTATCCTTCCAGCGGTGACATTATAACCCGCCAATACCTAGACTACCATTTCTTTGCAGCTCTGAGATGTAGTCATTTGATGCGTTAGTGGATCGCATGCAGGGATTATCCCTGGAGGTTGCTGATCTGCGTAATTCAGTCACACGTTGTCAAAATGCTCTGGCATCAGGTGCTATTGGAGAAAGTCAAATTTATGGGGAGCCTAGAGTCGCTCTTCCTGATAGATTTTCAGGGGGTGTGGATGATTTTATCCGCTTTAGGGAATAATGCAGGCTGTACTTTCGGTTACGGCCGTCTTCATCTGGCGATGAGAGTCAGAGAGTAGGGATAATCATTTCCTTACTTAAAGGGGACACGCAGTCCTGGGCCTTTTCTCTGCCGACCGGTTCTCTGGCACTTCGGTCGGTGGATGAATTTTTTAAAGACTTGGGATTAATTTATGATGACCCAGATTGGGTCTCAATGTCCGAATCTGTGTTCCGTAATTTGTTACAAGGAGAACATACTGCAGAGGCGTTCTGCGCTGAGTTTAGGAGATGGGCTACGGAGTCTGAGTGGAATGATCACACGCTGCGTAGTCAGTTTTGTCAGCGGTTGTCAGAGAGATTGAAATACGCCATCGCTTTTCATGAGTATGTGGATACGTTGGAAAATGCTATGTCTTTGGCAGTGCGCTTAGATAGACGCATTAGAGAGAGGGATAAGGCCCCTTCAGTGCGAGGGTTTCCTCCCGGTAGTGGTTTTGTCTCACCGGTTCCCCAGGTTAATGTGACATGTTATTCTGGGATAAGGGAGGAGCCCATGCAGCTGGGTCAGGTGTCTTTCCGTTCGGGTAGTAGGAACTTTAGGAGGTTGCATAAGTTATGTTTTTACTGTGGAGCAAGTGGTCATTTTGTTTATGCTTGTCCTTTGGTAAAACCGCAAGTTGATGATAAAGAACCCCAAAGAGGTTTACATAAAGAAAAAAAAAACATCCCTCACTCTTGGTAGTGTTAATGGGGTGCCGGAGCAAGCAGATATGCAATCTCCCTTTAATACCCATTTTCTCCTTCCAGCTATGGTGGCGCTAGACTTAGGGAAATTTAATTTTGAAGTATTTATTGACTGTGGTGCTGGGGTAAACCTTATTGATTTTCTTTTTCTTCAAAATCTGGGCTTAAGTACGTGCACTTTAGAGAGAGAGATTCCGGTGTTCGCAATTGATTCTTCCCCTCTTTCTCAGAGGAGTCTCACTCAGATTGCTCATGGTATTCGGTTATGGGTGGGTGATTTGCATGTTGAAATCATTTCTTGTTTTGTCATGAAGGACTTTCCCGCTTTTATGGTCTTAGGTTTGCTGTGGTTGATTAAACATAACCCTACTATTGATTGGCAGACAAGACAGATCATTGGTTGGAGTGCATTTTGTTCGGACAATTGTGCATCTATCTTAGCTGTGTCTACCTCAGTATCTCTCAGATTTTGCGGATGTCTTTTCGGAGGGTGGGGCTCAGGAGTTGCCTCCTCATCGTGAATATGATTGCTCAGTTAATCTCATCCCGGGGGCTAAGTTGCCAAAGTCTCGGCTGTACAATCTTTCTCAATTCGAAAGAAAGGTCATGCGGAAGTACATTGCCGAGAGTTTGGCAACGGTCATATTGGGCCATCTAAGTCTCCGGTAGCAGTTGGTTTATTCTTTGTAAAGAAAAAGGGTGAATTGCTTAGACCTTGCTTGGATTTCCGGGAATTAAACCTCATTACGGTCCGTGACCCGTATCCCCTTCCTTTGATTTCTGACCTTTTTGATCAAATTGTTGGAGCCAAGGTATTCTTCAAGTTAGATTTAAGAGGGGCCTACAATCTGATCAGAATAAAGGAGGGACATGAGTGTAAAACGGCCTTCAACACGCACAAGGGTCATTTAAAAAATCTGATTATGCCTTTTGGGTTAACGAACGTGCCAGCGGTCTTTTAGCGATTTGTCAATTACATTTTCCATCATTTGGTGGGAAGGTTCATTGTAATTTACTTGGATGACATACTTATTTACTCTCCTGATCTGAAGACCCATCAGGATCACGTGAGACAGGTTTTGTCGATCGTCGGGAGAATAAATGATATGCTAAATTGGAGAAATGTTTGTTTTCTGTTCAGGAGCTTCTGTTTTTGGGATATTTGCTTTCTGACTGGTTTTCGTATGGAAAGGGTCCGGGCGGTTCTGGAAGGGAACCAACCGGAGAATCAGAAAGCTTTGATGAGGCTTTTGGGGTTTACCAATTATTATAGAAAATTTATTTTGAACCACTCTACCATTGTAAAACCGTTAACCAACATGACTAGGAAGGGCGTCGACTTTTTTTTCTGGTCGGGGAAGGCATTGCAGGCCTTTTTGGCTCTGAAGGAATGTTTTGCGTCTGCTCCCATTCTGATGCAGCCTGATGTGTCTCAACCATTCGTGGTGGAGGTCGATGCATCAGAGATGGAGGTTGAAGCAGTGCTGTCGCAGGCTTCATCTCCTGGCAAGTGGCGTCCGTGTGCCTTCTTTTCCAAGAAGCTCTCGGTCACCGAGAGGAATTATGATGTAGGCCATAGGGAATTGCTGGCCATCAAATTGGCCTTTGAGGAATGGCGTCACTGGTTGGAGGGGGCGTCTCATCCCGTTACAGTATATACTGATCATAAGAATTTGGCTTAATTGCAATCCACCAAGCACCTAAATCCTAGACAGGCTAGATGGTCACTGTTCTTTACTAGGTTCAATTTTGTGGTTACTTTTCACCCGGGGGTTAAAAACGTCAAGGCAGATGCTTTGTCTCGTAGTTTTCCTGGGGGAAGTGATTCGGAGGATCCTGCTCCGATTTTGGCTGATGGGGTGGCTTCTGATGCTTTTGCAACCTCCACACTGTCACCGGGTCACTCTGTGGTCTATCTGATGCTGCTGCCACCTCCACACAATGTCACCTTTCAACTCTGTGGTCTCCTAATGCTGCTGCCACCTCCACACTATGACACCTTGCCACTCTGTGGTCTTCTGATGCTGCTGCCACCTCCACACTATGTCACCTTGCCACTCTGTGGTCTCCTCATGCTGCTGCCACCTCCACACTACGTCACACTGCCACTCTGCGGCCTCCTGATTCTGCTGCCACTTCTACGCTGTTATTGTGCCACTCTGTGGCCACCTCCTGATGATGCTGCTGTCGCCACCTTCCAACTTACCACTATGTCATAGGGCCACTCTGTGGACTTCTCATGCTGTTCCCACCCTCACCACTTCATGACTGGGCCACTATTTTGCCCTTCTTCTGATCTGTCAGAAGGAAGGAAAAAGGAGACGCACAACGGATTCTGTTGGTGTAGCAGCTGTAAGGCCTGTAAGTCAGAATTGGCTTATGATTTGTTAGCCAAAAGCAGGAGTAGATACAAAACACAGAAGACATGCAAATATTCCATTCACGTGTCATCTCTGTTTTGGATCCACTCCTGTTTTTCTTTGCCATTATCAATACTGATGGATTACTGACCAAATGCTGACCGAGTGAAGGCAGATGCTCTGTCTGGGGGCTCTACTTGTATAAGCATTTAACCCCTTAAGGACGCATGACGTACCGGTACGTCATGATTCCCGAGTCCTTATGGACCCATGGCGTACCGGTACGTCATATCTTTAAAAGTACATTGCGGCGCTGCAGGGGTTAATCGGAACAGGATGCCTGCTGAAATCATTCAGCAGGCATCCTGTCCCAACAGCGTAACGGCAATCGCAGCAAATTTGCAGCAATTTTCAGCGCTTTCTGCGATCTCTGATCTCCGCAGTCACAGACCGCGGGGATCAGAGACGTAAAAAATGCCCCAAATCTAAATGTCCCTGTGGTGCGGCAGGCGGGCAGTGGGGGAGGCGGGCGGTGCAGCAGGTGGGATCGCGATCCCCCCCTGCCGCCTCTGTATTCTTCCCTGGTGTCTAGTGGTTATAGACGAGGATCAGCACATTGCTGACCCTCTGCTATAAACTGCTGACATCTGTGCCATACAGATGTCAGCAGTTTAACCCCTTCCATACCGCGGTCCGTACGGACAGCTGTATGGCAGGGGTTAACAGGGAGGAAGCTCTCTTCCATCGGGGGCTGCTGTGCCCTTGCAGCCCACGATTATTCATAGGCTTGCAGAGGGAGGGAGCCCCCCTCCCTCCCCATCACCCGCTGCTCTGTTCTGGCAGTCGGTGATGGTTTACATGGCAGCTTGCCATGATGATGTAAGTCTGATCTGACTTCTGCTAAAGGCAGAAGTCTAATCAGACTAAGTGTAAAAGTAAAAATACAGTACAGTACACTATATAGTGTACTGTACTGTATCATACAGACATCAGACCCACTGGATCTTCAAGAACCAAGTGGGCCTAGGTAAAAAAAAGTAAAAAAAGTGAAAAAAACACGTCACTGAATAAAAATGAAAAAAATTTAATATACTACACATATTAGGTATCGCCGCGTCCGTAAAAATCTGCTCTATAAATATATCACATGACCTAACCCCTCACACATATACCGTAAAAAACAAACAAATAAATGGTGTAAGAAAAGCCATTTTTGTCACCTTACATCACAAAAAGTGTAATACCAAGTGATCAAAAAGGCGTATGCCTCCCAAAATAGTACCAATAAAACTGCCATCTCATCCCGCAAAAAATGAGCCCCTATATAGGACAATCACCCAAAAAAATAAAAAAATATGACTCTCAGACTATGGAGACACTAAGGCCCCTTTCACACGGGCGAGTTTTCCGCGCGGGTGCAATGCGTGAGGAGGACGCATTGCACCCGCACTGAATCCGGACCCATTCATTTCTATGGGGCTGTGCACATGAGCGGTGATTTTCACGCATCACTTCTGCGTTGCGTGAAAATCGCAGCATGTTCTATATTCTGCGTTTTTCACGCAACACAGGCCCCATAGAAGTGAATGGGGCTGCGGGAAAATCGCAAGCATCCGCAACCAAGTGCGGATGCGTTGCGATTTTCCTGCATTGTTGCTTAGCAACGGGACCCAATCTCTATTATTTCCCCTTATAACATGGTTATAAGGGGAAATAATAGCATTCTTAATAAAGAATGCATTGTTAAATGATGAGGAAGGGGTTAAAAATAATAAAAGTTAACTTACCTTAGCCACTTGATCGCGTAGACGCGATCTGTCCTCTCTTTCCCTGCATCTATGATCTAAAGGACCTGTGATGACGTCACATCACATGGCCCAATCACATGCTCCATCACTATGGTGATGGAGCATGTGATTGGGCCATGTGATGCTGTGACATCATCACAGGTCCTTTTCCTACAAGCAAGCTAATGGAGAGGATGCCGGGCTTCGCGATCGAATGGAACAGGTATGTTAATATTAGTTTATTATTTTTAACCCATTCAGCACCGGGTTCAACATTAGGAAGATGGCCAAGGGTATTATTTCACATTATAACTATGTTATAATGTGAAATAATACCAGCGGGACAATTTCTGACCCAAACATGCACTTCTGTGAAGAAGTGCAGGTTCGGGTCTGGGTACCAAAAGTGGCGATTTTTCTCCCGCGCGTGCAAAACGCATGACAGCGCTTTGCACTCGCAGGGAAAAATCGCTGCGATTCCCGCAACGCACCCGCACTGTTTGACGGAGTGCACCCGCAACGCCCGTGTGAAAGGGGCCTAAAACATTATTTTTTTTTTCTAAACTGCTGTTATTGTGTTAAAGTAAAATAAATAAAAAAAAGTATACATATAAGGTATCGCCGCGTCCATAAAAACCTGCTCTATAAAAATATCATATGATCTAAACCCTCAGGTAAATACCGTAAAAAAAAAATTAAAACAATAAAAAAAAACATTTTTGTCACCTCACATCTCAAAAACTGCAATAGCAAGCGATCAAAAAGTTCTACCCAAAAAATAGTGCCAATCAAACCGTCATCTCATCCCACAAAAAATGATACCCCACATAGGACAATTGCCCAAAAAAATAAAAAAAATATGGCTCTCAGACTATGGAGACATTAAAACATGATTTTTTTTTTGTTTCAAAAAAATATTATTGTGTAAAACTTAAATAAATTAAAAAAAAGTATACATATTATGTATCGCAGCATCCGTAACAATCTGCTCTATAAAAATTAACACATGACATAACCCGTCAGGTGAACACAGAAAAAAATAATATATAAATACCGTGTCAAAAGTCATTTTTGTCACCTTACATCACAAAAAGTGTAATAGCAAGCGACCAAAATGTCATATGCACCCCAAGATAGTGCTAATCAAACCGTCATCTCAGCCCGCAAAAAATGATCCCCTACATAAGACAGTCGCCCAAAAAATAAAAATTAAAAATATGGCTTTCAGAATGTGGAGATACTAAAAAATATTTTTTTTTTAAAAATGCCTTCCAAAAACCATATGGCGTTTCCTTCATTCTGTGCCCTGTCATGTGCCTGTACAGCAGTTTACTATGATATGGGGTGTTTCTGCAAACTACAGAATCAGGGCAATAAATATAGAGTTTTGTTTGGCTATTAACCCTTGCTTTGTTACTGGAAAAAAATTGATTAAAATGGAAAATTTTCCAAAAAATCCAAATTCTGAAATGTTATCTCCATTTGCCTTATCTGTTGTGGAAAACCTAAAGGATTAACAACGTTTGTAAAATCAGTTTAGAATACATTGAGGGTTGTAGTTTCTAGAATGGGGTCATTTTTGGGTGGTTTCTATTATGTAAGCCTCAAAAAGTGACTTCAGACCTGAACTGGTCCCTAAAAAGTGGGTTTGTGAAAATGTCTGAAAAATTTCAAGATTTGCTTCTAAACTTCTAAGCCTTGTAACATCCCCGAAAAATGAAATGGCATTCCCAAAATGATCGATACATGAAGTAGACATATGGGGAATGTAAATCAATAACTTTTTTTCGGCGGTATTACTATGTATTATAGAAGTAGAGAAATTGAAACTTGGAAAATCGCAAATTTTTCTAAATATTTGGTAGATTTGGTGTTTTTTTTATAAATAAAAATGAAATTTTTTGACTCCATTTTACCACTGTCATGAAGTACAATATGTGACGAAAAAACAATCTCAGAATGGCCTGCATAATTAAAAGCATTTAAAAGTTATCACCACATAAAGTGACACTGGTCAGATTTAAAAAAAATGTCCGGGTCCTTAAGGTGAAATAGGGCCTTAAGGGGTTAATAGAACAGGTTCTGTAGACATCTATGTGGAATCAGCTGACAACGGTGTAAAAGGAGTGTGCTTCTTCTTGGCGCTAACATCGACCTGTAAGGCTGAGTTCATTTGGTCAGTTTTGGCCCCATGACTGCCCAAATAAGTGAAGTGTGCAGTGATTCTAAAAGCGACGCCTGTCATCTGCATGTCATACGGACTCACAGTGTTATTTCACTACCAGAGCAGACTCCCTATGCATGATAGTGCAAGGCACAGTGTTCTATACTACTAAAAAGGTTCTTTGAAGGCAACAAATAGCCGCTTTCTAACGCGATTCGCTGCGAATAAATTTGGATCGAGAAGAATTTTCTAATATAATTTTTGAAAATTTGCTTATCGCTACCCCTCATGGAATACCCATCCTATGTGATGGCAAGGGGTGCCCAGGGTTACAGAAACACTCCATAGAAGTGAATAGGAGCTGCAGAAATAGCATAGCACAGTGACTGCAGTGCTGATACTGTTGAAAAAAGGTATGCCAATGCAAACCTCCCATATGTATACTAAAAGTACACTTTTTTAGTAAAGGTTTGTTCCACAAAAGCCTGTGGTTATGTTTTGTGCACAGTTCATATTTTTTCTGTTGGAAATGCTGATTGCTTTAACACGGTATACAGCGGATCGGATAAGTGCTACTCAAGTGTGGAACAAAATAGAATGGTAGATGTACAATGCTGTCCCAACTCATAAAGTCCTGCTTTCCAAGAATGTTTGTATTCACTGACAACAAACATAACTCTACACAACCCTGAAGAGTGGAAATAAAGTCCATTAGAGCGTTCCAAAAATAACCATGTAAGCTTACTTCAGAACTCCTAGATGCCCCCCCCCCAACAATTTTATCTTCCTCTAGTCTCCCTGTTTTTTCTGATCCACCTTCTCATTACCTCTCCCTAAACTCCCTGAACTCTCCCACTTTTTTCTTCTCTTATGTAAATGATTTTTGTATTTTCACCCATTGGCGGTATATATTTCTTTTAGTAAGAAGCAATATCTTTGAATGAACCTGCATAGAACGAAACCTATAAAGACATCTTCCCCTTCGAAAAGAATAGGAAATCACAAATGAGATCATGAAACCGACCTTTTATTTTATTTTCATAAAGAGTTTTTTTGTGGAAGATAGATTAGATAGATAGATAGTGTGACACAGTGAGAGGTTTGGTGGTAAAAAAACAGGTATTTTCCTCTCAGCCTGTGCTGCTGGGTTGATTGCAGCCAGGTGAGGGCAAATACTGGACTGGATTTTAGGTGCCGGTCCGGGTTTTTTTTGGGTTAATGCCTAGGTGCCTTTAAAAGACAGCTGGGTTTTATGCAAACTCTCTCTCTGTGTTTGGGATCTGAGCCCTGTGCTGGGCTGAAAAGCTGAGACCTGTGTGTCAGAAGAGCAGGCCATTTAAAGACGGTCAGTGGACTTTTTGTGTTGCTGAGCATTCAGCCAGGTGTGAACTAACACCTAGGATTTGAGGTGATTTAACCTGGAAACTGCTGGTGTTCCGTGGAGCTCTCAGGGCTGGAAGCAAGAGCTTGCAAAGAGGCGTGCAGTCTGCCTGGAAGCCTGAGGTTGGACTTTCCTGCGGCTGGGCTGACAGCCAGGTGTGAACACGCACCTAAACCACACAGGTGAATTTGATTCAGTCTTGGACTTTTGTTTTGCCTAAAGTTTTTGCTGTGTGTGAAGTAACACTAAGTGACTGATTTGAGTTTTGTTTGTGCAAGTGTGAAATAAAACACTGTTTGCTGCACTACCTGGACTCTCTTTGCCTCTATACTGCACCCGCACCGCTGTCTACCAGAGCAACTCCCCACATTTGGTGTCGGATGCGGGCAATTGCAGTGAGGCTGGCGGGAAGCCAAAACTTTTGTAGCATTTTTTTTTGGGCACTGTTGTATGTCCTGGATTAAGCCTGCCAAGCTGCAACCACCAACACAGGACAAGATGGAGGAGATGATAAAGCAGCTTGTCCACGCCAACTTAAAGCAACAGCAGGCCATGGATGTCCAACAGCAGGCCATCGCACAACAGCAAAAGAGACATGAAGAAGCCTTACTTGTCCAACAGCAGGCCGTCGCACAACAGCAAAAGAGACATGAAGAAGCCTTACTTGTCCAACAGCAGGCCGTCGCACAGCTGCTAGAGGCTAATCAGCGACAGCAGGACACGAACCAGCGGCTGCTGCAACACGTAATGGTGCTAGAAAAGTCAGGGATGCCTCAGGGAGTGCACGATGCCCGGAAAGCAGTCCGCATAGCCGTTCCCAAGATGACACCGACAGATGATGTTGAAACCTACTTGGCGATGTTCGAAAAGGTGGCCGTGAGAGAGAGACTACCCCGAGACCAGTGGGCAGAGGTCATCGCTCCGTTTCTGGCGTCAGGACCCCAACAGGTATACTTTGATTTACCGGACGACCAAGCGGCAGACTACTCTGTGGTCAAGGGTGAGATCCTGGCGAGACTAGGGGTGAATGTGTTGGTCAGGGCCCAGCGGGTACATCAGTGGGAGTTTAACCCAGCTGAGCCAGCACGACCCCAGTATTACAATTTGCTAAAACTCTTACAAAAATGGCTACCGACTGACGTACTTAGTCCCACTGCTATGCTGGACCGTATTGTAGCTGACAAATTCTGGAGGGCATTGCCACTACCCCTCCAGCGCTGGGTTGGCCAGACATCTCCTACTAGTGCCCTGGAGATGGTGGACCTGGTCGAACGTTATGGGGCTACTGAGGAACTTAAGGGGGGGACTCTGGGGAAGGCAGTAATAAAACCCAAAAAATCCCCTCCCCAGACCCTGCGGCCTGAGCTGAGAAAGACCGCACGGGATGTGCCCTTTGGGGATCAGGACTCTATAATCTGCTGGCGGTGCCAGGAGCCTGGCCATGTACGGGCCAACTGTCCCCTCCTGGGTGAGCCCATGGATGTAAACTTTGGGTATCGACAGTCATTGTATGCCAGAAGGGTCGATGTGTCAGAGGTTATCCATGATGAACATTTGTGTCGGGTGGAGGTGGGAGACACTCCAGTGGCAGCTCTGCTGGATTCGGGGAGTCAGGTGACCCTGGTGAGGGCTTCCCTGGTGCGACCCACAGAGTTTACAGGCCGGAGAGTCGGGGTTTTCAGCATTCATGGAGATTTAAAAGAATACCCCACTGCTCTGTTGTCTGTAAGCACGTGTGTCGGCAGGCAGGTCCATGAGGTGGCTGTAACCACGAGTATGCCCTATGATGTGATAATAGGAAGAGACTTTCCATTGTTCCCAGCCCTGTGGCCGGCCATTGTACATACAGTTCCCAGACATGTAGGAAAACTTCCAGTAGTGAGGCCTAGCCCAGGTGAGGTGTTAGAACCCCAGAAAACCAAGGCAGAGGGACCAACAGTAGGTCCGGTGGTTGAGGAGAAGACAGTCCCCCTAAATAGGATAGGTAGAAAACATAGGAAGGTGGCTCAGCCAGGCCAAAGCCGGACCTGCAATCGAGTGTCTGGGGTCCGTAGCCAAAGGGACCCGGTTTTGGTTGTTGGGCCACCTGTGAACAGTAAGGACAGCGCTAGGGGAAGGGGACCTATAAAATAGCACAGAAAGTTGGAGACCCAAATTACAAGGTACACCAGCCAGGACTGCAAAAGCCGGAGCCGGTCTACCATGTAATTTTACGGAAACCTTGGAAGGTTAGAGAGACTTGTATTGAGAACAACCCGCGGCCGGTTTATCTAGGGAAAGAGATTCCGGTCCCTCTGTCTGCTAACAGGAAGCGGCTGCCACAGATAAAATTACTGGCAGCCTTTCCACTGAACAGACTCGGAGAGCCAAGGAGTTTGTTAGTCGGAACACAGAGGTGTTCTGTGATTTCCCTGAATGCCCTTCCATAACTCACCGTGATATTGTCACTGAGCCCCAGGCAAAAGTCTGGTTAAAGCCGTACCAGGTGCCCGTGGCTCGGCGACAAGCCATCTCTGAAAGAGTGATATGGGGTTGGCTGCAGCCTGTCCCCATCTGGACAAAGAAGGAAAGTCCTGGGTCACCAGAGGGTTCGGGTGACTTCAGAACTTTAGATTTTCAGTGGAACACAGAGCAGGGCAGTTACAGGGAAATGCGAGTGCCTGGTTCTGGGTATACTGTCTGGCGTGTGTTCACCCCTCAGGGTTGAACAAAGGGGGTATGTGACACAGTGAGAGGTTTGGTGGTAAAAAACAGGTATTTTCCTCTCAGCCTGTGCTGCTGGGTTGATTGCAGCCAGGTGAGGGCAAATACTGGACTGGATTTTAGGTGCCGGTCCGGGTTTTTTTTGGGTTAATGCCTAGGTGCCTTTAAAAGACAGCTGGGTTTTATGCAAACTCTCTCTCTGTGTTTGGGATCTGAGCCCTGTGCTGGGCTGAAAAGCTGAGACCTGTGTGTCAGAAGAGCAGGCCATTTAAAGACGGTCAGTGGACTTTTTGTGTTGCTGAGCATTCAGCCAGGTGTGAACTAACACCTAGGATTTGAGGTGATTTAACCTGGAAACTGCTGGTGTTCCGTGGAGCTCTCAGGGCTGGAAGCAAGAGCTTGCAAAGAGGCGTGCAGTCTGCCTGGAAGCCTGAGGTTGGACTTTCCTGCGGCTGGGCTGACAGCTAGGTGTGAACACGCACCTAAACCACACAGGTGAATTTGATTCAGTCTTGGACTTTTGTTTTGCCTAAAGTTTTTGCTGTGTGTGAAGTAACACTAAGTGACTGATTTGAGTTTTGTTTGTGCAAGTGTGAAATAAAACACTGTTTGCTGCACTACCTGGACTCTCTTTGCCTCTATACTGCACCCGCACCGCTGTCTACCAGAGCAACTCCCCACAATAGATAGACAGATAAATAGATAGATAGATAGATAGATAGATAGATAGATACGATAGATTAGATAGATAGATATATTGATTGATAGATAATAAAAGATAGACAGATAGATAGAGATATTGTGGATGGTTACATTGTCTGGACACAATACTATTTATTTATTCATTTTTAAACCTTGAAGCTTTTGAGAACAGTCTGAAACTAAGTGAAACAAATAAGCACAGACGTAATTTGCAAAGAGTCAAGGGGTGAGAAGAATCCTAAAATAGGAACACTTAGTTCCAGTGTGTGCGTACATCACTGTATGCTCTTCTGTCATTTTTAAGCTTGTGAAGCATGAAATATGAAACTGAATTATTATTTTTTTTATCTATTGAATCCTCTTTAATGCAATCACCTGAAAAAAATGCCACGCTTGTTTTTCAATGTCAAAACATATTGATGTTATAACTGAAGCCGGTTAATAGCCCTTTGTATTAATTCTTTGCTAGATTTTACTCACTCTGAAAACCAAACTAAATTCTTTCATTAATTATATCTAATGCATTTATTGTCTACAAAACTATATATTTAGTGTTTTATGTAGCTTTTCAATTATACCAGCATATCAACTAGCCAAACATGATAATGTACAGATCTACATAATGATTTATTTTGCTTTGAACATAGAGCTGAGTGTTTTGTTATGTATCAGGCTGCAA
The DNA here is from genome assembly GCA_033119425.1 of Bufotes viridis. Classification (NCBI taxonomy): domain Eukaryota; kingdom Metazoa; phylum Chordata; class Amphibia; order Anura; family Bufonidae; genus Bufotes; species Bufotes viridis. Next base: position 82,512,301 of record CM065589.1, read on the forward strand.
GGAGCATCATTGGGCTTCACCGAGAGCAAAGTATTTGACCTAAACTAGAGCCAAAAAATCTAAGGTCCGTATACCTACTACTGGGGAGAGCCACTCATTTGGTTGAATGATGGTTTGGCTCTGGACAGAAGATAAGAAGACAATTCTGCCAAAAGAAATATTGTGGGACGATTCCTTCCCCTTTGTCTCCAGATCTGTTCATTCTTTTGATTAAAAAGGATGTACATTAGAGCAGAGCTCCTGAACATAATGTAGACATATTGTACTTTAAAAAGCTACAGTTACGTCCGTATATATTTGGACAGAGACAACATTTTTCAATTTTTTTTTCTGTACATTACCACCATGGATTTTGTACAAAACAATTCCGATACAGTTGAAGTTCAGACTTTTAGTTTTAATTCATTGGGTTGAACAAAATGATTGCATAAAAATGTGAGGAACTAAAGCATTTTTTTAAACTCAATCCCTTCATTTCAGGGGCTCAAAAGTAATTGGACATATTAAATAATTGTGAATAAAATGTTAAATTCTAATACTTGGTTAACACCCCTTTGTCTTGAACTCTTGAACATCACCAGACGCTGTGTTTCCTCCTTTTTAATGCGCTGCCAGGACTTTACTACAGCGGTTTTCAGTTTCTGTGTTTCGTCTTTAACAAGTAAAATGCTCCATTGGGTTCAGATCCGGTGACTGACTCGGCCATTCAAAAATATTCAATTTCTTTGCTTTAATAAACTCCTGGGTTGCTTTGGCTTTATGTTTTGGGTCATTGTCCATCTGTATTATGAAACACTGACCAATCAGTTTGGCTGCATTTGAGCACTTAAAGAGTGAAAAACCAGGGGATTGCCAGGATAGCGCCGTCAGGCCTCATGCACATGAACGTGTGCCGGCCAGGCCCATGCTGCCAATTGTGGCCGGAAAAGCACAGGCACCAATCAGGGGGCCGCCGCATGCGGATCATGGACACATTCACTTGAATGGGGTCCGCATCCGACTGTCCGAACCGCAAAAAAGTAGTGCATGCTTTGTGGTGCGGAGGCACAGACAGAAAACCCACGGAAGCACTATGGAGCGGCTTCTGATCCGTGCCTCCGTTCCGCACCGCATCACCCAGATTGCGGACCCATCCAAGTGAATGGGTCCGCATCCGTGATGCGTGGTGCACATGGCCGGTGCCCGTGTATTGCGGACCCACTGTTTGCGGGCCACAACCAGGCAACAGCTGTGTGCATGTGTGCATGAGCCCTTAAAAATAGCTCAAACCCAAATCTGTTGGTTGACACAGTGGTTCCGTAACACTATTTAGGTCAGAAAACCTTTTAGTTTTTTTTCATCGCCATATTAGAAGAGACATAACTTTTTATTTTTCTATTGATATAGCTGTATGAGGGCTTGTTTTTTTTGCAGGATGAAATGTGTTTTTCAGTGGCACCATTTGAGGTATATATAAGTATATATAACTATTAGGCCCCTTTTACACGAGCGAGTTTTCCATGCGGGTGCAATGCGTGACGTGAACACATTGCACCCGATCTGAATCCGGACCCATTCATTTTAATGAAGCTGTGTACATGGTTTTATTTCACGCATCACTTGTGTGTTGCGTGAAAATCGCAGCATGTTCTATATTCTGCGTTTTTCAAACGCAGGCCCCATAGAAGTGAATGGGGCTGCGTGAAAAACGTGTTATAAACGCAAGTAACTAAGCAACAGTGAATGGATTTAAGACAGGAAGTTCAGTTTCTCAGTGGCTGGCTTCAGGATGTGCAGTGAGAAACGTGTGCTTTGAGAGTCTTCTGCCCTTGCGGAACGAATTAAGCATGTCCAAAGGATCAAAACCTATGGCTAATTGTCCTATGGCTCAAGGCTCATTGTCCTTGTGCAGGAGAGGCCCTGCATTTGGGACAACCGTTCGGGGGAATACCTGGATTGCTCTAAGAAGGACGCCGCATGGGTGCAAGTAGCCCAGGAGGTCTTTTCGGCAATATGGGAGCAAAGTAAAGGCCAAAGTCGACAGAGGTTGGGTATCTAAACATGTGTGATCTATGCTGTCCTCCCTTGCCTAGCACATGGCATCCTCTGAAGTCTAGTATTGTTTTTTCACGAAGTTGATGAAGTTAAGAACCGCTGGCGGAGCTGCCGGGACCAATTCCGGAAGGAGCTAATTCAAGGCCACAGTGGTTTGGCCACTTCCAGAAAAAGGCCCTATATGTATCGAGATCAGCTCATGTTCCTGCGTCCGACCATCAATCAGCGTCCATAAGTTGTTATTAAACAATGACCACTACATGTTTATCTATACACTCTGTATGTTAACTATATTGGTAATAAAATGTTTCACATTGCGTAAATTAGAGATGTCATACTTGGCAACAAAGCCGAATCCTCCTTTCTTTTTCTAAAGTAGGTGAACAACATTCCAAGGGTAATGACATAATTTGCTATGGCCAGCTATGCCACTTCTAATTTCTCTAATGTTTCTACAGGACCACATATGTAATATGTTGGTTATTTAAACAGGACCTGTCATCACTTCTGAATATATGTAGTGTTGTCCCTTTATTATTCCTGCTAGAAGTTGTGGGTGTCTACCTGTACACATAAATATGGCAGCAGTGATTTGATCTAATGAGCCTGTTCAGGTAGACACCCAACTGTTTACAACCCCCCAGTCCCCTTTTATTGAAGGCTAATATCAATTAAATTATAACTTCTAGCAGTAAGGTGATGAGTCTGCACCACAGCACTCAAGCACCTGTGCGGAGCAGACTACATCTGGCCCACCTGCAGAAAGTGTGGAGACATCCACAACATCAACAGCCACGCGTGCCGCTACCTCTGGACAGGGTGTCGTCGCCCCCCCCCCCACCCCACACACACACACACTTTTTCCATAAGCAGCCGGCCCAGAAGACACCCCATACAGGAGGACCATAAGGACCATTTTGCAACAAATCTGGCGCATCATTTGAGGAGTGTGCCACCACACGATCTGCTGAGAACTGCGGCGGCTCTCGGCATTGTTGTGGATGCTACTATTCCTCCTCATGATCCGTCAGACATATTTTTTGCCCTGAAAAATTGGAGAACATATGGGCACATGTCTGGCCCCCAGCGAATTTCCCAGGTTCCACAGGGGCTGCCACAATACCCTACAAGTTGGGATCATTATGGGCCACAAAGTAGGCCATACAGGCAACCGTATGGTGATACTACATATGGCCATCCTGGCCCCTCCGCCTCCCAAGCTGCTACATCCCAGCACTCTGTCCCTCCTTCCCAAAGCACCTACCATGGGTCGCATTTTCAGGTTGCACCAGCTTCACCCAGCCGTTATCTTAATTTGTAATTTGTGATGTCTATTTTTTGCTTATGTTATTTTTTTTTTTAAAGTTTCCTTAGGTACTCTGTGCAAAAATAAACTGAGTTTTATTTTCATTTATTTCCTTGTTTGTGGTCTTTCTTATACACATGAAATAATAAAATTTATTAAGCACAAACAGATAGAACACAATAATTGTACACGTTTCCTATACATTTATAGAACCGAAACACGTTACTATATAAACATGATTTATAAATAAATTACACACATACATATGAATTTAGTTGAATTTAAACTATATTAACCAATTGACTGACTTTTGACTGACTTCATTCGACATTTGCCAATTTTTTAACATATTTTCCAAATAAACTTCCAAACATTTTAATGTCCATTATGCACAGAATAGTCTTAGACAATACAGATGTAGTTTAGTGACATGACACATGTAATGATAGTTATTAGTAATTGATAATGATGCCAACTACTACTTTCTTAATTATGATAGTGACACTGGCATACATTTAATAATAGTGCTTAAATTTATCCTTACAGTAATGAGGTATTAGTACATATTTCACATACCGTGTTTAAAATTAAATTTATTCCTATAAAATTAAAACCTATTACCCAACACACAAACCAACCACACAACCAAAACTCGCCCACAAATTTACCTTTCCACTAATATTGTATGCTAGGGGATTTGATATATGTTGGCAGTAAAGTTGAATGTAGAGGATGGATCCGTTTTTTTTCATGAGAGTGAAAAACGCATGCAATCCGCACGTCACCCGCGGGAAAAACGCAATAACGTGACGCAATCGCATACAAAACTGACAGCACTCGCAAGCAAAATCGCACGATTTTCCCTGAATGCACCCGCAACGCATCCGGACCAAATCTGTGATGCCCGTGTGAAAGAGGCCTTAACGTTTACCGACTTTTCATATTTTGAAGTTTGTGTGAGGGTTTGTGTTGTGGTATTTACTGAATTACGGACAGTAATGTACGACCACATATTGTGTGTTTCTGTAAACGGCAGAGTCAGGGCAATAAAGATACAGTCTTGTTTGGCTGTTAACCCTTGCTTTATTAGTGGAAAAAATGGGTTAAAATGGAAAATTTGCCAATAACTCTTGTGGAGCACCTAACGGGGTAAACAACGTTTGTGAAATCAGTTTTGAATACCTTGAAGGGTGTAGTTTCTAAAATGGGATCATTTTTGGGTGGTTTCTATTATGTAAGCCTCACAAAGTGACTTCAAACCTGAACTGGTACCTAAAAAAATGGGTTTTTGAAAATGTCTTAAAATTTCCAAGATTTGCTTCTAAACTTCTTTTCTTTTCAAAGTTCTTTTTATTATTTATATTAGGAGAACAATTCAATAACAATATGATTATACACATATGTCACATAATAGCAGAGGTAGTCAACATGAGGACAACTTGAGTGAAATCAGAGAGGTAGTACAGCTTTGCAGCGGTTGCTAACCAAAAGGGGGTCACGTCAACTAAACCTCCACGTTGTACAAAGAATAAAATACAGTATGCAACAGATTAGGGTAAGGGGGGACAGAGACAATAGGAGGGGAGGGAAGAGGGGGAGGAGGGAAGAGGGGGAGGAGGGGGGGTGAGGATAGCCGGAACCTGCGAGTAACGTGTAAAGTGATCACGCCTAAAATGATCACATAGAGAAATGACGATATGACGCCCATGGGGTCCAAATTTGATTAAAAATATTGTGTGTCTTCGAGTCCCAACTAGCGAGTTCCTCCAATCGGTATAGGGAATCCACTTTATCTACCCACTGAGTGAGTAAGGGTGGGTGTTTTGCTTTCCAAAACGTAGGTACCAGGATACGTGCGGCGGCTAAGAGGTGTCTCAGCAGCCTTGTTGTAAATGTAGACAGGTTATCTGGGAGCAAATGGAATAAGCAGATCTCAGGGGATGTGGGTAGATGTGTTTTGGTAATAGTGTTGATCTGGGATATAACGTTTGCCCAGTATGGCATAATGCGTGGGCAGGTCCACCACATGTGGTAGTAAGTTCCCAAGTGTTGGCCGCATCGCCAGCAAGAAGGATTATAAGCTGGGTTGTATTTGTGTAAGAGTATCGGCGTCAGATGCCACCTAGTTAGAATTTTATAACCGCTCTCTTGCATTCTTACGCATCGTGACGTCCGCTCGGCATTTCGAATAGGGATTGGATTTCCTTATCTGAAAATTTCTTAGAGAGGTCCTTTTCCCATAATGTAATAAAGGAATGTGTGATGGGTGACAAAGGAGTCGATAATAATTTGCAGAAACTTGAGATAACCTTTTTAGGGGGTTTAGTTTGGGCTAGGGAAGTTTCAAAGGGAGTCAAAGCACGGTGAGGATCCATAGTTTTGAGTAAGGCTCTAAATGAGCATGTTATTTTATTATAGAGCAGTGGGGTAGCAAAGGGCATTTTAGCAGGTTAGACAAGGCCTCTCTAGAAGGTATAGTGCCATCCCTAATGACCGAATCTATGAAGGTGCAATTAGACTTTAAATCTTTAGGTATCGAGGCATTCGATATAGGATCTACGGTGTGAAGTAGGTCCCTGATTTGCAGTAAGGGAGAAGGGAAAGTGGCGCATCTATCACGTAGGAGAGAATCATTCCAAAATGAACTAGTTTCAGAGATTAGTTCGTTAGAGATTGTAAGTTTCGCAATGATCTCTGGGGCAGAGAAACCCAACTGTCTCAAAGGGTAAAGGAGGATATCTTCCTCAATGGATACCCATAGCTTGTGGGCTGGCTTTCTGACCCAATCGAGGATTCTATTTAAATGGACTGCCTGTACAAAAAGGCGGGGTGCCGGCACGTCAATGCCACCATATTTCCGAGGCAATTGAAGAGTCGAGTATTTAATTCTAGGTTTCTTCCCATTCCATATGTATTTAGAGAAAATCTTATTCAATTGAGCGTAGAAACTACCAGGGATATGTATTGGGAGGGCCTGGAGTAGATAAGTCACTTTGGGCCATATAAGACACTTTGCAATATTTTTCCGTCCAAACCATGAAATGTAAGGAGTAGGCCAGTTTTTAAGGATGTTTGAGATATCTGTCAGAAGGGGAATAAAATTATTTTTGTATAGGGCTCGTATGTCCGGGGAGATATTTATTCCAAGGAATTTAATGCAGGGTCGCGTCCAATCAAAAGGAGAGTCTGCCGCAAGACGGGAGGCTGTCGGGGCAGGAAGGGAGATACTGAGAGCTTGTGATTTACTCATATTCACCTTAAAATTTGAAATAACACCAAATGAGTTGAAAATATTGGTAATAGCCGGTAAGGCAGTAGCCGGATTTGTTATTAATAACAAGAGGTCGTCAGCGTATGCTGCCACCTTGTGCTCCCTACCTCCGCATGATATCCCGGAAATGTCGGGTTCTCGCCTCAGTCTCTGTAATAGTGTCTCCATCGTTATCACGAAGAGTAACGGGAGAGAGGACATCCCTGTCTGGTTCCGTTTGAGATAGGGAACACCGCGACAGCACTCCGTTGATAAGCACTCTCGCAGTAGGGCGTTCGTACATAGCAAATATAGCACGTATAAAAGGGGCGGGTATGCCAAAGGCGAGTAAAGAAGCTTCAAGGTATCCCCAGTCCACTCCTATCGAACGCCTTTTCGGCGTCAGTACTAAGGAGCAAAAGAGGGGTTTTGAGTGTTGAGCGTGACAGATCAGTTGTAGTACTCTATAAATATTGTCTTTCCCTTCCCTGCCTGTCACAAAACCGACTTGATCCGGCTCTATCAAAGATGGCAGAAGGGCCTGTAGTCTACGAGCAATGATTTTAGCGAAGGTTTTAAGATCAAAATTAAGGAGTGAAATAGGGCGGTAGTTGCTGCATAAACTAGGGTCTTTCCCTTCTTTATGTATGACCGTAATTTGGGCCATCAAAGTTTGTTCGTGAAAGGGAATGCCGGACAAAGCGGAGTTGTAGAGTTTAGTTAAATAAGGTGAGAGAGTATCCAGACAAGAGAGGTAATAGTGTGCAGTCAGGCCATCAGGGCCTGGGCTTTTGTTCTTGGGGAGGACGTAATAGCCTCCTTGATCTCGGTCGGAGATATAGGAGAGCATAAATTGTGGGATTGTGTTGGCGATATTTGCGGTAAATCTAGAGAGGCCAAGAATTCAGAAATCAATTCAGATTTAGGCTTACCTGAGGGGGTTTGTGAGGGGCTAAGGTTATACAAATCCCTATAGAACGCGCTAAATTCACGGGCTATGTCCATGGTTTTATGAAAATTCAAATTGTTTGGGCCTTTGAGATTGGTGATGAAGGACCTAGCTTTCCTTTGTTTGATTTGAGCCAACATAAACCTGGTAGGTTTGTCTCCGTGCGCATAATGTTTGAATTGGGCTGATAAATAAGCTTTAGCCGAGGACAGGTTAAGCAGGTTCTTTAGCTCATTACGTAGTATAGTCAGTTCTTCTAAATGGGAAGCTAGAAGGGATCTCTTGTGCAGTCTCTCTAGGCGAGAAATTTTAGATTGTAGGTCAGCTAATTTTTGTGACCTAATTTTCCGGACATAAGCAGAAAGAGAAATAAGCTCTCCTCTGACATATGCTTTATGCGTTTCCCAAAGCGTCTGCACCGAGACTTCTCCATTATCATTCCGATTGAAGAACTCAGATAGGCGCGCATTTATCCTCTCTATGTTTTTGGGGATTTTAAAAGCAGGTCATTCAATCGCCAGCATTTATTCGGAGTGGGGGTATGGGGCAGTTCATAGACCATTTCTACTATAGAGTGGTCTGAAAGGACTTGAGACAGGATTGAGGCTGATTGGCAATATTGGACATGCGTGGTCGGGAGAAATAGATAGTCTAGTCTGCTATATGAGTTATGTGGATTTGAATAAAATGTATAGTCTTTGACGGATGGATGTATCGTTCTCCACACATCGGATAAATGCATAGACTGGAGTGTACGTATCAATCTTGCTAGGGATTTAACACTTATGGAGGAGCGGCCTATAGATGTATCTATAATAGGGTTCAGTGTGACATTAAAGTCACCTCCTAATATTAAGGTACCTTCCGTAAAGGACGAAAGTTTCCTCATGGCTGTTCTAATCCAGGGGACCTGCCCTATATTAGGGGCATAGATATTCCCGATGGTAAACACAGTAGTGCCAATATGACCTTTAATGAAAATGTAGCGTCCCTCATGGTCGACACATTTATCAGTCAGTGTGAAGTTAACATGTCTGCTGAAGCCGACACATACCCCTTTGGAGGCTTTGGAGTCAGAACCTGAGTGAAACCATTGGGTATAAAATGTATGTTTAAAAGTTGGGATCTTTTGTTTCTGAAAGTGCGTCTCCTGAAGAAGACAAATGTCAGCTTTGTGCTTCTTGAGGAGATTCAGTACCTGAGATCTCTTTGAGGGAGAGTTGAGCCCATGAACATTGTACGTAACAATTTTAATACTTGCCATAATGACGTAGTATTAGCAAGATTCTACGTTCTGTAAGGTTCGCGGCATAGGGTGTTGTATCAGGAACCGGTGGGGAGAGGAGAGGGGGAGGATAAGTGGAAACTGAGGGAAGAGACAAAAACAGTTAAACACAGGTATCAACAGTGAAAAGCATAGCACGTTAACACGTAATGTAGGCGAATCACTCATTGTAGCACACTAAGGTTAATGCGTCAGCAGTTGAATTGGCTAGATAATGCACACGTGCTACAGTAAATAAAACCGTAACTAGAACCGTAATAAGACAAAAGCCCTATTTAAGTATAGAGGCAAGAATGAGTCGGCCCTGAGGCCCAACCTATATAATAAACTAACGCATGGTTATGAAGATAGGAAATAAGCTTCAATAGAGGTGGACATAATAGTCATACAGAGTAAGATGGAAAGAAAAGAGAAGAAAGGGGAGGAATAGGTTAAAAATAATGGGAAGGGAAAGTATATGAAAAGTGCGAGGAAGGACGGAGGGAATAAAGAAAAAGAGGGTGTTGAAGAAGAGGAAGATGGCGTAGCAATAGGGGGAGGAGGAAAGGGTATAAGCAGGGGGGAAAAGGGGGAGGAGGGGGAGAGGGGAAGAGAAAAGCGGATAAAATATAGGAGCGAGAGAAAGACTCTCTATCAATAGGGTGGAGCAACAATCAGAGAAATATAGAGCACCAATCAGAGATATTTAGGTACACAACCATTTAAGGCGTAAAGAAACGGATCAATACTAATGGAAACATGGATGTTCCGGGATCAGGAGTCCTCCGGGATGATGTTCTTTGGCGCGAGCTTGCCAGTCTTCCTCTTGGACTTGGGGGTGCGACCAGGAGCCACTTCTTCCCAGGGCGTGGGAGGTACAATTTGCGGGAGAGAGTCCAAGTCCTTGACCACCGCCCAGTCCGAATTTGCAGATCTGGAAGATCCAAGGCATTGTAGACTCCAGGGAGGTCCGCTGTAGTACGAATCAGGAACCTTCTCCCTCCAGACGTGAAGGCCAAGCCGAACGGGAACTGCCAACTGTATTGTATTCCCTTGGAGCGAAGGGCCAAGGTCAATGGCCTAAGGGTTCTTCTCTTTTGTAGTGTTTGCGCGAAAGATCCTGATAAATATGGATCTGGGCGTCTTCATATGTAGTTTGCGAGGACGACCTAGAAAGCCGTAAGATGTCTTCTTTAACAGTGAAATGTAATAGACGGCAGATGACATCTCTAGGTGGTTCAGAGTCTTTGGGTTTGCGCCTCAGAGCTCTATGTATTCGCTCAATAACTATCTCTCCAGGGTAGGATTCACCTAATATTTTGTGGAAAATATCTGTGACAGTTGAGAGAAGAGCGGAATTATCTACGGATTCTGGGAGGCCTCTTAGACGAAGATTATTCCTGCGACCTCTGTTCTCCTGGTCTTCCATAGCATCAAATGCTACGTTAAGATAGTTCTGGCAGGAAGTAAAGCTGGAGGTTAGGGCAGTAGTATAGTTGCAAAAAGAGGTTTGGGTAGTCTCTAGCTGTTCCACTCTAGAGCCCAGATGTTTTATATCGTGTTTGATGTCCTGCAAGTCCTTGGAGATGGGATCCAGGGCTTTGGAAAGGGCACTCTCCAGCGACTTTTGTAGAAAGGAGCGGGAGACTGGTAGCGTATCATGGTGTGAGACCAGCTCACTGTCAGTGTCAGCTCCAGTATCCAGATTAGCAGCTGGAAGGATTTCTTTAGAGGGGGTAGTCACTTTAAGGTGGGGGTTCTTTTTCTTCATGTATTTATCGCAGACTAGTTAAAGTCCAGAAAAAATTTGAGCTAAGCTCTGGAAAAACTGCAGGTGTCTGCCAGGAAGGTGCAGTTGGGGGAGAAGGTGCGTATGTATGATCCGATTGTAGACAGGATATCGTCCATAAAAATTAGAGCGTGGCTCTCGTGGGTAGATGTATGGCACCAACTAAGAGAAAAGAGGGGGAACTTGGAGGACGTGGCGATATGGGCCCAATGGCGGCTGAGATGGCAGTGTACCAGGAGGCAGGTGTTAAGCCAAAGTCTAAAGGCAGGAGGACCAGTGCTGCCGATCAATGGAGAAGGACGGTGTGCGGCCAGCGGTACTCACACTGAGGCAGAGAGGTCGGTCGACGCCACACTCCGGGGCTTGCCGGCAAAATCGCGGAGCGCGAGGTGCTACGGTAGGCCGCAGGCTAGGTGGAAGCTCCGGTGGTTTGTCGCGTGCGGAGACGGTCTCGGTGCGGCACCGTCGGACAAAATCGGGTCCAGCCGGGTCGGAAGAAGCCCCAGAGAGAGGTAGGTGATCTTCACCGCTGCCCAGATGGAAGGGAGGAGCTGCAGCGTGTGGCGAGGAAGGCCGCAGTAGTCCGCGCCGGGTGCAGGAGTAGGCCTCTCTAGGAGATGAATGTTGTGCGGACTCCGACGGACAGAGTTCTAGTCCAACAGGGTCCCAGGCCACTCAGCAATATCCCGTGGGTACTTTCAAAGGTCTTTGTAAGCTTTGGGGCCACCAATGGCTAAGGATTGGCTGGTTAACTCAGAGAGCTCTCTGAGACACGTCTTAGCAGCTCGGCGGTTAGCCACGCCCCATTGCTTCTAAACTTCTAAACCTTGTAACGTCCCCCAAAAATAAAATGGCATTCCCAAAATGATCCAGACATGAAGTAGACATATGGGGTATGTAAATTCTTAACTATTTTTGAAGGTATTACTATGTATTCTAGAAACCAAAAACGTAGCTAAAAAATAGCCAAACCACACATATAATGTAATAATAACATTATTTATTTTACCACAAAGTGTTAAATACATAATTGTCACATTTAACAAATATTAGCAGCATAGCAGATAAAGTGCAATGGCAGGAATAAAAAGGGTCTCTCAACCTCCCCCTCCCCCAAACGAGCTGGCATACACAAAATAAACACTTGGAGATAGTTAGAGTTGTACACTCTCACCATACAGACTCACAAGACTTATGTAGCGTGTGCATTAAATAAGCCAGAACTACAAATATTGTCACATCCTCACAAATTGTAAATAGCAATATAGAATATCTAGCAAAATGCCACCAATATAATGCTGTGCCTATATGTACCTACACCTGCGTATACGCCCCCTGAGGAAGCTCGGCGAAACGCGCGTTGGGTTGCAGGTCTTCTCCTTCTCGTTCCCGTGTTGTCACTCCGGTATTAAGATCCAGCACTATTTGTCGGTATGTAATATGCAGGTGTACTCCAATTTACAGTAAGGCCATGACCCGGAAACGATTTGAGTCAATTAGGAAATTCCTACACTACAACGACAATGCACAGTGCCCACCCCAAAAACGACCCGACATTTGACTGTCTGTTCAAGGTTAGGCCTGTCATTGACCACTTTAACACCAAGTTTGCTGAGGTGTACAACCCAAATAAAAATGTCAGTGTAGATAAGTCCCTATTACTTTTCAAAGGGAGGATTAGATTCCTGCAGTACCTGCATAGCAAACTGGCAAGGTATGGCATAAAGATATACAAATTTTGTGAGAGTAACTACGGGTACACTCACAAGTTCCGCATTTACGAAGGGAAAGATTCCCGGATAGAACCCCCAGAATGCCCCCCCCACCCTCGGAGTTAGTGGGAAGATCGTGTGGGACTTACTTCGCCCACTGCTGGATAAGGGTTACCACCTTTATGTGGATAACTATTATACCAGCATACCCGTACTCATGTCCCTAACTGCCAAAGGTAATGTGGCTTGCGGCGCCGACACAGTGCGCAAAAATCTGAAAGGCCTCCCGAGATCAGTGGTAGGGCAACCAGTGAGAATGGGTGATAGTAGGGCTCTCCTCCATGAGAACATGCTGGTGGTTAAGTACAACGACAAGAGGGAGGTCCTTGTACTGACCACCATTCACACTAACACCAGCTCCCCTGCTCCTGTATGATGTACAACAACCACTACCCCCAAACCAGTTTGTATCCTGGACTACAACAGGCACATGGGAGGAGTGGATCTTTCAGATCAACTTATGAAGCCCTACAGTGCCACACGAAAAACGAAAGTGTGGTACAAAAAGCTAGCCGTACACATTGTACAGATGGCAATGTGCAATGCATACGTGCTATTTCAATCTGCAGGCCACACAGAAACTTTCCTTCAGTTCCAAGAGGTGGAAATCAAGGTCCTAATTTTTCAAAGCCAGGCCGGTGAGGGTCCCAGTACTTCTGGAAGTCATGGTGTCCATGTTGTACCAGGGCAACACTTTCCAGGTCTTACAAAAGGGGGATAAGAAAAGACACCATTAACCACTGCAAACCTGCCCTGAAAAACCTGGCCTATGCATGCAGGACTGTTTTAAAATCTACAACTCATACATTGAGTATTAATTTAATTTCATCCATGATGTACCCTGTAGTTTTACCACCTTATATCTCTGATTTAGTCCACATAGCTTACAAATCCACTTTTCACCAACCACTACATATTCATTTCTGTGAAACACCTGTTAGGTCAAAAGTACCCTTTCTACCACTTAAAATGTTTGTACAGGGGTGCACTTTCCAAAATGGGGTCACTTCTTGGGGTTTTAAATTTCTGGGGACCTCAGGAATTTTTTTTATGCGACATGTCACCTAAAATCCATGTCTGCCAATTCAGGCCTGCCAGCAAAATCCATATTTTGCTGTTTGCCTCCTGTGCGCCCATACAGCAGGCGACAAGCACATATGGGGTGTTTCCTGGATGGGGAGAAAATGGGGAACACATACTGGGGTGCATTTTCTCCTTTAACTCCTTGTGAAAGAGAAAAATTGGGGTCTGCTAGGGGCATACATAGAAATCACTGTACCCCATGGCAAGAATCTGAATTGGGCCCCTTGAGTGACCCATCGCACCCCTTCGGGTAAGTGCACATCTACTGCAGAGGTTCCAGCAGAAGCCTCTGTTGCAGATTCTGGCAAAAACAAAGGGCAAAACAATCTTGAATGACCCCATTATTGTGAATAGGACCTGGCAGGAGCCAGCAGTGTTTGGAATATGCTGGATCTGGCAATTCTAGTATTCTGCTGGTATACTAGAACAGAATACTAAAATCTGATTACCTAGCCTTACCCAATGAATTGAGCCTGTCGCTGCTACTTTTTATATAGCGTGTCATGCATCCCCCATGGACTGTGCCTGCTCCTGCTTCACCTCCTCCCCATTGCTGACTTACTGTTTGTGCTGCTGGCAGAGGCAGTCAGGGCCTGGGGCAGATCTTCACGGAGCTGGTCTGGAGTTTGGACTGGTGACACTGCTGGATCAGGTCAGGTCCGGACTGGTCAGTTATGTCACAGTGCGACATGTGCTGGCAGAGGAACAGGACAGGACAGGCACATTTTACAAAGTGCAGACACAGATAAGTAAATAATTTCAGCCAGTCACAACTGATGTTTCTCTGACTGCTGCAGAACATCCTAACACACACCTCAGCTGCTGCAGAACCTCCTAATACACACCTGAGCTGCTGCAGAGCCTCAAAATACACACCTGAGCTGCTTCAGAATCTCCTAATATACACCTCAGCTGCTGCAGAACCTCCTAACACACCTTAGCTGCTGCAGAACATCATAATTATAGATGAGCGAATTGAAGTTGACGAAGTGGAATTCGATACAAATTTCAGGAAAAATTAAATTCGCACCGAAGCCGAGTTTCCTCACGCTTCGTGGTAATGAATCACATTTTTTCCTAAAATGGCTGCTGCACGTGTGAGGACATGGAGAAAGGAACTCTGGGAAAGCGGGATCACCCATAATGCATTGCATGCAGCCAAACAGCAGCCAGCCAGCCCTGTGACGTCACAGCCCTATAAATAGCAGCAGCCATCTTACAATCCTACAATCTGCCATTTACAAGCGTACTTAGTGTAGGGAGGGACGTGTCTGCAGGTGCTAGGGACAGTGATGGGAAAGACTGGATTGTGGTGAAAAACCGTAATTAGTCTTACCGGTAATTACATTTCCTTGAATCCACCATGGCGGCCACATTGAGAGATTGACCCTTGACCTCTGTAGGGGCAGGAACACATGAAGAGAGTTTAAATTCCCCACACCCCTCTACCCCCTCAGTCTTTAACAAATTACCAAGGAAGGTGAATCAACAAAGAACAGGATATTGCTTCATACCAAATAAACAGCAAACAAAAAGGATTACCTTCTCTGTTTTTTTTTTTTTCTTGGGATGGGATTAGTATGGGCTGTCATGGTGGATTCAACGAAACGGAATTACCGGTAAGACTAATTACAGTTTTTCCACCTCATCCACCATGACAGCCACAATGAGAACTAACAAATAACTAAGTGGGGTGAGATATCGCCTGAAGGACCTTCCGGCCAAATTGAATCTCCTTAGAATCAGGAAGACTAAGGCGATAGTGTTTAACGAAAGTATTTACACTCGACCATGTTGCGGCCTTACAGATCTGATCTAGAGAAACACCCCCTTTCTCTGTCCAAGAGATGGCCGTGGCTCTAGTAGAATGAGCTCTAACAACCCCAATGCAGACTTGTTCTGAGTAGAATAACAGCACTTGATAGTGGATTTAATCCCCCTAGCTATGGATGATCTTTGTAAGTTTCTTCCCTTTATTTTTCCCTGAGAATTGGACTCGTCCTTCCTGAATTCTCGTCTAGCTTCAAGATACTGAATGACCGTATCTCTAACGTCTAAGCTACTCATCTTGTCTTCCTCGCCCTTTTTATGGTGTTTGGGGACGGAAGGCAAGAAAATCTCCTGGTCACGGTGGAAGGAAGAGACCAATTTAGGTAAGAACCACGGATCTAGTTTCAGACGAATATGGTCCTCCAGAATCTGAGGATATGGTTCTCTACAAGAGAGGGCCTGTAACTCCCTGATACGTCTGGCAGAAGTTATAGCTATTAGGAAGGCTGTTTTTAGGGAAAGATGTTTTATCGAAATATTTGACAATGGAACAAAGGGTGGTTTTGTTAATCCCTCGAGAACCGTGTTCAAATCCCATGTGGGAGCTCTGGACCTTAAGGTGGGTCTCAATCTAATCGCTGCCCTGATGAATCTCCTTACCCACCTATGTTCAGCTAGACTAGTATCATAAAAAGTGCTCAGAGCAGATATCTGCACCTTAAGAGTACTGCGTCTTAGCCCTAACGCCAGACTGCTCTGTAAGAAATCTAAGATTTTGCCAATAGGGGGAGAGGTGGTATCAGGGTGGTCATCTCCCAACCAGAAACAAAATCTCTTCCAAATTTTTAGGTAAATGGAAGAAGTAATCTTCTTTCTAATAGCTTTAAGTGTGAGGATCACTTTCTTAGAAAGGCCCCCTCTTTTCAATGTTTCACTCTCAGGATCCATACAGCTAGCCTGAATATTTTAGGGTCTGGATGTAATAGGGGACCCTGGACAAGTATATCCCTCTGGAAAGGAATTTCCCATGGATACTCCAGCGCTAGTTGTTTTAGGATAGGAAACCAGATTCTCTTGGCCCATAGAGGAGTTATTAGGATTATCATAGCAGATTCTCCTAGGATCTTCTGAATAACCCGTGGTATTAGGGGTATTGGTGGGAATGCATATACCAGTCTCCAATTCCAGCTTATTGAAAGCGCATCTACCGCCCAAGGTCTGTCCCTTGGATCTAGGGAACAGAAGAGATCTACTTGTGCATTTTCTTTGGAAGCAAAAAGGTCTATTTCAGGGCGATCCCATCTGGAGGTTATTTCTCGGAAGATGCTCTTGTTTAGAGACCATTCTCCTGCGTCTATACTTCTTCTGCTTAGGTAATCTACCTCAACGTTTTCGGAACCCTTCAAGTGGACTGCAGATAGCGAAAGGGAATTTCTTTCTGCCCAAGAAAAAAAAATTCTTTCCACTTCTCCTAGGGGGTTGGATTTTGTTCCCCCCTGGTGTTTCAGATATGCTACCGTTGTTATGTTGTCGGACAGGAACTTTAAATGATGACCTTTTAGCAGCCACTCTCCTTCCTTTAGAGTCTTGAAGACAGCGTATAGTTCTCTGAAGTTGGAAGAACTTCCCCTTATATCTTCTGGCCAGGTACCCTGAAATAAATGGTCTCCAATTTTCGCGCCCCAGCCCAAGGCTCTGGCGTCCGTTATCACTTGTATCTCTGGTTGATATAACCAGTTTCTTTTGAGCTTCCACCAATCGAGATCGGTATTCACCCTTTGTGGTATCGGGATCTTCCTGTTCAAATCCGTCTGTTTTCCATTCCATTCTCTCAGGATCCAACCTTGTGTTATTCTTGAGTGGGCCTGGCTCCAAGGGACTGAAATTAAACAAGCGGTTAGATTTCCCAATAGACTCATTGCCTCTCGGAGCATTTGCGTGATCTTTGGAACCCCAATATCTTTTTTACAAGGCTCTGCACCTTGTCCTGTGGTAGGAAGGTTTTTTGCAAGTCCGCATCTAACTCTACTCCTAGGATTTTTATCCTCTTGGATGTAGTGAGGAAAGATTTCTTACTGTTTATGATCCATCCCAGTTTTGAAAGAACTTCTAAGAATCTTTGAATTGCCCTTAGGTATTCCTCCACTGACCTAACGATAATCAGGAAGTCGTTGAGGTAGAGGATAATAGTTACACCTTCCCGGCGAAGGTAAGCGACCATTTCTACTACTTGCTTTATAAATGTTCTGGGTGTGAAGGAGATGCCGAACGGGAGTGCAACGTACTGGAAATGGTGAATGATACCTTTTGGATCTTTTAGCGCAAATCGTAGATATTTCTGTGAGAGCTGGTTGATAGGAATATAATAGGCGTCTTTGAGGTCTATTGATAACATGAACGCGCCTGTTTGAATAAGTGGGATTGTGGATGAGATGGATTCCATTTTGAATTTTCTGTACAGGATGGATCTGTTCAGTGGTTTTAGATTTATTATGGTCCGGAGGGACTGGTCGGGCTTCATTACTAGGAAAAGGATTGAGTAGAAACCTTCTCCCTTTTCTGAATCTGGGACCCTCCGGATTACACCCGAGCCTAGAAGTTCCTGAACTCCCTACCATATCCTGGGTAATTCTGACCTGTTTTGTGATGAGATTCGGAATCTTTTGGGGGGAACTGACGAGAATTCTATTTTGTACCCCTGAGCGATGATGTTTAGTGCCCAGGAATTTGATGTGATCTGTCTCCAAGGAGACAGAAATCTCATCAGTCTGCCCTCTACTCTTGAGTCATTGTTGCTTAGATTGTCTGTTTTGATAGTTGAGGATGAAGCCTATTCCTCTTCCGCCTTTGGGGTAGCTCCATCTGCCGGATTTCCCTTTTCCACTATAAGATCTCTGATGGGGTTGAAACTGCCGAAAGGGTCTTTTCTTTGGATCCTTATCCTCTGGAAAGCCTTTTTTCTTATCAGCGGCTTTCTCCAATATCTTGTCTAGAGTAGGGCCAAATACAAACTCTCCTGAAAAAGGAATCGAGCAAAGTTTAGATTTAGAAGCCTGGTCACCGGACCAGGCTTTCATCCATAGGGCCCTACGGGCGGCATTTGAGAGAGCCGCCTTTTTGGTGAAGAAACAAATTGATTCTGCAGAGGCATCAGCTAGGAAGTCTGTAACGGATCGGAGCAGCGGAATTGAGTCTCTAACCTCCTCTCTAAGGGTTTTGTTTTTAAGGTGCTCATCTAGTTCACCTAGCCAGATGTACATGGCTCTAGCCACGGATTCAAACTCTCTTCATGTGTTCCTGCCCCTACAGAGGTCAAGGGTCAATCTCTCATTGTGGCCGACATGGTGGATGAGGTAGAAAAAACGATTTATAAGTGCAGGGAAAGGATAGGGAGGAATCGTTCCAGAGCATTTATAACAGGGTTCTGTAGGGGAGATTACAAACTGGGTAATAGGAACAATCCTATTACACCTTGGTGCACTGACTGGGGATCCAAATTGTCATTATGCAGCTCTGTCATTCTAGCAAACCGTTCTTGTTATTGTTATTGGGGTGCATTGGGGTCTTATTTGCCCTTGTGCGGTGCAGTGATATATTCTAAAGCCCAGTTTGCCGTGTATTAGTGGCAAAATAAAAATATATTCGCCGTTCTGCATTGCACTTATCTGTTGAAAAGCCTTGTGTGTTGTGTAAAAGTAAAAAAAAATTAGGGCCTAATCGCAGTTCTTAGTTGCAGTGATATATTCAAAGGCTCAGTTTACCGTGTATTAGTGGCAAAATAAAAATATACTCGCCGTTCATCGTTGCACTTATCTGTTGAAAAGCCTTTTGAGGCCTTTTGAGCTGTGGAAAAGTGGAAAAAAATTAGGGCCTAATTGCCGTTCTGCGGTGCAGTGATATATTCTTAAGCCCAGTTTGCCGTGTATTAGTGGCAAAATACAAATATATTCACCGTTCAGGTTGCACTTATCTGTTGAAAAGCCTTTTGTGTTGTGTAAAAGTAGAAAAAAATTAGGGCCTTATTGCCGTTCTGGGTTGCAGTGATATATTCAAAGGCCCAGTTTAACATGTATTAGTGGCAAAATAAAAATATATTCGCTGTTCAGCGTTACACTTGTCTGTTGAAAAGCCTTTTGTGTTGTGTAAAAGTAGAAAAAATGAGGGCCACACTGTCATTGTGCCACTCTGTGGTCTCCTTATGCTGCTGCCACCTCCACACTATGTCACTTTGCCACTCTTTGGCCTCCTGATGCTGCTGCCGCCACCTCCACGCTATCATTGTGCCACTCTGTGGCCTCCTGATGCTGCTGATGCCACCTCCACACTGTAATTGTGCCACTCTGTGGCCTCCTCATGCTGCTTCCACCTCACCTCTATGTCATAGGGCCACTCTGTGGACTTTTCATGCTGTTCTCACCATCTTCACTCCATGACTGGGCCATTATTTTGCCTTTCGGCCTGGCTGACATCATCATTTATTCGACCCTTCTTCTGATCTGTCAGAAGGAAGGAAAAATGAGATGCACAACAGATCCTGTCTGTATAGCAGCTGTAAGGCCTGTATGGTCCCATCAGAATTGGCTTGTGATTTGGCAGCCAAAAGCAGGAGTGGATACAAAACACAGAAGAGATGTAAATATTCAATTCACGTGTCATCTCTGTTTTGGATCCACTCCAGTTTTTTTTTTGCATTAGCAATACTGATGGATTACTGACCAAATGCTGACCGAGTGAAGGCAGATGCTCAACAGACAGCATTCGTCTTTTGGGGGTTATTGTTCTGACGGATCAGAGGAAGCGCAAAATAATCAGTGACGCCAACACAAACTTACTGCTGACACCCTCTCCACTCTGACGGGGAGCTCCACTTGTATAAGTGTTTAATAGAACAGATTCTGTAGACATCTATGTGGAATCAGCTGACGACGGTGTAAAAGGAGTGCCCTTCTTCTTGACGCTAACATTTACCTGTAAGGCTACATGCACACGACTGTATGTGTTTTCCGCATCCATTTTTTTTTTTGCTGATCCGGTAATTTTGCGGATCCATTGTAATAATGCCTATCCTTGCCCAGGACTGTGACGAGGTTACATCTTCTGCGTCTGGAGGAAAGAAGGTTTGTACACAAACATAGAAGAGGATTCTTTACGGTAAGAGCAGTGAGACTATGGAACTCTCTGTCTGAGGAGGTGGTGATGGTGAGTACAATAAAGGAATTCAAGAGGGGACTGGATTTATTTCTGAAGTGTAATAATATTACAGACTATAGCTACTAGAGATGGGTCGTTGGTCCAGGGAGTTCTTCTGATTGCCTGATTGGAATTGGGAAGGAATTTTTTATTCCCCTTAAGTGGGGAAAATTGGCTTCTACCTCACAGATTTTTTTTTTTGCCTTCTTCTGGATCAACTAGCATGATGTCATGCCGAACTGGATGGACAGATGTCTTTTTTCGGCCATATGTACTATGTTACTATGACAAGGAAACAAAATACGGTCGTGTGCATGCACCCTAAGGCCTCTTGCACACGACGGTATGGCTTTTTCAATATTTTGCGGTCCGATTTTATCGGATACGTTTTTCTTTTTTTTGGTTCCGTTTTTCCGTTCCGTTTTTCCGTATGGCATATACAGTAATTCCATAATTAAAATTGGGCTGAGCTTTAAATTTTCAAAAGATTGTTCAACAAAAACAGAACGGATACAGAAGACATATGGATGCCTTTCCGTATGCTTTCTGTTTTTTTGCGGACCCATTGACTTAAATGGAGCCACTGAACGTGATTTGCGGACAAGAATAGGACATGGTCTATATTTAAACGGAATGGAAAAACGGAAACGGAGGGCATACGGAGACACTTCAGTATTTTTTGCAGACTTATTGAAGTGAATAGTTCAGTATACTGTCAGTATACTGAACTGAAAAAACTGCCAGTATACGGTGCGCAAAATACTGTCGTGTGCAAGAGGCCTAAGGCTCCATTCACACGTCCGTAATTTGTGTCCGCATCTGTTCCGCAATTTCAGGACCCATTCACTTTCAATGGGGCTGGAACGGATGCAGATCCGCATTTTCGGGATCCTCATCCGTTTTTTCGGGATCCTCATCCGTTTTTTCGGGATCCGTTTTTTCAGGATCCGCAATTCTGTTCCTGAAAAATATAAAACATGTCCTATTCTTGTCCGCAATTGCGGACAAGAAAAGGCATTTTCTATTATAGTGCTGGCAATGTGCAGTCCGCAAATTGCGGATCGCACATTGCCGATGTCCGTTTTTTGCGGATCTGCAATTTGCGGATCAGCAAAACACTTACGGATGTGTGAATAGACCCTTAGGCTGAGTTCACACTTTAGTTATTTGGTCAGTTTTGGCCCTGTGACCACCCAAATAAGTGAAGTGTGCAGTGATTCCAAGAGTGACGCCTGTCATTTGCATGTCATACGGACTCACAGTATTATTTCACTACCAGAGCAGACTCCCTATGCGTGTTACTGCAAGGCATAGTGTTTTACACCACTATAAAAGCTCTCTGAAGCCAAGAAATGGCCATTTATTAATGCGATTCGCTGCAACTAAATTCGGAACGAACCAAATTTTTCCCAAAAGCTTCGGTGAAGCGGCGAATCGAATTTTTGAAAAATCAGCTTATCTCTAATTATAATCTGATGCTAGAGAACATATAAGGTTTTGATCACATCTGTGTTGGGGCCTCAGTCACAGGTCATAAATTCTGGACAAAATTTTTATAGCCTGGCAGATGGAAACCCGTCGTATCTCATCATGGTCAGCGGGATCCATCAGGTGTTGTTGTCCATGAAGTGTCAGATCCGTAACTACGGAGATTTTCATTGTTCTGCTCTTATGGCAGGGCAGAACAGCGAACGTCACTAGCACAGATGTGAACAAAGCCTAATACACACCTCAGCTGCTGCAGAACATCACAATAGTGACAAGGGAAATACATCATCACCAGATTGTTATTGGAAATTAGGGGGCAACACAGAGAGAGGTAAAATGGAGAGAACTACAACTCCCAGCATGTCCAGGCTGTTATTATTGGATACAAGTGGATATTGCACAGAGACAGTATAAGGCCGGGTTCACATAACTGTTTAGTTTTCTGTATGCCTGATCTGTCAGAATAGCAGAAAAATTAAGAAAAAAAACAGATCCTGCATTTCAAGCATCAGTTCTGCATATTCCACATCCGTTTCAGCCATTTCTGTCTGAGGTCAGTTATTTTAGACGGAAAAAAGTCCTGCACGCAAAATGGTGATGTGAAGCCTAAGAAGAGAGAACTACAACTCCCAGCATGTCCAGCATATTATAGGGCATCATCCAGTTGTAGTAAGTGAGAGCTTTAAAAGAAAATAATAATAACCCCCAGTATGGCCAGACTTATTATGGGGCATTAGTATACATAACAGAGAGGAGGTATAAGGGGAGAGAACTACAACTCCCAGGATTAACAGACTGTACTAGGGCATACGTTGAAATTGCACGGAGAGGGATACAATAGGACAGGAGAACTACAACTAACAGCATTACCAGACTGTACTTGGGCATACGTTTAAATTACATGGAGAGGGATATATTAGGACAGAACTACAACTCGCAGCTTTTATAGGATGCTATATGGGCTATCCCAGGACACCACTAACCTCTCCTCCAGCAGGCACTACACTGAAGCTCCACCCCCTCACAGTCTCTGCATTGGTCACATGATGATGACATCACCAAAGGTCCTTGAGACTTCTGCTGCTTTGCTATTCCTTGGCTTCCTGCACTGGTCACATGGTTGATGACATTACCAAAGGTCTTTCTCCACTTCTTACATTCTCAGGTAGTCATACAAGTGTAATTAGTGGACGGGGCCTATCCTCCACTGCGGGCCCCTTTCCACCAGGGGCCCCATAGCAGCTGCGTCGTCTGCCTCTATTGGAGGTAGGCTAATGTCTGCTAGTAATTTTTCATTTTCACAAATGTGTGCTTTGAAATCCTTTAACAAGTGTTTCTGCCTCCTGTAAAACACCTGTTTGCTGAAAAGTGCCCTTTCCACCACTTAAAATGTTCGTACAGGGGTGCTCTTTCAAAAATGGGGTCGCTTCTTGGTGTTTTTAATTTCTGGGGACCTCAGGAATCTTTTAAATGCGACATAGCACCTAAAATCAATGTCTGCCAATTCAGGTCAGCAAAATCCATATTTTGCTGTTTGACTCTAGAGCCCATACAAACTTTTTTGAGCACATATGGAGTGTTGATGTATTCGGGGGAAATGGGGAACAAAATGTGGGGTGCATTTTGTCTTGTTACCCTTTGGGAAAGTGAAAAATGTGGGTGTAAAGCAGTGTTTCTCAAATAGTGGGCGCCCCAGAGGGCGCGAGGCTCTGTAAAGGGGGGCTCCAGTTCACAGGAGATGAACGCTTCCACTGTGGAAGCGTTCATCTCCATAGTGATCTGTATCGCCGTCCTCTGGACAGCGATACAGATCGCTGTGCTGTGCGGCAGTGGAGGGAGGCGTCTCCCTCCCTGCTCCTCTGATAGGCTGCGGGCCTTGTGCCGGCAGCCTATCAGAAGCGGTTCAAGCGGCGCGATGACGTCATCGCGCCGCCTGAGCAGAGTGCAGAGCGGGACACAGGCCGGAAGAGGCCTGCATCCAGCACTTCCAGGAAGGTAAGTATATGTGGTGGTGGGGGTGTTAATGGAGCCTGCACATGATTGGGGGAGGGGGTTAATGGAGCCTGCACATGATTGGGGGAGGGGGTTAATGGAGCCTGCACATGATTGGGTGGAGGGGGTTAATGGAGCCTGCACATGATTGGGGGAGGGGGTTAATGGAGCCTGCACATGATTGGGTGGAGGGGGTTAATGGAGCCTGCACATGATTTTGGGGAGGGGGTTAATGGAGCCTGCACATGATTTTGGGGAGGGGGTTAATGGAGCCTGCACATGATTTTGGGGAGGGGGTTAATGGAGCCTGCACATGATTTTGGGGAGGAGAGAGCCTGCACATGATTTGGGGGAGGGGAAGCCTGGACCCTGCACATGATTGGGGAGGGGGTTAATGGAGCCTGCACATGATTTGGGAGTGTTAATGGCCCTCGCCTGTGGGGAGATTGGTGTACTTATAACTATTTACAGTCGTGCGGGGGGGGCGCGAAATGTTTTCTTCTTCCTAGGGGGGGCATGACAGAAAATAATTGAGAAGCACTGGTGTAAAGGAACTTTTTTGCGAAAAAAATGCAATTTTTCATTTTCACTGCCAAGTGTTTCCTAATTCTAGGAAACTCCTTTTGAGGTCAAAGTGCTCACTACACACCTTGAAAGATTCCTTGAGGGGTGCAGTTTCCAAAATGGGGTGACTTTTTGGGGGTTTTCACTGTAGGGCCACCTCAGGGCGTCTTCATATGCAACATAAATCCCAATTACCATTCCAGCTAAATCCGCTCTTCTAAAGCCATATGCTGCTCCTTCCAATCTGAAACCTGCTTTAATATGTAAGCCCCACAAAGTCACTTCATAACTGAACTGGTCCTTAAAAAATTGGGTTTTGGAAATTTTCTTAAAATTTTTTTAAGATTTGCTTCTAAACTTCTAAGCGTTCTAACATCCCCAAAAAATAAAATGTCATTTTCAAAATGATCCAAACATGAAGTAGACATATGGGGAATGGAAAGTAATAACTATTTTGGAGGTATTACTATCAGTAGTTGAGAAATTAAAATTTGCAGATTTGCAAATTTTTCTAAATCTTTGGTAAAATGGGAATTTTTTAATAAATAAAAATGAAATATTTTGACTTAATTTTACCACTGTCATGAAGTACAATATGTGACGAGAAAAAATTCTCAGAATGGCCTGCATAAGTAAAAGCGTTTGAAAGTTATTACCACATAAAATGATACTGGTCAGATGTGCTAAAAATGGCCTGGTCCTTAAGGTGAAAAATGGCCTGAAGGGGTTAAACTAATCGAACAAAAACAATTTAAATATATCAATACAACTATAGTAACAGTTTATAAGGCTGAAAAAAAGACATCTATCCATCCAGTTCAGCCAATTATACTGCAAGTTGATTCAGAGGAAGGCAAAAAAAAAAGTTTTTTTCAAATTTGATACAAAATGGCAATTTTAAAGGGGTTGTGTCCCTTCAGCAAATGGCTTTCATCATGTAGACAAAGTTAATACATATATTGCCACCTTTGTTGGCTGGATTCATTTTTCCATCACATTACACACTGCTGATTTCCATGGTTACGACTAGGGAGCGAACTTCATATTTTGAAGTTTGTGTTCGGGATGGGTATATGCTGAATTGCATTATGGACTCCGTTACCATGGACAATAGCGCAATTCTATGACGGAATGCCTTTAGAGGCATTCCATTACTCATTTTGTCATAATAGAAGTCTATGGGCTGCAAAACGGATCCGTCCCGTTTACGCTATGCAGGAGAGGACGGATCCGTTATGCAGCCCATAGACTTCTATTATGACGGAATGAATAACGGAATGCCTCTAAAGGAATTCCGTTGATATTCACACACGAAATACAAGATGATACTATCCATTTTCTTGACTTGGCCATAAGAAAATTACCAAATGGGTGTCTATCCACTGAGGTTTTTAGGAAATCGACGTCGACAAACAGCTACCTCCACTGGGAGAGTTGGCACCCTGCCCCTTTAAGGAAAGGAATACCATATGGGCAATACCTCCGTGCTCGTAGAAATTGTTCGAGTGAGGCAAGCTTCCTATCAGAAAGTCGGACACTATATGAACGCTTTAGAGAGCGTGGATATCCAGACGCTCTTTTAAGAAAGTCCTTTAATAAAGTTAAAAAACTTAAACGGGAAGAATTGCTAAAACCTAAACCGACTACAATGCAACCATTGATTAGATGTATCGGTACTTTTGATCGTACCTCAAAAGAGATAAAATCCATCTTGGAAAGACACTGGAATGTCCTCATGACAGACAAGGATCTACAAGGAGTCACCAACCCGTACCCAAATATTACATACCGTAGGGGACAAAATCTGAGGGACCTCCTTGTCCATAGTCACCATCAAGGCACGAAACCTTTAAAATACTTGGATAGGAATCCGGGCTCAGCACCTTGTAACGATTGTAGTTTCTGTAGATACATTTATAAAACCAAAGCTTTTACAAACCCCTTTGATGGGAAAAATTATGAAATTAGACAGCGAATTTCATGTAAAACCAAAGGGGTGATCTATATAGCTAGCTGTACTTGTCCTAAATTGTATGTGGGCAAAACTACACAAGAACTAAGACAGCGTATATCAGGACATCTGAGCACTATTGGTACAAAAAAGGATACATCTATTTCCAGACATATTCGACACCAACATGGTGGAAAATTGGATATCTTGAAGTTCTGGGGCATAGAAAAAATATCTCTTGGCCCCAGAGGTG
This sequence comes from Bufotes viridis, assembly GCA_033119425.1. Classification (NCBI taxonomy): domain Eukaryota; kingdom Metazoa; phylum Chordata; class Amphibia; order Anura; family Bufonidae; genus Bufotes; species Bufotes viridis. Next base: position 82,538,956 of record CM065589.1, read on the forward strand.
GTAACCTAGACAAAAAGCTCCTTCAAATAGAAGCAAGGTGGATAGAGAGATTAAATACCATGAACCCAGTGGGTTTAAACGAGGGGTTCTCCTTCACTGCTTTCCTTTAATTAATACCCCCATGGAGAATAAAAATAATAAAAAATAATAATTAAAATAAAATTAATATATAGATAAAGTTGAGTAAAGATTGACCAAGGGTAAGGTGACATCTCCCGTTAAGAGTAATGCTACCAGAAATTCACTATGAAGACAAAGCAACTCCTTTAGTCATGCACAGCAATAGGAATCGTCACTTGAAATTATTCTAAGTGTAGTGACATGCGCAATGAATGAGGATTCCTGTGTAGAATTCAATCACCGCAGACATGCGCAGTGTTAAGCCTAGCTACTTGAAAAATAATCTAAGTCCACTGACATGTGCAGTGGATGTAGGCAAAAATAACCAAAGTCCACTGACATGCGCAGTGGATGTAGGCAATAAAAACCTATCACTTTTGTCATGCGCAGAAAGCCTGTCTCACTCACCGGACTAATCTAAGTCAGATGACATGCGCAAATCTATGATACCGGTGAGATCACCAGACGCTATGTGCGATAGGTGAATGTTGTTAGCACGTCTCTTCCGAGGTAATTCCTCATTGGTAGATATGGATGTCCCTTAACCCGCTAGCCCTATGATCGAGCCTGAGCTTTCTGGAGGAGGGCTCTCCTCGATAATAAAGACCGGCATTTCCCGGCGCTCGGCTCTTTAGCTCTACCCCCTGAAGAAGCCACATCAGTGGTGAAACATGTTGGGGAGCTATTAGGGTTTCAAATTTTAATCAATCGAGTGTAGTGGTGTTGTGAACGGTGTAGTGTTGGAACGGGACAGTTCTGCAGATGGGTCCCTCTCCTAACTAACATTGGTGAAGTAACCAATGTTTGACACTTTATATGCACACACCGGCTATAAGGCTAAAAGTGTTACATTACACATCACTTAAAGTTAATCGCCAAACAGGCTGATATATACACCCTCCTCGATCTCTTTTAAAATTAGGTCTATGGCATCAGCTTTTTAATAATGAATTAAATAAAGATTGTACATTTTAATAGCCACAAACAGGATTTATTTGACCTTAACAGGTCAATTTGTGAATAAATCAGCATATACCCAACCCGAAAACGAACTTGGTTACGACCACCCTGTAATCCATCAGTAGTGGCTGTGCTTACATTCTGTAGGAAAAGGAGCCGTCCTCTCTGGTGACCGGGACTGCAGGAGTTCGCATACACTAGTGCTTTTTTCCACAGTGTACAAGCACGACCACCGCTGCTGGATTGCAGGGTGGTCGTAAACCCCCGGAAACGAGCAGTGTATAATGTGATGAAAAAATTCATCAAGCCAGCAAAGGAGGCAATATGGACAATCACAACAAATTAGTAAGTTACTTGTTTTAACTTTTTCTACATGATAAATGCCATTTACTGAAGTGAGACGACCCCTTTAATGACTACCGCTGCAGCAGTTTTCAGAATTATTCACCCCCTTCCCGTTCAAAAAGTACCTCTCATAAGTGCAAACATTCACAAATCAGGGGTTGTCTCAAACTTATTAAGGGTTGCATTAGTTGCATGAAGTGTGTTTGAACAAAAACACGTCAAATACCTGAACTGGCTAGGGTTCTGTTGACCGACGTTTAATTGCATGTTAGAAATGTGGCAAAGTCAAAACAGTGGTCCAAAATTGCCTTCCGCAAAGATAGTAAAGACACGGAATGTTCCTAGGGATACAGCTGAAAGCATAGTTCGCAAGTTCAAAGTAAAAAGTTTTAGTTTTTTTTATTCTGATGACCTATCCCAAGGTCATAGGAAAAATTGCCGGCATGCCCGCGGTCCGAGACACCAGAGAGGCCGGCATTTTTTCCTATAGTGTGTAAGTGCATTAGTAAGTACATTGTATTGACTGTGTCTACATGATAAATGTAATTTCCTGAAGTGAGACAACCCCTATAAACGACTTGGTTATGGCATCAAGCATTGTGAAGACTGACAGGTGAGGGTGCCAGTCCGGATCGGATGCCTGCCAATCAGAAAGTCCCTTTAATGCTCAATAGATGAATCCAGATAGATAGGTATTAGATTGGTAGACCTCCAACCTCTATGGGGGTTACAGCACAGTGCTTTCGCTGTTATATGGAGCAGAAGTGCATAAAAACGTCTCACTGTGGTTTTATGTTGGGGAAAAGTAGGATTCCCCCCTCTTGTGATTGGTCCCAGTGGTCAGACCGCCACCGATCTAATCTTTATCACTTAAACATCACAGTATTGCCTCTATGGAAGAAGGCCGCCGCCTGCCGGGTTCGTGGAACATATCCTTACCATCTACAGAGAAGATCAATCAATCTCCTCCGCAGCATCTGATTTCTGAATGGCACACAGTCAGTGCTAAAAGGGGCACCAAACATTGATTTTAGATTCACTTTAAAGTGATCAGGAGTCTACTTTCAGTGCTTGGCATCAAACAGGTTTTTTCCCCTTGAAGCCTTTCCTGTCCGGATTATATACCCCTTTAGGTAGCTTGCTATACTCTGGCGTTTACCTTTTTGTTTCTTTTTTTTAGTTTTTTTAATCTTCTCTAGTGTTCTCTTTTAATGTTTTATACTTATTTTTACTATAATGTCTCGGATGACTATACTGTGGAGGAGTGGTCGGTTTTCTGCATTGTGCCCTTAAAGGGCTGGATGGGAACCTATGCATTTCAGTCATTTCCCATGGTTCTTAATCTAGTTTCTTTAAACACTTAACGATCCTATATGTGGTCAGAAGCTTTACATATTAAGGCTGATATACTTTGCGTGCAAGAATCACACATTGTAAGTAAAGATGCCCATAGGATCCGGCATCATCTGTTTCCCCATGTCATATAGTCCCATTACCATAAAAAGCAGAGGGGTGTCATTTTAGCCTTCAGTAACTCCTTTTCACCTAGTACCACCACCTTAGACACAAATGGCAGATTCCTTATTATTGTGTGCACTGTCAATAATATCCCATACACCATAGTTTCTCTTTACGCCCCAAATAAACATCAAATGCATTTTCTTAATAAGGTGATGGCTAAAACTGCAAAAGTGGGGCCACCTTATCGTTTGCATAGACTTCAACTTAGTGCCTGACGCTGAGGTGGATTCTAGCACTAGAGGACTATACCCAAATCTCCAGTCCCTGCTGAGACGTGAGTAGCTGTAGACATCTGGAGACTCCAAAATGCATCTGAGCGTGACTACTTCTTTTTCTCGCCTGTGCACAACACTTACTCACACATTGACTTATTTCTTGTTAGCAAATCGCTTCTTCAGCTGGTCACACAATCCACCATAGGGACGATTAAGTGGTCCGACCACGCTGCCATATCCCTTTTATTACAAGAAACTTTCAACATTAGGAACACCCTCTGGCGCTGTAGCCCCTATATTATCTCTAACCCGGTCTATAAGGCTGAATTGGCTGAGGCTATAGCTGAGTATTTTCGGTTAAACATTAGTCCCTACAGTCTATAGAATGCCCATAAGGTGTTTGTCAGGGAGATATTTATCAAACTGGGCCATCAGGCAAAACAGCACAGGGAACAGAAAATGCAAGCTATACTTTCCCAGCTTAAAGGGTTTCTGTCACCAACTTTTGACATTATAAGCTGTCTGACATTAGCTATGTGCTAATGTCAGACCAGCTTGATAATGTCTTTTTTATAAAAATCCGCTGTATATATAGTCTGAAAAACTTACTGTCTCGTTCTGAAATCGCGCGCCGCGCGCTCAGCTCTGTATTCGGCGCAGGCGCGGTGAGCAGAGGACGCTGTTGCCTGCTGTCCTCTGCTCACCGCGCCTGCGCCGAGTACTAGAGCGGCAGCGCGCTGGCCTTCAGAGCAGACAGTGCAGGAGGATCGCTGCCCTGCACTGTCAATCAAAGTGTGAAGGGGCGTGCCAGCAGGTTGCCGGACGGAGCCGCTAGGAGCAGGGCAACGCCCCCCCTGCTCCTAGAGGCTAATTTACATAATATAAAAGTAAGTTTTTCAGACTATATATACAGCGGATTTTTATAAAAAAGACATTATCAAGCTGGTCTGACATTAGCACATAGCTAATGTCAGACAGCTTATAATGTCAAAAGTTGGTGACAGAAACCCTTTAAAGGGAATCTGTCAGCATCATATTGTCGTTTTTCTTTTTTCATGCATCCTAATAAAATCAAATACCTTAAATCCATATGTGTGGTTCATTTTCATTTTCGTCCAGTAGTTTCTATAAAAAAGCGCTTATTCCGATATGCTAATTAAGATCCAGGGAGCCTACAGGGGCGTTCCTCCTATAGCAAGTAGCCCAGGAACGCCCCCCTGATGTCATGTGCCTGCCGAAAATTTTAAAACCAGAACGCCTCCATCGGCCTAAATCGCCTCCCACAGGCGAGTCTAAATGCCCTGCCCCCCCCCCCCCCGCGCCAGGTCTTGTCTCCTCTTCTCCTTGTATGGGATGCGTCTCCCCGGCCGGCCTAAATCTCGCGCAGGCGCAGTACCGCCTAACGCCTGCGCGATCATCAGTAAACTGAGGGCAGTGCCCAGTGCGCATCGCAGCTGGATCTGTGCGCAGGGACGATGTCACTGGGCTCGGCGCATGCCCAGTGACGCCGATGAGGCTCTTGCCCTCAAGGAGAAGAGGAGACAGGACCTGGCGCGGGGGGGGGGGCGGAGAATTTAGACTCGCCTGTGGGAGGCGATTTAGGCCGATGGAGGCGTTCTGGTTTTGAAATTTTCGGCGGGCACATGACATCAGGGGGGCGTTCCTGGGCTACTTGCTATAGGAGGAACGCCCCTCTGGGCTCCCTGGATCTTAATTAGCATATCGGAATAAGCGCTTTTTTATAGAAACTACTGGACGAAAATGAAAATGAACCACACATATGGATTTAAGGTATTTGATTTTATTAGGATGCATGAAAAAAGAAAAACGACAATATGATGCTGACAGATTCCCTTTAACTCCCTGGAATCCCTAAACAAGATCTTTTTCTCTTCAGAAAGAGCCACTCAAATCCACTCCCTGCGAATGAACACAAATTAGGGAATGTCTCCTTTTCACTTATGAGAAAAACCAAAGATCAGTGAAGGCTCGGTATTATTCTCAAGACAATAAGTCTGGGCAACAAGATTTATAACCCAAAAGCAATGGCTGACCAGTTGGTAGAGTACTACTCTGCATTATACAACCTTAAAGGTTCTCCTGAGACACATGAATCACCCCCTCCAGATATTTGCACCTATTTGGAAAATCTGAACCTCTCATCCTTATCGTCTAAGCAGAGAGACTTATTGTACTGTCCTATCACTCACTCTGAAATTGCTAAGACTTTCACCTCCCTCCCCCTACATAAATCCAGATGGTCTATCTAGTTTATACTTCAAGACCTACTAAAACCAACTCTATTCCCACTTACTACCAGTATATAACAAGGCATTCCAGGAAGGGTCCTTCCTGGGGGAGATGCTCGCAGCTACTATAGTGGCCCTACCGAAGCCCGGCAAACCCCTGACAGACTCCAGAATTTCAGACCGATATCCCTCCTAAACACAGATCTAAGAGTATACAGCAAGATTCTCGCAACCAGATTGGCAAACATCTTACCCTCCTTAGATACTGGCCAGACAGGCTTCGTCAAAGGATGGCAAATTACAGACAACACCCGTCAGGCGCTGAACCTGGTTGATTATTTCAACTGGAAAGGAGATGAGGCTTTGTTGGGGACTCTCGATGCCGAGAAGGTGTTTGACAGATTGAACTGGTCGTTCGCCTAATCAGTACTAGGAACCATGGGCCTAGGGGAAGGCCTTCATAACTGCAATACGGTCTCTTTATTCTAAGCCCTCAGCAAGAGTGTTCGTAAATGGAGCCTTGTCATCATCATTCCCTTTAACAAAAACGTTACGCGCCAGGGGTGTGGCCTTTCACCCATGATCTTCATTTTGGTTATTGAGCCCCTTGCCCAGGCAATCAGACTTCACCCAGATATCACTGGCATTCATATAGGGGGTAAAGAACATTGCATATCTCTATGCGGACTACGTGCTTCTGACACTATCCTCCCCTCAGACTGTCTTACCGGCAGGCCTTTCCCTGCTCAAGGAATATGGCCGCTTATCATATTACAAGGTTAAAGAGACCAAATCCCAAATCCTCCCACTGAAGATCCCAGATCAAACTCTGCAGTCTTTAAAACGGGACTTCCCTTTTGATTGGAGACAAGACAGCATACAATATCTAGGAATTGTTATTCTGTCGACGATGTCATGACTATACCATCTTAACTATATCCCATTAATAGATACGATCAAGCAGAACACTACTTTGTATAGCAAATATGAAATCTCATGGCTAGGTCGAATAGCCATACGGACCTAGTCCAGTGGAATTCACTGGGAATACAGCTTATAAGCCAGTTATATAAAAATGCTACCATCAAAGCATTTACGGATCTCCAACAGGAATTTGGGGTTCCCAGAGGGGATTTTTTCAAGTATCTGCAGGTACGCCACCTGCTACAATCAAAATCTCCATTCCAGGTGATTGCCAATAAAGATATTTTTGAGCTCTGGGCCATTCCGACACAGTCCCATACTAAACTAGGCATTAAACCTTTATATATGGCTCTGGGATCTAAATCAACCTTCTCAAAAACCACTCCACTCCTTATGTGGGACAACGAATTACAAGTGAACATCGCAGAAGAGGACTGGTTAACAACATTTAAATTCCTCACCGTTACCTTCCGCAGCACTTCTTTATATGAAGCATTAAAACCTGTTTAAGATAGTACTATACTCCTGATAAGCTCAGCAGAATCTACCCTGGCACCACCCATCTCTGTTGGCGAGGGAATAGAGGCGCCTTATTGCACGTGCTATGGGCATGCCCATTGGTGGCACAATTATGGTCAGAGATCTTTGAAGTGGCATCCAGATTCTGTGGTATTACTATTGAAAAATCCCCATATTGGGCCCTCCTCTTTATGGGCATGCACACTATACCGGCAAATAGCCAAGTCCCGGTAGCTCATTTATTTTTGGCAACCAAACTGGCAATAACCAGGTGCTGGAAAAAACACCATCCCTACAACAGCAGAAATTATAACTAGAGTACACAGATAATGGCATATAGGGAGCACATCATGGTTAGATTTGCACGCCGCTGGGGAGCCTGGTTATCAGTTATGTCCCCGAACACGACTAATCTTCAGAATTTGTCAATCTGGTTTCTTTGATTTTGTTGGTGCATTTAAAAGTAATGTACTTAAGAGGTATAAAGCGCTGTGAGCCACCATAGTGCAGAGTGGTGCTATTTGTAGTAAAGTGGTATTATTTGTATGTGGCTAAAGTGCTGGGTGGTGAGCCCAAACCAACCCAATCCGCCTACTTGCCAATTGCCTCTAGCCAGTTGTATTCACTGAAGTATACCGTTGCACTAAGCGCTAGACTTCTAAAACCAGATTAACTGCTCCCCCCAACATGTTTCCCCAGTAACCTGGCTTCATCAGAGGTATGGACAGAATTGAGGTGAGACACTGAAAACAGACCTCTCAAAGTTGATTGACAGGTAACATGGCGTGTCCATGCACGTGACGTCCTTTAGATGAACATGTACTGGCTGAGCATTGCCAATCAGGAAGCATCGTGGCATCACTTACTGATTTCATAGGTAGAGCTTCGGCTGTTCCCCCATGATACGGTGCGCAGAAAGAGATGCGCTACAACGGATTGCCGAGCTCTCAGCAGACAGACCTAGGCTACTTTCACACCTGCGTTTTGGATTCCGTTTGTGAAATCCGTTTCAGGGCTCTCACAAACGGTCCAAAACGGATCAGTTAAGCCCCAATGCATTCTGAATGGATAAGGATCCGTTCCGAATGCATCAGTTCGGCTCCGTTCCGCCTCCATTCCGTTCTGGAGGCGGACACCAAAACGCTACTTGAAGCATTTTGGTGTCCGTCTGACAATGCAGAGCCGAACAGATCCGTCTTGACATATAATGTAAGTCAATGGGGACGGATCCGTTTTCAATGAACACAATATGGTGCATTTAAAAACGGATCCGTCCCCCATTGAGTTTCAATGTAAGTCAAAACGCATCCGTTTTGACTTTGACATTTTTCTTAAAAGTTAATGCAAACTAATCCGTTCTGAACGGATACAAACATTTTCATTATCGTTGCGGATCCGTCTGTGCAAATACCAGATGGATCCGCACTGACCGCAGGTGTGAAAGTAGCCTTAGAAGAAAAGACCGGTACTACGTGTGTACTGCGCATGCGTGCAGGCTCCGACTACATGCAGGTAGCAGAAACAGATCATGTTTGGATAAAACTTAAAAAAAAGGGAACCAATACAAATATATAATAGGGAAATGATAAATTAATCAAAATTATATAAATGGTGCTAGAAAAACTATTTTTATATGATTTTAAATACTGTACTTCTAAATGATAAATCACACAGATCAGGATATCTGAAAAAGTCAAAAGTAGGTCAATGTACAGAATAATAAATAACCAAAATATTAATACATGAAGAGTATTGTTAGCGAAAAAACAATAAAGAATGATTAATATAGAAAAAAATAAGTTACATGAAGAAATTATGTTTAAAACAGTGATAGAGAACCTTTTAGAGACGGAGTGCCCAAACTGCAACCCTACAACCCACTTACTTATCGCAAAGTGCCAACACGGCAATGTAACCTGAGTACTACAGTCCAGTATAGTCTATCTTGCATGTACTTTATCACTTAGGGTGGGTTCACATCTGCGGAAAATAACGGAATTCATAAGACAGAAGTCAAAACGGAAACCTTTAAGAGGCATTCCGTTTTGATCCGTCATAATCCAAGTCTATGGGAATCATAACGGATCTGTCTGGCTCCCGTTATGCAAGACGGAAAACAAAGTCCTGTCGACAGGACTTTTTTACACAGGACTTTTTTTTTTGTTCTGCATAACGGGAACCAGACGGATCCGTTAGGATTCCCATATACTTCTATTATGATGGAAAGCAAAACGGAATGCTTTTGTTTTGACTTCCGTCTTATGGATTCCATAGCGGAACCCACCCCTAGCTATAATAGCCTGCCTACATTCAGTGCGCTGCCTGTGCTACTCTGCACTGGCGCCAGAGAATATTAAAGCTATGGTCGCTCACAGTGCTTTATACCTTTTAGATAAAAGAATAAGTTATGGTAATTTGCCTAGGGTGGCGATTTTTTGGATATGTACACAGTCTTTGCAGACCATGCCCCTTTGCACAGGCCACTCCCCCACGTCCCTTTTCACAGACCACTCCTCCTTTCACAGGCCACTCCCCCACACCCCGTTTCTTAGGCCACTCCCCCATGTCCCTTTTCACAGGCCACCCCCCCACATCTCTTTTTATAGGCCACTCCCCCATGTCCATTTTCACAGACCACTCCCCCATGTCCCTTTTCACAGGCCACTCCCCTTTTGTGCTGAGGCTTCCCCCCGAGTGAGCATTGTAGACGTCAGGGCTGAGTCTAGTGATGCAGCATCCTGGCACCACGAACAAGAAACATACATACAATGCTGTTTTTGGGAGTCACCCGCACCACCCGGGAGATCTGCCAACCCCTCCTGGATGTACTGGGAAAACTGGCGAGTATGCAACAGACACCAATGCCATAATTAGTGTTGAGCGCGAATATTCCAATCACGAATTTTAATCGCAAATATCGCCACTTCGAGAATATTTAGAATATAGTGCTATATATTCATATTCGCGAGTATTGTTGATACTGAATATTCTATTCGCGAATATCGGCACTTGGCAACATCCCCAGCAACCAAGATAAAAGTTGCCTACCCCTTAGTGTTGATTGCGAATATTCTAATCGCAAATTTTTAATGCAAATATATTACATTGCCGATTTTCGCAATCAAGTAAATAATGACTGGAGATCACGAATTCTCTAATTTATGGTGAATATTCAGCCAAAAATTCGCGAAATATTCAGAATTCGAATATTGCCCATGCTGCTCATCACTAGCCGTAATCACATACTGAAAATTAAAGTTTATTGCAACTTCTGTGCAGCCCGATGGCCTCTTACGTCATTATAATGGTATGTTCACATACAGATTAGCAGCTTTCTGGAAATCAGTTCGTCTGAATGCGGTTATTAATGAACATGTTTTTCTGCAAACTCCAATGATATGAAAGGAACAAAGAAATATCCGCCGCAAATCTTTTGGGCAAAAAAAAGGTGCAGAAAAGTTTCATGGCCGATATACAAGGCACCATACTACAGTATGAGGTAGAGCAAGAGACTCCACAGTCTTCCTGCCTGTGTGGTGTGCCACCTACTGCCCCCAGTACCAGAGGTATGAGGTATACTACGTGCTGCCCCCTGTACAGGAGGTATAGGACATACTGCCCCCAGTACAGGAGGTATGAGGTATAGGACGTACTGCCCCCTGTACAGGAGGTATGAGGTATAGGACATACTGCCTCCAGTACAGGAGGTATGAGGTATAGGACGTACTGCCCCCTGTACAGGAGGTATGAGGTATACTACGTGCTGCCCCCTGTACAGGAGGTATAGGACATACTGCCCCCAGTACAGGAGGTATGAGGTATAGGACGTACTGCCCCCTGTACAGGAGGTATGAGGTATAGGACATACTGCCTCCAGTACAGGAGGTATGAGGTATAGGACGTACTGCCCCCTGTACAGGAGGTATGAGGTATAGGACATACTGCCTCCAGTACAGGAGGTATGAGGTATACCACGTGCTGCCCCCTGTACAGGAGGTATAGGACGTACTGCCCCCAGTACAGGAGGTATAGGACATACTGCCCCCTGTACAGGAGGTATGAGGTATAGGACGTACTGCCCCCAGTACAGGAGGTATAGGACATACTGCCCCCTGTACAGGAGGTATGAGGTATAGGACATACTGCCTCCAGTACAGGAGGTATGAGGTATACCACGTGCTGCCCCCTGTACAGGAGGTATAGGACATACTGCCCCCAGTACCAGAGGTATGAGGTATACTACGTGCTGCCCCCTGTACAGGAGGTATAGGACATACTGCCCCCAGTACAGGAGGTATGAGGTATAGGACATACTGCCCCCAGTACAGGAGGTATAGGACATACTGCCCCCAGTACAGGAGGTTTGAGGTATAGGACATACTGCCCCCAGTACCAGAGGTATGAGGTATAGGACATACTGCCCCCAGTACAGGAGGTATAGGACATACTGCCCCCAGTACAGGAGGTATGAGGTATAGGACATACTGCCCCCAGTACAGGAGGTATGAGGTATAGGACATACTGCCCCCAGTACAGGAGGTATGAGGTATAGGACATACTGCCCCCAGTACAGGAGGTATAGGACATACTGCCCCCAGTACAGAAGGTATGAGGTATACCACGTGCTGCCCCCTGTACAGGAGGTATAGGACATACTGCCCCCAGTACAGGAGGTATGAGGTATAGGACATACTGCCCCCAGTACAGGAGGTATAGGACATACTGCCCCCAGTACAGGAGGTTTGAGGTATAGGACGTACTGCCCCCAGTACAGGAGGTATAGGACATACTGCCCCCAGTACAGGAGGTATGAGGTATAGGACATACTGCCTCCAGTACAGGAGGTATGAGGTATACTACGTGCTGCCCCCTGTACAGGAGGTATAGGACATACTGCCCCCAGTACAGGAGGTATGAGGTATAGGACATACTGCCCCCTGTACAGGAGGTATGAGGTATAGGACATACTGCCCCCAGTACAGGAGGTATGAGGTATACTACGTGCTGCCCCCTGTACAGAAGGTATAGGACATACTGCCCCCAGTACAGGAGGTATGAGGTATACTACGTACTGCCTCCTGTACAGGAGGTATAGGACATACTGCCCCCAGTACAGGAGGTATGAGGTATACTACGTGCTGCCCCCTGTACAGGAGGTATAGGACATACTGCCCCCAGTACAGGAGGTATGAGGTATAGGACATACTGCCCCCAGTACAGGAGGTATGAGGTATAGGACATACTGCCCCCAGTACAGGAGGTATGAGGTATAGGACATACTGCCCCCAGTACAGGAGGTATGAGGTATACTACGTGCTGCCTCCTGTACAGGAGGTATGAGGTGCGAAGTATAACACATACTGCCCCCAGTACAGGTGGTATGAAGCATACTATGTGCTGCCCCCTGTACAGGAGGTATGAGGTGCGAGGTATAACACATACTGCCCCCCCAGGACAGGTGGTATGAGGTATACTATATGCTGCCCCCTGTACAGGAGGTATGAAGTATACTACGTGCTGCCCCCCTATACAGAAGGTATGAGGTATACTATGTGCTGCCCCCTGTGCAGGAGGTATCAGGTATGAGGTGCGAGGTATAACACATACTGCCCCCAGTACAGGTGGTATGAGGTATACGACGTACTGCCCCCAGTACTGGAGGTATGAGGTATACAGTACTGGAGGTATGAGGTATACTACGTACTGCCCCCAGGACAGGTGGTATGAGGTATACGACGTACTGCCCCCAGTACTGGAGGTTTGAGGTGTGAGGTGCCTCTCTGGCAGGCACGTCTCTTCTCCTCAGCATGAAGTCTGCAGAACAGTAACTTTCAAGCTTCCCACTTGGCTTGGTTTCCCTGTTGCTCCCCCTCCCCTCCTGCACGCCGAGCTCCAGCACTGGTGGTAAGCGCCGTAGCTACAGACTACAGTAATTCCCCAGCAAGGGCGGCTTGAAACTGCTCGGGCTGAATAGCATTTGCTGTTCTGTGCAGGCGCCCCTCCCTCCGCAGCCCCTGGGAGCGCGGCTGATCCCGGAAGTGCTGCTGCCGGCGCTGCTGTGTCCCAGGCTCACACACGCGTGCCACATGTAAAGCTGCTCTGTGTGTACATGCTTACATGTGGCCACATGATGTACACACGTGTGTGACCGGAGCACCCAGCTCACAGGCGTGCTCTGCAGTGCTGGCTCATGGAGCGCACAGACACACAGCACGTATATACAACACGGACACACACTGTATATACAACACGGACAGCTACACAACACGTACACACTGTATATAAAACACGGACATACCCTGTACATACAACACGGACATACCCTGTACATACAACACGGACATACCCTGTACATACAACACGGACATACCCTGTACATACAACACGGACATACCCTGTATATACAACACGGACACACCCTGTACATACAACACGGATACACACTGTACATACAACACGGACACACACTGTACATACAACACGGACACACACTGTACATACAACACGGACATACCCTGTACATACAACACGGACATACCCTGTATATACAACACGGACATACCCTGTATATACAACATACTGCTACACGACACATACATATACTGTATATATACCAGACGTACATGGACTGTATATACAACACTTACAGCTACACAACACGGACATTTACTGTATATACAACACGGCTTCACATCTTCATATACTGTATATACAACACAAACATGTACACACTATACAACAATTACACAACACTTACATACACTGTATATACAACACGTACATATCCTGTACATACAACACATACATACCCTGTATATACAACACGTACATATCCTGTATATACAACACGGACAGCTACACAACACGTACACACACTGTATACACAACACGTACATATACTATATATACAACACGTACAGCTACACAACACGTACACACTGTACAACACAGACATTTACTGTATATACAACACAGTTACACATCTTCATACACTGTATATACAACAATACATACATACACTATATATAAAACACGTACAGCTACACAACACGCACACACATTGTATATACAACACGTACATACACTGTATATACAACATGTACAGCTACACAACACGTACATACACTGTACAACACGGACATTTACTGTATATACAACACAGTTACACATCTTTATACACTGTATATACAACACTTAAACAACTTGTACACACACTATATACAACAATACATACATACACTGTATATAAAACATGTACAGCTACACAACATGCACACACATTGTATATACAACACGTACAGCTACACAACATGCACACACTATATATACACAACACGTACATTCACTGTATATAGAACACGTACATACACTGTATATACATCACGTACATACACTATATACAACACGTACATACACTATATACAACACATACTGCTACACATGTGCATGCACTGTACAACACGGACATTTACTGTATATACAAGACGGCTACATATCTTCATACACTGTATATACAATACTTAAACAACATGTACACACTATATACAATTACACAACACGTACATACACTGTATATACAACACGTACAGCTACACAACACGCACACTGTATATACAACATGCACACACTGTATATACAACCCATATACACACTGTATATACAACACATACTGCTACACAACACGTACATACTCTATATACAACACGTACATATACTGTATATACAACACATACATACACTGTATATACAACACATACTGCTACACAACACGTACATACACTATATACAGCACGTACATATACTGTATATACAAGATGTATATACACTGTATATACAACACATACTGCTACACAACATACACAACACCTACATACACTATACAACACGTACATATACTGTATATACAACATGTACATACACTGTATATACAACACATACAGCTACACAACACGGACATTTACTGTATATACAACACAGCTACCCAACATCTTCATACACTGTATAGAAAACACTTAACTTGTACACACACTATATACAACAATTACACAATACATACATACACTGTATATACAACATGTACAGCTACACAACACGTACATATATTGTATATACAACATGTACAGCTACACAACACGTACATATATTGTATATACAACATGTACAGCTACACAACACGTACATATATTGTATATACACTGTATATACAACACGTGCATACACTATATACAACACATACATATACTGTATATACAACACGTACATACACTGTATATACAACACCTACATATGCTGTATATACAACACCTACACAACATGTACATACACTGTATATACAACACCTATACAACACGTACATATCCTGTATATACAACACTTAAACACAGATATTTTGTATATACAACACATCCATATACTATATATACAACACATACATAAGCTGTACATACTACATCTGCACAACACGTACATATACTGTATATACAACACATACATGCACTATATACAACACCTACACAACACGTACATATTCTGTATATAACACTTAAACACATACACTATAGACAATTACACAACACGTACATACACTGTATATACAATATATAACACCTACACATATACTGTATATACAGCGCTAACACAACATGTACATAAACTGATATACACGTACATATACTGTATACACAACATGTACATACACTGTATATACAACACACAAAAAAATGTAACTTATATGCATACATTGCTTATATGAGCATATTATGCCAGTTTTTTTTTTTTTTTTGGGGGGAAGTGGAAAAATTTGTACATCTGTCTGTTCATGTTTTTCTGAAATCTATACATCTCTGCATTGAGGCTAGGGGTGTAACTGTAGCCATAGCAACCAATAGGGAGCCCAGAGTTTGGGGGGCCCAGTCAGGTGCAAGAGCATTGTACTTTTTTGTTGGAAATAACAATATGTTGGCTTTTCGCTGTAATGTGGGTTTTCTGATGATAGTTATTAGATTTCTGGAGAGGGGTTGCTGATCCAGGGGGTTATTATTTCTCCTAAAATAAGGAAAGTGAGGTGGAGGCTCTGGATCAACTTTTCAGGATAACAGGCTGAACTGGATGGACAGATGTCTTTTTTCAGCCTCATAAACTATGTTACTATACATACTTAGAATTGCTACTTAGTGTCCATTCACACGTCCGTACGGACACCGGCAATGTGCGTTCCGCAATTTGCGGTCCGCACATTGCCGTCACTATAATAGAAAATGCCTAATTTTGTCCGCAATTACGGACGAGAATAGGCCATGTTCTATTTTTTTCCGGAAACGGAAGTGAGGATCCGCAAATGCGGATGCGGACAGCACATGGTGTGCTGTCCGCATCTTTTCCGTCCCCATTGGAAATGAATGGGTCCACACCCAGTATGAGTCAGCCTGCAGTGTGAGGTCACCTCTCTCTCTGAACGTCCTCTCTCTGCAGATCAGTCTCCAATGTCTGCGCTGCAAACAGAGCATGCGCGGCTCTGTTTTAGACGCGGTCATCGGAATATAGCTTTGCGCATGCGCGGCCTCCCGGCAGCGTGCTGGTCCGTGTAATCAATGAGAGGCCGGCCAGGGAAAGAATTTCTTCTTCTGCACAGGTGCGGCCCATGGAATCGCCCAAGAAGCGGTGGCCGTAACTAGGGGGAACCAAACCAAACACTGGAGTAGGATGGAAGTAATTTTATCAATATAGGTGGGAATTTGCTAATGCATCATATTTGCAAAAAAGATCACTGGCACATAAGTAACAAGTTAAACTATGATTATTGTGATGGGAATACCCCTTTAACCACTTAAGGACCACAGGTTTATACCCCCCCCTAGTGACCAGGCCCTTTTTTACAAATCGGCACCTCACAACTTTAACGGTTTATTGCTCGTTCATGCAACTTGGCACCCAAATGAATTTTACCTCCTTTTCTTCTCACAAATACAGCTTTCTTTTGGTGGTATTTGATTGTGGCTGGGATTTTTCGTTTTTCTGATATTAATAAAAAAAGACCGCAATTTTCTCAAAAAAAGTGTATTTTTAACTTTTTCTGGTAAAATTGTTCAAATATAATAAAATTTCTATACAAGTTTGTGTCAGAATTGATTGTGCTATATGTCTTTGATAAAAAAATCCAATAAGTGTATATTTATTGGTTTGCGCTAAAGTTATAACGTCTAGAAACTATGGTACAAAAAAGTAAATTTCGGCATTTTGAAGCAGCTCTGACTTTCTGAGCACCTGTCATGTTTCTTCAGGTGCTAGAATGCCAGGATAGTATAAATACCCCCCAAATGACACCATTTTAGAGAGAAGACACCCCAAAGTATTCGAAGAGGGGCATGGTGAGTTCATGTATGATTTAAAGGGCTTCTGTCACCCCCCTTAACCCATTTTTCACTAGCTGACATTAGCTATTTGCTAATGTCAGCTGAGTTGAAATATATATTTATTACCTTGTCCGAAGTTGTAATTTACGTGAAAAAGCCACTTTTATTATATGCAAATGATCTTCGCTACCAGCAAGTTGGGCGTTTACTTGCTGGTAGCCGCCGCATCTCGATGAGTTATGCACGCCCCCTTCCTCGTTTGATAGACAGGGCCAGCGCTTTCTCCTCCTCGCACTGGCCCTGTCTGAAGATAAATCCAGCGCCTGCGCCGTGCCGCTCAGTAGTCGGCGCAGGCTCTCTGAGTGAAGGGCGCGAGCTTTGCCGCTCCGTCCTCAGTGCGCCTGCGCCGATTCGTCACAGCTACACCGGAAGGGAAGCGGGTGTAGCGGTGACGTAATCGGCGCATGCGCATGAGGACGGAGCGGCAAAGCTCGCGTCCTTCACTCGAGAGCCTGCGCCGACTACTGAGCGGCAGCGCAGGCGCGGATTTATCTTCAGACAGGGCCAGTGCGAGGAGAGAAAGCTGGCCCTGTCTATCAAACGAGGAAGGGGCGTGCATAACTCATCGAGATGCGACGGCTACCAGCAAGTAAACGCCAACTTGCTGGTAGCGAAGATCATTTGCATATAATAAAAGTGGCTTTTTCACGTAAATTACAACTTCGGACAAGGTAATAAATATATATTTCAACTCAGCTGACATTAGCAAATAGCTAATGTCAGCTAGTGAAAAATGGGTTAAGGGGGGTGACAGAAGCCCTTTAATTTTTTTTCACAAGTTAGCAGAAAATTACACTTTCTGAGGAAAAAAAATATATAATAAAGTTTCCATTTCTGCTAACTTCTGGCAAAAAAAATAAATAAATCTCCCACAGACTCACCATGCCCCTCAGTAAATACCTTGGGGTGTCTACTTTCCGAAATGGGGTCATTTGTGGGGTGTGTTTACTGTTCGGGCATTTTGGGCAGGGCTAAATTGTGAGCAACCCTGTAAAGCTAAAGGTACTTGTTGGACTTTCGGCCCCTTTACGCACCTAGGCTGCAAAAAAGTGGCACACATGTGGTATCGCCGTACTCAGGAGAAGTAGGGCAATGTGTTTTGGGGTGTATTTTTAAATATACCCATGCTGGGTGAGAGAGAAATATCTCTGTAAATTGACAACTTTGTATAAAAAAAATTAAAAAGTTGTCATTTACAGACAGATTTTTTTTTGCCAGAAGTTAGCAGAAATGGAAACTTTATTATTATTTTCTTTTCTTCAGAAAGTGTCATTTTCCGCTAACTTGTGAAAAAAAATGAAATCATACATGAACTCACCATGCCCCTCCGCGAATACTTTGGGGTGTCTTCTTTCTAAAATGGTGTCATTTGGGGGGTATTTATACTTTCCTGGCATTCTAGCACCTGAAGAAACATGACAGGTGCTCAGAAAGTCAGAGCTGCTTCAAAATGCGGAAATTCACTTTTTTGCACTATAGTTTGTAAACGCTATAACTTTTGCGCAAACCAATAAATATGCACTTATTGGATTTTTTTATCAAAGACATGTAGAACAATAAATTTAGGGAAAAATTTATATAGAAATTTAGTTTTTTTATAAAAATTTACAACAGAAAGCGAAAAATGTCATTTTTTTGCAAAAATTTCGGTCATTTTTTATTAATATCAAAAAAAGTAAAAATGTCAGCAACAATGAAATACCATCAAATAAAAGCTCTATTAGTGAGAAAAAGATTCATTTGGGTGGTAAGTTGTATGACGGATCAATAAACGGTGAAAGTAGTGTAGTGCAGAATTGTAAAAAAGGGCCTGGTCATTAAGGGTGTTTAAGCTAGGGGGGCTGAGGTGGGTAAGTGGCGCACACTTGTTAGTCATCTGGTTTTACTTTATAACAGAAGCCTCAATGCTCTGCCCTATGCATTGGACGATGGATACTAACAGCACCTGACAAACCTTGTTGGGATATTTCCTTGGCGATTCCACCATTCCATCAGATTTGATAGGAAAAATAACGCAGCATTTTATATAGGTGTACACTGTGAAGGGAGTCCTTCGGGTGCAGCTTTTTGGCTACTGCTGTAAACGGGGGCTGCAATGCAAATGTGAGCAGAACCTTAACCCTGGGTTCACACCTGAGCGTTTCTGAGACGCGCGTTTTACGCGCGTTTTTGTTGCGAGGATTACAGCGTGTTTTTGCAAATAGGAAACGCGCGTCATACGCGCGTTCGTGACTCTGGAGACCAATTGAAAAAGGCATATTTACACTTTAACGCGTGTTAAACGCGCGTTTTACGCGCGTTCCCATCGAAGTCTATGGGTGCAAACGCGCGACAAAACGCCCCAAAGAAGCTCAAGAACTTCTTTGAGCGTAGGGCGTTTTACAGCGCGTTCAAACGCGCTGTAAAACGCTCAGGTGAGAACCATGCCCATAGAGAAACATGAGTTTTCTCCTGTTGAGCGTTTTACAGCGCGTTCGAACGCGCTGTAAAACGCGCAAGTGTGAACTGAGGGTAAAGGAGATGTCCAAGTTACCTAACAAGGGGCCCCAGGCCAGTAAATTTCTTGAAATAAAAAACATCCCATACCTTTCTCCTCTGCCGTTTTCTGTACTGCAGCTCTGGTCTTACTTCTGCTGTTTGTGTACAAGGCTTCAGCAGTGATGGGTAGGTATACACCGCGTGGCTGCTGCAGCCAGGCAGCACAGTGATTGGCTGTGGTGGTCACATGCCTTATCCCTGCATGTCACCAGAGCTGCGGCGTGGAAGAAAGTGGAGTTTTTTTTTTTTTCTTTATTAAGTGGTACGAAGCTCATTTTTAGGTATGTTGATTTTATCACAAATAATTCACCCATTTAATCCTTATTGGAAAAAGCAGGGGACAAGTTCCTTCTAGATTCTGAGCACTACATGTACTTCCATTATTTAAAGGATTTGTTTAAGATTTGTATAAAACTCCTGTCATTTATATGCAGTTCTGAGCACACAGGCCATGTAACCTTTGTTAGTGAAGGTATCTTGCTTATCTCGCCTTTGTCACACTGTGATATTATAGTTTATAAGTGACCTATTTTTTAACAAGCAGCTAGAGAATTGTACATGACTGACAGGACGTGCGACGCTCCGTAACCATCAGCGACAGCAATTTATAGCACTAGACTGTTGATTAAACCCTAAATAATGGCCACTGGGGAGATCTGTCAGTGATGGTGGTTATTTACACAAGTACCTGAACAGATACCATCCTACTTTACTTAGTGAGTCTGCGTGTAGAGCTATGGTTAGTTGTTTGTAGTAGGAAATGTGTATATACAGTAGGTAAAACATATAATGACCCCCACTGATCAGCTGTTTGAGAAGGCAGCGGTGCTCGCAATAGTGGTGCGGCCTTCGCACAGCTTTCCCACAGCCAGTGATATCACGTTCATCGGTCTCGTGGCCTAGACGCAGCTCAGTACCTTTGAAGTGAATGGGGCTGAGCGTGATACCAAGCACCGTGCTTAGTGAGCATGGTGAAGGCACAGCGCTGGTGCCTTCTCAGACAGCTGATAAACGGGGGTCTGGGGTGTCAGACCTCCACAGATGAGATACTTATGATTTTTGACCTCTGCATCGTATAAGTTTTACTATACATAGCAGCTGCACAATGCCATTCTGTGCTTTCTGAGAAATCGGTCTCAAGCCCCTCCTGTGTTCTCCTGAATTATCCTGTAAGTTTAATTAAGATGAAATCAAAGTTGGGACTGTAAATCAAGCCGCCAACTAGGTACTGTAATACAAGATGCTGAATCCAAATGATTCTAAGGGCTCATTCAGATGACCGTGCCGTGTTTTGCTGTCCGCAAAACGCGGATACCGGCCGTGTGCATTCTGAATTTTGCGGAACGCACAGAGCCGGCCTATTCTTGTCCACAATTGCCCGCACCGCACTGCAGGTAGGTTGTTAGCGTACAGCACTGAACATATATGGCAATGGGATGGTGCAGGCTCAGGGGCTGTGCCCATGCCATCACTTGCTGGTGTCCGCTGTATTAGGGATGTGTGCTGGCAGGACCTGTATTGCGGCACCAGCCATTTGTGCACTGCATCACGGATGCGGACCCATTCACTTGAAAGGGTCCTCAATCCGGAAGGTGCAGTGCGGAATGGAAGCACTATGGAGTACTTCCGTGGGTTTTCTGTCCGTGCCTCTGCATCGCAAAAAAATAAAACTTGTTCTATATTTTTGCAGTGCGGACGGATCACAGACCCATTCAAGTTGAATGGGTCTGCATCCATCTGCGCCAACCACACGGATGGTGCCTGTGCAAAACGCACGGAATGGGCAGCACACGTTCATGTGCATGAGCCTTTATACAGCCAACATACTGTCGTCACTGTTGGGATCTAATCCCGGCAATTTTACTTCTTGGATGCCAGGGTTAATACCGATCTTCGCATATAAGTGGGTAAAGGGGTTCCATCTCTCATCCCATCAGCCTCCCCATGATGTATTGCAGGGTGCCCAGTGGTTTGCTATGGCATAAAAATTCCATGGGGTTATAAATCACACTCAATGCCATTCAAGATACAAATTAAAAAATAAAACACACAACACGAGTGGAAAGTAACTGTCCATTGCCTTTATTAGTTAACCTTTACCACTGATAAATTCGTAACCAATAACTTTCAACGATAATGTATCAAACCAACAATAAGCTCAGCCATAAGCTTGGGCTCAACCACAAAAATTCACTCATTATAAAGCAATTTTACCCCAGGCTAAGGCTTCATGCCCACGACAGCATGTATTTTGCTGTCCGCAAAAACGGATCCACAAAAAATATGGATGACGTCCGCGTGTGTTCCGTATTTTGCGGAATAGAACAGTACTATCCTTGTCAGTAATGCGGACAACAATAGGACATGTTCTATCACTTGTGGAACAGACATACGGAAGCGGAATGCACATGGAGTAACTTTCGTTTCTTTTGCGGACCTATTGAAATTAATGGTTCCGCATACGGTCCGCAAAAAAAAAACTAATTGATACGGAAAGAAAATATGTTCGTGTGCATGAGCCCTAAGGCCTCTTTCACACGGGCGTCATGTTTGACGCCCGAATAAGAGCCGGGTGCGTTGCAGGAAAATGCGCGATTGATGTGACGTCACCACAGATCCTTTAGACGGCAGCTAATGCTTGAAGAAGAGATCGGCAACTCTGCGATCAAGTGGATATGGTGAGTTAATTTTTTTTATTTTTAACCCCTTAATCCACATTTTACTAAGCATTCTGTATAGAGAATGCTATTATTTTCCCTTATAACCATGTTATAAGGGAAAATAATAAAGATCGGGTCCCGTCTCTTAGCAACCTTGCGGGAAAATCGCACTGCATCCGCACTTGATTGCGATTGATTAATGCTTGCGATTTCCCCGCAGCCCCATTCACTTCTATGGGGCCTGCGTTGCGTGAAAAACGCACAATATAGAGCATGCTGCGATTTTCACGCAACGCAGAAGTGATGCGTGAAAATCACCGCTTATGTGCACAGCCCCATAGAAATGAATGGGTCAGGATTCAGTGCGGGTGCAATGCGTCCTCCTCACGCATTGCACCCGTGCGGAAATCACGACTGTGTGAAAGAGGCTGTGACAGAAGAAAGTATGGAAAAAAAAGGGAAGGGAGAGGGCAGTCTGTCCACAATCTTGAGATAATCAGTAGTTGAGTCACTTAAAGGGGTTGTCTCACTTTAGGAACTGACATTTATCATGTAAGCAAAGTTACTATGAGGCACTTACTAATGTATTGTGATTGTGCATATTGCCCCCTTTGCTGACTTGTGTCATTTTTCCATCACATTATACACTGCTCGTTTCCAGGGATTACGACCACCCTGTAATCAATCAGTGGTGGTCATTGCTCACACACTATAGGAAAAAGCACAGGCCTCTCTGGTGGCCGGAACTGCAGAAGCACACATAGGCTAGAGCTTTTTCCTATACAGTGCAAGCAGGGCCACCGCTGCTGGATTGCAGGGTGGTCGTTACCCCTGGATATGTGGGTAGTGTACTAGTGTACAATGTAATGGAAAAATTAATCCAGCCAGCAAAGCAGGCAATATGGACAATCAAAAATACATTAGTAAGTGCCTTGTATTAACTTTCTCTACATAATGAATGCCATTTGCAGAGGTCAGACAACCCTGGATCGCCCTATTTTCATACAACTTACTCTGGCCACATAAGGGACCACCTCGTCCCCAAAAAACGACCTATCACTGGGGCAGGGGGGAAATCTTCCTTCTGCCCCAGATTAGCTGGATTACTGGTCTAATCAGATCGAATTGCTTGAGCAGATCTGCTCAGTGATCGAAACAAAATGTCAACCAGTCCATGGATTGTTACCACCCTGGACAAATCTGGTGAGAGATGGTAAGCACTTTAATATTAGAAAAATCCCTGCCAAAACATTAGGGAATTCACAATGGATGGCTAACATCCCATGTGGATCCCTTCTCATAGTTCAGAATCCTGCCATTATGTCAGTCTTTACAGAATCTGACATAATACTATGCTGAAGTATTCCAGTGTATTGTATGAGTGATCAGACGATTGCATGTTCAATTTCCCTAGTGGGACACACAAAAAAAATGTAAAAGGTAAGTTAAAAACCAAAACAATGCATTTTTTTAACCAGTGAACATGTTTGTTTAAATGGAAATATGCAAATAAAAGAAAAACATACGTAGTTGCTGGCTTCACATCTGTAATGACCCATACAATAAAATGATCACCTTTTTATTCCATATGGTGAACTGTTTAAACAGATGTTGGATGAAGGACCTGCCGTGATGTCACAGGATCACATGGGTCACATGGTCCACTCAAATGCTTCTATGATTGGACCATGTGACCCTGTGACGTCACCACAGGTCCTCAAGCATCCCAACCATCAAGATAGAAGACGTTCGGGGGCTCTGCGCGTACAATGGGAGAAGGTAAGTTAACTATTTTTTATTTTTAACCCTCTATAGCCCGGGGAACATTGCATTCTGTAATTAGAATGCGATTATTTTCCCTTATAACTATGTTATAAAGGAAAATAATTACATATACAGAATACTCATCCCGAAACCAGACTTCAGTGATGAAGTCTGACTTCGGGTCTGGGTACCAAGCATGCAGATTTTTTACAAACGTTAGCACACGCGCGGAAAAATCGTGGCGATTCCCGCAACGCACCCGCCTCTTATCCGAGCGTCAAACATGACGCCCATGTGCAAGAGGCCTAACTCGATTAGAAGTTAGCAAATAAAGTGCCTGATTCCCCGGCCAAACCACCACCATCGGTAAGATTGTTCCACATTATCGATTTTAGAGGAAGACATTAACTGACTCTAATCACTCACATGAATAACATACAGCGCTAGTCAATGATTGATGAAACCTAACTCATTGATACAATTAAAAGGACACATAAGGAGAAAGACAGTTATACCTCTAAGAAGGACTATTAATATTGTCCCAATTATATTGGACTTTTGAAGTATATAATAAGCTCCTAAAGTGACGTATTGAACAAGTGTCTTTTACAACAGTTTTGCTCTAGTTCTTTTTAGTGGGTGTACAGCAGCCCTACATAAGACTATTACATTTTTATTTAGATCCAAGTACCAGGGGCCAGCGGGAGAATTACAGGAGTGTAAGGTCCGACTCACAGCAAACAGCTCCCAGTTGCCTCCAGTGTGAAACCACACATACAGTATCTCACAAAAGTGAGTACATCCCTCACAATTTTGTAAATATTTTATTATATTTTTTCATGGGACAACACTGAAGATATGACACTGATACAATGAAAAGTAGTCAGTGTACATCTTGTGTAACAGTGTAAATTCGGTGTGCCCTCAAAATAACTCGACACACAGCCATTAATGTCTAAACCACTGGCAACAAGAGTTAGTACATCCCTAAGTGAAAATGGCCAAATTGTGCCCAATTAGCCATTTTCCCTCCCTGGTGTCATGTGACTTTTTAGTATTACAAGGTGTCAGGTGTAAATGGGAAGCAGGTATGTTAAATTTGGGGCATCCTCAAATAGAGGTGGAAAGGTGCAAGGTCTCTAACATCCACCAGCTCCGTGACGTTACCATGGAGCAGTGGAAGAGAATTCCAATGGCAACTTGTGAAGCTTTAGTGAACTCGATGCCCAAGCGAGTTAAGGCAGTGCTGGAAAATAATGGTGGCCACACAAAATATTGACATTTTAGGAACAATTTGACCATTTTCACTTAGGGGTGTACTCACTTTTGTTGCCAGTGGTTTAGACATTGATGGCTGTTAGATGAATTATTTTGAGGGCACACCAAATTTACACTGTTATACAAGCTGTACACTGACTACTTTACATTGTATCAAAGTGTTATTGCTTCAGTGTTGTCCCATGAAAATATATAACTAAATATTCACAAATGTGAGGGGTTTACTCACTTTTGTGAGATACTGTACAATGGGGGGGAGGGAGGAGGATGCGAGTCCCACCCATGGCTGACTAATATGACGCAGGCCTCACAGATGCACCTAAATGTTGCCTATGGATGAAAAGCAAGGCACATTCAAATTTGGAGTTTATACACCTCCAGGCATACATATACAAACTACATGACAAAATAACATGGTCTGAAGAGGCAGGAAATGCTCAATCCCATATGCAGTTGTTCATCTTTACCCGGGGTAGCAAATCCTGCACATGTGGTCCATTGCTAATGGCGATCCCCAGCAAAAAATACATGCAATGCAGGATGCCTGCAGCGGACTACAAGTACCACAAAGACATCCTACACCAGATAGCAAAATGTGTGGATGTAATTGACTATATGAAATAAACATTTACAAGAATACGTGCACTACTGTGGTGGATGCAATCAACAAAATCTGACTAAACCCTCACACTGTTGTTAAAATAAGACTTTAGCCAATATATCCTTGTATTAAGGACATACCGGAGCCCGCGCATCCCGTCAAGGTATCTCAAGTGGCACAGGACCAAACACTAACCTACCTGTGTCGTATGGGCAGTACCAGGGGCCAGTGGGCAAATTACAGGAGCGTAAGGTCCGACTCACAGCATTTTGCTACCTGATGTAGGATGTCTTTGTGGTACTTGTGGTCCACTGCAGGCATCCTCCATTGCATGCATTTTTTGCTGGGGATCGCCATTAGCAACGGACCACATGGGCCGGATTTGCTCCCCGGATATAGATGCACAACTGCATATGGGGTTGACCATTTTCTGCCTCTTAAGACCACATTATTTTGTCATGTAGTCTCTTCAAGTAATCTCAGACAGACTTTATGATGTTGAGATGATATCATCAGGGGCCATATCATCACTTCCAGGACTCCTTGTTCTTCTTTAAGCTGAAGATAGTTCTTAATGATATTGGCTGTATGTTAGGGGTCACTGTCCTGCTGCAGAATAAACTTGGAGCCAATTAGACGCCTCTCTGATGTTATGGATATGTGTCTACCTGTATTTCTCAGCATTGAGGATACCATTAATCCTGACCAAATCCCCAACTACGTCCCCAAACTTGCAAGGAACCTCCACCATGCTTTACTGTTGCCTGCAGACACTCATTACTGTACCGCTCACTAGTCTTTGGATGAACTAACTGCCTTCTCATCATTCCAGAGCACCTACTGCCATTTTCTGCACCCCAGCTCCTCTGTTTTTATGGATACTTGAGTTTCTTGGCTTTGATTCCATGTTGAATGTATGACTTTTTGACCACAATTCTTCTATTAAGACTACTTATGGCTATACTTCTCTGAAAAATAGATAGGTGTACCTAGGTCCCACTGGTTTCTGCCAGTTCTGAGCTGATGGTACTGCTGGACATTTTTCAGTTTCGAAAGGAAGTAAGCATGATGTGTCTTTCATCTGATGCACTTAGGCCACTTTTACACTAGCGTTTTTTTGCGGATCAGTCATGGATCTGCAAAAATGCTTCCGTTACAATAATACAACCGCATGCATCCGTCATGAACGGATCCGGTAGTACTATGTCTTATATAGCCATGACAAATCCATCTTGAACACCATTGAAAGTCAATGGGGGGGCGGATCCGTTTTCTATTGTGTCAGATAAAACGGAACTATCCCCATTGACTTACATTGTGTGTCAGGACAGATTCGTCTTGCTCCGCACCACATTGCGGACAGAAGAATGCCGCTTGCAGCGTTTTTCTGTCCGCGTCAGGGAAGCAACCAAACGGAACGGAATGCATTTTGGTTCAGTTCAGTTTTGATAATGAATGGGGACTAAACTGAAGCGTTTTCTTCCGCTATTGAGATCCTATGACGGATCTCAATAGCGGAATTGAAAGCGCTAATGTGAAAGTAGCCTTAGTTCCTCACCCAGTTTTAAGCCTCCTACAAGCTGTTTCAATTAATGCCTGTGTTTCAACTTACATATCAAAATGAAGATCATTATCATCTGTTTGGCATAACTGGTTAATCACACATGACTATAATCCTACAAAATCCCGGACTGTGCAAGTGTACCTAGAATAATTGATAGTGTTTTGAAGGCAAAGAGTGGTGATGCCAAATATTGATTTAGTTTAAAATCTTCTTTTGTTCATTTATTTTGCATTTTGTTATTCTTATTCTGCAACATTTTTTTTCACACCTGCCTAAGGCCTCTTGCACACAAACGTATGGCTTTCTCAGTATTTTACGGTCCGTTTTTCACGGATCCGTTGTTCCATTTTTTGTTTCAGTAGTGTTTTTGTTCCATTTCCGTATGGTTTCTGTATGTGATCCGTTTTTTATCGCAAACGGAAGCCTGGTATATACAGTATACTGTAATTACATTGAAAAATTGGGCTGGTCAGAAAATTTTCAATAGATGGTTCTATTTTTATAGTGCATTATTTTCTGTGATTTTGTAAATGTAGCCATATACATCCACGCATTTAATACCACATCGTGCAGGATGGTTTATATATAGTTTTTTCTGTGATTTGTTTGATTTGTCTTGAAGGAGTGGCACCTTCATGTGTGAATACATATATTGCTCCTATACTGGGAGTGATATTCAAGTGCACTTTTGCCACACCTATCTAATAGGTGACCTTGATTAAGGTGGTACATATAGGTGTGTGTTTCTCCCCTCCCACCGGTTGCTGATGCACATGGAGGTAACAAGGGGCAGCACACCATATGTGCGGGGACTGTGCTCCTGAAAAATGCTCTACAGCATGAATAGGTTAGCATAGGAACCCGCTGAACTGAGACCACCTTGTCGCCGGTAGGTGGGCTTAGATGTATTTTGATCACAATGTATTGACCAAGTGTCTCAGAATTTATCAAGAGTGAGGGCTTAGTCCATATGTTGTGCTTGCATCTATTATTATAGTGCATTATTTTCTGTGATTTTTATATAAACGTAGCCATATACATCCGCGCATTTAATACCACATTGTGCAGGATGGTTTATATATTTTTTTTTTCTGTGATTTGTATCGATATGATCTACCTCTTATTTCCATCTCAGCTCACAAGCCTGTATGCAAACACACTGAACCTATGGTGGTGTAAGTTTAGTTCAGTAGAATCTGGCAAGTTTCGTCTGGAATATGAAATATTAAATACAGGAACCTAAAGGCCCTATTACACTGAACAATTTCAGGCCAATTGTCGGGAAAACAAATGCTTTTTCCTGATCATCAGCTCGTATTAATGTCTGAATTAAGGCCAATTGAAAACAATACGACAGATTTACTAGTCTGTTTAATAAGTAGACTGCAGTCTTAAAGGGGTTCTCGGGGAATTAAAATATAATTACTAAAAATACTTAAATATTACTTTATTACAAATATATTCCCAAATACATTTCATTAGTTATAATGGCTTGTTTTGTCTGAGGAGCAAACATCAGAGAAATAAAATGGCCACCATCCTATATGTACACACAAAACCTGTCCTAATCACACAGGAGGACAAGTTACTTCAGAAAACTGAGCTAAAGAGCTGCCTCATCCTCCTCTCTGTTCTACTTGTCAGGGATTATGATCCTGTATACAGATGATAAGATCTTCAGCTAAATCTCTGTAGGAATGGACTTCAGGAGGAGACATTAAGTACAGAGAGGAGGTGGGGATTTCTTCTTATTAACTCCATTCCTACAGAGATTCAGCTAAAGATTAGCTGTATTCAGGATCATAATATCTTACAAGTAGCATAGGACGATGAGGCAGCTATTTAGCTCAGTGTTGTGAAGTAACTTGTTCTGCTGTGTGATTAGGACAGGTTCTGTGTGTTCTAATAGGAAGGCTGCCATTTTAGTTCTCCTAATGATTGCTCTCTAGACCAGTGTCTCCCAACCAGTGTGCCTCCGGACAGCCTTTGGCTGTGCGGGCATGCTGGGAGTTGTAGTTTTGCAACAGCTGGAGGCACACTGGTTGGGAA
The DNA here is from genome assembly GCA_033119425.1 of Bufotes viridis. Classification (NCBI taxonomy): domain Eukaryota; kingdom Metazoa; phylum Chordata; class Amphibia; order Anura; family Bufonidae; genus Bufotes; species Bufotes viridis. Next base: position 82,568,675 of record CM065589.1, read on the forward strand.
ACACTGCTCTAGACAAAATGAGTCATTATAACTAATTAAAGATTTTTGGGAATCTATTTATAATACAGTAATATTTATTCTTTAAGATGCACCAAATCTATCACAATGGATCAGACTGTTTGATAAATTTGTTCATGGCTAGACAAATTTGTCTAACTTTACACCAACTATTGTTTGACTTATTTTGTGCCAGTACTTTGGTGTAATTTTGCCACAGGTTTTAAGTAGCTCAGGTTCAGGACTTCATTGCCAGAACTAAACAGCCCTGTCCATTTTGTAGTGGATGGAACTAGTTCTGCAGCGCTGCTCTCATTGAAGTGAATGGGAGTATCATCGCAGTTACAAGCTCCGTCTTCTGCACAATGGACAGAGCTGTGTACTTCTAGCGCTAAAGCTACTCTAAAACAGCTTAATGGCGGGGTGCCCCTGCTGGGGTTATGCCATCAATAGTAAAAGAGTGGGCAACCCTTTTAAGCCATGCTCCCTTCAGCTAAGGAGCTAATCCTCCTTGTTGAGTTGGGAAAACAAGGCAAGCTATACCCAGTAAATTCCATTTATAGCTACATTTGATTTTTGGCAGAATGGAGAGCACGGGTGGCAAACAGACATGAAGAAGGAGATGTAGGGGCGTTTAGCACTGTGGATAGCTTTGGGGGTGAGAGTAAGAAGTTTAAATTGAATCCTATATTGTATGAGTAACCAGTGCATCCCGGTACAGGATGGAGGCTTCGGTGTAGTAGTTGGACAGATAGATTAACCTGGCTGCTGCATTCAGGATAGACTGGAGGGTTTATTGAGGGGAAGACTGATTGGTAACGAGATGCAGTAATAAAGGCAAGAATGGATCAGGGCAACAATGAGAGTTTTTCTGTTTCTACAGTAAGAAAACTGCAGATTTTCTGTGCACTCGGCTATTTTCGGAAGCCCCACACAACTGGAGTGTGTACTGTACAAGTGCGGCCACCACTCCATTCACTTCTATGGAACTGCTAGAAATAGCCAAGCCATGAGTGATCATGGATAATTATCATCAGCAAGTACTCTTGTCACTCATTATGGGGTTTCATAACAGCCATGTAGCAGATTATGATAAATGATATGTCCAGTATACAGTTAACCTCATTCTAAATACCAGGCAAACCTGAGCAGAAGATTTAGGTTACCCTGAATTATTTACGTTAAAGTCCTACCACCTGATCCAGGACACTGACTCATAAGAGGTATAGACAATTTTGCCATTTTTAAAGTGATAGGAGTGATAAATAGCCAATAAGGGATTGTGTCATTAGAAAATAATCTATTGTTTAAATCACATTTTATGTTAAACATATCACATTTTTGGTGAGTTTTTTTTTATATTTTTCCATGTCACTATATTTAAAAAATGTGTATAATCCTGCAATTTTCACTCTCGCCACTAGGCATAATAACAGGTCATGATTTCCTGTTCTGTACAGGTAACTTTTTAGTAGCTATCGTCACAGGCGGAATTACCGTATTTTCTGGTGTATAAGGCGACTGGGCATATAAGACGACCCCCTACTTTTCCTGTTAAAATATGGTGTTTGGGCTATACTCGGCGTATAAGACTACCTCTCTTCCAACGCACACCAAATAAAAATTAAACAGACGATCTGTGCATGAGAAAACCACTGAGAACAGGGAGAGGGGGCTGCTTCAGCGACGGGCCGGGATGCAGCGCACGGCGGCTTAGCTAGAGGGCGCCTGTCCCTGAAGCTGGAGAAGGACAGCTTCTCCAGTCCGGCTTGGAAGTAAAGAGGACTTATCACTGGTCCAACAATTGTTAGAAAATGATATATACCGTATGTGTAGAGCGGCGCTCTACACTTGCATATCATTATCTAACAATTGTTGGACCAGTGAAAGGTCCTCTTAAGTTTCAGCACGCAGTATACCAGCGTATAAGACGACCCCCGACTCTTGAGAAGATTTTCATGTGTTAAAAAGTAGTCTTAGGGTCCATTCACACGTCCGCAATTCCATTCCGCATTTTGCGGAACGGAATTGCGGACCCATTAATTTCAATGGGGACAGACTATGTCCCGGCCGGGTCCGCAATTGCGGATCCACACTTCCGGGTCCGCAATTGCGTTCCCAAAAAAAATAGAACATGTCCTATTCTTGTCCGCAATTGCGGACAAGAAAAGGCATTTTCTATGAGAGTGCCGGCGATGTGCGGTCCGCAAATTGCGGAACGCACATCGCCGATGTCCGTGTTTTGCGGATCCGCGGATCCGTGGATCCGCAAAACACACACGGACGTGTGAATGGACCCTTATACGTCAGAAAATACAGTACATACTGTAGATAACACAGGATACACCATTCACAATAGGTGCTATCACAGCTTATCTCCTCCCTCTTGACCTCTGCACAGGTCACAGAGCATGCCTAGAGAACTCTCCCATAGAAGTCTATGAAATCATCTCCTTTCCATCATGTCAATTGCACATTTATCTGTGCCAAAAGACAACTGTTCTCAAAAGACAGGAAATATTAACATGCTTTAGGCCTAGTGGCTAGTGTGAAAATTGCAGGATTATATGCAATTTTTTATATAGTGACATGGAAAAAATAAAATAAAAACATCAAAAATGTTAAAAAAAATATGTTTAACATACAAACATGATTTAAACAATCAAGTCATTTTCAGATGACACATTCCCTTTAAAAAGGTTTTCTAGGGGTGTTTTTTAAAACAAATTATCTAGAATTGGTTACAGATCAAAAACAAGGATTAGTTACTCTCACTGATCTTCAGGCTCCGCTGTGCTGATGCTGCTCCGGTTTTGGCATAGCCCCAGAATCAACAATGAGGCCCCTTTCACACATCAGTGAATCATGGGTGTGTGCTGTCTGTGTTCTCCATGGATAGAACATGTACCCATTAATTTTGCATGTATTTAAATACACATCACTGATCTTCCAATGACTGTGGGTCAGTGGAAAAACCATGGAGACAAGCACTACTTTGGTCCGTGATGTGGATCAAACATACCCATTGAAGTCTACTGTTGTCACCCTCAGTCTTACTGTATAGCCACGTCCCTGACCACTTGCAACACCTGCTCCCATGCGACTCTCAGTGTCGCTACTTGTCCGTCTACAGGGCGAAGCAGCGTATCTCTTCTACAAATCTGGGCTTGGCAGTTGCTGCTACCTGTCCTCAATAAACTTGTCCTTGGTAAAAGCGGAGACAGCAGCACACAATACTTCCCAAGCAGAAGGAGCAGAAAAAGAAAGAGGCAGGTTCAGGACAGGTGGGAGCACAGAGCTTGTTCCTGGGCCATGCCAACTAAGCGTGGTGTCAGAGAAACCCACCGACTCCTGGCTGTGGGTTTCTAATGTCATTTGAGATGATGTTAAAGAACGAGTCAACCATTCAAGGACAGCTGAGTTGCTAGTTAAAACACAACTGCCGGATGGCACTGGCATCTCTGGCGTGTTGGTGCGACTTCTGCTACCACCCCCTTTCTTCTGCTGCTACTACTGCCAGCTGCAGAAACAGTTTTGCCGCTGCCTGTTCCCTTGGAAGGCCCTGGACCTGTCTGTTAAACATACTCAGTAAAACATATGTCAGTAACAGTAAGTGTAAAATAGCAGTAGAATTAGAACGCTTTTTCACTCCAATTAAAGAATAAAGGCCTAATGGAATTACTTATCTATAAATCAAGGTGGGGAAACAAATAACTGTAACAATAGAGCACTATTTTACCCCAATAACAGAATCAAGGCGTTATAGAATGCCTTATCAAGAACACAATGTGAATACCCCAATAGTAGTAGTATTAGCCCACTTTTTCAACCCAATTACAGAATCAAGGCCTAATGGAATTACTTATTTATGAAAAAAGGTGGAAAACAAAATACCGTATTTTTCGCTTTATAAGATGCACCTGATGATAGGACGCATCTAGGTTTTAGAGGAGGAAAATAGGAAAAAAATATTTTGAACCAAAAAGTGTGCTCAAATATTTAATAAAATAACAATAGAAGTTTACACTGTTATGGGGGATCTACGGATGACAAACTTATGAGGATATTTGGGAGACCTTTGGATGACGAACTGTTATGTGACTATAACCCCCTCATCCTTTAGAATGCACCCATGTTCTGCAGTACATTGGTGTATTCTTAAAGATGAGGAGGGTTATAGTCACATTTAATATTAGCACTGTCCAAAGACTATAATTTAATTGGCCTATGTTTATAAAAATGACTATAACCTTCCTCATCCATAAGAATGCATCTATTTATTGCAGTACATGGGTGTATTCTTAAGGATTAGGGGGTTATAGTCATATTTAATATTAATATTGTCCAGGGACTGTTCTGTAATTGGCATGTGTCTATGTTAAATATGACTATAACCCCACTCATACAAAGGAATCCACCTATATACTGCCGTACATGGGTGCATTCCTATGGATGAGGGGTTTATAGTCATATTTGAAACACATTTTTTATTAGGGTACTGTACTGTATATTGACTCTTGGACAGGAATCAATGGTACCAGGTACCATTGGTGGAGGGGAAAGGAGAGGGGGGAGCAGGACATGCTCACCAACAGTCAGCTGGATGGCCAGTACAGAGAAGGGTGATCCTGTTGCTGAGGTGAGTGACAGCAGCAGTAGCTGTGCTGTTAGCAAAGCAGGAGCTTGTGACTGCGAGCAGTGCAGGGCTGAGGGATCGGAACACTGGGACTGGAGACACAATCCATCTGCTAGAGGGAGGGACACCGAGCCTCTGTGGAGATCCGGCATTTGCTGCAGACAGCGGGAGACGCCTGGAACTGTGCCCCCCGCACTGCAGTTTGGAGATAACTTGGCTGGGTGGCGTGGGAGGAGGGGGATAAACAGTGAAGGTATAAAAGTTTTAGCAAGTTCCTGACGCTGCACTATGTGGCAAGCAGCGCCTGGCAGGTGAACGGTAGTGAATGGAAGCGCGGACTGCCGGCATAATTTAGCATTTAGTGAAGCCGCCAGCCCGCGCATACATCGAGGCACCTAAGCAGCACCTTGGGCGGGCTGGCGGCTTTGCTAAGTGCTTACTTCTGCTGCCACCTGCGCCCACCGTTTCATGGCAACTCAGGAGCCGTTAGTGAGAGCTCCTGAGCTGCCACAGCCGGCACTTTTGGGGTCACCTTGCGTTTATAAGACACACTGACTTTTTCCCTCCACTTTGGAGGAAAGAAAATGCGTCTTATAAAGCGAAAAATACGGTAACTGAAAAAATTCAGCGCTTTTTCATCCCAATTACAGAATCAATGCATTATAGAATGACGATAACACAATGTGGACACCCCAAAAGCAGTAGTATTAGACCGCTTTTTAAACAAAGACAAAACAAAGACATATTTAAGAGCAGTGTAAAAGAAAAAGGTAAATGCATATGCAACAGATGTCCTATTCATCTGAATAATGCTTCTAGAACTCTATAGGGAATATTTATCACCTTCCTTTTGCCTAATAAGTGGCGTTAGAAAGTCGCAAACTATGGGGGACATTTATCAATATTGGCATAATTTGCGGCAAAGAAATGCTAACATTACAAATCAAAAGTGGTAATTTGTTTTACCTCATATAAAAATGTGATTTTTTAAAATATAAAATGTGACTTTTGTAAATATTAACTTGATTATCCCCCTATTTCTCTCCATTTGCAACATTTTAATGCCAATAGCATTAAAATGCGACTTTTAAACTTAAATGCGCCATTTCAGCCTACCTTGCCAAACTGCACTTGCAACTTTTGAAACATATTTGTGACTTTTGAAGCATATTTACGACATTTCCACTGATAAATCGCAACTTTTGTCTCAGACTCGGAACGTTTTTGTTATTGTTTTGTTTTTGTTGAATCTCAATTTACTGACAAAACCCTGTTGTTTAGTTCATTTCTATTAGATAAAAATAAATACATCCGGTTTTAATACTAACTTAACCACTTGTTCCCACGAGTTGGCTTCTCTTTTCATAAATGTGACTTTTTGACAAATAGTCGCATCTTTATGTCGTAAATGTGACTTTTTACACCACCACATAAGCTGACTTAACTGTCCACAACAATTTGAGCCTTTTCTGCCGATAAAAGGATGATAAATGAAGTGTAATTTTTGCCAATTTGATAGCCTCGCCCATTTTGACATTTATAACTCATTTCTGGCATTATGCATTCTTTATGGTGAAAATTCGGGATTGAGCAAATTTGCACCATATTTGGTGCAAGTCAAAATGCCATTCTTTTTTGTGCATTTTATGTCATAATTCTGGCGCAACATGCTTAGTAAATGTCCCTCTGTGTTTGCAACTAGTTTTTCCACCATCCTTGTCACTTTTTAGAAAGGGGGGATGGCAAGGGTAGGAAGGAGGTGTGGCCAGCGGCTGCATTAAATTTATCTGCATTTACGCAAATGAAGCCAGAAATCTACAGCAGATTTCTGTTTAGGCACACAGAATGCCGGAGAATGTCTAATTTATGAAGTGAATGTAGACCGCAGAGTTGTAATTACCTCATATGAGCGCTGCTTTCTCTTCAAATAGCTGATCAGTGGGGGTGCGGAGAGTCAGATCCCTGCTGAACTTATATTGTTGACCTATACTGAGGATGTCATCAATATACAAAAAGCAGAGAACCCCTGTAAGCCCAAATACTAGTGCACCATAGTAGATCAAGTAGTTTTATATGCTTGAGACTAGGTGCACATCAGCGGTATGATTCCAGTATTATGTTCCAGTCTGGGAACAGAATACCACACACTGCCAGATGCCTGATGGATCCCATTCAATATAATGGGGTCCGTTTGGGTTTCCAGCGTGAACACTGGCATTTTACTAGATAAAAAACTGCTGCATGCAGAGGTATTTTCTTTTTTTCTTTTTTTGGAATCTGCAACGGAGGCTCTTGCCGCAATCTCCACTACAGATATAAAAGGGACACACGTGTAGTATGTAAGAACAATAGGCATGTATACACTGTATTCCAAACAAGAAGAAAGATGATGTCTTTTGTTTAGCATTTTAATTTTTCAGAGCTCCCCGCTTTCTATTTGCAGACTTTTATAGGCAAGCGCCACACATGTATGTGCGCATAAAGATAAAATGTATCTATTCATTGCGTTTGATGATACAGTTGCAAGAAAAGTTAGTGAACCCTTTGGAAGTACCTGGATTTCTGCATTGATTACTAATAAAATGTGGCTGAAGTTACAATTATTGACACTATCTAAACTAATAAGACATAAACAGTGTTAGGGTTCATGCACACAAACCTATTTTTTTTTTAGTTTCCGTTTGTATGTTTTACACGTGCGTATGCGGAACCATTCACTTCAATGGCTCCGTAAAAAAACGGAAATAACTCTGTGTGCATTCCCTATGTCCGTTCTGCAAAAAAATAGAACATGCCCTATTCTTGTCCGTTTTGCAGACATAATAGTCCGTCATAATAGAATTTTATGGGATGCATAACGGATCCGTCCTGTTTCCGTTATGCGACGACCCCCCCGCATAAGGGAAACGGGACGGATTAGTTTTTGCAGCCCATAGATTTCTATTGTGACGGAATAAATAATGGAATGCCTCTAAAGACATTCCGTTAAGGTCCGTGGTAACGGTATCCATAACACAATACACCTTTTACCACCAAACTAAGTGTGAACAAATTTCAAAATATGAAATTTGCTCATCTCTAATTGTAACAATGGATTCCAAAAAAATGATGCAATACGGATGTCACACGTTTTTTTTTTTGCGGACTTAAAAATACATACGGTCGTGTGCATGAGCCCTTACTGTTCATATCTTTTGCTAAGCACATTAGGTAAACATTCACAGTACAGGGAGAGAAAGTAAATGAACCCTGGAATTCAAGTTCCTGTTACAATCACCCGCCTCAAACCCCCCCCCCCCCAACATTTCCTGTAGCTGCAAATAAGATTTGGACAACGTTAATAGTGTATTTTGGACCATTTTACCCTACAACTTTGTTTTGGTGTTGGTGTGCTACATTGTTTTTCCTCTAAAAATAGCTCTGTGCTTTGGACCTAAAATGTTCCACTTTTGTGTCAGCTGTTAAAATGCTTTTCCAGAGACATAATGGAACTAGGTGGTCTTGTGCATTCTTGGGGCCGCTTTCACATAAGCGTATTGATCTGTCATTATTCTGGCTCAGGATTGCCGATGATATACCATCAGTATTGTCATCAGTATTGCTTCAGGATTTCATCAGGATTTCCATCTGTCTTTCTTCCTTCCTTTACTATTTATGCACTGCACAGACTGTAATGTGCGTATTTGGAAACAAATCTGCACAAAACTCAGACATGCTGCGGATTTCAAATACTGACAGTACAGTCCTAAATTTTCTCCATATAACCCTAGATTGATGTACTCCCAAGTCTTTAGCAATGCTTTTGTAGCTTTTTCCAGCTTCATGCCTCTGTAAAACACGTCTAGGTTCTTTATTTGGATCGCGTCATGGTTCACACTGACCAATGTTCCTGAGAATAACAGATTTGTCAGTTACCAGCCTTTTTACTTGTTTTTATTAAATGGCAATCTGACAGCTGCTTTCTGCTCGTTGATATGCAGGAATGCTGGGTGCTCCTCATACTATTGCTAAAGAGAATTTGTCATGACAGAACCCCCCTACAGTACTGGAATTGCTGGATAGCTCGCTAAGAGGCATCTCGCAGAGAAAGAGAACCATCTCGCCAGTGCAATATTTGGCTTGGATAATTTACATTGTCGTGTTTCAAGGCTTGTTAAAAAGGTGGACATTGGCTCATAGGAGCAACACACAGAAGGTGGCCCTAGTGAGATGTTTCTTTTTCTCTGAGAGATATCTCTTTGCATATTAATTTCCCATAGAGCATTGTCGCTAAGTCTTAATATACAGCTGGTCTCTTCGAAGTGAGTCTGCCACCAGTAAAATCCTTATGGAACCAAGGGCAGCATCAAATCGGCTTTCCTCATTGCAACTCTGCCCTTAGTTTTTAGATCCATAGTTTCCCTGCAAAGAAATGCCTCTTTTTTTTTCCGCAAAATGAAAAAAAATCTTTTGTGCAAGGAGGTCCCTCCCTTAGACTGCTGATTGATAGAGCCAGGCAAAAGATTATGGGCCAGATTTATCATTACACTTCCATCGTACTCCAGTTTCACATAAGTCCAAAGTCACTTTTGTCTCAGTCAGATTTATTAATGGTCCTTTAATACTATGATAAATGTGGTTTGATGGCAGCAGTTCATACTTCAGTAAACGGCTTTACAAAAGTCGCACGTCTTTACAAAAAAGTCGCATGTTCTATTAAAAAGTCGCATAAGATAAGCATGGTCCTCACTGGAAATTGGGACTTTTTTGCGACTTTTTTAAAAAGTCCCAATGATAAATCTGGAGTGAAACTCATTAACATGGCTAACCACGCCCATTTTTACAAAACTGGAGTGAGTGGTGTACACATGTAAAAAAGTCGCAAAATTATGCGCAAATGATGTGAAAAGTCGCAAATGCCCTATTTTGGGACTTTTTGATGCCAGAATTCTGGAGTGAAGGTATGATAAATCATAGCCTATGTCCCTATTGCTTGGCTCTGTCAATCATAAATTCAAGGGAGGGTCTGGCAAGAAAGTGGAAAAGGCTTGAGTGCAATGAGACCAACAATGACACCCATGTTGCACTAAAGCCTTATTTGCATACTGCAAAAAAAATAAAATAATGACATTTCTTTGCAGTGGAACTGCAGATCGGCAAACCAAGGGCAGCGTTGTAATCAGATGACACTGCCCTTCATTACATAAAGGAGGTCACTCTTAAGTCAGTAGATAAGCCAAAAGGCACAGACTTAGAATATGTAATTTATACTTTTCTACTCACTTGCATTCCTCTGCAGTACGCCCACAAACCCCAAAGCTGAGTCCTCTCCATTATATCACAGAACTTGAATCTTCGGTTTTCTTTAGCATACAGCCCACAGACCTATTATGGTCTTCCTGCAGGAGAATGCAAGCGACTAGAAAGATAATTATTACATATACTTAATCTGTGTCTTTTTTGGTACTCAGACATGACAGCAGGGGGTTTACATAGTGACAGATTTCAATTAAAGGGACACCCTGGATATCCAAATTTTTCATATTGCCAGTTCAATATGTACAATAGGATGTAAAAACGTTAAAGGGTTTGTCTTATCATGGACAATGGGGGCATATCGCTAGGATGTTCCCCGATTGTCTTATAGGTGCGGTTCACACCACTGGGAACCACACCTGTATCGAGAACGGAGCCCTGAAAGGTGGTAGCTGGAGGACCCCATACGGGCCACCACCAAGCCGGCTCCCCATGTGAATGGGAGCGTACAGCACATGCACGGCCCCTGCTCCAATTCATTTTTATGGGGCTATTTTCCCCAGCCCAATAGAAAATGAATAGAGGGCGGCTGCGTGTGTGAAGTGCGCCCTTCTTCACTTGCGGGGCTCCATTTTCAATATAGGCACCTATAAGACAATGGGGGAATATCCTAGCGATATGCCCCCATTGTCCATGATGAGACAACCCCTTTAAATATCCCTTGTAGAAAATAATCCTGTGAAGATCCCTAAGGGCTCATTTACACGAGCGGATGCCATGCTTGGAATCCTATGTGTGAAAGACAGCCAAGCCCTGTTCCGGACAGAAGAGACAAGGAGCATTAACATGCCTGATAATGCTCCGTGCCTCTCTGTGACCTTTTTGCTACAAAATCACGGTGACAACTTTATCTCACTGATTTTGTAGTAAAAAGATCACAGAGAGACACGGAGCATTATCCGTCATGTTAATACTCTGTGTCTCTGCTGTCCGGAACAGGGCTCTGGCTATCTTTCACGCAGCGGATTCCACACACGGCATCCGCTCGTGTGAAAGAGCCTTAAGAGTAGAGAAACCCTTTATTATATTTCATTCACATCAATGGCCACTAAATGGCAGCTGTAATATACATTACCAGTTACCAAGTATAATTTATTTTTTAGAACTAAGTACATATGGCATATAGTATAATGGACAGAACACAGATATATTCATTTTGTACATTGAATTCTTCCTCTGTGACCTTGTTAATGTAATGGTGTTGTTTTTATATTTTAGTTAGCTGCTTTGCTGTAAATGCTTATGTAACCTAATCATCAAGGTCAAGATCGCATGTGTATGAAAAAATTAGGCTAATTTGTTCAACCTCTCATAATCTCCACTGTCCTACTTTGCTTTTCTTGTGCACAGATTAAACAAGCCCCAGTGCTTCTGGGCATCAGTGTGGCGTATGCTGCTGAGGTCAGCAACATCGATCAAGTGAGTTATCCACTTGTAAATTATATATATATTATTATTAAATGTGAAACAAGTAAAAAAAATAATAATAATTTATTCACTTATGTTACAGCAATACTTCAGTCCTGTCACAGGACCTTTCTCAAGCAATTTCATACCAACAATCACGTGATTATAAACAAATCACGTGCAAAAGTATTCACCCCCCCCTCATTACATATAAAATCAGAATTTTATGTGATGGATCAGAACTCAATAGTCTAAGTTGGTGAAGTGAAATGAGAAAAATAAAACTATTGTGTATAAATAGAAAACAGAAAATTGGCATGTGCGTATGTATTCACCCCCTTTGTTAGGAATCCCATAAAAAGCTCTGGTGCAACCAATTACCTTCAGAAGTCACATAATTAGTGAAATGATGTCCACCTGTGTAAAATCTAAGTGTCACATGATCTGTCATTACATATACACACCTTTTTTTAAAGGCCCCAGAGGCTGCAACACCTAAGCAAGAGGCATCACTAACCAAACACTGCCATGAAGACCAAGGAACTCTCCAAACAAGTAAGGGACAATGTTGTTGAGAAGTACAGGGTTAGGTTATTAAAAAAAAATCTAAATCTTTGATGATCCCCAGGAGCGCCATCAAATCTACCATAACCAAATGGAAAGAACATGGCACAACAGCAAACCTGCCAAGAGACGGCTGCCCACCAAAACTCATGGACCGGGCAAGGAGGGCATTAATCCGAGAGGCAGCACAGAGACCTAAGGTAACCCTGGAGGAGCTGCAGAGTTCCACAACAGAGAGTATATGTACAAGGACGGCAATAAGCCGTACGCTCCATAGAGTTGGGCTTTAGGGCACAATGACCAGAAAAAAGCCATTACTTTCAGCTAAACAAAAAGGCACGTTGCGAGTTTGCGAAAAGGCATGTGAAAGACTCCCAAAATGTATGGAGGAAGGTGCCCTGGTCTGATGAGACTAAAATTGAACTTTTCGACAATCAAAGAAAACGCTATGTCTGGCGCAAACCCAACACATCACATCACCCAAAGAACACCATCCTCACAGTGAAACATGGTGGTGGCAGCATCAGGCTGTGGGGATGTTTTTCAGCAGCTGGGACTGAGAAACTGGTTACAGTTGAGGGAAAGATGGATGGTGCTAAATGCAGGGATATTCTTGAGCAAAACCTGTACCACTCTGTGCGTGATTTGAGGCAAGGGCGAAGCAGGACAATGACCCCAAACTCACTGTTAAAGTAACACTTGAGTTGTTTAAGGGGAAATAAGTAAGGCTACTTTCACACTAGTGTTTTGCTGCCCGCCTGACAATGCTGAGCCAAATGGATCCGTCCTGGCACACTATGTCAATGGGGATGGATCCGTTTCCTCTGACACAATCTAGCACAATAGATCCGTCATGGCTATAGAAGACATAATACAACCGGATCAGTTCATGATGGATGCATGCGGTTGTTCCGTCCTGGCACACTATGTCAATGGGGATGGATCCGTTTCCTCTGACACAATCTAGCACAATAGATCCGTCATGGCTATAGAAGACATAATACAACCGGATCAGTTCATGATGGATGCATGCGGTTGTGTTATTGTAACGGAAATGTTTTTGCAAATCAATGGCGGATCTGTAAAAAACGCTAGTGTGAAAGTAGTCTAAATGTGTTGGAAGGGCCTAGTCAAAGCCAAGATCTCGATCCAATAGAAAATCTGTGGTCAGACTTAAAGATAGCTGTTCACAAGGGCAAACCATCCAACTTGAAGGAGCTGGAGCAGTTTTGCAAGGAGAAATGGGCCAAAATCCCAGTGGTAAGATGTGGCAAGTTCATAGAGACTTATCCAAAGCGACTTGGGGCTGTGATTGCCGCAAAAGGTGGCTCTACAAAGTATTGACTTTTGGGGGTGAATAGTTCTGCACATTTACTTCTTCTGTTATTTTGTCCTATTTGCTGTTTGCTTCTAGAGAATTTTTCAAAAATTCGATTAGCCGGATTTTTCAGGAAAAATTTGATTCGATACGAATATATTCGTGGCTAATTACATTAAAAACGGCTATTTCCTGGGTGCTGAGAGCCTTTATAATGGTGTAGAACACTGTGCCTTGCAGTAACACGCATAGGGAGTCTGCTTTGGTAGTGAAATAATATTGTGAGTCCGTATGACATGCAGATGACAGGCGTCGCTCTTAGAACCACTACCCACACTTTACTTATTTGGGCATTCACAGTGCCAAAACTGACCAAATAACTCAAGTATGAATTCAGCCTTACAGGTCAATGTTAGTTTCAAGAAGAAGCGCAGTCGTTTTACACCCTCGTCAGCTGATTCCACATAGATGTAAACAGAACCTCTACTATTAAACGCTTAAACAAGTAGAGCCCCCCGACAGAGTGGAGAGGGTGTCAGCAGTAAGTTTGTGTTCACGTCACTGATCATTTTGCCCTTCCTCTGATCCGTCAGAACAATAACCCCCAGAAAATGAATCCTGTCTGTGGAGCATCTGCCTTCACTCGGTCAGCATTTGGTCAGTAATCCATCAGTATTGCTATTGCCAAAAAAAAACAGGAGTGGATCCAAAATAGAAATGACACATGAACAGAATATTTGCATGTCTTCTGTGTTTTGTACCCAGTCCTGCTTTTGGCTACCAAATCACAAGCCATTTCTGATGGGACCATACAGTCCTTACAGCCTCATTTTTCCTTCCTTCTGACAGATCAGAAAAAGGGTCAAATAAAGGATGATGTCAGCCAAGCCAAAATTGGGGGGCCATTCATGAAGTGGGGAGGGTCGGAACAGCATGAGAAGTCCACAGAGAGGCCCTATGGCATAGTGGTGAGTGTCATAGTGGCCAATGACAGAGTGTGAAGGTGGCGGCAGCATCAGGAGTCCACAGAGTGTGGAGGTGGGTGGCAATAACAGTACCTGCTAACGATGGTGGGTGTAAGAAGGAGCACTTGGCATCAGATGTGTGGCAGCATCAGAATAGTAGTTGAGGCAGGTAGCCAGAAAAAAAATGGTCTCTTTTGTCAAGGTTTGGATTAGGCAGCATGGATGATCTAATCTGATGCATCAGGCATTGGTGGCTGATCCACGCCTGATTCATCTTAACAAAGGTCAGTCTCTCCACATTTTAGGTGGACAGGCGAGTTTTTCTTGGGGTAACTATGGCCCCCACCGCACTAAACGCCCGCTCTGATGCTACACTACTGGCCGGGCAGGTTAGCTTTTCCAGCGCAAACTCGGCCAGTTGTGGCCACAAATCCAGTTTGGCTGCCTAGTAGTCCACCGGATCTTCAATGTGGGGTGGCAGGGCGCCGTGCAAGTATGCCACCACCTGCTGGTTCAGGTCCTGCTCCAGGTCTAGCTGCTGCTGCTAGAGAGTACTTTATTCACTATGCGGGTGAAGTAAGCTGCTCATCAGCGACTCTAGACTCAGGCTGCTGCTGATAGAGCTGGTACTGTTCCTGCCACCCCACCCCTCCCCAGAAGCCATGGCAGTGGAACTTGAGCTTAGAAGGCCACTCCGGTCGGACTTGCGAGAGGATGGATGATGGCACAGATAGGGAGCGGTCAACTGATTACATAGGATGTCTCTATAGTAGTTCACTTTGTCCTCCCTCTCTGTGGGTGTAAAAAAGGCCCCCAAGTTTCCTGGCCATTTTTAGGATGTTTTGCAGATGGGTGGAAGACTTCAGGAACCGCTTGACACAATGTTCTTCCCGTTGTTGGTCACCATGGTTCCGATGTGGAGTTGTCGGGGAGAAAGCCAGGATTCGATTTCTTGATGCAGGACACGGAGCAGTTCCTCCCCTAAATGACTCCATTCACCCAGGGAAACGAGGTGCAGAACAGAGTGACACTGCTGTGCCCTGCACATGTGGTATACTGGAGGGCCCCTGTGAATTGTCCCTACAGTGGAGGTAGAGGACACGGTGGAGGATGAAGAGGCAGAGGTGTGGCAACGTGGAGGCAGAAGCAGCGTCAACTGACCAATTTGCTGGTGTTGCTGTACAGGAACCGCATTCACCCAGTGGGCCGTGATGGACATGTATTGTCCCTTACCATAGTTACAGCTCCACACCGACAGGCTCAAGGAATGGCCCACCTTCTGTTCTACATGTGTGTACAGGGCTGGAACTGCCTTTTTGGCAAAGAAATGACGACTTGGGACTCTCAACCGTGGCTCGGCACAAGCCATCAGTTTTCTGAAAGGTGCAGAGTCCACCACTTGGAAAGGGAGGGACTGCAGCACCAGCAACTTGAACAGGAGCACATTCAGCTTCTGCTCCGTTGGATGCGTGTACGCATACTGTTGTCTCTTGGAAATCGCTTCGGTGATCAATTTCTGACGGAATGACTGACGAGGAGTAGTAGGAGAAGGAACAGGAGCATCAGGACCAGCAGATAATCGGAAGGACAGATGGCTACCCTCGCCTGAGGTGGTGGTGCCTTGACTGCCTGAAACCGGTGTGTGCCACTGGGTGACGTAGTGGTTGCTGCAGCAGGCTGGACCACCACATCGGAGCCACGTTTCTCCCAGGCCACTTTATGGTGTTGCTGCATATGTTGACGCAGGGCCATAATGCCAACATTGGCACCCTGGCCATGTTTCACCTTCTGCTCACATATTCTACATATGTCTAAGTTCACCTCCGGTAGCTTAACAAAAAACTGCCACACCGCCAAGTAGGTGATTTTACCCCCAACACTACGCACTGACTGATGTCTACCGCCGCTGCCTCTGTGAACTCATACACCGCTACTTCCCGGGCAAGTAGGCTCCTGCGAAGCTGACTCCCGGCCACGCTAGCGACTTGTTGGCTCACTGGCAAGCTGCTACCCTCTTCTTCCGATGATGATGAAGCCCCTTCATCACCCGGCTATCAAGTGCGATCAGCTACATCATCATAGAGTACTGTCTGCACGTAACTGATGTCCTCCTCAACGGTCTTTGGGTCAGGAGCCTGACCGTTCGCAACAACAGCTCCCACGCCACTCTCCTCATCAGTACTTGCCCGCCTAGTGGAGGAAGCGGCGGATGTCTCCTCTGGATCTATGCTGGGTAGTAGCTGCTTACTGTCCTCTAGTAGCTCGTCCTCGCTGAAAAGTGGAGCCGAGCCCACAGCATATAATACTTCTCTGGCTGAGGGATCAGAAAAGGACAGAGGCAGGTTGAGAACAGGTGAAGGCACAGGGCCTGCTCCCGGGCCATGTCAACTAAGCGTCATGTCAGAGGAACCCAACGACTATAGGCTGGGGGTGTCTGATGTCACTTGGGACGAAGTGGAAGACAGAGTCAACCATTCAAGGACCGCTGGGTTGCTGGTCAAGACATGACCACTAGATGACAATGGGAGCTCAGGCCTCTCGCTGTGACCCCTGCTGCCACGCCCCCTTACTCTGCTGCGACCTGTGCCTGCGCCAGAAACATTTACGCCTCTGCCACTTCTCTGTGCAGGTCCTGGCACTTCTCTGTCTGAAATACTGTTAGATTAAATAATCCAATGTTAGATTAAATATTTTTTATTTCTCCACTAATACACTGAAAACAGGGCTCTACAATATATCACTGCACCGCAGAACATCAATTAGGCCCAAATTTTGTTCTATGTTTACACAACAGGCTTTTCAACAGAGACAACGCTGGAGGGCGAGTATATTTTTATTTCGCCACTAATACACTGAAAACAGGGCTTCCGAATATTTCATTGCACCGCTGAGCGGCAAAGATTTTTTCTTTTTCCACTAATGCACAGAAAAAAAGGTCTTTAAAACAGATAACTGCAATGCTGAGCGGCAAATATATTTTACTTTTGCCAATAATACACGACAAAAAGGGATGTAATTTTACCCTTCACCACACAACGGCTAATAAGCCCTTTTTTCCACTAGGCACACAGCCAAGACAACACAGGATAGGCTTAGGGACAACACTGAGAATGTTCTTCAGTGGCCCAGCCATAGCCCATACTTGATGTAGCTGGCCATCTAAGACCTGTCCTAGATTGCTAATATGGCTTATGTGCGTATACAGCTAGACCTGCCAATAACCTTAGTACATTTCATATTTGTATATGTTAAAGACAAAAGCAGAGTTCCTTACTATGACTTCATGTTTTGGATGTCATGTAACAGTTATATATTGTGTTTACAAAATCAGAAAAGATAATATTCCTTTAAGATTCAGTAAAATGAATGTAAGGTAAGCTCAATGACACAGCAGAATTATCAACAGAAAGCATAGAGTTAAACTGTTACTGCCCAGGAGTCTTGACCAATCACAGCCAGCCTCACACTGAGCAATTGTGGGAAATCCCCTAGCTGGAACCATTATTCACCAGAGAGAGAGGAACTGAACAGACACACAGTTCCAGTCAGAGTTCAGTTTTATGGAAGCAAAAAGGCCAAAATAGGTATTTAGAACAGTTATGATATGTTCCTTTTGTTAGTATTGTGGGTAGAGCAGTATACTGAACCAGTTGGTGTGTTTGCTTACAGTTCCACCAAATTGCGACCAAATTGCATAAAAGCATTCAATCTGCGAACTGCTCATAGCAGACTAATCTGCAATTATATAGAACAAACTGCTCAAAGTAATTGTATAGAGAAAACTCCAAACCAAGTTGAGCAAGTAGAACTATTGTTTAAACTTCAGATATACCTCTCAGAGAGATCATAAAGTTCTTAAATAACTTAAAGTGAGAGTACAGATACTGAAGAGAAAAATATGTCCACCATTTTCTAGTGAATGACAAGATTGAACAGTTGAACCACCATTTGGTGATACTTTATTCAAAACATGTTTTGTGCATGGACTATCTGCTGCAGAGGTGGCAGTGTTATATATGAATAAAAGTTGAAGTTATCTTAAGCATTTGGTGTGCTCTTTAAGCCTACTGTTTACATAGAATCGCTCGGCAAAATATGCGTCTCGGACGCGGACCAAAACAACGGTTGTGTGCATAAGGCCTTAGACAATTGATGGTAAGAAATACATAACATATGGAGACAATATGACGTGTGTGACTAATGAAAATTGGGTAACATGGTCATACCCACTTACCCATCATGGTAAGTTGTGGCGGCAAGCTCTTATCTGTAATCTGACGTACAAAAGCATTGGGTTACATTACGATCTGCCAGAGCCCTGTGGAGTCACAGATCTCTGTCACTGCACTATTAATAGACGACTGCAGTGACAGTAAGTGCCAAAGAAATCAGCCTAAAGTTATAGCTATAGTTGTTAGTTTTAAGCAATAGTGTAGCAGACTACATACAGACACACACTTTCCTCCTTTTTATTTCATAAAAAAATGAAATTAAAAAATATGTTTTTGCAATAGTATAGTGGACTTTTTGTGTGTGTGTGTAGTGTAAAATATGCAAACACACACCTTTTTCCTTTTCCTTTCATATTCTTTAATTGTAGGTTTTCTTTTTAGCTATATTTAGTATATGTGGGTTTTGTGCAAATATAAAATATATCTTAAATTTTTCTCATTTGTAAAAAAAAAAAAACTAAGTAATTTTGAAGGTGTTTCTAATGTTTTGGCACTGTACAACATCTGTTCTGGCCGTACGGTGCCCTTGAACCAAAATCCATAATATGCTCCAGTCAATTGAAGTTATGCTGTGAGCCTAGCCATAGGTACATTACACAAGTGGCGTCCATTTTCATGGTACAAACATACTGTAAGGGTTTTAGAAATATTTTATCTCTAAATTTTTTGTTAGAAAAAAATGTACACGTGTATTTTTTGGCAGATCCATGTGGCTATAGTGCAAATGATAGAACATGGCCTATTCTTGTCTATATTGCAGACAAAAATAGTCCTTTCTATTGATGGGAGTGAGAAAAATGCAGAATGCTCCCAGAAGGTGTCTGTATTTTGTGGATCCATCGTTTGTGGACTGAAATACAGCCAAATGTATGAAGCCTAATTCTGTAGCTGTATGGGCAGAAATATTTCTTGTCATCCAGAATTCCCACAATGAGATTTAATGAAATATTATAGTAAGTATAAAGTTCCACCATGACACAATGTGACCATCAGTGTGAGTCACGGTAAAATCAAAGGATTACTATGAGGCAACAGTAATGTATTGCTGTGGACAGGGGTGCACCTAGCCTTTCTGCTGCCTGAGGCGAAAACTGAAATGGCACCCCAACCCCCCAATACCAATTTCCTAACCTAACCCCTTCCCTACAGCCCTACTGTTAAATACATACTTGGAAAACATTACATACAGAGCTACAAAACATACAGGGTTATACAGCGCCACATATTGTGCCCATTATGCTTCCCAATACTATACTGCAGAAACAGATAATCCCCCATTGCTGCCCCCTCTTGCCCCTACCTGGTGCTGCCTGAGGAAATCGCCTCACCCCACCTCATTGGTGGTGCACCCCTGCCTGTGGAATGCAAATTGCTGCATTGAAAAAAAAAACGGTTACAGCAAGGTACCTTTTTTCTCATTAAAGGGGTTATCCAAAGTCTAAAACATGCCCCCCAATGCCTTGGCCCCTCATACAGGTCATACTTACTCCACTACCCGGCACTCACACCGCATCTGATCACCGCATGACCACTGCTGCATCTCTCCATCTCAATAGCAGGCTGCGACAGGGGGAGCCTCCCAAGCATCACCTGGATGCTGGGGTGCGAGGTAAGTATAATCTATATGAGGGGGAAGGTTTAAGACTTTTTATAACCCCTTTAAAGGGGTTATCCCAGTGCTGTAATACCCCCAAAACGGCACAGCAAATGATTTTGAAAATTTCACAAAAAGCCTATATAATAATGAGATCGTTTTCATCTACAGCTGAAATACAAAAAGAGAGCCTCAATTTTCTTGATCTAAAAATTTCTCTAAAATCAGATGGTGGTGTCTCACCGAAGTGTATAGAAAATCTACTGCAACCAATAACTTCCTACATAGGGGCATCTTCCATCCACCATCCTTAAAATCCGGTATACCAGTTGGACAATATTTAAGAGCAAAACGAAATTGCACTGACAAATCAGCTTTCGAAAAAGAAAGCAGCCTACTCTACAGCAAATTCCTAGCGAGTGGGTACCCTAAAAAAGTACTCCATCGTGCGTATAGGAGAGCTAAAAACACAGAGAGGAACAGCTTATTTCAGGAAAAGAGCAAAAAAGAAGACAAGAAAATAATATGCTGTATTGGAACATACAGCATCAAGCAGTATACAATATCCTAAAACGTCATCATATCCTGCGAACGGATGCGGATCTAAAAGAAGTTATATCAGCTAATCCCTCTATCACCTACGGAAGGGGAAAACAAATCTAAAAGAAATAATGGTACACAACCACTTTCAAAGACAACAAATAATAACTGAAACATGGCTGACAGTGAAAGGTTCATATCCCTGTGGTAGCTGTACCTTCTGTAATTACATGTCCCCTAGGAAAGAGTTTACGAACCCAACCGATGGGAAAAATACATCATTAAAGACTATAGAAACTGTAAAACTACTGGAGTAGTAAGTTTATTCTATCCAATGTGAATGCCCAAAACCTGTACATAGGGAAGACAATCCAAGAATTGAGGAGACGTATATCGAAACATCTAAGTAATCTAAACACAAATAAAGAGACACCACTGCCCAAATACATAAAGAAATATCATAGGGGAAACCCATTAGGAAAAAATATGGGGAATTCAAAAATCAAAGTAGGCCCAAGACAAGGCAAAAAACTGCAACAACAGGAAACCAGGTGGATTTACCGCCTCTAATCCCTTTCACCAATGGGAATAAATAAAGGCTTCACATATGCCTCATTTCTATGATAGGTTTTTGAAAACTACAAAATTATACTTTAGCACAGTATGTACTAACTAAAAATATAGTAAATACATCGTGATGAACAATGATTATCTCAGGGATACCTGTGGAAATATTTTTCTAAAAATATAAGAAAATGAAAAAATTATAGTACTAATGTAATAAAGTAGGATAAAAAATAAAGAATAAAATAAAACTAAGGACTGATAACATAGTTATAAGGAGTAAAGTAATCAGGGAAGGTAGGATGATCCTGCATATACTGTATGGTAGTGTGTATTGTAATAATGGGGAAAGTTAGTTATATATTTATTAAGATATGATACATAATAGAGAGATTCACAGAATAGGCCATAATTCAAATAAAAAATTTAGCTAATAATAATTATCCTAATCTTTTAAGAAATAACTGTCTAACTTATTAAGAAAAAGGCTGTTTTCTATCACTATGTATACTAGATTTGGTGTACCTTCATTATTGGCTAGTAGATATGAACAAAATCCGAATATTAGTGAGCTATAGTATTTATGGTAATATTTTATCACATGGAAACATATACAGCTTTGTTCCCCATTATGTATCAATTCATACTGGCAATCAGGTGGCTACAAGCCTGAGAAGATAATGTTAATATCAATATATATGAGTTATTAATGGTCGTCTGTACCATCTATGATTAAGGAGGAAAGAACAGCCCGATTGATGCACCAAGTCCCTCCACATGCGCAATATCAGTGAGAAGGAAACTGATACGGATAAGTCAGCGAGAGAGAAAGTCCACGCCCGTCACAGACAAGCAGGCTGGAGAGATGTAAGTGTTATGTAGTGAGAGGGCGGCATACGAATAGCACCAGTGCGAGGAAGCGCCAGTGCGAAACCAGGGTCGGGCAGGAGGAGAGAAAACTGTTTGCTCGTCGCTTTTAAAATTTGATGTGCTTTGTATCAAGATGAAAATATTGTGAGTATAATAAACCTTTTACCAATTAACAGTACAAGGCAGTACTTCACTATTATTGCGCCTTTCGATATAATACAGGAACACGATCTCTGGACACCAAGTGAGGAGCAGTAGTCGAGCTGTATTCAAAGTGCAGAGATTGTGAGATGCCTGGAACAAGGTTTTAGGGCTCTTTCACACTTGCGTTTTTGTTTTCCGGCATAGAGTTCCGTCGTCGGGGCTCTATGCCGGAAAAATCCTGATCAGTTTTATCCCCATGCATTCTGAATGGAGAGAAATCCGTTCAGGATGCATCAGGTTGTCTTCAGTTCAGGACCAGAACGTTTCTTGGTTGGAGAAAATAAAGCAGCATGCTGCGCTTTTTGCTCCGGCCAAAAATCCTGAAAACTTGCCGCAAGGCCGGATCCGGAATTAATGCCCATTGAAAGGCATTAATCCGGATCCGGCCTTAAGCTAAACGTCGTTTCGGCGCATCGCCGGATCCGACGTTTAGCTTTTTCTGAATGGTTACCTTGGCAGCCAGGACGCTAAAGTCCCGGCTGCCATGGTAAAGTGTAGTGGGGAGCGGGGGAGCAGTATACTTACAGTCCGTGCGGCTCCCGGGGCGCTCCAGAGTGACGTCAGGGCTCCCCATGCACATGGATCACGTGATCGCATGGATCACGTGATCCATGCGCATGGGGCGCTCTGACGTTATTCTGGAGCGCCCAGGGAGCCGCACGGACTGTAAGTATACTGCTCCCCCGCTCCCCACTACTACTATAGCAACCAGGACTTTAATAGCGTCCTGGCTGCCATAGTAACACTGAAAGCATTTTGAAGACTGATCAGTCTTCAAATGCTTTCAGGTCACTTGCTTTGTTACGGATCCGGCGGGCATTTCCGGCGACGGAAGTGCCTGCCGGATCCACACAACGCAAGTGTGAAAGAGGCCTTACCTTGTGAGTATAATATCTATTTGAAATTTTGGATGACACAGTGGTGCTTCACTATCAGTGCGGTTTTTATATCACACAGGGGGCACCTGCTTATGAAAGATGCTTATGTGGAGACTGGTCCTTATCCTGTTTGCCCAAAGTGAATAAGAAGTTAGATGTGTGTGATGAGATTTCCCTGAAATAGCAGCGCGGTCCTACATTTTTAGTATTGAGACAAGAACCACCAGATGACCCGGTGATTCCATTCTTTGGCCCGGTGGTGACAGGCCGTGGCCAACTCCATATTGCAAAAATCACAGAAAAGAGAAAAAAACAAAGGTAAAAACATCCTGCACGATATAATAAATACATATGTGGATGTCCCTGGCTACATCGATACTCCATATGACTCCATATCGCCCCTATCGTATTCTTCTGTGGTTTGATGACTCAGTGTCCAATTAGATACCCTCAGTATCGTGCCTCTTCTGAGATGGCTTGTCACTGAGCCTTGGGCACCTGGTACGGCTTTAACCAGACTTTCGCCTGGGGCTCTGTGACAATATCATGTCGGATTACGGAAGTATGTCCAAGGAGGTACGAGAACACATCCATGTCCCGACTAATGAACTACCTAGCCTCCTGAGCCTGCTTAGAGGAAAGGCTGTCGGCAACATGCACCGTGGTAGCTGCTTCACCTGCAACAGAAGGAGGTGCTGGAACCATTCCTGATAAACAGGCTGCAGGTTGTTCTCAACACAAGTCTCCCTATTCTTCCAAGGCTTCAGTAAGTTGACATGGTAGCCTGCTCCGGCTTCTGCCAACATGGATGGTGTACCTTGTAATTTACGCCGCCTACTTTCTCCAGTATCTCATAGGGCCCCTGCCACTTAGCGAGGAACTTATTGATCACAGGCGGCACAAAAACCAACACCCAATGTCCCGGGCTAAAGTTCCGGACCCGAGCCGCTCGATTATAGACCTGACTCTGGGCTTGCTGAGCTGCCTTTGTATGCTCCCTAACAATCCCATTCAGTAGGGTTGCCTCCTCCTTATCCACTGGAGTGGCTGTCACCCCTACCGCGGGCCCTTCTGTCTTGGGTTCCCAGAGTTCTAGCACCCTGACTGAGCCAGGCCTCTCCACTGGAGCTTTTCCTATCTCTCAGGGATCAGTAGGTATAACTGCTGCCCTCAGGGCTGGGAACAACGGAATGTCTCTTCCTAGTATCAACACATAGTGTAGGCTTGGAGCCACTGCCACCTCATGAATCCACCTGCCTGGACACGTGTTTAAAGACACCTGAGTGGTAGGGTAGTCTTTTAAATCATCATGGTTGCTCAATACACCGACTTTCCGGCCAGTAAACTCAGTGGGTTGCACCAGAGTAGCCCTCACAAGGGTCACCTGATTCCCTGAGTCCAGCAGAGCCACCGTGGGAGTGACTCCTACCTCCACCTGACACAAATATTTGTTATCAAGAGTCTCTGGATTGTCTGACACACAGACCCTTCTGGCATATAGTACTCAAAGTTTGTGTCCATGGGCTCAACCAGGTGGGGACAGTTGGCGGTCTTTCTCTGCCCTGGCTGGCGGGTCTGGGGCAGAGATTTTCTGGGTTTTATTACAACCTTCCCTAGAGCCCCATCCTGGAGTTCCTCAGTAGCCCCATACCGCTCTACCAGGTCCACCATCTCAAGGGTGCCATCAGGGGACACCTGCCCAACCCAGCGCTGTAGGGGCTGTGGCAACACCCTCCAGAACATGTCTGCCACAATTAGGTCCAGCATGGCAGTAGGATTCAGTACCTTGAGCTGTAGCCATTTCTGCAATAGGTGAACCAAGTCATAATACTGTAACCTCTCTGGCTTGGCCAAGTCAAACACCCACCAATGCACCTGTTGTGCCTGAACCAACACATTCTCCCCCAGTTGCGCCAGGATATCACCTTTGACTTTGTTGTAGTCCGCCACTTGCTCGGCCGACAAATAAAGTAGACTTGTTGGGGTCCGGATGTCAGGAACAGAGCAATTACCTCAGCCTATTGGTCTCGGGGTAGACCCTCCCTCTAGGCCACTTTCTCGAACACCACCAGGTAGGTCTCAGCGTCATACACTGGAGTCATTTTGTGAATCAACCTGCGGATTGCTTTCCAGACATCGTGGACCCCCCGCGATTCTCCTGTCATCTGTAAGGCCATTACGTGTTGCAGTAGCAGCTGGTTCGTTTCTTGCTGGCACTGATTAGCCTCCTGTTGATGCTAGTTCATTTCTTTCTGTCGCTTATTAGCCTCTCGCAGTTGCTGGTTAGCCTCCAAGAGGGCTTTCACTACAACCTCCATCTTGTCCAGTGACACTGGTTGCAAATTAGCGGGCTTAATCCAGGACATAAAATAGTGCCCAGAAAAAGTAAAACACAAAAAAAATTCTGGTTTTGCGTCAGCCTCGCTGCGTATGCCCGCTCCAAGCCACCAATTGTGGGGATTTGCTCTGGTAGGCAGGGTGAGCGGACGCAGTACCAAGCCACAAAAGCAGTTCTTTATCAGACTTCAGTGTTTATTCACATTTGGCAGGTATCACAAAACAAAAAAAAACAACTTCACCTTTGTTTTAAGTTCTGGTGTTCAGTTCACACCATGCAGCGGGTACCACATATATAGATCAAGTCCTGGTGTTCAGTTTACACCGTGTTGCTGGTACCGCGTGTACTGTTCAAGTCCTGGTGTGTGTTCACATCTTGCCACAGATACGCTCAAAGGGTTCAAGTCCTGAACAAAGTCGACCTGTCCTCCCAGGCAGATTGCAGACATCCACACAGGTACAAAGACTGAAGTGAAGGTGCAGGTGTAAGACTTAGGCCCCTTTCACACGAGCGAGTTTTCTGCGTGACGTGAACGCAAAGCATCCGCACTGAATCCTGACCCATTCATTTCAATGGGTCTGTGTACATGAGCGTTTTTTTTCACGCATCACTTGTGCGTTGCGTGAAAATCGCAGCATGTTCTATATTCTGCGTTTTTCACGCAGCCCTAGCCCCATAGAAGTGAATGGGGCTGCGTGAAAAACGCATTGCATCCGCAAGCAAGTGCGGATGCGATGCGTTTTTCACTGATGATTGCTAGGAGATGTTGTTTGTTAACCTTCAGTTTTTTATCACGCGCGTGAAAAACGCATCAAAACGCATTGCACCCGCGCGGAAAAAACTGAACAACTGAACGCAATCGCAGGCAAAACTGAATGGCTTTGCCTGTGAAATCGCACAGTTTTCACTGAACGCATCCGCAACGCATCCGGACCTAATCCGGACACGCTCGTGTGAAAGGGGCCTTAGGGGCCGGCCATAATTATGTCTTACGTCTGCCTGGCCCTGCCAGTCAAAATGTTAGGGGCCTTGCCTCTAGTGAGCAAAGCCTGTGCATGCCATGAGGAACAACAGCAATGCCCTAGTTCAGGCATGGCCAACCTGTAGACTACAACTCCCACCATGCCTTGCTGTAGACTGACAGCTGTAGATAGTCTAGGCATGCTGGGAGTTGTAGTTTTGCAACAGCTGGAGAGCCTCAGGTTGGCCATCCCTGCCCTAGTTGCTTCTAGGGACTAATTTGCATATTATTAAAAAACTATTTTCACTACAATGCAGCCACAAAATGAGATGGGACCAACACCATTAGATTCAGCTCCAATATCAGCTGGTTTTATTGAGAGGTATTTAATGATTCCCTTTAAAAGCATCCTCTGGCAGACTCGTAGCTGGTGTAGATTTTAGTCATCATTTACACCAGAAAATCGGTGTCAATGATAAATGTGACAGGGACATGGCCCCGCCTACAACCCAACCCTTTTTAGAAAGCAGTGTAAAAGCCCCAATTGTGACTAAATTGAGGGCTGGTGACTTTTTACAACAAAAAAACATGTGTATGGGGAAGATAAATGTTCTCCAGAGTTCCAGAGATTTTCCAGAGATTTTCAAAAGGAATAAGTCCTGGAATAAAGTTGTAGTGCAGTTTGAAATATTAGGACACCTGCACACGTGGCGGATTCCTGTGCGGAAAAACTGCAATGTAGCGCAGAACCAGCAAATTGTAGGGGATTGAACAAAGATCATGTACGCTTTGCGGATGGCTCCTGGGCGAATTTAGATTTAGAAATATGCAGCATGTCTATTATGCTTGTGGTCCTAGCTGCGGATTTCTTGATTTTAAATAAAGGGTGAGATCTGTGGCAAAACCGTATCAAATCCGCACCAAAATCCACTGTTAGAAATTGTTTGGGTGCCGAAACGCACAGAAATTGGATGGAAATTCATGCGGATCTTCTGCATGTTGACTGGCACTTGTGTGCAGGTAACATAAAAGACATTGACGAAAATCATGAAATGAAAAGGTTAAGTGTAACCAAAAAGAATACCCAGTTTTATTCCTTTCGCCTGTTTTGTAGATGTTTGTTGTGATGTGCTATATTTAGGATTGTTGACCCAGTTGGCAAGAAAGTAGTAGCGAAAGTTATGAGAACATATTCTTGTGTTACATTAAATTCAATTCTCAGAAATGGAAGCTGACACAGAAAACGAAAGCCAGAATGGCGGTGTTAAAGGGGCAGTAGCACCACTTGTTAAAGTGACCCGTTTAATAAACTTGATACATTCTGTTTAAGTAACTAAGGCCTCGTCCACATTTCTGTGTCAGTGACACGTCCGTGTAAAAAAAGTACGTGTTTCATCCGTGTAGATTTCCATGAAGGACCCGTGGTTGGTCCGTGTTTCCTTTTTTACAATCCGTGTGTTATCTGTAATTCACTGACGTTGCTCCGCTGAAAGTTAATTTCCAAAGAATCTCCCATTAGTCTTTAGTGAAAAACAGATGCCATCCGTGTTGTGTTTAGACTTCAATGGGCGTGCTTGGTCTGCATCACGGATGAAGGTAGTGCATGTCTCCGTGATTTTTTTACTGATCAACATGGTCAGTAAAAAAATACTGAAATGTGAACAGACACATTTAAATCAATGGGTAAGTGTGCTGTCTGTGGAAAATGCAAACAGCACACATCAGTGAAAAACAGAAATGTGGACGATGCCTAAAGGACCGGAAAGGAAGCAAACATAACAGTCTGACCTAGTAAGTACAGTACCAATACCACCATTTTGGTAAAAAGTGTGTTGACTAGAGAATCAAAGCTGACCAAGTGGAAAAATTTGATTTGCAACGAATACGAATTTCCTCACGCTTCGTGGTAACAAACCCCTTTTTTTTCCTAAAATGGCTGCTGCGCGTGTGAGGACATGGGGCAAGGAACTCTGGAAAGGCGGGATGATCCATAATGCCATAAATGCAGCCATTCAGCAGCCAGCCATCCCTGTGATGTCACAGTTCTATAAATACGGTAGCCATCTTGGATTCTCCAGCTTTCTGAGTGCAGGGAAAGACGTGAGAAGGCGCTAGGCACAGTGCTAGAAAAGCGATTTACAAGTGCAGGGAAAGATTATTTGTTGTGAAAGCGTTTAGTGGCCTATTTCAGTACAAAAAGAAATATACAGTATTTTTCGCCCTATAAGACGCACCAGCCCATAAGACGCACCTGTGTGCTTTTGGTGGGTTTTGAACTAATGGTGGTCTGTGGAGGGAACTGTTATGGGTGATCTGTGGATTACACTGTTATGGGGGGATCTGTGGATGCTGCACTGTTATGGGGGGGGGGAATCTGTGGATAGCACTGTTATGGGGGATCTGTGGATAACACTGTCATGGGGGGGACCTGTGAAGGACACTGTTATGGGGGATCTGTGGATGGCACTATTATGGAGGGGATCTGTGAAGGACAATGTTATGGGGTATCTGTGGATGGCACTGTTATGGGGGATCTGTAGATGACACTGTTATTGGGGGGGGGGTCCTGTGAAGGACACTATTATGGGGGGATCTGTGGATTACACTGTTATGGGCAGTGGCGTACCGCCAATATAGGCAGGGTACGCCACTGCTATGGGGCCCGAGGCACAGAGGGGCCCGGAGTGCTTGGAAGGCCCCGCCCCCTGCAGACCAGGGATGTTTTTTCAGGCGGAAATGCAGATGCCGTCCGCCCCAGCCTCACTCCATCCGCCGTCCGCGGCTGTGTCGGCCCCCAGCAGCTGAGCTCCGTCCCTGCGCTGCACTGTGCCCTGGTGGCTCCTCTCACACAGCACTTGGACATCACGTGGACATGGGGGGCGTGACTTGTGAGTGGCGGCGCCACTCGCACAGGCAGGCAGCTCAGGAGGACAGATGATTTCCCTCCTCTGGCTCTGCCTCAAGTCACCCAGACCCTATCTGGTAGCCTGGTAGGTGGTTTATTAAAACTTGAAACAAACTTAGGGGGGATACTTTGGGGATGAGAAGAGTCTCATGGATCTGTGCCATGGGGGAAGGGGAGTGTAGTGCCAAATGCTAGGTGGTGAAAGAAACTATGGGGGGGTTTAGGGATGAGAATCTGGATTATGGACGGATCAGTGCCATCGGGGTTGATTGGGGATGAGAATTTAGCTGGATGATGGATTTTTTTGGGGGGTTGCGGAGGTAGTGCCAAATGCTAGGTGCTGAAAGAAACTATGGGGGGGATTTGGGGATGAGAATCTGGATGGGAAGAATGGAGAAATGGCAGGGCAGGTCAGGGCAGGGGTCATGAAAAAGGCATGGTGGAGGGGGATGGGGTGAAATGGGGGAGAAATGTGACATGGAGGTGGAGAAATGTGACATGAGGGGAGAAATGTGACATTAAGGGGAGAAATGTGACATGAGGGGCTGATCTGAGGCATTAGGGGTCTGATTGCTGGTCTGACCTAAGTGTAACGAAAAATATTTTTCTTATTATCATTGTCTAAAACCTAGGTGCGTCTTATAGGGCGATAAATACGGTCCCCACACCAGCAAAGCAGAGCGAAGATACCAGGACCACACAGAGGAGAAGCCAGCTGCTGCAGACGAGACCAGAGCCAAGTGAGCGCGCGTGTGATGGGGGCGCCAAAATGAAATTCGTTCACGCTTTGTTTACTGGGTTATGGATTCTGTTACCACGAACCATAACGCATTTCCGTGACGGAATCCATAACGGAATGCCTTTAGAGGCATTCCGTCATAATAGAAGTCTATGGGCTGCATAACGGATCCGTCCGGTTTGCGTTATGCTGGAGTCCTCAGTAGGTCATGTATACATTTTTTAATTTTCAAATGTGGGTGTGGCAGGGGAGGAGCCAGGGCAGGAGGTGGGATGGGCCAGGGTAGTGGGCGGGGTTAGGGGGCCCCAATTCAGATTCTTGCTACGGGGCCCAATGATTTCTATGTACGCCCCTGGTTATGGGGGATCTGTGGATGACACCGTTATGGGGGGGGATCTGTGGATGACACTGGTATTTATGTCTTACATGTATACATCACTCCCAGGCGTTCTTTCTTGTGGGTGCATGTCCCCCAGGGATGGTAGATAAGTCCCTGTATTCACATCAATGCAGAAAAGTAAAGAAAAAAGCGGAGACAGCACGTCCAATGCCAATTGTGGTTTAATCCGGATGCTACGTTTTGGCTTTCACATCAGCCTTTACTCATTTTACTATTGCAGTTATTTGTGGTGAAAGCATTTAGTGGCCTATTTCAGTACAGAAAGAAAAATATATACGCACTTCACTGTTGCAGTTATTTGTGGTGAAAGTGTTTAGTGGCTTATTTCAGTGCAAAAAGAAAAATATATATGCATTTCACTGTTGCAGTTATTTGTGGTGAAAGCATTTAGTGGCCTATTTCAGTACAAAAAGAAAAATACATTTGTCGCTTTTAGGGGTGTTTTAAGTTGCTTTTAATTTATTTAGTTCAGCTAAAAGTATGTCAGACAGAGAGGTGCCAGGCCATGCACAGAGGAGTGGAAGAGGCCTAAATGTTTCTGGCGCAGGCAGAGGTCGCAGCAGGCAGAGTAAGGGAGCGTGGCAGCAGGAGTCGTAGCGAGAGGCCTGAGCTCCTGGTGTTATCTAGCGCTCCTGTCTTGACCAGCAACCCAGTGGTTCTTGATTGGTTAATTTGGTCATCCACTTCATCCCAAGTAACATCAGACACCCCCAGCCAAAAGTCGGTGGGTTTGTTAGACACAACCCTTAGTTGGCATGGCCCAGGAGCAGGCCCTGTGTCCTCACCTGTCCTCAACCTGCCTCTGTCCTTTGCTGTTCCCTCACCAACAGAAGTATTGTATTCTGTGGGCTCAGCTCCACTATACAGCGAGGACAGTCTACTAGAGGACAGTCAGCAGCTACTGCCCAGCCAAGATCCGGAGGAGACATCCTCCGCTAGGCGGGCAAGTAGTGATGAGGAGAGTGGCATGGGAGGTAGTGTTACGAGCGGTCAGGCTCCTGACCCAGAGATGATTGTGGAGGACATCAGTGACGGCAGACAGTATTCGAAGATGATGAAGCCGATCGCACTTGGGAGCCGGGTGCAGAAGGTGCTTTATCATCAGGAAAAGAGGGTGTCAGCTTGCTGAGCCAGCAAGGTGGTATCATGGCTGGGAGTCAGCAGGGTGGGAGGTAGGTAACCAAATGTGCCTGGGGTAGACCACCTGTTTCGCAGCAGCCTACCTGCCCGGGAAGTAGTGGTGCAGGGATTCAGTGCAGACTGTTGGAGGGATAATAACCTACTTGGCGGTGTGGCAGTTTTTTTGTTAAGCCACCGGAGGAGGTGAACGTGGCCATATGTAGAATCTGTGGGCAGAAGGTGAAGAGTGGCCAGGGTGCCATGCTCCGATGTGGTGGTCCAGTACAGGGCGATGAGGAAGATGAGACAGAGGACCCAGACACACCGTGGCAGTATGCAGTGGAGATGGAAGGAGGGAGTCCCTCTGAGTCACTAGCACAAATGGCCCGATGCATACTCACTTGGTTGCGTAGTGACAGCTGAATTGTCACCATTTGGAAGAGGGATGACTCTTCACCTTGTTGGACCCTCGCTACCGGTCCAAAATGGGGGCCTTTTTTGCACCCGCTGAGAGGGCGGACAAACTTAGTTACTACAGAAACTTCCTATGTAGTCAGTTGGCCGCTGCCTATCTGCACTATCGTCCATCCTCTAGCAGGTCTTACCGGGGGGGCCCTCTGCGCTCACGTTCCACTGCCATGGCTGCTGGGGAGGGCTGGGGTGGCAGGAGCAGTACCAGCTCCATCAGTTGCAGCCTGAGTCTAGAGTCGCTGATGAGCAGCTTTCTTCACCCACATAGTGAAGAAACTACTTACCAGCAGCAGCAGGTAGACCTGAAACAGGACCTAAACCAGCAGGTAGTAGCATACTTGGACAGCACTCTGCCACCCCACATTGAATATGGGCTGGACTACTGGGCAGCCAAACTGGATTTGGGGCCGCAACTGGCTGACTTTGCCCTGGAAAAGGTGTCCTGCCCAGCCAGTAGTGTGGCATCAGACTGGGTGTTTAGTGTGGTGGGGGCCATACTTACCCCAAGA
This sequence comes from Bufotes viridis, assembly GCA_033119425.1. Lineage (NCBI taxonomy): Eukaryota > Metazoa > Chordata > Amphibia > Anura > Bufonidae > Bufotes > Bufotes viridis. The sequence goes on from CM065589.1 coordinate 82,601,181, forward strand.
AGAACTCGGCTCTCCACACAAAATGTAGAGATACTGACCTTTGTCAAGATGAGCCAGGCCTGGATCAGCCAGGATTTCCACCCACCAGTGCCTGATGCATCTGATTAGATCATCCATGCCGCCTCACCCAAATCTTGACAAAAGAGACCGGTTTCTACTGGCTACCTGCCTCAGCTACTACTCTGATGCTGCCCCCGCCTGATTCCACACATCTGATGCCAAGTGCTCTATATTTCACCCACCTTCATCAGCGTGTACTGGTATCTCCACCCACCTCCCCAATCTGTCACCGGGTCACTTTGTGGTCTCCTGATGCTGCTGATGCCATCTCCACACTATGTCACCTTGCCACTCTGTGGTCTCCTCCTGATGCTGCTGCTACCGCCACCTCCAGACTCTGTCATTGTGCCACTCGGTGGCCTTCCCCTGATGCTGCTAGTGCTGCTGCTGCCACCTTCAGACTCTGTCATGGTGCCACTTAGCGGTCTCCTCATACTGCTGCCACCTCCAGACTCTGTCATTGTGCCACTCGGGGGGCTTGTCCTGATGCTGCTACTGCCACTGCCGCCACCTCCAGACTCTGTCATTGTGCCACTCGGTGACCTTCTACTAATGCTGCTGCTACTGCCGCCACCTCCAGACTCTGTCATTGTGCCACTTGGTGGCCTTCTCCCAATGCTGTTACTGCTGCTGCCACCATCTCCAGGCTCTGTCATTGTGCAACTCGGTGGCCTCCTCATACTGCTACCAACTCCAGACTCTGTCATCTTGCCACTCGGTGGCCTTCTCCTGATGCTGCTACTGCTGCTGCCATCACCTCCAGACTCTGTCATTGTGCCACTTGGTGGCCTCCTCATACTGCTGCCAACTCCAGACTCTGTCATTGTGCCACTTGGTGGCCTCCTCATACTGCTGCCAACTCCAGATTCTGTCATTGTGCCACTCGGTGGCTTTCTCCTGATGCTGCTACTGCCTTTCGACCTAGCTGACATCATTATTTATTTGACCTTTCTTCTGATCTGTAAGAAGGAAGGAAAAATCAGACGCACAACGGATCCTGTCTGTGTAGCAGCTGTAAGGCCTGTATGGTCCCATCAGAATTGGCTTATGATTTGGTAGCCAAAAGCAGGAGTGGGTAGAACACACAGAAGACATGCAAATAGTCCATTCACGTGTCATCTCTGTTTTGGAGTCCCTGCTGTTTTTTTTTTTTGGCATTAGCAATATTGATGGATTTCTGACGAAATGCTGACCGAGTGAAGGCGCATGCTCCACCGACAGGATCCGTTTTTTGTGGGTTATTGTTCTAATGGATGAGAGGAAGGGTAAAAAAATTAGTTACGTCAACACAAACTTACTGCAGACACCCTCTCCACTCTGTCAGGGAGCTCTACTTGTATAATCATTTAATAGAACAGATTCTGTAGACATCTATGTGGAATCAGCTGACGATGGTATAAAAGGAGTGAGCTTCTTCTTGGCACTAACATCTACCTGTAAGGCTGAGTTGATACTCATAAAAGCAAGTTCTCCAGCATCCGTCAGTGTTGGTCGTCTTTATTGTAGATCAGTATAAAAGTACATACTGCAATCTTCACCACCCTCCACCACAGGTTGACATGTTTCAAACTCAAAAGTTCCTAATCATAAACCTGGTTATGATTAAGAACTTTCGAGTTTGAAACATGTTAACCTGTGGTGGAGGGTGGTGAAGGTGCAGTATGTACTTTTATAGGGATCTACAATAAAGACGACCAAAACTGACAGATGCTGTATAACTTGCTTTTATTGGGATCATACAAGGGACGAGTCCGGTTCTTTCCGTGCACCGAACGCTTATGATGATTACCGAGTTGATGCTTGAGTTATTTGGTCAGTTTTGACTCCGTGACTGCCCAAATAAGTGAAGTGTGCAGTGATTCTAAGAGTGGCGCCTGTCACCTGCATGTCATACTGACTCACAGTATAATTTCACTACCAAAACAGACTCCCTATGCATGTTACTGCAAGGCACAGTGTTCTACACCACTATAAAGGCTCTCGCAGCCAGGAAATAGCCGTTTTTTTAAAGCGATTTGACGCAAATAAATTTAATTCGGACTGAAGCTAATTTTCCCCCAAAAAATTTGGCGAAATGGCGAATTGAATTTTTAAACATTCGCTCATCTCTTGAGTTTTAATTTTTTAACATTTTGAATGAATGGTATGACAGTTAAATTATCTCCACAGAGGTTGTTAAAAATGAATTTGCTTTTATGAGGCTGATTTATTATATATTTTTGTGTCCTGCAAGCAGCCTGCAATGTAACACATTTACAACAAGTGTAACAAGGACAACATGGAGTATGCCGGCTCTTTCCACTGGACAAGCTTCAAACCTCTTAGAAAAACATGTTTATCAGTCTAGATGAAAGCATACCCATTTTTCATGCTCTTGCAAAAGTATCCAGCTGTTGGTCAGTAAATGTGAAAGCAGAATATAAGGGGTGTGTCAGGAAATGGAATTCCCTTGAGGTCGAGCTCAGAACTAGGGCAGAAAAATATTACACTCTTTCTCTGATGCAGGTTACAAAAACAAGGCATTACCTTACTAGCTAGGTCCATGCAGTGAAAAATGATGGATCACGTTTCTCTTTTCATATTGATTAACAAAAGTAACAAGAGTAAAAAAAAAGTTCCAATGTACACGACCTTTCCAGTTCACCCTAATGTAGCAGCCCGGCTCATCTATCTGTCTAACCACTACTCCGATGCCTCTGCCCTGTGCCAGGCATTGTGCTGGTTGCCCATACAGTATAGGATTCAAATTAAACTTTTCACTCTCGCCCACAAAGCTCTCCACAGTTCTGCACCCCCTATATTTCTGCACTCATCTCCGTCTACCAATCAACTTGTGCCCTATGCTCTGCAAGTGATCTCAAACATTCACCATAATCCGGGCCTTTCACTCCCGTCTCTGAGACTTCTCCCGAGCTGCACCAGTTTTCTGGAATGCCCTGTCCTAAACAATTAGGTTAATTTCCAACACCATACATAGTTTTAGGCTACATGCACACAAACGTTGTTTGTTTCCGTGTCCGTTCCATTTTTTTTTTGCGTATAGGATGCGGACCCATTAATTTCAATGAGTCCGCAAAAAATGCGGACAGCACACCGTGTGCTGTTCGCATCAGTATGTCCGTTCTGTAGCCCCGCAAAAAAAATAGAACATGTCCTTTTCTTGTCCGTTTTAGGCATTGTTACAATGGATCTGCAAAAAAATAAATGGATGGCATACGGGAGGTCACACGTTTTTTTTTTTGCGGACCGCAAAACACATACGGTTGTGTGCATGTAGCCTTAGGCGCTAAAATCACATCTTTTTAGTGTGGCCCATCACATCCCCTAATTTTACTCTTCTCCATTTATTCCCCCCCCCTGTTTAACATCATTCTTCAGAGCCTGATCCGTCATCCAACACTATCCACCACACATCATGCACTCAGAAGCACTACAAATATCAGCTGGTGACGGCTCATGCAGCTTCATATCTACTCCTCTATTTGTTAAGATGGCTGGACCATTGTACAAAACAAGCACTTACCTTTTTTGTCACCCCATCTCCTCTTAGATTGTAAGCTCTTGTGAGCAGAGCCCTCATTCCTCTTGTTTTAATTGTTGACTTGTTTGTTGCCATGTAATGTATGATTTTGTTTGTACATGAACCCTCTAATTGTAAAGCGCTTCGGAATATGTTGGTGCTATATAAAGATTACTAATATTACAGTATGGTGTCTAGCTACAGTATACAGTAAAAACTGCTAAGCATCCTTTTACAAGGCCAGATATCCTGCCTGATAACAAGTGCCAATTAACGATAACAGCATGCCGATTGGCGCTCGTTACCTGAAATTTACACGCAGCAGTTGTTGTACTGTCATTTTACTGTATGGGAGCGTGAAGAATTGATAAATTATTTGTTTGTCCCCATATACTTTGCTTATTAGCAGCTGCACATCCCTGTTAACAATGTATTTTTTTTACGCTTGCATAATTGATTCAGCAGGTTTACATAAGACATTGATTGGGATTAGGGTTGAGCGAATCGACTTCGAATGAAACATTAGAAGTATTAGAATCATTTGTCTCAGATAAGCGAAGTTATTACTTCGTGACGTCTCGCGAGACTTCATGTAATAACTTCAAAAATTAATTTCTACTGATAAAAACCTCTTCCTAAACTCGGGTTCAGTTCCAAGTGGTACCTTCGAACTGAACCTGAGTTCGGGAAAAGATTCAAATGTACAGTATTCAAACGAAGTTTTATGCGAAACGACTTTGGATGTTTCATCCAAAGTTGATTCGCTCATCCCTAATCGGGATCATCGGGCCCAAAGACATCTACAGTAATCAAACATGTTTACATAGGACAGTGATTGGATGCCCTAGGACATCTAAACGTGACCATTTTTCTGAAAGGAAAATTTGTGGTTATTTTCTTGTTTGTTTAGGCCTCATGCACACGATCCTATGTGTTTTGCGATCTGCAAAACCCGAATACCGGCTGTATGCATGCTGCCATTTTCTTTTTTCCATCTATAGAAATGTTTTATCCTTGTTTGCAAAGCAAAAAAATATAGGACATGTCTATTTTTCTTTTTTTGTGGGACTGCGGCACGGACATATAATGCGGACAGCACATGGTGTGCTGTCTGCATTTTTTGAGGCCCCATTAAATGAATGGGTCCATAATCGATCCACAAAAAATGCTTATCAGTTGCGGAACAAAAATACAGTCATGTATATGCGTCCTTAGCTTGTAGTAAGGTTCTATTCTCACTGCTTCACTGCTTACAGTGCCACTCCTGATTAGGCACACTTTTTGGTATTGTTACAAAGCGGCTTTCTAATGAAGATGTCTGATTAGGGTCCTCTACTGGCCAGAGAAATATGTCATATCCCTCTCATTGTAGTTGTCACAGTCTAATCCATGTTACTGGCATCAGTGCTGTAGATGAGATTATTCATCAATGTCCTTACTACAGTCACTAGTGGTTTATTTCCAATAAAGGAAGACCATATAGCTGCTATGGGGCCCTTGGGGAAAAGGGGCTAGCAAAGGAACTTCACAAAGAATGATTTAGTCCCAAGTTAGATAAGAGCATCTGCCAGGACCTGTGATGACATCATCTTCAGTAGAGATGAGCAAATTTTTCTAAAATTTGATTCAGCCGGTTAGCCAAATTTTTAAAAATTTTTGGTTTGATCCAAATTTATTTGCGGCGAATCACATAAAAAAACGGCTATTTCCTGGCTTCAGAGAGCCTTTATAGTGGTGTAGAACACTGTGCCTTGCAGTGAATTCCACTTCGTCAACTTCGATTAGCTCATCTCTAATCTTCAGCATCACAGGTCCTGTACATCTACTGTAGTAAAGAAACTGCACAAAGCATCATCACAGGTCTTTCAACCCCCAACTGCATGGAGAAGAACTGCAGGATGAGCTCCCCATTAAGACTAGAATGGAGTGGTAAGAGGAGGTCCCCCTCCTTTATCTTCATTTGGACCCTATTCCCTATTTTTACTCATATCTCTTTCACGTACAGTATATAGTACTGCAGACAGTTACTCTCATGTACTGCACACATTCACACATACACACACTGCACCTATTGTAAAGTATAATAAATGCAGTGTGTACAGGTATATAATATATACAGCAGTGTACTGATATGTGAGGTACAAGGTATAATAGATACAGTGCGTATAGATATATAGTATATACAGCAGTGTACTGATCTGTGAGGTACAAGGTATAATAAATGCAGTGTGTACAGGTATATAGTATATACAGCAGTGTACTGATATGTGAGGTACAAGGTATAATAGAAGCAGTGTGTATAGATGTATAGTATATACAGCAGTGTACTGATATGTGAGGTACAAGGTATAATAAATGCAGTGTGTATAGATATATAGTATATACAGCAGTGTACTGATATGTGAGGTACAAGGTATAATAGATGCAGTGTGTACAGAGTATATAGTATATACAGCAGTATACTGATATGTGAGGTACGAGGTATAATAGATGCAGCGTGTACAGGTATATAGTATATACAGCAGTGTACTGATATGTGAGGTACGAGGTATAATAGATGCAGCGTGTACAGGTATATAGTATATACAGCAGTATACTGATATGTGAGGTACGAGGTATAATAGATGCAGTGTGTACAGATATAAAGTATATACAGCAGTGTACTGATATGTGAGGTACGGAATATAATAGATGCAGCGTGTACAGGTATATAGTATATACAGCAGTGTACTGATATGTGAGGTACGAGGTATAATAGATGCGGTGTGTACAGATATATAGTATATCCAGCAGTGTACTGATATGTGAGGTACAAGATGTAATTTATATCTCATACCTCACATATCAGTACACTGCTGTATATACCGGCCAGGAATGGGTAGTGTGTGTGTATGTGTGTGGGTGGGGGGGTAATGAATGGAGAATGGGGCCCCATTTATATTCTTGCTATGAGGCCCAGTGATTTCTATGTACGCCCCTGACAGTCACAGTTAAATTCTCATTCTTTTGTAATGAAACTCACCAGCCCCCCATTCCACATCAGTTTTATTTCTCTTCCCTTTGTGTAATCTTACTACTTCTGTTACTATAAGTTATACTATTTTAGCACTTCATTTTGTTTCTTTTAATTTCACAAAGTGTATTACAGAATTATAATTCACCTGAAAAACTCAAAGTGTGGACCATTGCCCATTTGGCAGCTAAGAAATAAATTAGGTTTTAGAACACTGCTTTTAGCTGACAGACAATAGCTGGATGTGTTAAAACTTTTTAGTATCAGTAATTGTCCTCAGCATCAGCAGTCAGGGTAAAAAAAAAATCAGCAACACAAGTGATGGACCTACCAAGCATGAAATTTATGCTTGACCTTGGATCAGCAGTCAGTTTGCTATTGACAATTTACAGGTATATCTGACTTTGTGAATGTCACCATGTCTGGTAGAAAAAGAGCCACTTGTATTTTGCATACTGAAGCTGGTGAAGAAAGAAAAAGCCAACAAAAGAAAGACTGCTTTGTGATTGTATCCTCTGTTCCCATATCTAGAAATCATCTATTCATCATAAAGGTTTCATATGTGTGATCAGGGTTTTGACAACTGTGTTGACATGGATTGCACCAAGATTAGAAAGATACATCTCTCTCGTCCATTGGCCGTGTCTAGTATTGCAATATACTTTAATGTTTCATGCTGAGCCGCAATACCAGGCACAGTCCATAGGCAAAAGTGGCACTTTTTTGGGAAAATTAGCTGATCCTTTTATTCCAGGAGTTTTCTGAGACCAAGAATCCCTTTACATATGGCCAGGCAGGGCGCAGCGAGTCCCCTGTCACTGGCAGTGTCAGACTGGAGGCCTTGGGTCCACCAAAGATTATTCTCGAGGCTCAACCCCCTATACCATCAATTAAGTTTAATTGATTTTGAATCAAAGTAAAAGACCCTAGGGGGAAGTGATTGCTTTTTTTTTACCTGAATATTTGGTCCCACTATGGTATTAGAACCTGGGCCCACTGGAGGATCATCAGGTAATCTGATGGGCCAGTCTAACCCTGGTCACTGGTGCTCTAGCGCCAAGCTGTCTTCTCCGCTTCCAGTCCCTGCTGGACCGGAAGTGTGACCTAACGTCTACACACACGTCACCGATGCCGGCCATTCAGTGGTGACATATGCAGGCACGGTCATGGATATGCAAGCAACTGGCTGGCACACTTCTCATCCATTAAGGACCGAAAGTAGAGGAAATGGGAGCTCAGTGCTGGAAAAACTGCTCTCTGCCTGCCATGTCAAGAGGGGTTCCCAGTCTCAGAGAATCCAGTTTAAATCTCATGCTAGCCTAAACCACTATAGCGCCACAAAACCCTAAAATGTTATACATTCCTTTGTAAAATAAATTAGTCCACCACAAGGCTGAATATACAGTACCATGGGTACAGAACTATAGAGGGTGCAACATACATGTTTTCGGGCAAAATTGACATGAAGACTATGATTTAGCTAAGTTGATGGAAATGATTTGTGTTTTGCGGTAGATTTTGTTGTAGATTTGCAACGGGTTTTACCCCCTGCAAAGAAAAAATCCAACACTTATGCTCACACATTATTGTTTTATTAATTTATGTAGCACCAACATATTCCACAGGGATGTACAGAGATTGTCAAACTAACATCATCCCCTGTCCATACAATTTAAATTCCAAATTAACCTATTTTTGGAGCATGGAAAGAAACCATAGCACCCAGAGGGAGCCCCCACAGACGCAGGGAGAATATACAAACTCTGGTTAAATACAAACCCCAGTGCTGCAAGTCAACAGTGCTAACCTAACCGCCGAGCTGCCATGCTAGAGCATGTTGCAAATTTGAAAATAACGTGCCTTGCAATAAAATGACATGTTGCACATTTGAAAAAAGAAATTCCCTGTAATAAAATGAACAAAAAATAAATAAATGTTTTTTTTCCCCTGAAGCATAGTTTTTGCAATGGGAGCTAATTACCAATGCAGGGCTCCGTTCTCCATTAGAGCTGAATTATTAGCAAACAATGGGTGAGGAATTTTCCCAAGGGTCAGTGAGCACGTGGTATAGAGATGGAGACAAAAGCCAAGGTCCTCCTGTCCAGAGTGGAAAATCTGTGGCATCTTACTAGTAAAGTGACAAAGGTCTGCTGCTCCTACTCCACATCTTTCTATTTTGTCCACTGCTTTTTCAGATTCATTATTAAAGATGTCTTTGGTGTCAGAGACACAGGCTGGTCGGTGCCCTGTATTTGTACCAGTACATATGATAATATTAAAGGATTGTTGCCATCATAATGGGGTTTGCCTATAGAATGATGATGTCACAGGGGATGATGAGTGAATGATGTCATAGAGGTTGCAAGCCGTATAACCTGTGCACTGAGACTTTGGTGGTTTCACTGAGGATTAGGGGCCCATGCTGGTGAAGTGATGCTTCCTTTTTAATGCTCCGTAGCGTGTGATGATGACTCGGTCACTGCCTTGGTACTGTCACTGGTATTTATGTCATCATTAGGGTAGGATTGTCAGGAACATGTACTGGGGGGTCTGATGATCTTACACGGGTGGTGAAATGATAAATCTTATAAAATCGCAGCTGTGAAGTCATAGTGGAAAATAGTGACTTTATCTGAATTGTCTCCTGTAGGTCACCAGAAGGCGGTGGTGACATCCTAGTTAATGATGTCGTAGACAGTTGGTGGTGAACAATGACATCATTATGAGTGCCAGCTCCTGTTGGGACCTACAGCTGCATGATAACTACAGATGAAAATGTAAACACGAAACCAATTCAGCATTCAAAATGCATCTGACAGGGTAGTACAGTAAGTAACACTTGGTTTCTTATGTGCAATAACGTCTGTCCATTTACTGCCTACACTAGGCTGACATTCCACCAACGCGCAACCACAGTATCGTTTACCGCAGCTGTCATCACGCCTGTCAGCGGCCTTTAAGCCTCTGATGAAGCCAATCTATATCTGTGTTTTTAAGAGGTGGGAAAGCAAGTAGTCATATTCCATCTTAGCAGCTCTCAGACCACCAAGCTGATTGACAAGGCAGTATGAAGGTAAGCTTTACTGGAAGGAGAAGGGTCAAGAGATGTCAAGACATGATGTACCATGTCTGTACTGTTTATACGAGTGGATGGAAAAGCACACGTGCATGTGATGCTGGAATACATTCTATAACAAGTTTAAGAGATAATTTATCACTCAGTGGCAATAAAGTAAATATCTAAAATTCAAAAAGGGTAATTCATGACGAAAAACACCACGTTTTGGCATATATATGGAGCAGATTTTATCGCAAAGTGTTTTGTGACAAAATCTGTGCCTTTTCCACACTCACGCCATTTTTCCAAGGTAGCGGAGAAAGGTGGCATGGGGTGGACAGGGAAGAGGGCAGGCCAGCACTTCTCATTTACCATTTTCTACATCAGTTTATGGCGTGGAAAACGGTCTTAAACTATGCCAACAAGTGAGCTGGCGTAGTTTAAACCATGTCACAGGGCCTGCGCCGCTGCATAACTTAGGCGCAGCGCCACCAACGCAGGGGTATTAAGACCGGTCTTAATAAATGACCCCCTAAAATGTATAGTATACATGTTCCCACCGAACCATAGGATTATTTACTCTACATGAGTGACTGCATTGAGCTCTGTCATATATAGCACACCCACTGTCTTAGAGTTATGTGTGACGCTGATCTTTCCTTCACTCATATGTTAAATTACTGCCTTGACCTCCAAAACATTTCTAGAACCCAGGGATGTAGCTAAAGGCTCGTGCAAGAGGTCAGCTTGGGCCCCTTCCCTCAGTGCTTTGTGGCCAGGGGCAGGTAAGCACATAGCCTTCATGCTGCTTGGGGCAAAAATTGAACCCCCCACCCCATGCCAAATTCTTGACCTAACCCCTTCCCTCCAGCCAGAGGTGTAACTTGACCAGCAAGCACTTTTTATAATACTGGTGTCTTATTACGCACCACAAGGGTCTCTGGTACCCCTCAGGCTCCTGGGCCTGTTAGTGACTGTTACCTCTGCACCCCCTATAGCTACTAGGGTTGAGCGATTCGACTTCGGATGAAACATCTGAAGTCGATTCGCATAAAACTTCGTTCCAGGTAATAACTTCATAAATTAATTTCTACTGTAAAAAAACAAACCAAGAGGTGCCTTGGAACTGAACCCGAGTTCTGGAAATGTTCACTTCAATGAGGGCCACGGAAGCCTATGGCCTGAAGCCTATGAGGCAGTAGAGCGACGCAGGAGATCCCGAATACCTCACCTTGACCTCCTGCGCCTGGTCTCACGAGATGACGTGATTAGGGAGGGCACAGTGATGTGTTCGTGAACGCCTGCAGTGGGACGCCCGAACACAGGCTACAAGAGGCGATGAAGAGAGGTAAGTATTTTTTTTTAACCGGCAGGCCATAATGGGGGCACAATGGGGTGGGGGGATTATACAAAAGAGGGTCCATTATTACTACTATAATAAAGAGGGGTCATTATTATTACTATAATACAGAGCGGGCCATAATTTTTACTATAATACAGAGGGGGCCATAATTACTATAATACTACAGAGGGGGGCATAATTATTACAATAATACTACAGAGGGGCCATTATATATTATAATTATACAGAGGGCATTATTCTTATGGGCACTAAGGGGGGAGGGGAGGTCTATTATCTGAGGATAATAGTAAAGTGAGTGATCTAAAAATGCTTCTGTGAAACTCTGCAGAGACGAGACACAGTTAAAAGAAGGTATCATGGCGTTCCTATCTCTGAATGAAGACGCTGAGGAAAGAGTCTACATCACAGGAGAGGTCACTGGATGTAAGAGCTATGTGGTGCTGTATGACCCTGTATATTTCATAGCAATGTATGTAATGTCCATCCAAATAACTGTTTGGGGGGGGGGGGGATGAATATAGATTTGGCACACACTGCCGAAGCCTGGCCCCAGACTTCAGGTCACTTTGTGCGTGTTCTGAATTCTGCTACATCTACTACATTATCTTTCCTAAGAGAGTTACCACTGTTTTATCTGTAATGTTACGTAGGACTGCAGGTGGCATCGACTGCATTATCTGTAAAAAAAAGGGGGCGTGGTTACAGGTTGGGGGGTGCAATACTTGGCTTGCCCCGGTTGCTGACAACCCACGCTACGCTACTGTGTCTACCACCATACTTGTGCTCTCCACGTTGCCAATGATTTATGATTAACATCTTCTATAACCTGAACCTCTCACTTCCATCTCCAAGACTTCACCAGAGCTGCACCAGTACTCTGGAATGCACTACCCCAGATAATGAGGTTAAAGGTGTTATCCAACCCCTATGATGCCCCTCTAATGCCTGTGCCCCTCACACAGGTTGTACTTACCTGCACCCCGGACCCAAGTTGCTTCTGCTGCCCGCATGGCTGCTGCGGCATCTCCCCATTGTATGAATCAAAACATCCGGCGACAGAGGGGACAGCCAATAGCAGGCCTTGACAGGGACGAGCCTCAATAGCATCACTACCAACACTGAGAGAAGGAAGAGAGCAGGGAAGCTACTGAGCACCCTTAAATGCAGGAAAAGGTGGACTAGTATTGCAGCCCAGGAGAAACAGCAGGGGGTCTTGCTAGAGATGAAAATGTCCTGTGGTATGCAAAGAACCCCCATTGCCTTCTCCACTGTCTAGAGATACAGTATATCCAGGCTTGAATTGTCCCACAGGGGTAACGGTGAATCCCCGGTGGGCCCCTGAGCAAGGTGGGCGGCCCCTAGGCTCTCACCCCCTGCACAAGTGGCACATAACACAGTAGACTTACTGCACTACATACATATATTCAGTGTACAGGACCTCAACCAGCCTATGTTCATATAAAAAACCTGGTAGATTATTAAAGAAACTCCCCAGCTTATTATTATAGACACGATCAGAGCTAAGATGACTTCTAGGTATAGAGGAAAGCTACCAGTGTCCTCTTCTCCCCAGGACCTACCTTCTCAAAGTTGCTGCATAGACCCCCATATTTACTCATCTGGTAGCATCTTGCTACCGTGTGAGCAGGTAATATTTGAATGTATGCCTACGGTGGGCCCTCAAAATAAATTTTACTGGTGGGCCTAAGGCTGATTTAGGAGTGGGGATGAATGTCTGAATGGTGTCTGGGATGCTTCACTTGCTTCTTTATGTCACTACACCAACACTGAGAGAAGTTAAGTAGCAGGAAGCTACGGAGTATGTTAGTCCACCACTGAATGCAGGAGAAGGTGGACTAGTATTGCAGCCCAGGAGAAACAGCAGGGGGGCCCTACCATAGACTATTCTAGGTCATGCACCTCCATGTCCTTCTCTGCAGTCTAGAGATATAGCTATATATTCCTATAAGTTTAGGAGTAGGAATGAATGAATGCTTTACCTGCTTCTCTAGGAGATCACCACCCCAACGCTAAAAGAAGGAAGGGTCAATACAACGGGCGTTTAACCGCTTTCTATGGAAATCTAAAAGACCCCGTATAGCGTATGCTAAATTAACAATGCGAAAATGGGAAGGAGGGTTACAAATGCCAAATATCCGCCATTACAACTTAGGCGCCTTGTTTCGTCATGTCAGGGATTTGGTGTGGAGGACGGGCCACTATTCCGCTATTCAAATAGAACAAGAACTGGCAGAACCGTGGCAGCTGACGGCCTTGCTACATACGAAATTGAGAGATATCCCTGCCCAAATCCGTCAATCCATCCTGTTAATCCTATAATGGCATGGAAGTCGGTCAGGAAAATTTATGGGCTCCCATTTTATGTCTCTCCATGGATGCCGCTATGGACGTTACCATCCTTTCCGCAAGACAGGGATAATAGGATGTTCAGAGAATGGAGGACCAAGGACATAGTGACATTGCATGATCTATTAGAAGTGGGAGGTCAGAAATTGTTGTCCTGGGAGCAGTTCAGGGACAAATATAGTCTGGCAGAAACCCATTATCTCCCTTTTCAACAAATTAATAGCTATTGCAAGACCAGAGCGAGACTACTGGGTGATGAGGAGAACTTACAGTGGTTTTCAGCCCTGCTAGGTAGTACGGGGGCATCCATGTCCCTCTCTGAGCTATACGGTAGGATAAATAATATACAAACCATAGGCTTGGTCAAAGGCGTGGGAAAGAGAACTGGAAGACCAGAATATAGGGAAAAAATTGAGAGACGGATTCGACCTAGTTAGGAGAGCAATATATAATGAACAATGGAGAGAAACGCAACTACGGATCATTCATAGGGCAACGTATGCCTTCAATTTGTCTTATAGGGATGCCCCAGCCCATTACTTGAGGCATTGTCCGAAGTACAACCTTTCAGGAGCCGGCCTTTTACACGCCTTATGGGACTGCACGAAAGTGCAACCGCTATGGCAAAAAGCTGTGGAAATGAAAAAAGGGGTCTGGGGAGAAGACGTGGGACTCACGCCACAGCAGTGTGTATTCCACTATATTACCAAAGACCAAGATGAAGAAATAGGGGCAGTAGTGTCTACCGGTGGGGTACACATTCTCTTGATGTCGGTGAAAAAGGCATTGTTGAGACATTGGCTACAACCGGAAATCCCGCCGTGGGAAGAAATTTTAGGCACAAAAATGTGTTGTATTTGGAATGGTTGGAAGTGAAACGGGACAAAGAAACACTGATAGGGAAGTTTATTAAGAAGTGGAGGAAATTTATTGAACAACAGCTATCAGTTTGTGAAATAAAAGAGCTTATGACCCCCTTCAAGTTAACCAAATGGTATTTGGAAGCACAAATGGCGAACCGGCTGGGCAGGTTAGAAGTTTAACATTATGCAAATATTGTCCATCCTGCTAATGGAACGCTTAGCATTCAGATCACAGATGAGGTTGTAGTGGATTTGGACCTGTGTACACGCTGTTGGGATTATTTGGGGGGGGGGGAGGGTGGGGGGGGGGAAAGGGATGAAAATGAGAAAAACGGATCGGGGATGGGGGCAATATATTAATGCTAATATGACATTGAATGTATATCTATCATGCAATTTGACCTGCGTGTCAATAACTGCTTGTATTGTTTTGATTTCTTGCACCCTTTTCCGTTTCAATAAAGAGAATTTAAAAAAAAAAAAAAAAGAAGGAAGGGTCAGGGAAGCTACTGAGCATGTTGGTCCACCCATGAATGAAGGAGAAGGTGGACCGGTATTGCAGTCACAGGGGAAACAAAAGGGGGCGCTACGAGACAGGAAAATGAAATGTACATAATAAAACCTAGCAATAGTTTTATTGACTGTATATCTCAATAATGCTTCGTTTGAAATGCTCTATTCATTGCATAGTTCATGGGATAACCCCTTGGTAGTGGATTTTTATTCAAATGTTGTATATCGCCTGAATCCAATGTAGTTAGGGATCCCCAGAAGGTAGACTTGCTCGTTCAGACAGTGTTTATTCTTACTGCTATGGAGGGTTAATTAATACTCTGCGCTGGCTTTATTTACTTATTTGAGCCAAATGAAAGCACACAAGTTATTTTCTAAAGAGGAATTACTTGCTCTATAGTCTATACATGGTTACTGCTGCTGTGCTAACAGAGAGCCGGTTCCAGTGAGAGCGCAGGGACTGCAGTGTAGCTTATGTAACAGAGGGAAAGCGTGCACTGAATTTTTATAAAAGATCTGTGAAATGCAAGAGACAAAAACGCAGGCTTTATAATGGGGAATAACACTTGAGCAGGAGATATTAATAGTCATTATCAGCTAGCAGCTCGTCTAGTATAGCAAAAATAGGAACCAGATAATGGTTACTTCTCGCAATATGGTAGGTGCTTTTTTAGGTTTAGACTATATGTATATTTCTCCACTATACTAAGCAAATGAGATATCATCATTGATAGGTCATTGTGACAAAAAAGAATATAGTACATTCCAGGTTCAGCGAATGTGCCGGGAAATCTTTATACTGTATTCATGTCTAAAGTATTTTTTATGAATGCAAGAAAATGCCAGTATGCAGCACAAAAGCTCATCTTTCTGTCATTTCACGGCCCGTGTCTGTTTCTTTGTCAAGTTACATATGCCGCAAATCTTCATACCAGTCAGCAGAACAAAATTCTGCTGTCAGAACATTGGTCACAAATCGATGGCTGGACCGAGCCGGACGTGGTCATAAGAAGTGGTCAGGTCTGAAAAGAAGAGAAAGCAGTAAGTTCTGTCTAATTCACCTTCTTCAAGGTGAGGGTTTGATACTGAACTAGAACACCAGCAGGTTGTGTACTTTTGTAGCTGTCACATAGTAACCAGCACCAGTTTATAAGAACGCTCATAAGTGATAATCAACGAGCAATCAGGTAGCTGGATCATTCATGCATACACCTAAATCATCGTTTGCCAACAGTAGATTGTAACATCTAAACAGCCTCTACTGCCGGTAAACACTGATTCTGTATGGGGAAGAGTGATGGCATAAGTGATCACCAGTGGCGTACAAAGAGAAGTAAGGGCCCCGTATCAAGGATCAAACCAGCCCCTCACACAGGACAAAAGGATTTTTGCCTAAACTCCTTTCAATGACCCTTGGGCCATTTTTTCCAGTGCCTCATTTGCTAAAAGTTGTTCCTTTAGAGCAGGGGTGCACAACTTTTTCTGGTTGGGGGCCACATTGCCAGACTGAACCAAAAATAAAATTTAAAGGGTTATTAAGAACTGAAATATTGTATTTATAGTGTATTGTACATACTGTATACACTATAAATGTCTGGTTACACCTCCAGGACTCCCATCTAATGGGGGAATACATGAAAAATACATGTGAGCAGCTACAAGACACAGACATACATGTCTGTTACCAGATGGTTGGGAGCCACACAGAATGTTATCAAGGGCCTCATGTGGCACCCGGGTCGGAGGTTGTGGACCCCTGCTTTAGAGGGTAGAGTCCTGACCAGGTTTTCACCTCCAGTAGAAGAGGAGATGATCTCAACTTAGACTGGGCCCCCTCTTATCCTGGGCCCCATAGCAGTCGCATGGTCTGCCACTATTAGTTACGCCCCTGGTGATCACTAGTGTTGATCGCAAATATTCTAATAGCAAATTTTTAAAGTGAATATCGGCACTTTGAGAATTTGCGAAAATCTAGAATATAGTGCTATACACTCACCTAAAGAATTATTAGGAACCCCTGTTCTATTTCTCATTGATGCAATTATCTAGTCAACCAATCACATGGCAGTTGTTTCAATGCATTTCGGGGTCTGGTCCTGGTCAAGACAATCTCCTGAACTCCAAACTGAATGTCAGAATGGGAAAGAAAGGTGATTTAAGCAATTTTGAGCGTGGCATGGTTGTTGGTGCCAGACGGGCCGGTCTGGGTATTTCATAATCTGCTCAGTTACTGGGATTTTCACGCACAACCATTTCTAGGGTTTACAAAGAATGGTGTGAAAAGGGAAAAACATCCAGTATGCGGCAGTCCTGTGGGCGAAAATGCCTTGTGGATGCTAGAGGTCAGAGGAGAATGGGCCGACTGATTCAAGCTGATAGAAGAGCAACGTTGACTGAAATAACCACTCGTTACAACCGAGGTATGCAGCAAAGCATTTGTGAAGCCACAACACGCACAACCTTGAGGCGGATGGGCTACAACAGCAGAAGACCCCACCGGGTACCACTCATCTCCACTACAAATAGGAAAAAGAGGCTACAATTTGCACGAGCTCACCAAAATTGGACTGTTGAAGACTGGAAAAATGTTGCCTGGTCTGATGAGTCTCGATTTCTGTTGAGACATTCAAATGGTAGAGTCCGAATTTGGCGTAAACAGAATGAGAACATGTATCCATCATGCCTTGTTACCACTGTGCAGGCTGGTGGTGGTGGTGTAATGGTGTGGGGGATGTTTTCTGGGCACACTTTAGGCCCCTTAGTGCCAATTGGGCATCGTTTAAATGCCACGGGCTACCTGAGCATTGTTTCTGACCATGTCCATCCCTTCATGACCACCATGTACCCATCCTCTGATGGCTACTTCCAGCAGGATAATGCACCATGTCACAAAGCTCGAATCATTTCAAATTGGTTTCTTGAACATGACAATGAGTTCACTGTACTAAAATGGCCCCCACAGTCACCAGATCTCAACCCAATAGAGCATCTTTGGGATGTAGTGGAACTGGAGCTTCGTGCCCTGGATGTGCATCCCTCAAATCTCCATCAACTGCAAGATGCTATCCTATCAATATGGGCCAACATTTCTAAAGAATGCTATCAGCACCTTGTGGAATCAATGCCATGTAGAATTAAGGCAGTTCTGAAGGCAAAAGGGGGTCCAACACCGTATTAGTATGGTGTTCCTAATAATTCTTTAGGTGAGTGTATATTTGTAATCGCAAATATTCTAGTTTTTTTTTTCATCAGTACTACTGCATCTTGCTTTTGGGCCAATGAGAAGGCTGCAATATATTTGTCAGGGCTTAGCAACATCCCTAGCAACCAATAGGAAAGTTGCCTACCCGTTTACTATATAAGAACCTCCCCAGCAGCCATTTTCTGAGAGAGAGCAGTGTCATTGCTGTGCTCTGTGCTTTACAGGCTCACCTGAATCCTTATTTAATTACATTAGATAGTTATCTTGTATATATAATACAGATAGTTAGTGGGAGGTAGTCAGTGTAGGTTAGATAGTGATATAGTGTAGCTGATAGGTTCCAGTGCAGGGTGTTAGGTAGTGTAATAAGGATTAGTGTGCTGTGATAGGGATTAGTGTCTCTGTTAGACACAGTGCTGTGATGTCACAATACTTAGTGCACCAATCAGTAGTATCTACCTGATAAAATGTGAAGTTGCACGTATTGCGCAAAAAATATGTGCGTCATTAATGCAGATTTGCGCAATCGCGAAAATAATGACTGGAGATCGCGAATTTTAGAATTTGCTAATTTATTGCTAATATTAATTAAATTAGTAAAATATTGAGAAAACGAATATTCCCTATGCCGCTCATCACTAGTGATCACCCCTCCCCATACTGTGGAGGGGATTGCTGCATGTAAACACAGTGATCTCCTCCAGTGATGAGCAGACGATTGTTGGAAAGAAATGCTTCCTTCCTGACAATTGTCTGCTCAATTGAGCAGTGTAAAGGGGCCTTAAGATCCGAAGCTCCTTCACTGTGGTACATGTGTCACATCATATAGAACCAGGGTTACTATTTCTCTTTTGGAGAGCGCCTAGTAGACTTAAGGTGCCTTACAGGCCAAGCAATGATCCTCTGGAAAAATGGTATGCAAATTCACTCATTCCAACAAAGAAAAGAAAGCCGTGCCTCTAGTACCACCAGTTGGATAGTAGCTATCCTGTAAGCCAACCTTTACTTATAAGGTCAGACACGGACACTGGATATCTGCTGTAACTTCTAACTGGTGCCACTAGAGACACAGTTTTCTTCTCTCTGTTGGAAAGAGCTAATTTGCACACTTCATTATATTATGAAGTAACTAGTGTTGAGCAAAGCGAAGCATTCGAAGCTCAATTCGGTCCGAAGTTTAGGAAAACTTTGATTCAAAGCGAATCTTGAGCTTCCTGGTAATGAATAAGGTTTTCCTAAAATGGCGGCTGCACGTGTTACAAAGCAAAATTAAGGCTATATGCACACAACAGTAAAAAAAAAAGTCGGATAAACGTCTATTTTTAACGGACGGTTTTTTTCATTGATGCCTTTCTGAGAAATGGACCCATTCAATTGTATGGGGGCTGTCGGTCAGTGAAAAAGGGACAAGATAGAACATGTTCTATTTTTTGACGTCCGTTTTTCACTGACGTGTGAATAACCCCATAGACTACCATTGGTCTTAAAATGGACGTGTGATGGCTGTTAAAAAAATGTACATTGCACAAACTATATGGATTGGCTCCGGATGCGTTCAGGGTAACTCGCACCATTTTGCAAGCAAGTTCAGTCAATCTTTTCTGCGATTGCGTTCAGTTGTTCACTTTTTTTCTGTGCGGATGCAATGCTTTTTGATGCGTTTTTCATGCACGTGATCAAAAACTAAAGGTTTACAAACAACATCTCTTAGCAATCATCAGTGAAAAATGCATTGCATCTGGACTTGCTTGTGTTTTTCACTGAAGCCCCATTCCCTTTCTATGGGGCCAGGGCTGCGTGAAAAACACTAAATATAGAACATGCTGCGTTTTTTACGCAACGCAGAACTGATGCATGAAGAAAATGCATTCACGTCACGCATTGCACCTGCACGGAAAACTCGTTTGTGTGAAAGGGGCCTAAGGCCTCTTTCACATGGGCGTCATGTTTGACGCCCGAATAAGAGGCGGGAGCATGCGAGATTTTTCAGCATGTTTTCAGCATGTTTGGTACCCAGACCCGAACCCGGACTTCATCACTGAAGTCCGGTTTCGGGTTGAGTATTCTGTAGATTTTATTATTTTCCCTTCTAACATGGTTATAAGCGAAAATAATAGCATTCTAAATACAGAATGCTTAGTAAAATGTGGATGGAGGGGTTAAAAATAAAAAAATTAACTCACCATATCCACTTGATCGCGTAGTTGCGATCTCTTCTGTATTCCATGGATACTGCTCAGCTGAATATTAGTTTCCAGAGCATCTCCTACCAGTGGTCAGTGAAAAACTGTTTTGTTTTTTTTCACGGACCCACAGGCTTCAATGAGCTGTTTGGTACACATCATGGACCAAAGTAGTTTATGTCTCCGTGTTTTTTTCACTGATCCACGGTCAACGTATTAAAATCAATGTGTGCAGAAGGTGTATATAGTGCACGTCAAAAACAGAAATGTAAAAGAGGCCTTACCTGCAGATCATGCTGTGGATTTCACCCTTTGCATTGCAGCATAAAGTGATGTGCTGTGGATTTCAAATTCACACCTCGGGTCAAGTTAATGGCGGTTACAGTTGCCGAAAGTTTCCAGATCTTGTGGATGAGATTTTTCAAAATATCAAAAACTTTGGCTTTTCCTCTTAGGCCTTTTAAATGGCATAGACGGGCTATAAAGTTCCTGGGTATACAGGTCTCCTCAGACCCCCAACAGTTCTATTCCCTGAATTACCCCCCTTTACTCGCTAAAATTAAATCTTACCTGGGTTCCATAAAAATCCCATATTTATCTTGGCTAGGGAGGAAAAACATCCTGGCCACAGATGCTCTCCCACAAATATTGTATACTTTGAGGTGTCTTCCAATAAGAATTCCAGACAAGCTATTCTCAGATTTTAGAAGGCTTTTCGCTGGCTTCCTGTGGGCAGGTAGGAGGCCACGTCTGGCTTACTCTCTCCTCATCAGGAAAAGAATGACAGGCGGACTCTCCCTCCCAGACTTAAAAACTTACCATCATGCTATACACTTAAAGAGATGGACCGAATTAGCTGACACATCTAATCATAAACTACAGGTAGACATAGAGCGGAAAATACTGGGTTCTACAGCCACACACTACCTATGGGTAAATTGTAAAAATACCAATCAACTCTCCCAACTAAGTGACATCACGAGAACTATGATCTTATATGCACCATAACAAACTCTCCCCACCAGCCCCGATCTCATCTCTCCCATACTTTATGAGGGGGAAGGATGGAGTAAACCAACAATGTTGGCACAGCCTCACGGATACGCGCATTTCAGATTTACGCAAAGCTCCTGATATGGAATCCTTCATTGCAAATACGACAGAGAAAATCCCTGCACCATATAGGAACAAATTAGCACTGAAAGATATTTCCATCACCTGTAGGGAATACAAGAAAAAACACGCTCTTAGGGTCCATTCACACGTCCGCAATTCTGTTCCGCACTACCGGGTCCGCAATCGCGTTCCCGAAAAAAATAGAACATGTCCTATTTCGGACAAGAAAAGGCATTTTCTATGAGAGTGCCGGCGATGTGCGGTCCGCAAATTGCGGAACGCACATTGCCGATGTCCGTGTTTTGTGGATCCACGGACAAGAATAGGACATGTTCTATTTTTTTCGGGAACGCGATTGCAGACCCGGAAGTGCGGATCCGCAATTGCGGACCCGGCCGGGACATAGTCTGTCCCCATTGAAACGAATGGGTCCGCAATTCCGTTCCACAAAATGCAGAACAGAATTGCGGACGTGTGAATGGATCCTAACTCCGCTAGACCCCACATGGTTGGAAAACCTGTCACTGTCTTCCAATAAACCTCCCCCGAAAATTCTGTCCTTTTTATACGCCCAGCCCACCGTACTTGAAGGCATGGGAAATAGAACTTAAATTGTCTCTGACAGACTTAGAGGCCAAAACTATCTTAACCCACTCACACGGCTTTTCAAGGAGTACTGCAAGAGAACTCCTTTAAAATCCTCATACGCTGGTATAGGACACCTGACTTCTTATACAGAATAAACATACTTCCAGACGATAGGTGTTGGAGGTGCGGGGAAGAAGGTGGTACACTTTCCCATATTTGGTGGTCCTGTTCCTCACTGCACCATTTCTGGAGAGAAGTGGAGAAACACATTAATGAAATATGTAAGACACAGATAAAACTTACCCCGGAGCTTGTGTTGCTGTGGAAACCCCAGTCGGATTTCATTCCATCCGCAATGTATCTCCCCACACATTTAGTTGCAGTGGCTAAAATTATTATAACAAGGAGATGGCGTGAGGAAGAGCCACCGAGGGTGTAAGAATGGATGGAAGAGGTACACTACATCTGCCTTACGGAAGAACTGGTGGGGTGGAACTTGGGTAGAAGGAGGGCCTACCTCAAGGTGTGGCAGCCTTGGCTAAATTTTCACTCGAGTAGAATTCAAGTGGGAGTCGGATAATGTATACCCAAATACACGCTTTAGAGGTCCCTCACTAGATAGCTTAAGCAGAATCTCCTTCGATCACAAAACAGTGGACATTGTTTCACACCATGTTAAAAGATCTGACAATACAGGTACACACAACTCTAAGTAATAGCCACACTTTATAGGCTTTATACAATTTAGCGATTACACTGTACTAAAGCATTAGAAAATCACCTCTGTGAGTAAATCCACAGAATTTATTATTTGCCTCTAGCCGGAAAATGTTATTTTTATTATTTTTGTTTTTTTTGTTCATTTACATTTACATTATCATTTTCATTTACGTTTACATTCTCATAATATGTATCAATGATATGTTCCACTATTATTGGCGCATCATACTATACTACTGTTCGTATCCAGGTGTACTCACTTTTACGTGATTATGCACCTCAACCTGCTTACCACTACCTGATAGTTGGATTTATGTACTTGACTTAGTCATCGACTTATGTATGTAAGCTTTAAAATCTCACTTTTGGATAACAATGATATGTCATGTAGGCGCTTGTTATTTTCTTAAATAAAGAATTATAAAAAAAAAAAAAAACTTTGGCTTTTTCTATGGATTTGCTCCCTTCCCATTTGGAAGTACTCTCACAGTGCTAGCTAATGTTTATGGGGGTATTCCGGTTCGGGGTCATGCACACGGCCGTGCGGAATAGAATATCCTGCATTCTGCAGAACTGTCCTATCCTTGTCTGCAAAACGGACAAGAATAGGACATGTTCTATTTCCACATCTGATCTGCAAAATATGAGGATTGGATATGGACAAAAACAACGGTCATGTGCTTGAGCCCTTATACAAAGCTATCCCCATCCACATATAACTGGAATACCCCTTTAACCCCTTCACACCCAATGACATAGATCTACATCATCGGGCGGGACTTTAAAGATGGCGCCCACTCCTGCTTGCTGCTGGCACCATAGCCGCAGGTGGCCATCTGCTTTTTATAGCAGACACCCGCGGCTCATGTCCGCAATCCTGACCACAGCATCTGAGCGCGCTGAAAACCTGAAAGTGAAACTTTCGGTTCTGCTCCGACTCCCCCGTGTGGCGACCGGAGGAGCCAGAGCCTGTATGTTGCAGCCTCGGTCTTCATGAATGACACGAGGCTGCTGCATATACGGTGTCCATATTAGGACATTGTCAGACGTCATCCAAAACTCCGTCAAGCATCAGGCAAAAATCCATCAGGTCTCCTCCCTCACATCAAACTTTGTGCGTCCGCATCCCAAACTGCCTCATGCTTCAGACAAAACGCTATGTTCCATCCCACGTCAGCCAAAACTGCTGTGCTCCATCACACAACACTCCATCCTCCCTCACACCTCAGGACAAACTCCTTCTTCCCTCAGTTGTCAAGACAAACGATGTCCTCTGTCAGACCTCAGTCCTCAGGACAAACTCCCTCATCCCTCAGCTGTCAAGCCAAAGCGTGTCCTCCCTCAGCCCTCAGGAAAATCTCCCTCCTACCTCAGATGTCACACCACACGCTGTCAGCCGCTCCTCCTTCATCCATAACTCCCTCAGGCAAAACTCCGTCAGTCGTCCTCTCAAAGAATGTAGCCCCGCCCCTGTGCTCGCTCCGTTCTTTCCCGCCCCACCTGTTGAGCTGGCGCTGACACTGTCCAATCAGCATTAGTACAGCTCAGAGACCCTGCTGCTGATTGGACAGTGTCAGCGTCAGCTCAACAGGTGGGGCGGGGAAAGAACGGGAGCGAGCACAGGGGGCGGGGCTACATCCTGTAAAATAAAACTCACGGGTCAGTTTTATCACACCTGGAACGTCGTAATTTAAAAACCCGTAAAACTGTGGTGGAATTGCTTTTTTTTTTTGCAAGTTCACCCCTTTTGGAATTTTTGGTCTGCTTCCCACTACATCATATGCAATATTAAATGGTGGCGTTGGAAAGTAAAACTTATCCTGCAAAACACAAGCCCTCATACGGCTATGTGAACAGACAAATAACAAAGTTATGGCTCTGGGAAAACAGGGAACGCAAAAAGAAAACGAAAAAAAAAAAAACTCTGGGCTTGAAAGGGTTAAGTAGCAGCAGTAAGTCTCAGTGCTTTCTTTGAATGAGATTTTCCTGTTCTGCCAGCATCAAATTGTCCAATATACTGAACTGATATATTTTATCTATCCAGAGTAAACAGTGACGCATCTTGCAGCTGTCATCCTCAGGAAGGTCACTTTCAGATGTCTTCACTTTCACAGAAACAATATGTTTCACCTGCACAATTCTCACATTAAGGCCTAATGCACAGGAACGTATTTTGGGTCCACGTCGCAGCTCGGACGCGGACCCATTCACTTCAATGGGGCCGCAAAAGATGCGGACAACACTCCGTGTGCTGTCCGCTTCCTTTGCGCCATTCCATGGCCCCGCAAAAGAAAATAGCATGTCCTAGCAAATTGCGGAACGGAACGCGGAACAGCTTCCGTGTTTTGGGGATCCGCGGATTGCGGACCGCAAGACACCTACGGTCGTGTGCATGAGGCCTAAGGCTACATGCACACGACAGTTGTTTTTTGCTGTCCGCAAATCTGGATCCGCCAAAAAGGTCCATCAGTTTTTTTTGGAGGATTCCTTTGTTTTCACAGATCTCTTGTAATAAATGCCTATCCTCATAGGACATGCACTCCTTTTTTTGCTGAAGGGAAACACGGACAACGGACGCGGAACACAAACAGATGAACTGTCAGCATTTTTTTGCTGACCCATTGAAATGATTGGGTTCCTATCCTATCCACAAAAAAAAACTGAAACGGAAGCAAAAAAACAGATTCGCAAAAAATACAGATGACGTCCGTATGCATTCCGTATTTTTACGGACATACGGAAAAAGAATACACACCGAGTAAGGGCTCATGCACACGACCATGTGCTGCCCGTGGCTGTATTGCGACCCGTATACGGCGGGTCCGCAATACACGGGGAACCGGCTGTGTGCAGCCGCATCACGGACTCATTCACTTGAATGGGTCCTCAATCCGGGAGATGCAGTGCGGAAGCACTTACGGAGTGCTTCCATGGTGTTTCTGGCCGTGCCTCTGCACCGCAAAAAAGTAGTGCATGGACTACTTTGTTGCGGTGTGGACCATCGGATGCGGATCGCAGACCCCATTCAAGCCAATGGGTCCGCGATCCGCTTCTGATGCCCCACGGTCGGCGCCCGTGCATTGCGATTTGCGGTCCGCAGCATGGGCCCTTTCAAGCCCTAACTTCTGTTTTTTTTGTGGACCCATTGAAATGAATGGTTCCGTATGCGGTCTGCAAAAAAAAAAAAACAGAAAGGACACGGAACGAAAATACGTTCATGTGCATGAGCTCTAGACCAAAGCAATAATCTCCTGGTGAGAACGCTGCCCTACTTGGCAGGAGGATGCATTAAGACTTGCATTCACACCACAGAAAGAGGGTTCATAGTCCAGACGGTGTGGTAATGTGAACAGGCTGCAGTATGCAGTATATTACGGTAGCATGAAGCGAGGGATGCTGGGAGAGGCACTGGTGAGCAGGAAGACATGTGAGTGGTGTTGATGTGTTTCTGCAGAGGAAATGTGCTGGATGTCATTCTAGAGAAGACGTAGATAATTATATATACAGATATGGATATACAGTCACATATATCCGTGCATATACACACTCAGTGTATTAATGCTGCAGTAGAAACATGATAGGTTTAGCAACTTGTTGTTTTAGCTGATGCTGGGAGGTGTAGTGCAAAATGAGCTGGAGAGAAGTGGGTTACAATCTACTGATATACGGTAAAATATGAAGAATATATAAGTCACTTCTACTGTTCTAAATTGTGAAGTGGTCAAATCAAGTACATAAAAACATAAGCAAAAAACAGGATTTACAGAGCTTGGGCTGGGTTCACACATGACTGATTAGGTGCGGATTTTCGGTAGCATTTGAACTTGTAATCTGCAGCAGAAAAAATGCGGATGAAAATTCTGAGATCTTCATCCCCTTTGCTGGTACTGTACAACGCTGCAGACTCGCACGAAAATCTACAGCTAATCAGTCACGTGTGAACCCAGCCTTACGGGACAAGATCGTGCAGCATGCTACGCTATGGTGTTTGACGGCATCTGTGATGCAAGTCCTTAACCCTGCGTTCAGACCTGAGCGTTCTAAAAACGCGCGTTTTAGTCGCGCGTATTTCAGTGCGTTTTTGCAAATAGGAAACGCGCGTTCGTGTGATTGACTACTGTGGTGTCAATCACAAAACGCGCGACAAACGCCCCCAAAAAAGCTCAAGTACTTGTTTATGCGTCGGGCGTTTTACAGCGCGCTCAAGCCGCTGTAAAACGCTCAAGTGAGAACCAAGTGAGAACTCATGTGTTGAGCGTTTTACAGCGCGTTTGAACGCGCTGTAAAACGCTCAGGTGTGAACTTAGGGTAAGGCCTCATGCACACGACCGTTGGTGTTTTGCAGTCCGCAAACCGCAGACTATCTACGGTGTTGTGCTTAGTGACCTGCCGAGCGTGTTGGCTCCCTGGAACATCTGATCAGTGGGGGTCTCGGGACTCGGACCCTCGCCGATGTGATAATAATCACCTATACTAAGCTTTGCAGCCATGGTAGTGTGCTCTTGAACTCCCCTTATACATAGTTTGGAGGTGCTGGTCTAAATCTCTTTCTATTGTATATTTGAGGAGTGGCTTCCCCTATTAGGTTAGGCAGTGTCTCCCGCCCGTTGGCCTGGTGCTTTTAATCAGAGTATATCATAACTGGATTCTATATTGTCCCTAAATTTGTAGGTCAAAAACCTAGGAGAGGCAAGACTGTTAGTGTAAGTCCTGTCTGATAGAAGCCACCTTGTCGCTGGTAGATGGGCCTGAAATATTTTTTATCAAAAGTATGCACAAAGAGCTTCTCACTTTGATATAGTAAGTATAACAGTAATGCAGTTTATATTTATTCATGGTTTTCAATGTTTCCATGTGTCTTTGTGCATAAAACAGTATGCTGCTACTTTGCAGCCATGGTAGTGTGCACCTGAACTCCTGTTATACAAAGTTTGGTGGTTCTGGTCTAAGGCCCTTTTCACATAAGCGAGTGTTCAGTATGGGTGCAATGCATTTAATTCATGCATTGCAACCGTACGGAACACTCGCTCGTGTGAAAGGGGCCTTAGACCAGCACCTCCAAACTGACCCATTCATTGGGTGATTTTCACACATCACCTGTTCTATATTCTGCGTTTTATCACGCAGCCCTGGTCCCATAAAAGAGAATGGGGTTTCCGTGAAAATAGTCAGAATGCAAAGCGTTTTTTACTGATGGTTCCTAGGAAATGTTGTTTGTAAGGCCTCATGCACGCGACCGTATGTGTTTTGCGGTCCGCAAAAAAACCAAATGACGTTCAGTATGGCATTTGTTTTTTTTTGCGGATCCATTGTAATAATGCCTATCCTTGTCCGCAAACTAGGAAAAAATAGGACATGCTCTATTTTTTTGCGGAACGGAAAAACGGACATATGGAAACGGAATGTACACTGAGTACCCTCCGTTTTTTTGGCGGACCCATTGAAATGAATGGTTCCGCATATGGTCTGCAAAAAAACGGAACGGACACGGAAAGAAAATACGTTCGTGTGCATGAGGCCTAACTCTTCAGTTTATTTTAACGCGTGTGAAAAACGCATTAAATTTGATAGCATACGCGTGAAAAAATACTGAACACAATGGCAGACAAAACTGATTGCACTTGCTTGAAAAACCATAGATTTTTTCTTGAACAGATCCGGACACAATCCGTAGCGTTTGTGTGAACGGGTCCTTTTACACTCTCCTGAGGATAGTTCATCATTATTAGTGTTGAGCAAATCAGGTTTGGATTGCTGTAATTGCTGTATCTGACCCGGATTTGTTTGTAAACTTCATCAACAATATAGCCTCCGTCCTACTGTAAAATGTATGGGCTCTTTGTGAACTTGTGGCAAATATCGCAAGACTTACTTCGTCTTGCATCTATGTAGTATCAAAATCCGAAGCTGGACTCGGCTTCCTGCCTCATTATCGAAGCCGAGTTCAGCTTTGTATTTTGGTACAGTGCAGTATGCCAGACCAACAGGGAAATAATATGTGAGGTCACGGTGTGAATAACGGTAGTCCGAGGGAAAAACACACAGTTCTGGTTACTCACGGTTATGTCGTCCCTGGGCAGGCCTGCATAAGTGATGAAGAGAACGGCACAACGATTCTCTGGGGTACGCTCTGATAAGGGACACAGGTCAGATGGTGGTTCAAGGTGCCCTTGGTGGTCTGTATTAATGTGCCTATGGCAAGGTCCCTGATTGTTGTGACGCCAGTACCTTTTGTGGTGGTACAACCATTTATAGTAGTAGTAATTGAGTAATTGGAAACTGAGACAGCAGTGAAATCCAACTCATAACTTTTATTGAATGTTGCTCCTGGTACCGGTTACATTAAAGTATAAAACAGTCTCTAGTACATTCAGATATGAAATACAGTCTCTCATGCACATAAGTCCTCAGGATAAAACAAGCTCTTTGTCTTTTATATGTGAAAGCTACTACTTCGGACTAGGCTTTGAAGTATAAAAAGTCTTAGGCTGGTATTAACTCTCGCCTTATTCTAACCTTGATTAAAGGTGGTTTTCATAATCCTTGAACCTCCATTTCCAGTGCTTTTCTGACAGTTACCCTGACTGTCCTCAGGATTTAAACTGGACGTGTGGATGCCGGAAGCTAAG
This sequence comes from Bufotes viridis, assembly GCA_033119425.1. Lineage (NCBI taxonomy): Eukaryota > Metazoa > Chordata > Amphibia > Anura > Bufonidae > Bufotes > Bufotes viridis. Next base: position 82,630,376 of record CM065589.1, read on the forward strand.
TCCTACACCTAATTGCAAAGGTGCCTGGGAAGCCTTTGAGTATGGCTGTTATCCTTTGACTTGAATACTTGAAAATACGGTATATATATTAATCCCCTTGAAACTTGCTGTTTGCAGCTTGGTCACTGGTCACCCCCGAGGGGCAAGCTATAGAAGTAGATTTCTCACCTCTAGGCTGAATCTTATAGGCTTTAACCCTGGACCGTGGAGCCATTAGGAAGAGAGCAGAGAGGCAGGAGGCCTCCCTCTAGCAGGCAGCTACATGACTGCACACTGACTAAACTTATAGACTGCCTTACTAGGCCCGAACTAAGCTTTATATATATACACTGTCACACTGCCCCCATCTAGTAGTAAGACTAGTGTAGGGCAATCTAATTGGCCTGAATGAAAGGATCTTGCATAGAATCACATAGTGACATGGGAGAATATGACATGAGATGAAGTATGACACTCAGACATAATATATGGTAATAAAACATAATAAAATCAGTTTGCTGTGCCCACGAACACAAGTGGGACACTGCATACCCCTCTTGTATAAAATGTCGCCCCCGACACATCCAGAACAGGAAGATGGTCACTTGCAAGACACCAAAACATACGCCACATACTATCGCCTCCAAAAAGAGCAAATATAAATGTGGTCTTTGCAATGTACTATAAATACATTCTATATATATATATATATAACTGATCTGGGTGAATAATGGACGTTGCCAGTTTCGGTGCTTGACAGGGACACATGGGTGACGATCTGAATGGGAAAATAAAGTCCATGGCAAATAATAAAGTGGCAGACATAAAAATGCAAAACTTTTTCAAAGTGCAATATTTTGTCAGCATATAAAACCTTTTTAAAATGCAATACTGTTTAGCATATAAAAATATAGAATTTCACCTAGTGCAAAAATCTCAGAAAATGGCCTTCTGGGCAATATGCCTTTAAAAGATTAGGAAATGTCCAGTTGCAATACCCCTAATCAACCTGAAGAGGGGGTAAAGGGAAAAATGGTGCAAACATAGGCACAAAAGGGATAAGAGCAAAGGATTGTCCAGTAAGGAGTCCTGAAAATGTTTAAAGGGCCAGTAGGCTGAATTGTGGCTTGAGAGAACTGCCATTAACATCAGTCCATACTAAAGCAGACAGGATGGCTCCATTGGGCAAAGTCAATATTAAAACAAGCAAACACAAGAAGGCAGGCAGGAAGTCCTGAAAAAGGGCACAATGCACGCATTGGTAGATTCAGTGACTTGAGGAACCGTCACTGGGCCATGGGAAACTGGCAGCAGCAAACATTGTGGCAACAAAGGACTTCTGTCCTTAAACAGTTAGTATAGCATCATGGTGTAGATGTTGGTGTAGCAGGCCTACTTACGAATACGGGTCTGGTGGTGATGGCACATGACATCAGTAGACAGTGGGCTGCCTGAATCCCACTCATCAAGAGATTAACTTTCCGGTACGGCTTCCAGCTGGCGTCGGGCTGATCTTCGAGCCAAGTCCAGCCGCTCCCGGACTTTGTAAAAAATGGAGACTTTCTTGTCCCTTGGTGCTGGCACGGATACAGCGGTGGTCAGTGTCGCCGCGGACACGGAGTCTCTAACCCTCAGTTCACACTTGCGCTTTTTACAGCGCGTTCGAACGCGCTGTAAAACGCATAACCGATGCAAACCAATGCTTCCCTATGGGACTGGTTCACATTTTCGCGTTTTATAGCGCGTTCGAACGCGCTGAAAAATGCCCGGCGCATAAACAAGTACTTGAGCTTTTTTTGGGGCGTTTGTCGCGCGTTTTGGCCCATAGACTTCAATGGGAACGCGCAACGCTTGTATTTTGCGCGTTTTTGACACTGAAAACGCTCGTTCGAACGCGCATTTATGAATTTGCAACATGCTGGAAAGGCCAAACCCCAGCTCTGATTGGCCAAACTTTATATAGACAGGGATATTTGGTCATTGGACAACACTGCAGTCAATCACACAAACGCGCGTAAAACGCGAGTTTACTATTGCCAAAAACGCGCGTTTCAGAAACGCTCAGGTCTGAACCCAGCGTCAAAGTTGAAGGTTCAACAGACGTCTCTTGTAGGGTCAGCTTTTGTAGACGCCGGGCACATTTTTATCCAGCATCGGTCTCGCGATGAGGCCTTACCTTGGCTCTTGTTCACCTTCTCTGGGGTTTTGAACGAACGTCTGAGTCCGGAGTAGCAAATGTGGGCTGCCAGGCAATGTTGGTGCTGGCAAACCCTGTGGTATATTGATACTATGCCGGACCAGCATGCGGTTTGGGCTGTGGGTCAGCCACACTGGGAGCAGTAGATATTTCTCCAGCTCTCTTTCCTTTTTCCTCATAAGGCTGCTCCTTGCTTGGCTGTTTGGCCCTGGAAGGCTCGGCTGGCCTCAGAGGTGGCCCAGGAGTATAATACGACCCATATTTAGAGGCATAGTGGGCCGTCCAATGCTTCCACATGACGTCATACACATCATCATGCTCTCCTGCTAACAGCAGGGCGACTTCGGGGGGAAACTGAGGTCGTCGTGGACTATTATCACTCTCCGCAGGCATTCTAGTAGCTTTCCCATCCTGTTGAGAACGCAGGCCTCTATCAGGCTGAGGAGCGGAGTGGTCAGCCATCTTGTCTAGCGCGAGCTCCTCGGCAGGCACTCCTCCACAAAACACCTCCTCCTCTTCTAACAGGCTGGCTAGACCACACCTTCCAGCCCGCCCCCTAGGTACTCCAGTATAGGGGAGGCGGTGTGTGACAATCCCTACGCTCGGGTCACGTCACTGGGGTGAATTATACTAGTGCGCTCATCAAGTTACCACATAAATTCACACCCACCTATTCAAGATGATGGAATTATGCTAACTTACTCTCCTAGATTCTAACCCCCAATATTTTCTATCACAATCGCTGCCACCACCTATACTATAAGGCAATAGGGGCCTATACTCATATTCTATCAACCCAAAATTAACACCGTAAATTATCTATATAAAAACACTACCGATAACGCTATTCCCTTCGAAAGAGCAAGTTCTATAAGGCCTCTTTCACACGGGCGAGTTTTCCGCGCGGGTGCAATGCGTGAGGTGGACGCATTGCACCCGCACTGAATCCGGACCCATTCCTTTCTATGGGGCTGTGCACATGAGCGGTCATTTTCACGCATCACTTCTGCATTGCGTGAAAATCGCAGCATGCTCCAGTTTTCTCAAGCAAGTGCGGATGCGGTGCGATTTTCCCGCATGGTTGCTAAGCGACGGGACCCGATCTTCATTATTTTCCTTTATAACATGGTTATAAGGGGCAATAATAGCATTCTTAATAAAGAATATGCGGCTCGAATGCGGACCACAACAACGGCCGTGTGCATGAGGCCTAAACGAACTAACACGTGATGGAGGCGAGACGAAGTAAGCCAGGAGCGAAATCAGGGAAACTTTCAACTGCATTCTCTGCCATCTCCCACATGTCTAGCTGTTACCAAGATCTGAACAGCTAAATCAGCCCTCCCCTCTTCTTAAGGGCTCATGCCCACTAACGAAAGGGCTCCGGACCGTAAACAGCAGGTCTGCAATATACGGGCACTGGTGGTGTGCAATGCGCATTGACTTGAATAGGTCTACAGTCCGCAAGATTCGGCCAAAGATAGGAAATGTATCTTTTGCGGAGCGGAGGCAAGGATCGGACTGCAATGAAAGTGCATGTTCTATCTTTAGCCATATCTTGCGTATCGTGTACCCGTTTACGCCAATGGGTCTGTATCCGTGATTCGGAGTTTGGTCAGCCGGTTCATGTGCATTGCGGACCGCCCTTACATTTGTGGGCATAAGCCCCAAGTCTGGTTTCCTTTAGGTTCAAGTAACAGCAAACCCCTCCCAGCCGGACACTTGGGAGCTGTTTTGCAGCAGAATAAAAGCACTTTTCCTGGACATGGAATAAAGACATAAGGGCGCAAATTTAAGCTCGTCTATTTTTAGTCTTTCAATAAGACAGGTGTATTTTCTTCAGCTGTTTTTCCTTTTCTGACTATTTATCAAGCACTTCATAAATTAGACTAGGCATATTGCCATTAGAGCTCATGCAAATAACCATATGTATTTTGCGGTCCACAAAACATGGATCTGCAAAAAAAAGACGGTTGACATCCATGTGACGTCCATGTTGCATCCGTTTTTTTTTGTGGATCCATTGTAACAATGCCTGTCCTTGTCCGCAAAACGGACAAGAATAGGACATGTTCTATTTAAAAAAATTTGCGGACTTGCGGACAAATGGACACGGAATGCAGAGCCATATCCGTTTTTTCAAGCCCTATAGAAATGAATGGTTCTGCATACAGACCTCTAAAAAACGGAGCAGAAATGGAAGAAAATATGTTTGTGTGCATGAGCCCTTAGGGACTCTGTGTCTGCTCCAGTTTTTTTTTTGCGACCCGTATGTGGAACCATTTATTTCAATAGGGCCACAAAAAAAAAAAAAAACGCAAATAATTCCGTGTGCATTCCATATCCGTATGTCAGAAAGTCCGTTCTGCAAAAAACTAGAACATGTCCTAATCTAGTCCGTTTTGTGGACAAGGACAGGTATTGTTACAATGGATCCGCAAAAAAAAAAAATGATGTAACAATGACGTCACACTGATGTCATCCTTTTTTTGCGGACCACAAAATACATACGGTTGTGTGCATGAGCCTTTACTCTGACCATCGGTGGTTCTTTTTCAGTACGACAGGTTCATATTTACGAAGACTGGTCTAATTAATATGCGCATGAAAATGGGAAGCAAGTGAGATGAAATTAGGTGCACATTTTCATGAAAGTAGGCCAAATGTGGGGAAACTCACCATTTAAAACAGTGGCAGAAAAGTACGCCAGCCCTGGGGTGGAGTAGAAATTAGACTGTTTTTACAACTAAATCAGACTTACATAAATAGGTCGGAAAATAGGCACAAATGTTGGAAAACTTCTGAATCAAAATAGGCAAACGAGGCCTCCAAAACAGGTGCATTTTCAGTAGTAAATGAGGCAAAAAAAAAAAGACAGTCTAAAATAGCATTTTTAGGCCTATAAACAGATGCAGACACTATAGTAAATGTGCCCTAAAGTGCGCACAGGTATGTTTGCAATGTGTTTGCAATCTTCTGTGGGGCAATGCTGTTAGAGCATGTCCTATTCTTGTCCGTTATGCGGACAAGAATAGGCATCTCTATAATGGGCCGCGTTCCGTTCCGCAAATTGCGGAACGGAACGCGGAGCAGCTTCTGTGTTTTGCGGATCCGCGGTTTGCGGACCACAAAACACCAACGGCCGTGTGCATGAGGCCTTAAGTGAAGTCCGTCATGTCTTGTTCAGTATTACTGCTGGCTATTGTGAGCAGCTCATTAAACACGACCCATCACCTCTCCTGACATGTCTGTCACCCATCATATAACAATTCTGTAGCTTCTTCTCATATGACTCTGGGCTGTGCAATCATCTGTTATTCCGACAAGAAGTTTATGCATGAATTACTAGCAGTGTGCAATAAGGCTGGGGACACACCTAGGCGTTTCTGAATCGCGCGTATGACGCGCGTTTTATGCGCGTTTTTTGATGCGCGTTTTGTTAACTTACAAACGCGCGTCATACACGCGATTGAGTGACTCTCCCCTATGGCATCATTGTCCATAGGCGCTTTAAAACGCCCCAAAGAAGCTCATGTACTTGTTTGGGCGTTGGCCGTTTTACAGCGCGTTCAAACGCGCTGTAAAACGCCCAAATGTGAACCATGCCCATAGGGAAGCATGGCTTTTCACATGTTGTGCGTTTTACAGCGCGTTTGAACGCGCTGTAAAACGCTTAGGTGTGTACCTAGGGTGAAGGTCCAGCTGGGCGTTTTCAATTGGTGGTGTGTCTGACATTATCCAATCAGGGCTCTCAGTGTTAGACTGTGCAGGCACACCCCCCAACTGGTAACACCCATCTGGACGTTCATTGCAGTCTGCCGGCAGTTCATTCATGGTACAACATAAAATCGTGAGAATAGATGCTCCAGAATTGTTATTGCATGCTGAATGCAAGAAATTACTAAAACGGACATGTCAGGAGTGGTGACAGCTCCTCTTTAAATGCTACTATTCTCAGGTTTTTGACTCTCTACTGGCTCAGTTAGGCTGGGTTCACATCACGTTTTTCCCATGCGTTTAACGAATACAAAAAACATATACGTTAGGCTAGTTTCACACTAGCGGCAGGACGGATCCGACAGGCTGTTCACCCGATGGAACAGCCTGTCGGATTCGTCCTGCCGCTAGTGAATGTGTGCCCCCGGACTACCGCTTCGGCCCTATTGACTATACTGGGGGTGGGGCGGAGTTCTGGGAAAGGCACGGCGAGAGGCTGCCGGAATGAATGTCGGAGTTTTATTCCGGCAGCCTCTCGCCGTGCCTCCGCCGGGAACTCCGCCCCACCCCCATTATAGTCTGGGGGCACACGTTCACTAGCGGCAGGATGGATCCGACAGGCTGTTCCATCGGGTCTTGCTGCCAGTGTGAAAGTAGTCTTAAACAGTTGCTACTTTCACACTTTTTTTCTTACAATGGAACTCTATGTGGAACAGTGGCATCCGTTTCCCTAAGGCTGGGAACACACCTAGGCGTTTTTGGATCAGGCGTTTTTTTGAGCGTTTTTTCCGCGGAAAACGCGCGTTTTTTAAGGCGTTTTTGTATTTTTGAAACGTGCGTATTTGGGGCGTTTTTTTGATTGACAGCTTACAGTTTGCAGAAAAAAAGAATCCCCACCCAGCAAAGGTGGGTGGAGATTCTGCCTTTCTGCTGGGTTTTACTACAAAAACGCGCGATCATATGCGCGTTTTTGAAGCGGAAAACGCGCATATTTTCTTATATGCGCGTTCCCATGCTTTTCAATGGGTGCAAACGCTTGGGCAAACGCCCCAAAGAAGCTCATGCACAAGCGTTTGCGTTTGGCATTTTCAGCTGCGTTCAAAGCGCTGTAAACGCTCAAGTGTGAACCATGTCCATTGGAATACATGGGTTTTCACTTGTTGTGCGTTTTTCAGCGCGTTTGAATGCGCTGAAAAACGCTTAGGTGTGTTCCCAGGGTTAGAGTTCAATTGTAAAAAAAAATAAATGTATACTTTTTTTACCATTGTAAAAAAAAAAAGCATCCATTTTTTTTTATCGGACTGTGCAGGACACAAGAGCGTGGTGTGCTGTGTTTTTGTATTGATTTTTCCCTAACGTGTATGTGAAACAGGGGCATAAAAAGCGATGTGAACCCACCCTTAGGCCCCTTTCACACGAGCGTGATTTCCGCGCGGGTGCAATGCGTGACGTGAACGCATTGCTCCCGCACTGAATCCTGACCCATTCCTCTCAATGGGTCTGTGTACATGAGCGTTTTTTCCATGCATCCCTTCTGCGCTGCGAGAAAATTCGCAGCATGTTCTATATTGTGCGTTTTTCACGCAGCTCTGGCCCCATAGAAGTGAATAGGGCTTCGTGAAAAACGCATTGCATCCGCAAGCAAGTGCAGATGCGATGTGTTTTTCACTGATAGTTGCTAAGAGATGTTGTTTGTAAACTTTCATTTTTTTTATCACGCGCGTGAAAAACGCATCAAAACACATTGCACCCGCGCGGAAAAAACGCAATCTCAGACAAAACTGAATGGCTTTGTTCAGTTTTCACTGAATGCATCCGCAACGCATCAGCACCTAATCCGGACACGCTCGTGTGAACCTTAGTGGCCTTGTGGCCTTGTTAAAGTGAAAGAACATGAAAATATACCCTCTGACCAATGATATCAAAGCGTGGCTGTTACCATTGATAGAAACTGTTTTGTGACAGCGTTAGTGCTCATTCACACGAGTCATGCAGCTGTCATCACGTTGTGAATGCACCTCGGGGAATATCACTCATAAAGCCTAACGATCGCACATCTCTGATGTTCAGGTTCACTGTGCTGCAGGCGTTGGATTAACTTGTAGAAACAAATCCTGGTTGTGGGAAACCCCAGTGCGAGAGATGTAAGGAGCAAACAAAGAGCGCGTGGGATCAGAAGAGACCTAGGGGCCTATGACATAAATAGTGTGAGCTGGGGTTGTAGTTATAACTACTGCCTTACTGTCGTATAGGCACAGGATAGGAGTGCACATCGGCTGCATGGATTTCGGCAGAGAGCAGCCTCCCGGAATTGTCCGGATCCGGCACTGCCGAATGCAACCAGAACATCCGCCAGCCCCAATCCAGCAAATATGCGGAGAATCGGCCGGACAGAAACCACTGCGCACTGCGGTTTTTGTCCGCCTATTCTTGGAATTCTCTGTCAGAACTGGCGGCCATGTCGCAGTGCTGCAGATGTGAATGTAGCCTTAGGCCTATTTCTCACGGGCGTCACGTTTGACACCCGGATAAGAAGCAGGAGCTTTGCGGGAAAATGTGCGATTAGAGAAAGCTTGCAAAGTCCTCATTTAGCATATTCACTACAATTACATATCTATGTACCATACCCATGACAGCATGTACTGTATATTACTCTCATACACTGCTGTAGTTAAAGGGGTTATCTAAACCCTATAATGCCTCCCCAAATACCCGGGCACCTCACACAGATTGTACTTACCTCGCTCCCTGACACTCGCGTCACTCCTGATGCCCGCGATGCCGCTGCTGCATCTCCCCATCGCCCGGATGAAAACATCCTGCAGCGGGAGAGGCGGTGACAGCAAATAGCAGGCCGTGACGGGGACGAACCTCCCTAGCATTGCGGGTGATGGGCTGACACAAAAACCCCCCCACCTCCCGTTCGCCAGATGCTTTCATCCACGCGACGGGGAGATGCAGGCACGCTGCGGGCATCAGAAGCGAAGCAGATTCCGGGGAGCGAGGTAAGTACAATCTGTGTTAGGTGCCCGGGCATTTGGGGAGGCATTATAGGGGTTGGATAACTCCTTTAAAACATGTCTATAGCATAGTCTTGTGAGCTCTGTAATGTACAGTAACTCTATAGGGAATTGATATGAATTCTGCATGACAGATAAAGGGGTTGTGCCAGGCTTAAAAGTTACACCAAAAGAGACCCTATGGTGCCCAGGACTTAAATTGCTTACAATCAACACATTATGACCTGTTAAGGCCAAAAAATGTCCTGTTTATGGCTAATAAAAAGTTTAATCTTTATTCAATTCATTTATAAAAAAGGGGGCATTTAAATATGCCTCTTGCCAAACTAGTAAACCCTTTAAAAACAGCGAGGAGGGTGCTCTGTATGTTTATATCACTGTTGATTGATTTACAATTGTAAACAGAGTAACACTATTTTCGCAACATAGTGACAGAGTCAGTCTTAAAACGTCAACGCCAGTGTAGGAGCGCTGGTTATCTCCACCAGTGCTCAAATGGGGGAACCGTCTGCAGTACGGACCTTGACCCCTTGCTGCACCACAACCTCGTTTAGTTAAAAAACAATCCCTATTAGCTCCCCAACATGTTTCACCACATATGTGGCTTCTTCAGGGGGTTGAGCTAAGGAACCGGGCGCCAAAACATTGCGATCTTTATTATCGGGGAGACCCCTTCCTGGCCGCTCCAGCTCCCTTATTGGGCAATGTAGATGAAAGACATCTGATGCTACCTATAGGGAGAAACTACTGTGATAGCAAGCGTCGTCACCAAAAGTGCGTCCAAATGGTGACGTATTAGATATACGTCATCCGCATCACTGTTCGCGCATGTCCTTCGACTTAGATTCTGCCGATGGAGAAAAATAGGTAAGTAATTACTGCGCATGACTTCGGTGATAGGTTTTACAAAGCAGACACACAAGCGGTATGTGCGCATGTCATCGGACTTAAACACTATATTTCCAGTGTTATCTATTGTATTCAATTGAAGTTTTCGTATTGTATCTATACAAGTACTAATGTACACCAGTTTAAAAGACTATTAATTCAAACATGTGCATGTTATCTGAAGTATGCGCATCATGACTGCGCTGGAAATTCAATCACTTGAGTCATGCGCAGTTATCATTTTTTTCTCTACGGCAGCGCCTAAGTCCGATGACATGCGCACACACTGTCGTGTGTCTGTGCTGTAGAACCAATCACTGAAGTCATGCGCAGTTATTACTCTTCTCTTAATGGTAGTGTTTAAGTCCGATGACATGCGCACATACCGCTTGTGTGTCTGCTTTGTAAAACCTATCACCGAAGTCATGCGCAGTAATTACTTACCTATTTTTCTCCATCGGCAGAATCTAAGTCGAAGGACATGCGCGAACAGTGATGCGGATGACGTATATCTAATACGTCACCATTTGGACGCACTTTTGGTGACGGCGCTTGCTATCACAGTAGTTTCTCCCTATAGGTAGCATCAGATGTCTTTCATCTACATTGCCCAATAAGGGAGCTGGAGCGGCCAGGGAGGGGTCTCCCCGATAATAAAGATCGCAATGTTTTGGCGCCCGGTTCCTTAGCTCAACCCCTGAAGAAGCCACATATGTGGTGAAACATGTTGGGGAGCTAATAGGGATTGTTTTTTAACTAAACGAGGTTGTGGTGCAGCAAGGGTTAAGGTCCGTACTGCAGACGGTTCCCCATTTGAGCACTGGTGGAGATAACCAGCGCTCCTACACTGGCGTTGACGTTTTAAGACTGACTCTGTCACTATGTTGCGAAAATAGTGTTACTCTGTTTACAATTGTAAATCAATCAACAGTGATATAAACATACAGAGCACCCTCCTCGCTGTTTTTAAAGGGTTTACTAGTTTGGCAAGAGGCATATTTAAATGCCCCCTTTTTTATAAATGAATTGAATAAAGATTAAACTTTTTATTAGCCATAAACAGGACATTTTTTGGCCTTAATCGGTCATTATGTGTTGATTGTAGGCTTAAAAGTTGCCCCCTATCCACAGGGACTATCCGGCTGTTGGGACACACCATGACCCTGAGAATGGGCCTTCTGTTGCCCCTGTTGGAATGAAGCAGCAGACTGAGCATGCGCTCTTCTGCTCCATTCATTCTCTATGAGACTATGAGAGATTGCTGAGCGCTTTACTCGGTTATAAATGGAGCAGCGGCAGGCTGGAGCTACCATTAGTTGTTCCGCACCCCAATCAGATAGTTATCCCCTATCCTGTGGGTAGGGGATAACCTTTAAACTTGGCTCAACCCCTTTAAGATCTGTTCAGATATAATTTTTGCTTGGGGCATGTGCTAGAAGTACTTTTAATTAAATTGCCAAATGTATGGCTCCAACACTTGCAAATGTATACGTCACTTATTGACTCCCTTTGTAACAAAAAAGAAACTATTTTGTGGGATGCAGTGTATTGAAAAGCGCAGGATACAGAGAATCCTATACTTTGTATGTTCTCCCTTTTGTTTGTGTGGGTTTTCTCCCATACTCCAGAGACATACTGATTTAGATTGTGAGCATCCCTGGGTACAATGGGTGATGATAACTTCTGTAAAGCGCTATAGAATATGTTGGCGCCACATAAGTACATAAATATAAATGAAAGGTATACCGGTCAAACATATGTGAAAGCGACACTCTTGAGTGTCTTGGACTTGTTTGAGGTTTAGTGTATGTCAGGAGCACTTACATGTACAGAATAACTGGGCAATTTTTGAAAATTGGAATATTTATACTCGGTTCCGATAATGATTGGAAAAATCAAACTGAGCATGTGCGACCACCTCAGCGTTGTTACCAAGGTGGATGGAGAAATAAGGAAAAGAATAAACCACAGATGGCTTTATACAGATAGATTTTATTGAAGAAATCAGTAGCTATAATTACATTGTCTGATTGCATGCAGTTATAAAAGTACCTCTTTAACAATGCAATCATGATTGGAGAGAATGAAAAAAATAACTGACGTAAGTGGGAAAAAAAGTGAAGATTACTTACGTCCAGCGCTCCCTGAGCTCTTCTGGATATGAGGTATACTTAAAAAATCTGATAGGATTTTCTCTTCTTCAAAAGCTTAAACTTGTAGCCTTCCGTATTTGAAGGGATCTGTTGAGGACATGTTAAGATAATTGACTTAGTATCACAATGTGACAATGTCTGACTGCCTGGTATAAGCTAGTTAACTTCTGGATGTATCTGTGACCTGTATCGCATTGTCCTATCACTTTGTTATAGAGCTATCATTGAAAAGTGAAAATAGTGTAAAGTTAGACCATCACGCTCAGCGCCTCTAATATTAACCCAAAGCAAGAAAAATGGAAATGAAATATATAAACGGATTATTGTACAATTCGACTATAATACTACTGACGATACGGTGATGAGTGGATTACACGCGTACTTTCTCAGATAATCAAAGTCATATGTTTAGAAGTTAGGTGACAATAATCCTAATACTATTTCTATCAGCCCCATAAAAGTGAATGGAGTGGTGGCCGCACTTGTGCGGTACGCTTCTCATTCATTTCAATGGGACGCCGCTCGGCTATTTCCGGTGCTCCCATAGGAATGAATGGAGGGCGGTCGTGCATGTGCGGTGCGCGCTCCTTCAGTTTGCGGGCTCTGTTCTAAAGATAGGTGCGACATTGGGGGGCATATCCTAACTGTCTGAGGTTAGACAACCCCTTTAAAGATAATGTGTCACCTAGATTTTATTTTGCTAAAACCAGATGCAGACCTTTTTCTAAATCTACAATTATTTCTGATTGTAGATTTTTCTGTTCGCTGTACGTGATTATAGGAACATCCATCTCTGCCGAGCTGCTTCTGAGCTCTATAACCAGCAGTTCAGAGGTCACGGTGCAGAACCGGCAAGGAGCTCGGCTGTGTCCATCATCTGTTGTCAATGTGGGATCTTGTGTTCTTTGCCTCCAGCTTTATAATAGAGGTGTTATCATTCATTGTAGTCCTGTCTGTGATGATAAATAGGATGACTGTTGAGAAGTGAGAAAAAGAAGGGTTAGCCTATTGTGAGACTCAGTGGTTGATGTGAAAACTGCAAGATATAATTTTTTTGTTTAATATATTGTTCTTTGCTGAGCTAGATCTTTCTGCCCACTCCTTCTCACTGTTAGAGATAACAGAAGGGAAAGGGAGAATTGTAACTCAGAGTGTGGAGAGGGGGGAAAGCGATCAAGTCTTTAGGAAGGGCAGGTCACACAGGCTATATAGTTTCTCAGTGTCGATATGTAAAGAAAGCAGACGCAAAGCAATCAGTGGAGAGGGATAGGAGAGTACCCACAAAAAATTATTTAAAGGGAGAAGAGGGAAATATTCCTCCGCAACAGCATCTTTCCGCCCAAGGGAGAGAAGTTTTCTCATGAGCTGTAGAAGGGGAAATTAGTCTAGGAATGAAGCATCCTAGAAACACAAACCTCACATCCAGCATGTACTAATGGGATGTCCATGAGAAAAGTCTGAAACTAGGAGCACGTTGCAAACTACAGATCAGGAGGTCTTATAATGATGAATGACAACTGCAGTCAGAAATGAAATGTAGCTTTTTAATGCCTTTTATATGTAATCACTAATAATGTAGAAATCATTTTTTACATTCCAAACGTATTTATAGCCGTTAATGCCTCGGTCCTGTAGGAATTTGTAATCTCATTTTTATATTTTCCTCCACTCCAAGTACCGTAACTGTATCTTTCTGTAGTCATATGAGGGCTTGTTTTTTGCATGACATTTTTATCTTTTTATTGGCCCTACAGATGAGCGAATCAATTTCTTCTAATCAAATTCAATGGAAAATCAACCTTTTCTGCAGCAAGGTGCTGGCCCGCAGCTAGATTCCTTCTTCCCCTTGATTGACAGAGCCAGACATCTCTACTGCACCGTCGCTTTGAGTAGCAGCGCAAGCACACAGGCTCCGCTGCTGCGGCCTGAGTAGCGCAGGTGCTGACTTTGCATTTGGCGTTACACTTCCGGGTGCACCCAGATGTGGTTGATGCTCCTTTAGACAGTACTTCTCCTACCTTTCTCCCATAAAGCTGCTGTCTCCGCTGCGCTTGCACAGGCTGCAGGCTCTTCTGTTTGGGTCCCGAGTGGATGTGGCTGCCTCTTTTCCTGTTCAGTTGCATTGCCACATCTGGTCGGGACTCGAGTGGAAGAGTTCATGTTGGGCTCCAGTGCAGAGAAGACAGCGGCATTGGAGAGGGAGGAAGGGTATTATGTAAAAATAGCTTCCCTCTGCGGATTATAATGAACTACTAATTAGAACCCCTTTAAGATTTCCCTTTAGTAGAATGAAGGGGTCTAGACCATATCCTGAAAAACAATCCCATGGCATTATCCCCCCTCCATCAAACTTTGCGTTTAGAACAGTGCAGTCAGGCAGGTAATGTTCTCCTGGCATCCGCCAAACCCAGATTTATCACTCCACAGAGCACATTTCCACTGCTCCAGAGTCCAATGGTGACGAGCTTTACACCACTCCGTCCGACACTTACCATTGTGCTTGGTGATGTAAGGCTCAGATGCAGCCATGAAGCTCTCGCAGCCCGGTTTTTGTGTGATGAAAATGCTAGAGGAGGTTTGGACCTCTGCAGAGCATTGGTGACTTTTTTGCACTATGGGGGCAATTTATCATTGCAGGTGTATTTGAGGTTAGTTTTTAGACTAGAGTTTCTATACACACCTGTGCCAAATTTATGAAAAGTTTACAGTAATGATACATTTGGTGGAAGTGCAATGTGGTTGTGCCTTTCTCAGTAAAAGTACACCTGTGGAATGGCTGGCATGGAGTTGCAATTTTTTGGGATCTTTTTTTTTTTAAAAGTTGCACTTCATAAATGTGACACAAAAGCAATCTACTCTGAAATTTTGCCCAAATTTTCACTCCCCAAATCTGTAGATGATGCTGGAAGGCGCAGTGCTTTATTATACAAGTGTGGTATCGTTGTAACTGTACTGACCTGGAGAATGAAGATAACAGGTCAATTTGACAGCATAGTGTACTGTGTAAAAAAAAAAAAAAAAACCTTTGTCAGAATTGAGTTTTTTCCATTTTTTACCCCATTTAGATTTTTTTTTTCTCGCTTCCCAATACATGGTATGCAACCGTAAATGGTGCCAGTAGAAAGTACAACTTGTCCCCCAAAAAACAAGCCCTCATAAGGCTATGTGAACGGAAAAAAAAAGGATTATGGGAAGGCGAGGAGTGAAAAACGATAATGCAAAAATGGAAAATCTCAGGGTCCTCTAAGGGTTAAACAGTACAATTACAGCAATATCAAAAACTATGAAAAAATATTTACTTTGTGTCACCATATTCTGACAGCTTTTTTTTTATATTTTTGTCTGTGCCATTTTGGGTACTTATGACTTATTGATCTCTTTTTATTTAATTTTTTGGAGGTGATCAAAAAACGGATTCAGCTATTTAGATTTTTATCCATGAGGGAGTTCACCATGTAGGATAAATATTTTTAGATTTTAATAGGCCAGACATTTTAAGATGTAAAATAAATAAAATTCCAATTGTCATTCAAACGAGTGTTTCTTCAAGGAGGCACAAAAATGGCAAACTTCCAAAAAGCACAATTGGACCAGCTAAGAGTGGCCGAAACTTTTTTTTCTTTAGCGCAGGGCAAACTGCTCCGATGCTCAAGTCAGGGGGGCTGCCTGGGTGAAAATGGGGATATGTGTGGGTTTAGCTCTGAACTCAGACAACCCCTTTAGGTAATGTAATAGACAGATACTTATTTCTGATATATATGGACTCTATACTGACTGGGAGTGTTCCACAGGATTGGTGTTTAGCAAATGTGGTGCCAATATTCAAAAAGGGGTCAAAAACAGAGCCTGGAAAGCAGGGGCGGATTAGCAATGTACCTTACAGGGAATTCCAGGTGGGCCGACTGCCTTTCACATGCAGAGGCACAATTACTGAGAAACATGGTATCCACTTCAGCTCTGCCTAGGAGTCCTTTGCCTGACTCTATATATGGCTTTTTTCATATATAGTCATCTTTGGGGGTATCCCCAAACACTGTTAGCATTTTGAGAGTGTATGGGGATACTCCTTTAATGTTACTAAAGGAATTCAACTTAGAACCTTCTGCTTCAGAGACAGTAGCCTTACCAGTTGTGCTACAGAGCACACTGCTTTCTAAGAGAATAATTTCTCTAACTAAACTAAAAACCTTAATTAGTGAATGTACAATGCACTGGTATTTACAGATACATCTCTGTATACCAAGACATTGGGATAACAATATATACCTAATTTATTGAATACTCACCGAAAATGTAATGGAGCAAAATAAATTACTATAAACACATTTTTGTGATCCCGCTAAATATAATGTGTGTGTATATATTGTGGGGAGTCGCTCTGGTAGATAGCAGTGCGGGTGCAGTACAGAGGCAAAACAAGAAGTCCAGAAAGTGCAATAAACAGTGTTTTATTCACACTTGCACAAAATAAACGATAAACAGTCTCTTGGTGTTAATTCACACTCAGCAAACACAAAAAAGCAAAACCAAAGAGTCCAAAACCAGGTTCAATCACCTGTGAGATGTTTAGGTGCGCGTTCGCACCTGGCGGTCGGCCCAGCCGCAGGATAATCCACCTTCAGGCTTCCAGGACGACTGCACGACTCCTTGCTGAGCTCATCCTTCCAGCCCAGAGAGCAACACAACACTAGCAGCAGCTCCAGGACAATCACAGCCACACCTGCTGATGTGGCTGCCTTTAAAAAGCCCGGCAAAGTCCGGCCTGGACCGTGGGGAGTAGGCACCCACCCAACTCTTTGCCTACTCCCAGTAAGAGCCGGCCCGGATTGGCTTTGCAGCCAAACTAACTATCAATGTCAAGCAGCACTAGCTGCTGCTGACACATAAAACCCGGCTCTCACCTCACCGAGGCCAGGAACCTCGGTGACACGTATCTTCCGTCCATGACGGCACCTTGCGCCCTCTTACATACCTCCCCCTTTGTTCAACCCCGACAGGGTGAACACACGCCAAACACTGTACTCGAGACAGTGCATCCGCATTTCCTTGCAAGCGGCCTGCCCTGTGTTCCACTGTGAACTTAAAGTTCTGCAGAGACAAGAACCATCTGGTGACCCGAGCATTCCTGTCTTTCGCCTGGCACATCCACTTTAGAGGGAATGGTCGGTCACCAGACGGAACTTTCTCCCTAGCAGATAATAGCGGAGAGACTCTAGTGCCCACTTGATGGCCAGGCACTCTCTCTCCACTATACTGTTCCTGGTTTCGGCTGGGGTGAGTTTGCGACTCAGGAAAACCACGGGATGCTCCTCCCCATTGATTTCCTGAGAGTACAGCCCGAGGCCCATTTCAGAGGCATCGGTCTGTACCACAAACTCTCTCCTGAAGTCGGGCGTCACCAAAACCGGGGACCCACACAGGGCCGACTTCAGAGCAGAGAAAGCCTTATCCGCCTGCTCATTCCACTGGATCGACACTGACCTGCGTCCCTTTAAAAGGCTTGTCAATGGAGCAGCAATTGTAGCGAAGTTGGGAATAAACCTCATGTAGTATCCCACCATGCCTAGGAATGATTTTACTTGCCGCGTAGTGACAGGTCGGGGCCAATTCTTAATTGCCTCAATTTTGTTTACCTGAGGTTTGACCACCCCCGCCCAATGACATACCCTAGGTATTTGGTCTCTTCTAACCCTATCACACACTTTTTGGGTTAGCAGTTAAGCCAGCTTTCCTAAGGGAGTCCACTACGGCCTGTACCTTCGGTAGGTGACTCTCCCAGTCGGTGCTATGGACAATGATATCATCCAGATACGCTGAGGCGTACCGTCGATGTGGACGAAGCACAATATCCATAAGCCTTTGAAACGTGGCGGGGCGCCATGTAGACCAAAGGGTAATACCTTGTACTGATACAACCCCTCCGGTGTGATAAAAGCAGTTTTTCCTTGGCAGCCTCCGTTAAGGGTACCTGCCAGTACCCTTTGGTGAGGTCCAAGACAGAAAAATACCTGGCTTGGCCCAATTTTTCAATGAGCTCATCCACCCTCGGCATGGGATATGCGTCAAACTTGGACACCTCATTCAGCTTGCGGAAATCGTTACAGAACCTCAATGTCCCGTCCGGTTTGGGTATTAAGACTATCGGACTGGCCCAATCACTTTTGACTCCTCGATGACACCTAACTGGAGCATCAGCTGCACTTCCTTCACAATGGCTTGTCGCCGAGCCTCGGGTACCCGATACGGCTTTAACCGGACTTTGGCCTGAGGCTCAGTGATAATGTCATGCTGGATTAGGGATGTGCGCCCAGGGAGGTCCGAGAACACATCCGTGTTCCGACTAATGAACTCCTTAACTTCCTGGACCTGTTTGGAGGATAGGCTATATGAAATTTTTACGGTGGCTGCTGCTTCCCGGACTTCGAGGTGAGGGCTGGATCCTTCTCACCTAGAAGCCCTGGCCGAGGGCTGTCATCGCTGGACGAGTTCCTATCCTTCCATGGCTTCAGCAAATTCACATGATACACCTGCTCCAGCTTCCGCCGCCCTGGCTGGTGCACCTTGTAATTTACTTCCCCACTTTCTCGAGCACTTCATAGGGCCCCTGCCACCTAGCTAGAAATTTGCTGTCAAGGGTGGGTACCAGAACTAAAACTCGGTCTCCGGGATTAAAGTCTCGTACCCGAGCCTGACGATTATAGACTCTACTTTGGGCCTGTTGTGCTGCCTCCATATGCTCCCGGACCAGCGGTAACACCCTCTCCATACGTTCCTGCATCTGGGTAACATATTCAATTACGCTTTTGTGGGGACGGGCTGTTGTTCCCACGCTTCCTTAGCGATGTCCAACAGGCCCCGTGGGCGTCTGCCATAAAGCAGTTCGAAGGCGAGAACCCAGTAGAGGCCTGGGGCACTTCTCGCACTGCAAACATGAGATAGGGCAGAAGCAGATCCCAGTCCTTCCCATCTCGGGACACCACCCTTTTAGCATATTTTTTAAAGTTTGGTTAAATCTTTCCACAAGGCCGTCCGTTTGCGGATGGTAAACGGACGTCCGTAATTGCTTTATATGCAACAGTTTACACAATTCCCTCATAATCTTAGACATAAAAGGGGTCCCTTGGTCCGTCAGAACCTCCTTAGGTAGGCCCACCCGGGTAAACATCTCCATTAACTCCTTTGCAATGAGCCTAGCCGATGTGTGTCGCAGAGGCACCGCCTCTGGATATCGAGTAGCATAGTCCAGAATCACCAGGATATGTTGGTGACCCCTAGCAGACTTCGGTGCGGGTCCGACCAGATCCATGGCAATACGCTCGAATGGGACCTCAATTATTGGGAGAGGGACCAGGGGACTTCTGTAATGCGGCTGGGGGCTATTTACCTGACAGGTCGGACAGGACTTACAGAACTCCTCTACTTCCTTAAACAAACCGGGCCAGTAAAATCGCTGTAGTACGCGGTCCTGCGTTTTCTGCCACCCCATGTGTCCCCCAAGAACATGTTGGTGGGCAAGCTCCATAACAAGCTTGCGATATGCGGTGGGCACCACCAACTGTTCAACTGGCTCACCTCGGATTTGGTTCACCCGATACAACATATCCTGAAGAATAATAAATCGTGGAAACATTAATTCAGCCCCAGGTTTCTGGGGTTTACCGTCAATCATTACAACACTTTCCCAGGCCCTGGTTAGGGTTTGGTCCCGGTGTTGTGCGGTCCCAAAATTTTCCCCGGAGACATTGAGGTCTGCCAACTCAGGTCCCGGTGGCAAGTCCTCCGTGTCTCCCACCATTACACTCAGTGGGGTTGTCTCCCCCTCTACCGCTGGAGCAGTGGTCACCCCTACCGCTGGCCCTTCAGATTCGGGCTCCCAGGGTTCTGGCCTTCCAGTGGTATCAGGCCACTCTACTAGGGTTACCCCTGTCTCGGGCCCATCAGACACTTTTATAGCCGGCCACAGCGCCGGGAAACCTGGGAAGTCCCTCCCAAGTATCAGTTCATGTGGGAGTTTGGTAGCGACAGCCACCTCGTGGGTCCACTTACCAGCAGCTGTGGACAAAGTCACTAATGCAGTGGGGTAGTCTTTTAAGTCTCCGTGGATGCATAGGACCCCGACTTTACGGCCGGTATACTCCGCCAGGCCGTACTAGGGCAGCTCTTACCAGGGAGACTAAACTCCCGGAGTCCAGCAGGGCCACCGCCAGAGAATCTCCCACCTCTACCTGACACAGGTGGTTATTGTCCTGCCCCTCACGGGTGCCAGTTGCACACAGCTTCCGGGCATACAGGGAGTGGCGATACCCGTAGTTCACATCCATCGGCTCACCCTGATGCGGACAGTCGGCCCTGATGTGGCCTGGCTCCTGACACCTCCAGCATACCACGGGAGGCGGATCCGCAGGGGATACATTCCGTGCAGGTCTCTCTGTCGCCGGTCGTCGGAACTGGGGTGGAGGCCTCCGGGGTTTGACTGGCCCCTTCCCAGCAAGACCCCCTGCAGGTTTCTGGTGGCCTCGTAACGCTCCACCAGGTCGACCATCTCCAGGGCACTTACCGGAGACGCCTGGCCGACCCAGTGCTGGAGGGGATAAGGCAGGGCCCTCAAAAGATGTCCGCCAACAGTCGATCCAGCATGGCAGTGGGACTTAGTAGATCAGGCTGCAGCCACTTTTGCAGCCTGTGCAGCAGATCGTAGTACTGCGGCCTAGCAGGTTCAGTCGTTTTAAAGTCCCACTGGTGGACTCTTTGAGCGCGGACCAGCACGTTCACCCCAGTCTGGCTAGGATCTCTCCTTTCACGGTGTCATAATCGGCCGCTTGGTCGTCCGACAAGTCGAAAAACACCTGCTGGGGTCCGGAAGCCAGGAACGGAGCGACCACCTCAGCCCACTGGTCACGGGGCAGCTTCTCCCTCACGGCCACTTTTTCGAAGACTGCCAGGTAGGTCTCGGCATCATCCTCGGGGTCATCTTGGGAATTGCTGCACGGACCGCTTTCCGGGCATCATGGGCACGGTGAGAGGCTCCAGTCGCTTGCAAAGCCATTACATGTTGCAACAGCAGCTGGTTTGTCTCCTGCTGCTGCTTGTTGGCCTCCCGCTGCTGTAAATTGGCCTCCACGAGAGCCTTTACAACTGCCTCCATCTTATCAGAGTTCACGTGTTGAAACTTTGCCGGCTTGACATATGACATTCACTTTGGGAAAAAACTTCGGCGTTACGCCAGCCTCACTGCGCATGCCCGCATCCGACACCAAATGTGGGAGTCGCTCTGGTAGATAGCAGTGCGGGTGCAGTACAGAGGCAAAACAAGAAGTCCAGAAAGTGCAATAAACAGTGTTTTATTCACACTTGCACAAAATAAACGATAAACAGTCTCTTGGTGTTAATTCACACTCAGCAAACACAAAAAAGCAAAACCAAAGAGTCCAAAACCAGGTTCAATCACCTGTGAGATGTTTAGGTGCGCGTTCGCACCTGGCGGTCGGCCCAGCCGCAGGATAATCCACCTTCAGGCTTCCAGGACGACTGCACGACTCCTTGCTGAGCTCATCCTTCCAGCCCAGAGAGCAACACAACACTAGCAGCAGCTCCAGGACAATCACAGCCACACCTGCTGATGTGGCTGCCTTTAAAAAGCCCGGCAAAGTCCGGCCTGGACCGTGGGGAGTAGGCACCCACCCAACTCTTTGCCTACTCCCAGTAAGAGCCGGCCCGGATTGGCTTTGCAGCCAAACTAACTATCAATGTCAAGCAGCACTAGCTGCTGCTGACACATAAAACCCGGCTCTCACCTCACCGAGGCCAGGAACCTCGGTGACACGTATCTTCCGTCCATGACGGCACCTTGCGCCCTCTTACATAATATATATATATATATATATATATATAATATACACACACACACACAAAAGTATCTATATTGTAATATATTTTGGTGATTACTAAGTAAAGTAGACTACAATGTACTACAGGGCACACTACTAGTATAGAAAATCATTTCTCTAACTAAAAACCTTCATGAATATTCCTGTACAATGCTCTATGTACTAGAACATTTTAGTTAGGGCTCTTTCACACTTGCGTATTTCTTTTCCGGCATAGAGTTCCGTCGTCGGGGCTCTATGCCGGAAAGATACTGATCAGGATTATCCCAATGCATTCTGAATGGAGAGAAATCCGTTCAGGATGCATCAGGATCTCTACAGTTCAGACCAGAACGTTTTTTGGCTGGAGAAAATACCGCAGCATGCTGCGCTTTTTTGCTCCGGCCAAAAATCCTGAACACTTGCCGCAAGGCCGGATCCAGAATTAATGCCCATTGAAAGGCATTAATCTGGATCCGGCCTTAAGCTAAACATCGTTTTGGTTTATCGCCGGATCCGCCATTTAGCTTTTTCTGAATGGTTGCCATGGCAGCCAGGACGCTAAAGTCCTGGTTGCCATGGTAAAGTGTAGTGGGGAGCAGTATACTTACCGTCCGTGCGGCTCCCGGGGTGCTCCAGAGTGACGTCAGGGCGCCCCACGTGCATGGATCACGTGATCCATGCGCATGGGGCGCTCTGACGTCATTCTGGAGCGCCCGGGAGCCGCACAGACTGTAAGTATACTGCTCCCCCGTTCCCCACTACTACTATGGATCCTGATCAGTCTTCTAATGCTTTCAGGCGACTTGCGTTCTGATGGATTCCGCCGGATCCTCAGAACGCAAGTGTGAAAGAGGCCTTACACAACTTCCATCAGCTGGTCACAGTGTGCTCTGTAGCACTCCTGGTAAGGCAGCAATCTTCCACACAAAACTTGTGAGTTCAAGTCCTGAGGTAGCAGCAAAAGATTGATTTATTTAGTAATCACACAAATGTAATGGAGAAAAATAAATTACAGCTAAAATGTGTGGATTGTTTATTATTTTACTCTACTATATTTTTGTGATTACTAAATAAATACAAAATACTAATACATACATAAATGTATCTTTAGATACTAGTTCATTGTACAGGAATAATAGTAAAGATTTTTAGTTAGAGAAATCCCACTCTCTCAAAGCTGTGAATCCTGTGGCTCAGCTAGTAGGGCTTTTGCCTTTGATTCAGAAGGTCCCTGTGTCCCGTAATAAAAGTTTTTAAATACACAGGTTGTTCTCAATAACTATTATAATGCTCAAGGCCCAAGTTACATGGGGGAATGACTTTTATTTTAACCCCTTACTGACCTCTGCTATACATGTACACTTTATGGGAGCGCCGATCAAACAATTGCATGTTAGAGTCCCCTAGGGTGACTTAAATTAAATGAAAAGAAATGAAAAAAGTTTTTTCCAACTGTAAAAAAATTATAAAAATTTATATCAGCACCTTTTCCCATATGAATAAAACTGCAGATTAGCCAAGGTTTTTTTTGTTGTTCTATCTCCACCCAAAAAAAAAGAATCAAAAAAGCATATTCCTATCAATAACAGGGTTAATTCATGTGTAAGTGTAGTCATAGATTGTGTGAGAATATGCATGATCTTTTGTGCGGCCGACAAAAGGGGAGCAATGGTGGTGCAATCCCAGAGGATATGTTTGAGAGTTCCTATTTGGTTTCAATTCCTACAGCAATATTGTGAGCAGGATGGGAACATGAGATGTAGGCGATCAGGGGTGAGATACCATCTGTGATGATTTTTCAATAAGGCTTCCCTGTGTGCTACCGTACCTACTGGTATTGTATCTACTATCCATGACTGTGATTACACTTTATATTATTGTATTACTTAATTTTTCTATTTGTATGAACTTTAAAATTCAATAAAAACTACAGATTACGCACAACAACCCCGGCTTGGCCACACATTCTGCCAATTTGGCTCTGCCTACAACATGGGGCCACTTCTACGATTTTTTCCAGGGCCACTTTGAGTTCCCAATCCGCCCCTGCTGGAAACTATAGGCCGTAGGTTTAACATCTGTTGAAAGGATTTCTAAGAGATTCTATTCTGGAATATCTCAATGAAAATAAGCGTATAACACCTGTAGGGATTGTCTCTTTTTCGGCGGTCATTCTCATAGAATTATCTTCATAACCACTGGTTTTCAGGTCCAAACAGTGCGATTTATTTGACACTTTTCATACACAGCATGGCATAAAACAAAAACCTGCCCGTCTGGGCTCTACCTAAACATAATAAACATTGTATCCCAAACTCGGCTATACGATAGTGTTCACACATGGAAACAGGTGTGGCTTACCCCAGCCATACAGTCCACCAGCCAGGGCCAGACTGGGTATGAAAACCAGCCCTGGAAAAAATTACATACCGGCCCCATAGCATTGAGTAATTATACCAGCACAACGTCATTTAAAATTTTTTAGAACAGGTTCCTTACTCAACAGCGGACCCTCGGCGTCACAACACATATATATCCAACACACATACACATAAATACACCATATACATGTTACACATACATAAATACACTATATATACAGTCCCAAGGAATATGGCCCAGTTCTCTAAGTCACCTCCTGCCCCCACGCATTTTGCTGTACTTGCTATACAGCAGCACGTACCTCTGACATCCAGGGCCTCCAGGTGACGTCTCCTCCGATGTAGATCTTCTCATCATCTTCTCCATTTCGTCCAGTCACTTCTTTCAGCCGCTCCTCGTCTCTGTACAGTTTGACACACGGACATCTTAGGTTCTTCACTTTTCTATCATCATCCCCCAACCTGGAGCCCCCACAGTGTTATCCTGCTGCCCGCTGTGCTCCCCAATACCCCCAAATACTACCCTGAAGAAATAATAGTGCCCCCATAGTAATAGTGCTCCTCATAGTCCTACCAATAGTAATGTCCTTCTAGAATGCCCACATTAGTAATACTGCCCCACATTAAGTATTTTGCCCCCTCACTGCCTCACATTAAGTAATTTTCCCCCCACACAGCCCCACATTATGTAATTTGCCCCCCACACTGCCCCACATTATGTAATTTGCCCCACACTGCCCCGCATTATGTAATTTGCCTCCACACTACCCCACATTATGTAATTTGCCCCACACTGCCCCACATTATATAATTTGCCCCACACTGCCCACATTATGTAATTTGCCCCACATTATGTATCTTGCCCCCCCATACTGCCCCACATTATGTAATTTGCCCCACATTATGTATCTTGTCCCCCCACACACACACTGCCCCACATTATGTAATTTGCCCCACATTATGTATCTTGCCCCTCCCCCACACTGCCCCACATTATGTAATTTGCCCCACATTATGTATCTTGCCCGCCCCCCCACACTGCCCCACATTATGTAATTTGCCCCACATTATGTATCTTGCCCCCCCACACTGCCCCACATTATGTAATTTGCATCCACACTGCCCCACATTATGTAATTTGCCCCCACACTGCCCCACATTATGTAATTTGCCCCCACACTGCCCCACATTATGTAATTTGCCCCCACACTGCCCCACATTATGTTGTTTGCCCCCACACTGCCCTCCATTATATAATTTGCCCACCACACTGCCCCCCCACTAAGTAATTTGCCCCCCACAAGTTAATTTTGCCCCCACACAAGTTAATTTTGCCCCCAGACAGCCCTCCATTATTTGCCCCCACACTAAGTGATTTTGGCCGCCACACTGCCCCCCACTGAGTAATTTGCCCCCCCACAAGTTAATTTTGTCCCCACACAAGTTAATTTTCCCCCTAGACAGCCCTCCATTATGTAATTTGCCCCCCACTAAGTAATTTTACCACCGCACGGCCCTCCATGTAGTTTGACCGCCAAGCTGCCCCCCCCAAGTTAATTTTGCCCCCAGACAAAGACAGCCCTCCATCATTGTCCCCCCCACCTCACATTAATTTTGCCCCCAGACAGACAGCCCTCCATTATTGTCCCCACCCCCAAGTTAATTTGCCCCAGACAGAGCAGCCTCCATTATTGTCCCCACCCCCAAGTTAATTTTGCCCCAGACAGAGAGACAGCCCTCCATTATTGTCCCCACCCCCCATGTTAATTTTGCCCTCAGACAGAGAGACAGCCTCCATTATTGTCCCCCCAAGTTAATTTTGCCCCCAGACAGAGACAGCCCTCCTTTATTGTCCTCCCCAAGTTAATTTTGCCCCCAGAGAGAGACAGCCCTCCATTATTGTCCCTCCGCCCCCCTGCTGATCCTGTACACCGTCACCAGCCAGCTTGCTCCCCAGCACCATCAGGCTTTCCACTGCACGTCCTGTGCAGCCTCAGCCTGCGCTCGGCAATCTCCCTTGTTCACTGCAGCAGTGACGGAGGGAGATCGCCGAGAGCAGGCTGAGAGGTTGCGCTGCACAGGACGTGCAGTGGAAAGCCTTCTTCCTGAATCCTCACCCACAGACCAGTTCAGTGGCCGGGCGGTAGCCTGTCTCCATGAAGAGGGAGGGAGACACGGACGGCCACCTAGTCAAATCTGCAGCCCGCAGGGCACATGTTAAAGTGGCCGCAGGGCCGGCGGCCTACCGGGAAATTTCCCGGGATCCCGGTAGGCCAGTCCGGCCCTGCCACCAGCCCTCAGGCTGTAACGAGTGCAGTACCTTTGGAGAGGGTTGTGCTCTAGCATTCCTCCCGACTCTGAGCTTTCGACCCTTGCGTCGCCGAGTCCCCCAAAGTCCAGGCTATTGCATAGCCTCATGGCCCCTCAGCCTTGCCTTGCTGAGACCATACTGGCAGAGCCTCACTAGGCCTCTGTCTGCACACTCTCCAGAGTGAGACACACCCAAGTCCAGCAACCAGATTAAATGGAATCCCTGGATGTGAGCATGCCCTAAATCTGGAGCATGGGGAACAGGCACCCACCCAGCACATTGCCTGTTCCCAGTAAAAGCCTGCCCTGACTAGCTGGAACCAGCTATACTAACTATATTTGTGTCCACCAGCTAACTTAGTGGCCACCTAATCTAGGGCCTTTACTCCACCAAGGCCGGGCACCTTGGTGACACCCCCTCGATGCAAACAACCCTGTTTGAATGCTTTCCCGGGACTTCAGCGCACACATCAGTGTTCACATTGCCACACACTCTATCTGCATGGCTTCATGAGGGATCTGTCCTGTCAAACTATTTTAGTCGTTTTTTATGAGGAGGTAAGTTTTAGACTTGACCGTAGCGAGTCAATGGATGTCGTATATCTGGACTTCTCAAAAGTATTTAATACTGGGCCACATAAAAGGTTAGTATATAAAATGAGGATGCTCGGACTGGGAGAAAATGTCTCCATTTGGGTAAGTAACTGGCTCAGTGATAGAAAACAGAGGGTGGTTATTAACGGTACCTACTCAGATTGGGTCACTGTCACTAGTGGGGTACCACAGGGGTCAGTATTGGGCCCTATTCTCTTCAATATATTTATTAACCCTTTTATGACCGGGACTAAATAAAGGCCTGAATGTCCAGGCAATTTTTCGTGATTTTGTGCATGTGGTGGTTTAGTGACCCTAACTTTTTTATTTGTTTGACTAACAAAATAATTTTTGCAATGTTTTTTTACTTGACACTTCACTTTTTTTTTTTAGATTTTTTTAGGATTAATTTGGGGGAAAAACGCTAATTCTTATTAAAAAGTAATTTTTTTAAATTATAGCTTTTTATTTCTTAAATATTAAAACTGACACAAAATTGAATTATTGCAATGGGTTCCCTATTTTGTGACGATCATTTTGACATATAACGTGTATAGGTTTGAATGGCCGTTTCTTTTAGTGACTGCATTTTTAATTTTTTTTCCTTTTTTTTTAATTTGTATTTTTATCTATTTTTTAATTAATTTTTATCTATATTTTAATTTATCTTTGGCACATAATATTTCCCCCAGGAGGTCATTAAAATACCTCTGGAAGACACTTACCTTTCCTTTTTTTTTTACTGTAACTGGGGCATCCACAGGAACCCCAGTTATAGGGGAAAAGAGACCCTGCAGCTCTGCTCCTGGTCCGAGACACGTGACCGCCGGAACTAACAGAGGAAATATCTCGGCCGCTTACTGTTCTCCCCCCTGCGCTCCTCCATGGTCTCCTGCTGGCACTGGAAAAGGCAGAAGCGGTAATAAACCGCTCCTGTCTTCTCCTCAGGGTTCCCGCGGTGTCTGACCTGCTCCTGCTAGATTGCAGGAGCTTTAATCCCAGCGCTGTACAGGGCTGCGATTTAAACCGCTGCCTGATCATTTATACAGTATATGTGCTATCTGCATGGGGTATGTGCAGATAGGACATATATATCCAGTGGGCAGTCTGGAAGGGGTTAATGATCCTGTAGAGGGGCTGCACAGTAAAATATCAGTTTTGCAGGTGACAATAAACTGTGTAAAGTAATTAACATAAAGGAGGACAATATACTGCTACAGAGGGATCTGGATGGGTTGGAGGCTTGGACAGAGAAGTGGCAGATGAGGTTTAACACTGACAAAGGTTATGCACATGGGAAGGAATAATGCAAATTAGCAGAGGACTAGAATTAGGGGCCACACCAAATGAACCTCACAGTGCAAACCATGGTATTGATACACAACCATATAGAATTAAAGAAAGAAATACCGTATACAAGGCTTCATCCTTCTTGTTATAGAAATATATAGTTTATTAGAAAACACAAAGCCCAAAAATGTAAATCATTGTATACAATTGCTGGACATATGTCCAACACACATACCGACAACCACCAGTTTCTAATTGGAAACATGTCAACACCTCCAAAGTAGTACATAATGCATAAATAAGGCATCAAAAAATGCAAATACTTATCAAATAGGGGAATCAGCGGGGATGGTGTATAGGTAAGGTACGCCCCACGCGTATATTGCCAGGTCAAACTGGGGTCGATAAACCAGAGCAAATGTGCACAGTATATATACATAATTAGTAAATGATAGATGTCACCTGTTAAGAATAGGCTCACATAAGGCTAGGAGGTGTGGTGTGGCTACATTGATGTTCCCGGTGCAGAGCCCATGTCTCTACATAATGGCGCCGCCTAATGTGAACTAGTGACTCAAAAATACAATCTGCATGTGCGCAAGATGGCGCACCACCGGAAGTGTATTCAAGTCGCGTTCCAAAGACCGGAAACGCATCACAACAGTCAATATGCGCATGCACTAAATCTACATGAATATAATACCGCAGGCCCAGATTGTATTTTTGAGACTCCGGTTCACATTAGGCGGCACCATTATGTTGAGACATGGGCTCTGCATCGGGAACATGAATGTAGCCACACCACACATCCTTGCCTTATGTGAGCTCATTCTTAACAAGTGACATCTATTATTTACTAACTATGTATGTATATATACTGTGCACATTTGCTCAGGTTTATGGACCCCTGAGAGGAAGCCAGTTTGAAATGGCGATACGCGTGAATAATGCAAGTTGCTCGTACGTACTAGATGGTAAAACACTGGGTAACACTTACATGGAAAAGGACTTAGAATGAATGAACTAAAGTACCTCAGATGGCTGTGGTCGTAATTAACCGTGGCATCTGAGAAGATGTCTTCAGATTGGCATCATCTCTGATTGGGCACTGCTCGTAGCTGTCTGCTGTCTAACACAGCAGTTAACTGCAAGCTATGGGGCCCCCTTAGTTCCTGAACCAATGCCATATTTAAACTCTAGACATGTGCCATACATGTTTGTCAGATTTTTCTTAGGGGGTTAACATAAATGCTTGATTTTAACAACATGGCATTTTCTAGTGATACACTCCCTTTAGCAGCCTGGTTGGTTCCCTGCAATGAAGTCCAGATCCCTGTACAGGGGTTAAAAAGTTTTTCCAGGGAACTGCCAGGACAATGCCCTTAGGTTTAGCCCATGGTCAAGCTGGTTATTTGGTACAGTTGGTTCACACCCACTGCCCATTACACGTGTGCTTTAATTTGCCAGTATTTTAATTATCTGCTAACTGTTGAAGAATAGAAACATTATCGTTTAAATAATAACATACAGGGACCTTTTATCAAGTCTGCTAAACTAGTTTTATGGCATAAAAATGTTGCAAGGGTGCAAGATTTTGTGCATTTTTGCGACTTTGGTTATATTTTGCGAGATTTGATTAGCTTTGTAAGTGGAGTGAAAAGTTGGTCAGAATTACAGGTTAGAACAGTGTTATGTCTCATTTATTATGTGGGACTTTTTAAAATGCTGCAAAACGTTACATCTCCCACCAAGCAGGCCCTTGGTGTACGTTCACTGACAGTGGTTAAACCACATCGTGCTTGTGCCAAATTTAATAAGACCATGTGCCACTGCAAATGATAAATTCCACCCATAGTTTGTAAAGCTGGAAAAAAGTCCAGATCATATTCTTTTATGCTCAAGTGCTAATCCAGAAAAGGCAATAAGACCTGTTTAACTCATTTTAGGGCAGAAATTCCTTTCCGACTCTAAATTGGGAAGTGAGAATGAATCCCACGATCAGTCATCCAATAAATGTTCAGAACCTTTGTTACATTTTTCATATTTGCTTGAAAAATAGTGCAGCATGCATTGCCGTTTTTTTCTGGTAAAGTGATGTCAGTAGGGTCTGTCGGGCGCTGTTATTTCTCATCATTTAATGGATCTGCCCAACCTTGAATTCCATATTTCTGCTCCAATGATAAAATAGAGCATAAATAGATAAACCTCCACATATCTATGGTTGTCTTCTCAAATTGCATTATATAAAAGGTAAACCTAGCAACCCTTTTTGTCGTCTAACCATAACTTGGACCACAAGTTATACACAGTAAATGCTCAGATCTGCTTAAATGCTTAAATTCTACATTAGTTGATATTTTGGCATTCATGATGAGATGGGTTCTCAGTACTTTGAAATTTATCAGTGAATATTGTCAAATGTATTTACCTTCAGATTGTTTTTCACTTTGTGTTCCTTGAGCAAAATGACATCTTTTTTGTCAAATTAATTTTGCAATGATGTTAATTTGGAAAGAAAAGGAATGGATTCTGTTTGAAAAACCTGACTCCAGATGTTGTCATTTAGAAAGTTTGACATAACAAATTCCATATTGTGACGTCTTTCTGTGGATTTTCAAAAAAAAAAAGGGGAAAGTGGAAAATTCAATCTCCATTATCCGTTTTCTTTTCCTGTGCGTACAGGTTTCTACAAAATGAATTCTGAAAGCAGAAAGAACTTGATCCTGGGAGAAGAGAAATTTAGATACTTCTGCTTGGAATTTTTAAAGCACTCTCAAGCTATTGGGGATGGCTGGGAGTGGAAAAATGTCGAGGTAAGGTCCGTCTGAGTCACTTTCACATATAATTTAATTTCAAATGTATGCTATAGTAGGTTACATTCTTCAATAAAATAGCTGCACAAAGCTGATTTTCCTTTTTGCTTTTGTTTGCTTAGCTGCTAAATCGCTAACAACTACTCACTATTTTGTGACAAGGGTTCATCTATGCCTTTGGGTCTATGGGTCTAGAGAAAATCACCTATTAGAATGGCACAGCTCTAAGATTATTTTAAATTTTTTTATGTCTAAATATTTTTTTTCTCTGAAAAAAATTTAGGCAGGCATGAAAGCATATCTGCGTGGTAATATTCAAGACTCGGGGTCTACAATTGCTGGGAGGGCTTCGCATTTTGAATTTTTGGGTCGGTCTGTACCCAGTATTCACCCATTTATTACACTTTTATTTTTGGAAAAAACTGTTATATGTACGATTTATGTAACTCCCTAAATACAGGTTATAAAACTGAATTACTGTCAGAATATTATATTTCACGTACAAATTGTTCTCTTTGTACCATTCACTACGTCAGTGATTCCTAACCAGGGTTCTCCAAAAAACAGCAGCAGCAGTAAGAGTTATCCTTTTTATAGTGAGGGTGGCAAACTTGGGGAGATGAAGTAGCCAGAAATCAGCAGTGGGGAGCAGTTAAGTACCGTATGTATAATCTGCAAGCAGCATTTTATAGAGCAGGAGGAGCTGAACAGATATATAAATATGTGAATATATATACTGTGTGTATGTATGTGTATATAAATATATATATATATATATATATATATATATATATATATACGTATATATTACATACAATGTGTATACATAGTATTGTTGAAAAAATTTCGGTATAACTTTTAATTCATTCTTATAGATCCCTGCTCTTAGGAGTCCAGTGGGCCGTCCTATTTAGCGATGGAAAGCTTTCTTTGTATGATTGCGTACACAGCTGTCAATCAGAGATTACGACTGCCCACTGGACTGAAACATGGAATGAGCAGGGTTAAATGAACGAAATACAAGTTACTGTATATTGAAACTTTTCCCACAAAACTACACTGAACAAAAATATAAATGCAACACTTTTGATTTTGCTCCCATTTTGCATGTGCTGAACTCAAAGATCTGAGACATTTCCTACACACACAAAAGACCCATTACTCTCAAATATTGTTCACAAATCTGTCTAAATCTGTGTTAGTGAGCACTTCTCCTTTGCTAAGATAATCCATCCCACCTCACTGGTGTGATTAGACAGCATGAATATTGCACAGGGGTGCCTTAGACTACCCACAATAAAAGGCCACTCTGAAATGTGCATCTTGATCACACAGCACAATGCCACTGATGTTGCAACGTTTGAGGGAGTGTGCAATTGGCATGCTGACTGCAGGAATGTCTACCAGAGCTGTTGCCCATGCAATGAATGTTCATTTCTCTACCATAAGCCGTCTCCAAAGGCGTTTCAGAGAATTTGACAGTACATCCAACCGGCCTCACAACCGCAGACCACGTGTAACCTCACTAGCCCAGGACATCCACATCCAGCATGTTCACCTCCATGATTGTCTGAGACCAGCCAGCCGGACAGCTGCAGCAACAGTCGGTTTGCATAACCAAAGAATTTCTGTCAGAAACCGTCTCAGGGAAGCTCATCTGCATGCGTCCTCACGTCATCCTCATCGGGGTCTGGACCTGACTGCAGTTCGTCGTCGTAACCGACTTGAGTGGGCAAATGCTCACATTCGATGGCGTCTGGCACATTGGAGAGGCGCTCTGTTCACGGATGAATCCCGGTTTTCACTGTGCAGGGCAGATGGTAGACAGGATGCTGGATGTGGAGGTCCTGGGCTGGTGTGGTTACATGTGGTCTGTGGTTGTGAGGCCGGTTGGATGTACTGCCAAATTCTCTAAGACGCCTTTGCAGACGGCTTAATGGTAGAGAAATGAACATTCATTGCACTTGTTCATGCTTATTGTAGTTGTCTGTATTATGTATGTATACCCCTTTTTACCCCCCCCCCCCCCAACAGACCTATCTATCTAGCACTCTCGCACTCCTCCAATCTATCCTCAACTCTTCTGCCAGACTAATCCACCTCTCACCCTGTTACTCCTCTGCCTCTCCCCTCTGCCAGTCCCTGCACTGGCTCCCCATTGCCCAGCGAATTCAGTTTAAAATACTAACCCACACATACAAGGCCATCCACAACCGGTCCCCTCCCTACATCTCTGAGCTACTTTCCCGATACATCCTCACACGCAATCTTTGATCCTCACAGGACCTCATTCTCTCCTCTCCTCTTATCACCTCTTCCCACACTCGCCTCCAAGATTTCTCCCGTGCATCCCCTATAATCTGGAACTCGCTACCCCAACATATCAGACTCTCACCCACAGTGGAATCCTTCAAAAGAAACCTGAAAACCCACCTTTTCAGACAAGCCTACGACCAGTGACACTGCTGCCTCTATTCCGCCATGACCAGCTTCACCCTCGCCTACTGTCTCCTTCCCCCATACCATGTAGATTGTAATCCCTCACAGGTAGGGCTCTCTATCCTTCTGTACCAGTCTGTAACTTGTCTCAATCATGCTTAATGCAATTGCCTGTATTATGTATGTGCACAGCTTATTATATGTAGAGTGCAATGGAATGAATGGCGCTCTAATAATAATAATATGTACAGCGCCATGGGATGAATGGTGCTTTATTAATAATAATAATAATAATAATAATAATAATAATAAAATTAAAAAATACAAAAACCAATCAAACAATGATGATACACACTATACAGTCCTTGTCTGGCTTACAGCCGGATGCGGGGTCCTCGTGTTATCAAGTATATAGGCAATCTCTATAACCAACACGACCTCACCAAGCATAGTGCTGGCCAAGTGTCCAATGAATGTGACATTACTGGCCTAGGAAGGCTGCGAGAAGGCCGCAACACTACTGCAAACGCCAGTGCCTTCTCAAACAGTTGATTGAGGAGAGGGGGGTTCCCAGGTGTCAGACCCCCACGATCAGATACTGATGACCTAGGATAGTTTTACCAATGACCTATCTTGGAAAACCATTTTAACTATTCTTGCTGCAAGGCCCTGGAAAACTGGCTGCCAACTATGACTTAACCGGTCCTATTGTCTGGAATAGCCAGTGAGAAAATGCTAAATCAACACTTCATCAATGACATGAGAGGCTTCCATCTAAGTGCATTGGAATCCAGGAGAAATGTTTGTATATCTGTCTATAAGGTGTTGCTATTAATATGCAGTTTGCTTTCAGTATACTAAGGTGATACATTTTAGAGTAGCCTGCCTTTTGGCAAAATGTGTATCTATTTTGAAATCACAGACTGTTATACTTTATGACATAGTGGGAATAACTGAGACATGGCTGGATGATAGCTATGACTGGGCTGTTAATGTACAAGGTTACAATCTGTTCAGAAAGGATCGTCAAAACCGGAGAGGGGAGGGTCTGCCCTTACATAAAGTCCTGTCTAAAGCCCACACTCCGGGAAGACATCTGTGAGGGACACGAAAATGTGGAGTCATTGTGGGTGGACATAAATGGAGCCAAAAACAATAATAAATTACTAATAGGAGTTTACTATAAGCCACCTAATATACCAGAGTCCACAGAAAATCTATTACTAAATGAGATAAACAAGGCGGCAAACCATAATCAGGTGGTTATTATGGGGGACTTCAACTACCCAGATATAGACTGGGAAACTGAGAGCTGTACATCCCATAAAGGAAACAGGTTCTTGGCAATAGCCAAAGACAATTACCTTTCCCAAATGGTTCAGGACCCAACTAGAGGGACGGCCATACTGGACTTAGTATTAACCAATAGACCTGATAGAACAACAGACGTGCAGGTCGGGGGACACCTGGGAAATAGTGACCATAAAGTAATAACCTTCCAATTATCCTTCAAACGAGAGTTTCTACAGGGAGGAACAAGAATACCGGACTTCAAAAAGCTAAATTTAGCCAACTAAGAGAGGCCATAGGCCCAATTAACTGGGACATAGTCCTCAAAAATAAAAATACAACCACAAAATGGGAGATTTTTAAAAGCATTGTAACATCTAATTGTGATCGATGCATACCTTATAGAAATAAAAGGCTAAGAAATAAGAAGAAACCAATGTGGATAAATAGAACCGTAAAAAAGCAATAAATGACAAAAGAAAGCATATAAATCACTAAAACAGGAGGGAGCCAGGAAGCACTGATAAACTATAAGGAAAAAAATAGAATATGTAAAAACTAATAAAAACTGCCAAACTAGAGACCGAGAGATTAATTGCCAAAGAGAGCAAAACTAACCCTAAAATGTTTTTCAATTATATAAATGGTAAAAAATATAAACCTGAAGGAGTCGGCCCTCTACATAGCAATGAGGGGAGTTGCAGAAAGCGACGAGGATAAAGCCAAGCTATTAAATATTTTCTTCACCACTGTTTTCACTGAGGAAAATAAACTGTCAGATGAAATGCAAAATGTAAAAGTAAATTCCCCTTTAAAAGTGCCCTGTCTGACCCAGGAAGAAGTACAGCAGCGACTTAAAAGATTAAAATAGACAAATCGCCAGGACCGGATGGCATACACCCCGTATCCTAAGGGAATTAAGTGATGTCCTAGCCAGACCCTTATTTTTGATATTCACGGACTCCATACTGACAGGGAATGTTCCACCAGACTGGCGTATAGCAAATGTGGTGCCAATATTCAAAAAGGGTCCAAAAACAGAGCCTGGAAATTATAGGCGGTAAGTTTAACATCTGTTGTGGGTAAACTGTTTGAAGGTTTTGTAAGAGATGCTATCTTGGAGTATCTCAATGAAAATAAGCAAATTACACCATATCAGCATGGCTTCATGAGGGATCGGTCATGTCAAACTAATTTAATCAGTTTCTATGAGGAGGTAAGTTCTAGACTTGACAGCGGCGAATCAATGGATGTCGTATATCTGGACTTCTCCAAAGCATTTGACACTGTACCACATAAAAGGTTAGTATATAAAATGAGAACACTTGGACTAGGAGAAAATATCTGTATGTGGGTAAGTAACTGGCTCAGTAATAGAAAACAGAGGGTGGTTATTAACGGTACACACTCAGATTGGGTCACGGTCACTAGTGGGGTACCTCAGGGTTCAGTATTGGGCCTATTCTCTTCAATATATTTATTAATGATCTTGTAGAAGGCTTGCACAGTAATATATCAATTTTTGCAGATGACACTAAACTGTGTAAAGTAATTAACACTAAAGAGGACAGTTTTCTGCTACAGAGGGATCTGGATAGATTGGGGGCTTGGGCAGAGAAATGGCAGATGAGGTTTAACACTGACAAATGTAAAGTTATGCACATGGGAAGGAATAATGCAAGTCACCCAGTACATACTAAATGGTAAAACACTCAGTAACACTGACATGGAAAAGGATCTAGGAATTTTAATAAATAACAAACTAAGCTGTAAAAACCAGTGTCAGGCAGCTGCTGCTAAGGCCAATAAGATAATGGGTTGCATCAAAGGGGCATAGATGCCCGTGATGAAAATATAGTCTTACCACTTTATAAATCACTAGTCAGACCACACATGGAGTACTGTGTACAGTTCTGGGCTCCCGTGAACAAGGCAGACATAGCAGAGCTAGAGAGGGTTCAGAGGAGGGCAACTAAAGTAATAACTGGAATGGGGCAACTACAGTACCCTGAAAGGGTATCAAAATTAGGGTTATTCACTCTAGAAAAAGACGACTGAGGGAGATCTAATAACTATGTATAAATATATCAGGGGTCAGTACAAAGATCTCTCCCATCATCTATTTATCCCCAGGACTGTGACTGTGACGAGGGGACATCCTCTGCGTCTGGAGGAAAGAAGGTTTGTACACAAACATAGAAAAGGGTTCTTCACGGTAAGAGCGAAGAAGTCCAATGACGCCTGGCGGCCATCTTGGGCGCCATGATGCATCAATTCAATGACAGCAAGCAGCGTAGTAAAACAGCATAAAAGTCCACAAAAATGCACTTTGAAGTGGCGATTTTCTTCCTCTTGATAGCGCAACACTGCACAGCGCTTTCTGGAGGTTTTTGGGACACTTTTCTGTACGCTTTTAGGTCCGCAAAGTTCAATAAACAAACAGGCGTTTTGTCACTTGGCAAACTGGTTAAGGCACAAAGTTCACGCTTTTGCTCACAGTCCGTGAAACGTGCGTATCCTGTTCGTGACGCCAAAATGTAGGACCCCCCAAGTCAGGGCAATGTGTGGAACTAACCTGGGGAATGCCAGTGATGGAGAGGCCGGCACGCTGCTCCTCTGGGGCACTCTCTGGGTTCTTGAGGGACACAGCCAGGTGGAAGGTGAGGTGCCCTTGGTGTTATGGTTTAACGTGCCTATGGCTAAGTCCCTGATATGTCGTGACGCCAGTGCCAGTAAACGGTGGCACACCGTATTTATAGTAGGAATAACTGAGGAACCACTTTATGATAAAACAGAACTTTAACTTTACTGAAGTACTTGATGGTTATCATACACGGACATAGATGGAAGCGCAGTTCCTTTGAAGACGGTTGGTTTCAGTAAGTTACAGGTTACAGTACATATGGCAGTCTCTGACATAGCAAGGTGATCACAGAGGGTTAACACACAGGACTCTCACAGTACAGGCGGCTTGCACTCTCTACCTGTCTGATCCTGGGAATGTAGACACTTTCCTCCAAGGCCCCAATGCCCTAAATCTGGCGTATATCCTTGGGATTAGATTAAGTACCTCCTCTGATATATGTAGTACCTCTTGCTGTCTTGGTTGCTGCTCTGCCTTTCCTCAGCTCCTCAGGCTGGTGACCAGAAATGCTCCTGCTGGAATTCTTCTCCTGTTTGCAGCTCGACTAAGGAGGCAACACATCTCCACTAGTCCTAGGGTCTGGACTGCTCCTCCCAGGGAATGAATCTTCCTAGGCTGGACCCTCTCAGGCTATAGGGCCTGGGCTGACTTCAACAGGCGCAGGGCCTGAACTCTGAACACCTTCACAGGCTCATGGCCTGGGCTTAACCTTGCAGGCACAAGGCCTGGGCTTCTACTGCTACAGGCTCAGGGCCTGAGCTTAGACTGCTTGTGCCTTCCCTGACTGGGCCTTATATAACCTAGGGCTCCCTAGCTCCCTCTAGTGACTAGAGCTGGAATGAAATCCCTAGCAGGCCTGTACATGCAATAATCACAGTAACAGGGAAGTACATAACATTACATTACATCTGAAGATTATTTTATACCAACCTCCCCATAAATAAAGGGGAAACGACAGCACACCAGTGACCCTTCTGTAGTGACGGGCATCACAGCTCCCGTACACTACACCTACATCTCTGAGCTACTTTCCCGATACATCCCCACACGCAATCTTTGATCCTCACAGGACCTCATTCTCTCCTCTCCTCTTATCACCTCTTCCCACACTCGCCTCCAAGATTTCTCCCGTGCATCCCCTATAATCTGGAACTCGCTACCCCAACATATCAGACTCTCACCCACAGTGGAATCCTTCAAAAGAAACCTGAAAACCCACCTTTTCAGACAAGCCTACGACCAGTGACACTGCTGCCTCTATTCCGCCATGACCAGCTTCACCCTCGCCTACTGTCTCCTTCCCCCATACCATGTAGATTGTAATCCCTCACAGGTAGGGCTCTCTATCCTTCTGTACCAGTCTGTAACTTGTCTCAATCATGCTTAATGCAATTGCCTGTATTATGTATGTGCACAGCTTATTATATGTAGAGTGCAATGGAATGAATGGCGCTCTAATAATAATAATATGTACAGCGCCATGGGATGAATGGTGCTTTATTAATAATAATAATAATAATAATAATAAAATTAAAAAATACAAAAACCAATCAAACAATGATGATACACACTATACAGTCCTTGTCTGGCTTACAGCCGGATGCGGGGTCCTCGTGTTATCAAGTATATAGGCAATCTCTATAACCAACACGGCCTCACCAAGCATAGTGCTGGCCAAGTGTCCAATGAATGTGACATTACTGGCCTAGGAAAGGCTGCGAGAAGGCCGCAACACTACTGCAAACGCCAGTGCCTTCTCAAACAGTTGATTGAGGAGAGGGGGGGGGGGGTTCCCAGGTGTCAGACCCCCACGATCAGATACTGATGACCTAGGATAGTTTTACCAATGACCTATCTTGGAAAACCATTTTAACTATTCTGCTGCAAGGCCCTGGAAAACTGGCTGCCAACTATGACTTAACCGGTCCTATTGTCTGGAATAGCCAGTGAGAAAATGCTAAATCAACACTTCACAATGACATGAGAGGCTTCCATCTAAGTGCATTGGAATCCAGGAGAAATGTTTGTATATCTGTCTATAAGGTGTTGCTATTAATATGCAGTTTGCTTTCAGTATACTAAGGTGATACATTTTAGAGTAGCCTGCCTTTTGGCAAAATGTGTATCTATTTTGAAATCACAGACTGTTATACTTTATGACATAGTGGGAATAACTGAGACATGGCTGGATGATAGCTATGACTGGGCTGTTAATGTACAAGGTTACAATCTGTTCAGAAAGGATCGTCAAAACCGGAGAGGGGGAGGGGTCTGCCTTTACATAAAGTCCTGTCTAAAGCCCACACTCCGGGAAGACATCTGTGAGGGACACGAAAATGTGGAGTCATTGTGGGTGGACATAAATGGAGCCAAAAACAATAATAAATTACTAATAGGAGTTTACTATAAACCACCTAATATACCAGAGTCCGCAGAAAATCTATTACTAAACGAGATAAACAAGGCGGCAAACCATAATGAGGTGGTTATTATGGGGGACTTCAACTACCCAGAGATAGACTGGGAAACTGAGAGCTGTACATCCCATAAAGGAAACAGGTTCTTGGCAATAGCCAAAGACAATTACCTTTCCCAAATGGTTCAGGACCCAACTAGAGGGATGGCCATACTGGACTTAGTATTAACCAATAGACCTGATAGAACAACAGACGTGCAGGTCGGGGGACACCTGGGAAATAGTGACCATAAAGTAATAACCTTCCAATTATCCTTCAAACGAGAGTTTCTACAGGGAGGAACAAGAATACCGGACTTCAAAAGAGCTAAATTTAGCCAACTAGAGAGGCCATAGGCCCAATTAACTGGGACATAGTCCTCAAAAATA
This sequence comes from Bufotes viridis, assembly GCA_033119425.1. NCBI lineage: Eukaryota > Metazoa > Chordata > Amphibia > Anura > Bufonidae > Bufotes > Bufotes viridis. The sequence goes on from CM065589.1 coordinate 82,670,805, forward strand.
AAAATACAACCACAAAATGGGAGATTTTTAAAAGCATTGTAACATCTAATTGTGATCGATGCATACCTTATAGAAATAAAAGGCTAAGAAATAAGAAGAAACCAATGTGGATAAATAGAACCGTAAAAAAAGCAATAAATGACAAAAAGAAAGCATATAAATCACTAAAACAGGAGGGGAGCCAGGAAGCACTGATGAACTATAAGGAAAAAAATAGAATATGTAAAAACTAATAAAAACTGCCAAACTAGAGACCGAGAGATTAATTGCCAAAGAGAGCAAAACTAACCCTAAAATGTTTTTCAATTATATAAATGGTAAAAATATAAACCTGAAGGAGTCGGCCCTCTACATAGCAATGAGGGGGAGTTGCAGAAAGCTGACGAGGATAAAGCCAAGCTATTAAATATTTTCTTCACCACTGTTTTCACTGAGGAAAATGCAAAATGTAAAAGTAAATTTCCCTTTAAAAGTGCCCTGTCTGACCCAGGAAGAAGTACAGCAGCGACTTAAAAAGATTAAAATAGACAAATCGCCAGGACCGGATGGCATACACCCCCGTATCCTAAGGGAATTAAGTGATGTCCTAGCCAGACCCTTATTTTTGATATTCACGGACTCCATACTGACAGGGAATGTTCCACCAGACTGGCGTATAGCAAATGTAGTGCCAATATTTAAAAAGGGTCCAAAAACAGAGCCTGGAAATTATAGGCCGGTAAGTTTAACATCTGTTGTGGGTAAACTGTTTGAAGGTTTTGTAAGAGATGCTATCTTGGAGTATCTCAATGAAAATAAGCAAATTACACCATATCAGCATGGCTTCATGAGGGATCGGTCATGTCAAACTAATTTAATCAGTTTCTATGAGGAGGTAAGTTCTAGACTTGACCGGGGTGAATCAGTGGATGTCATATATCTGGACTTCTCCAAAGCATTTGACACTGTACCTCATAAAAGGTTAGTATATAAAATGAGAACACTTGGACTAGGAGAAAATATCTGTATGTGGGTAAGTAACTGGCTCAGTAATAGAAAACAGAGGGTGGTTATTAACGGTACACACTCAGATTGGGTCACGGTCACTAGTGGGGTACCTCAGGGTTCAGTATTGGGCCCTATTCTCTTCAATATATTTATTAATGATCTTGTAGAAGGCTTGCACAGTAATATATCAATTTTTGCAGATGACACTAAACTGTGTAAGGTAATTAACACTAAAGAGGACAGTTTTCTGCTACAGAGGGATCTGGATAGATTGGGGGCTTGGGCAGAGAAATGGCAGATGAGGTTTAACACTGACAAATGTAAAGTTATGCACATGGGAAGGAATAATGCAAGTCACCCGTACATACTAAATGGTAAAACACTCAGTAACACTGACATAGAAAAAGGATCTAGGAATTTTAATAAATAACAAACTAAGCTGTAAAAACCAGTGTCAGGCAGCTGCTGCTAAGGCCAATAAGATAATGGGTTGCATCAAAAGGGGCATAGATGCCCGTGATGAAAATATAGTCCGACCACTTTATAAATCACTAGTCAGACCACACATGGAGTACTGTGTACAGTTCTGGGCTCCCGTGAACAAGGCAGACATAGCAGAGCTAGAGAGGGTTCAGAGGAGGGCAACTAAAGTAATAACTGGAATGGGCAACTACAGTACCCTGAAAGGGTATCAAAATTAGGGTTATTCACTCTAGAAAAAAGACGACTGGGGGGAGATCTAATAACTATGTATAAATATATCAGGGGTCAGTACAAAGATCTCTCCCATCATCTATTTATCTCCAGGACTGTGACTGTGACGAGGGGACATCCTCTGCGTCTGGAGGAAAGAAGGTTTGTACACAAACATAGAAAAGGGTTCTTCGCGGTAAGAGCAGTGAGACTATGGAACTCTCTGCCTGAGGAGGTGGTGATGGTGAGTACAATAAAGGAATTCAAGAGGGGCCTGGATGTATTTCTGGAGCTTAATAATATTTCAGGCTATAGCTACTAAGGATGGGTCGTTGATCCAGGGAGTTATTCTGACTGCCTGATTGGAGTCGGGAAGGAATTTTTTCCCCTTAAGTGGGGAAAATTGGCTCTACCTCACAGGGGTTTTTTGCCTTCCTCTGGATCAACTTGCAAGAAACAGGTCGAACTGGATGGACAAATGTCTTTTTTCGGCCTTATATACTATGTTACTATGTTACTATGTATGTTACTTTATATTAAATTAAGTTAAAGACTTTGTTGGTGTCTGTAGCACAAGTACCCCACAGTAGACGTTGGTAAGATTAGGTAATTGCCGCTGATTAGATTATAGTATAGTAAATGGGTAGAAAACATAAAGGAATGCATAATCAGAAAATGACATTATTTAAATTGGGCTGTATTATGAATGTATCTTTGTGTTTACAGCAGCTTTGTTGTATAGATTGGAAGAGAATGAGCAGAGTCTTCTCTAGAGTTGTTTTGGTACCAAAATTTTGATTCGGTATCGATACCATAAAAAAGTATTGCGATACTCGATACCACGCAAAAAAAAAAAAATGCCAAAAAAAGCCGCGTGCATTCCTTTTTTTATGGAACGTCTGGCCAATAATATAACAGTCCGATCCTATTTTTTGGGGGGACAAGGCAACTAAAATAAAATGGCGAATTGTGCAGTTTTTTTTTTCGTTTTTTTTTTTCTTTTATGGGCGTTCACCGCTTAAAAGAGGATTTTTTTAATAGTTTGGACTTGAGACGTAGCGATATGTAATATTTTATTTATTGTTTATATATTTTATATGTAAAATTGGGAAAGGGGGTGATTTATACTTAATATTTTGGTGTACTTTTTTAACTTTTTTTTTTTTACAGTTTATTTATGAACTATTTCCCCCTTAGGGGCTAGAACCTGGGATCTTTTCATCCTATTCACCCTAATAGATCTCTATTAAGGTGAATAGGATCTCACCCTCTCCCTGCTGCCCTGTGCTTTGTGCACACAGCAGTAAGGAGCTGACCATGGCAGCCAGGACCTCAGTTGCCATGGTAACTGATCGGAGCCCCAGCATTACAATGCTGGGGCTCTGATCACTGCCACCAATGAGGAGGAGGTGAGGGGACCCTGTGGCCACTGCCACCAATGCTTTAAATACTGGGGGGAGGGAGGAATGGGGGATGGGGGGCGCACTGGCCACCATTGTATTTAATACTGGGGAAAGGGGGGGGGGGGCGGGCGCACTGGCCACCAGTGAGGAGTAACGTTTACTATACAAATGCAGGCAGAAGAAGCTCATTGCCGGACCTGAGGGGTTAATTGCCGCGGATCTCAGCGCCCGTTCACGGGCAGGTGCCGGCAATGAGTTTCTTCTGCCTGCATTTGTATAGTAAACGTTACTTCTCATTGGTGGCCAGTGACCCCACCTCCTCCGCCCCTCTCGCTCTATTGGTGGAAGCAGCACAGGGGGAGGGAGAGACTGCCTCCTTCTCCATGTGCTGCAGAGGAGAACATGGCCGCGCTGAGACTGGCGCAGCCACGTTCTCTGATACTGGGCTGTGCAGTAGCGCAGCCCAGTATCGATAAAATACTAATCCTGGTATTGAGCTCGATACCAGAGAAAAGTATCGATTGGGTATCGAAACTTCGATACCCGAAACAACCCTAGTCTTCTCATCACTGCAGATTTGGTCAGCGAATTACTCACAGTGCTAGAGGCGTAGATAAGGCATGATAGAACAATTGGCTGATCTCACTAAAATCGGTGTGTACAACCGAATTTCATGCTTTATGTCAGCTTTGTCAGACGCGATTGGCTGGAGGATATGCCAAATGGTATTGGTATTTTACTGCCAAAGGGCCACTCTGCATAACTCAAGTTCATGCACTGATTGGCTGTCAAATAGTGTTTCTCTCATGTATAGTTATATTTCTTAATAAAACAAAAATTTACAAGAAAAGTGCTCCAGGTACTGGAGTACTCTGTACCTGTACTACATATACAGGGCTGCTCTGTACCTGTACTACATATACAGGACTGCTCACTACATGTACTGGAATGCTCTGTACTTAAACTACATGTACTGGACTGCTCTGTACCTGAACTACATATACAGGACTGCTCTGTACCTGAACTACATATACAAGACTGCTCTGTACCTGAACTACATATACAAGACTGCTCTGTACCTGTACTACATGTACTGGAGTGCTCTGTACCTGAACTACATGTACTGGACTGCTCTGTACCTGTACTTACATGTACTGGACTGCTCTGTACCTGAACTACATGTACTGGACTGCTCTGTACCTGTACTACATGTACTGGAGTGCTCTGTACCTGAACTACATGTACTGGACTGCTCTGTACCTTTACTACATATACAGGGCTGCTCTGTACCTGTACTACATATACAGGACTGCTCACTACATGTACTGGAGTGCTCTGTACCTAAACTACATGTACTGGACTGCTATGTACTTGAACTACATATACAGGACTGCTCTGTACCTGAACTACATATACAAGACTGCTCTGTACCTGAACTACATGTACTGGACTGCACTGTACCTGTACTACATGTACTGGAGTTCTCTGTACCTGTACAACATGTACTGGACTGCTATGTACTTGAACTACATATACAGGACTGCTCTGTACCTGAACTACATATACAAGACTGCTCTGTACCTGAACTACATGTACTGGACTGCACTGTACCTGTACTACATGTACTGGAGTTCTCTGTACCTGTACAACATGTACTGGACTGCTCTGTACCTGTACTACATGTACTGGACTGCTCTGTACCTGAACTACATGTACTGGAGTGCTCTGTACCTGAACTACATGTACTGGACTGCTCTGTACCTGTACAACATGTACTGGACTGCTCTGTACCTGTACAACATGTACTGGAGTTCTCTGTACCTGTACAACATGTACTGGACTGCTCTGTACCTGTACTACATGTACTGGACTGCTCTGTACCTGTACTACATGTACTCGAGTGCTCTGTACCTGAACTACATGTACTGGACTGCTCTGTACCTGTACAACATGTACTGGACTGCTCTGTACCTGTACAACATGTACTGGACTGCTCTGTACCTGAACTGCATGCACTGAACTACTCTGTACCTAACCTACAAGCACTAGACTGCTCTGTACCTGTACTACGTGTACTGGACTGCTCTGTACCTCACCTATATGCAATGGACTGCTCTGTACCTGAACTATATGCACTGGACTGCTCTTTACCTGAACTAAAAGTTTGTACTTGTCTGCTCTGTACCTGTACTACATGCACTGGATGGGTTTCTACCTGTACTACATGTACTGATCAGCTCTCTACATGTAGTACATGTACTGATCTGCTCTCTACCTTTACTCTGTTTACTGGACTGAAATCCAACCTGTCCTGCATGTACATGTGCTGTGCTGCCCATTACTTGTACTACGTGCACTGGATTGCTCGATATCTACATATACTGACTGCTGTCTATCTGTGCAGTAGTGGACGGCTCTCTATCTTTACTATATGTCCTTCACTGTTGTCTACCTGTGCTACATGTACTGGGCGTTTTTATACCTGTACTAGAAGAAGGACTAGCTTCGCACGGGTATATTTCATTTATTTCACTTAAAGTTTGTGTGTGTCGTTAAAAGATAACGACAGTATCCCCCATAACGGTGAACTCCACAGCCCCCCCTAACACTGACCCCCACACAGTGCCAAGCCTTCTTAAAATGGGACTTCCACCGAAGCCCATCCCCTTAACTTTGACCTTCACAGCAGCTTGTTCTTTAACAGTGACCTCCACAGTGCCCGTCCCTTTAACAGTGACCTCCATAGTGCTTATCCCTTTAACAGGGACCTCCACAGTGCCTGCCCCCTTAACAGTGACCTTCACAGTGCCCGCCCCCTTAACAGTGACCTCCACAGTGCCCTCCCCCTTAACAGTGACCTCCACAGTGCCCTCCCCTTTAACAGTGACCTCCACAGTGCCCTCCCCTTTAACAGTGACCTCCACAGTGCCCGCCCCTTTAACAGTGACCTCCACAGTGCCCGCCACTTTAACAGTGACCTCCACAGTGCCCGACACTTTAACAGTGACCTCCACAGTGCCCGACACTTTAACAGTGACCTCCACAGTGCCCGACACTTTAACAGTGACCTCCACAGTGCCCGACACTTTAACAGTGACCTCCACAGTGCCTGCCCCTTTAATAGGGACTTCCACAATGCTCGCCCCCTTAACAGTGACCTCCACAGTAAACACCCCCTTAACAGTGACCTCCACAGAAAACACCCCTTTAACAGTGACTTCCACAGTTAACGCCCCTTTAACAGTAACCTCCACAGTGCCCGTCCCTTTAACAGTGATCTTCACAGCGGCCTGCCCCTTAACAGTTACCTCCACAGTGAATACTATTTTATCAACGACTTCCACAGTACCTGCCCCTTTAACAGTGACCTCCACAGTGCCTGCCTTTTTAACAGTGACCTCCACAGCAGCTGCCCCTTCAATAGTGGCCCCTGCCCCCTTAACAGTGAACGCCACAGTGTCTGCCCCTTTAACAGTGATTTCCACAGTGGCCTGCCCCTTTAATAGTGGCCCGTGCCCCATTAAAAGTGACCTCCACAGAAGCTATCCCTTTAATTGTGGCCCCTGCCAACTTAGCAGTGTCCTCCACAGCACCCTGCCCCTTTAATAGTGGGCCCTGCCCCCTTAACAGTGACCTCCACGGCACCCTGCCCCTTTAAGGCTAGTGCTACATGACGATGTGTCGCACAACATTTTGTCGTACCAATGTCGCGCAACAATTTTTATAATGATAGGCTATGACACGACAGTCGCAAAAAATCCATTTAATTTGGATGCATGTAGCAGTGTAGTTGTGCCCTATGTGTCGTACAGTCCTAGCCTAAAGCTGATCTACAGCAGTGAAGAAAAATGGCTGGGTTGTTATGGAAACCTGGAGTAAAACTGTATGTATGTAAGGGCCTGCAAGCTTCTAATGGCTGAAAAGGGAAATGTGACCGTGTGTATGGCAGTTGGGATATGAAGAGAAAGACTTGCAGGCTTGTATTGGCTAATGAAGGTAATTTTTGGGGAATATCTCAGGAATGGTGCATCCTAGAGAGATGAGACCCCCGCAAGATTTCTTTCCAGGTAGCAAGGGATGTGTATACCAAGTTTCATTGAAATCGATGGTTGCGTTTTTGAGTAATCGCGGAACATACACACATATATACATACATACATATGTACACCCTTCTTTATATATATATATAGATTACAATTACTGAACCACTTGCTACCTTACTAACGTACTGCACTTCTCTCTACCTGTATTACATATGCTGATCTTCTCTCTACCTTACTACATGCGCTGGTCTGCCCTCTACCTACACTACATGTACTGGGCAGCTCTTTAACTGTGATCTATTTACTAGATTAGGGGACGAAATGTTAGGAGCCCACCTACAATAAAAGTATGATTTTGTAGCTATACTAATTATTGTTTAGAATTAGAATATCCCTTTAATAGATAAACATTAAAGGGGTTGTCCAGCAGGGAAATATCATAGAAAAAGGGCTATATAAGCATCAAAATGGGAGGTATAGCTACCTTTTTTTTTTCTTCCCCACACTAAGCCCTTTCCCAATACTAACTAGCCCCCCTGAACTGATGTATTTAGCCAGGCAATGCTGCACAGGGTATAAGAATTCTGTGGACTGGTGAACCGTGCAGTTTTGTTGGATTTGTAGTATTTTGATTTCTTAAGCTGTTTTGGATCATATTGGCTCCAGGCATAAAGATGTTGTGCAGTTTTTATCTTGTGTGGTTTTTATGACCTTTATTTAAGTAAATAATATTATCTTTTTCATTTTATATTTTCCTTAATTTTATTGTTTAAATTCAATAAGGAAGAAATCTCTTTTTCGCAATGAAACCTTTACTGCAACCTTATATACTGCTTTATCTTGTATATGTTTGATCTGTATATTATGAATGTTCTCTTCCCAAAAAAATTGACCATAAATCAATGGCTTACTTGTGATACTTTTGCATATAACAATTTGATTTAAACCTTATACTGATGAAATACATTTTTACTGGGATTTGCTTCTCCCAGACTTTGCCCTTTAGTGTACGTTTTCAGTGATGCAGAAAAGGGAAACTAGAGCAATCCTTTTAAAATTATTTGTGGATTACAATGTAGTTTTGTTGTATTTGGTATATATCCCCCCCCCCCCTTGTCATTTTTAAGCTTTTTTTAGAGTTTATGCGGCATTAATGTAGGTCACAGAACTCCAGGGTGCCTTCTAATATTCTTAAAGAGTTTTTCCATAGTATTGAGGACTTATCCTCAGGTTAGGTCATCAATATGAAATTGGCAGGGGTCTACCTCTGGACACCACCGAACGGCTATTTTCAGATGCTGCTGTGTGCTGGAAGCAGGCAACAGAACACCACAGCTCCATACGCTGTCTAGTGGCCATACCTGGTTACTGCACATCCATTCTACTGAAGAAGGAAAGTCTAAGGCGCCTAAGGTTTTATGTTATATATCACTCAAGTTTTTTCTTGGCAGCCATATAATAAAAGTCTTATAGCCATTCACGTCTTCATGCTTCTCAATGACTTCTGTGATATTATCCACCCATCATGTTGCTTATTGTCCACTCTTTTTTTAAAAAAAAATTCTACTTTAAACCTTTATCTGGTCAAGAGTGTATTTGTTTGATCTCCTTGATGCTCATAGTAGAAGCCGTCTCTCTTTGATAAGGTGCCCTATGAAGGATATATACTTCATATTCTTCATGTTGGGTCATTTTACAGCAAGGCTACAATGCCCCTAAGTTAATCAGCATGATTGGGTGAAATCTATACTAATATTAGATGTGTACAATAGGGACCCAGAGCAAACTATTTAAATGGGGCCTCCTTCTAGTCCTGGTATATTCTGCCACCCCTCCTAAACAACCGGCATCGGAGAACATGATACTTGTTTGCTGCTCCTTCATCTCCATTCTGTGATCATCGGGTTAATGCTCCACACCACTGCATGCTGAGGTTGTACGACCTGCGGAGTGGGAATCCCTGCACAGCCACCTATCTCCCAATAAAAGAAGGGAGTCATCCGAACAGGGATGGCCCAGGGCTACCAAATGGACAGCCTCTATAGCACATATGGCCTAAGAGTTCTTATTTTACATGGAACTGTTTTCTTTTCTATCAGTATTGATCTTATGTTACATAAAATATGTGCTTGGCAGCAGATAGTCGTGGATGACCATGATGAAAGAATATTTGTGATCCACATTATTGGTCTTTTGTATGCAGGGAGGTGAGGAAGGATATCTGAGTAAGATCTGCTACCAAACAAGAGCTATTGATTCAGATCATGGGAAGACGCATGAGCAGGAGGATGAGAACGCATTCACCATTTCGGAGGTAAGCCAGGATTCTATATTATACAACTATGACTTTCTTCACCGTCACAAAGAGGAATAAATGTCAACTATAGCTCCGAGCATAAAAAGTCCTTCTAACGGTTGTTCCTTCCATTGCTCCAAAAGGCAGTGATAGGGTGGGCAGAAGAGACCTTAGAGCAGCTGGACACTAAGGCCTCATGCACACAACTGTATTTTCTGTATGCAACTGATCCACATTTTTGGGGGATTGAATTTAGAGCTATTTATTTCTATGGGGCCGCAAAAAATGCGGACAGAACACAGATGTCCTCCGTATGGCCATGCCGCAAATGATAGATCATGAGGGGTGAACGCAGATCACATCCGTAATTTGTGGATTTGTGATTTGTGGGCTGCAAAATGGATACGGTCATGTGAAGGAGTTTTTATTGTAACGTTCACCTAAGATCAATGTACAGAAGGCTTTATGGTGGCACATGGAGTCCCTGTGGCACAGACTCATGGTGTCTATGAAAACAAAAAGGTACCTTCAGTGATAAGATATACCCCTCTTTTCAGCTCATAACATGTCAAATGAGTGGCGATAAGCTGTAATTCCAGACACATCTGACGGGCAAGAGAGGCACCGTTTTTTTTTTGGGGGGGGGGGGGGCAAACAGACCCCTTCTTGAAATTCTGCCAACCTTTTTGAAGGGATTGTCTGAATTGAGAAAATTATTTGTAAAAGCAAAGAAAGATATTAAGTTATACTCACCGTTCCAAATCCCCTCCACTCCGTCCCCACCATTTTGATCCTCCCCGCTACGGCATCAATGACATCACGCTTTTGGCTCCAGTAATAATGTGCCCACATGTGACCACTCCAGTTAATAACTGACCTCAGGGGGATATTGCACGAGACTACTGAGGTCTAATGCAATATATGGGTAATCACTGTTTCAGTCATGAAAATAAAGCCCAACCTGGAGAATTGGAGCAGTGGTGCTGGAAAAGAGTTGGTTCAGAAAGGTGAGTATAAGTTATTTTTATTATTTTAATATATTACCATGTCTTTTACTATTTAGTTTTTAACCTGCATAACCCCTTTAAGGTATGTGTCTATATCTAAATGGTGGAGGGGTCCAACCTCTGAAACTGAGTGAGTGAGTGAGTGCCTTGTCCACTTCATTTTTACACAGGCCCATCTGCTTTTCTGTATGGGGTTCTGTGGCTAGTACGGCAGCACTACTACTGTGTATCATGTCCTGAGGAGGATCGTATGGCCTCTGGGAGACCTCTAGTCTTTGTTATCCAGAATCTTATTTGTGCTCATTGACTTAGGCCTCATGCACACGGCCGTTGTTCGGGTCCGCGTCCGAGCCGCATATTTCGCGGCTCGGCCGCGGACCCATTCATTTCAATGGGGCACGCAAAAGATGCGGACAGCACTCCGTGTGCTGTCCGCATCCGTTGCTCCATTCCGTGCCCCAGCAAAAAAAATATAGCATGTCCTATTCTTGTCCGTTTTGCGGACAAGAATAGGCATTTCTATAATGGGCCGCGTTCCGTTTCTCAAAATGCGGAACGGAACGCGGAACAGCTTCCGTGTTTTGCAGATCCGCGATTTGCGGACCGCAAAACACCAACGGTCGTGTGCATGTAGCCTTATGTTGGTTTTCAGGCATTTAGAAAATCGCAAACCAATTTTTTTTTTTAAAATATGAAGCATTTATGCAGTTTAATTGTTCTGAGGAGCCCTCCTTTAGATCTGTAGTGATCTTTGGCTCTGGGGTGCTTTATGGGAGTCAAACTGTACATGGCAAACCTTGCTTGATATCTGCACTTTTTTTTCTAATCGTTTTCAGAAATGCCCTTAATTGCTTGAATCTTGTGCTCCTCTGCGTTGTGTTGTGTTCATGTTAGTTAGAAGCTGAGCTGTCCTCTCCCTCCCTACTCTTCGGTTTTGTCCTCTGAGATTGGAGGCAATGATCTTCCCCTGACTCTGACTTTGATCTCTCCTACAATTCTGTTACATTCCCCAAAAGAATATGTTTGATTGACAGTGACAACAATAAGTAAATCAAAGCATATTTACAAGCGAGCTGGAGGGAGAGCTTAAAATGCTGACTTTTCTGACCTCCTGAAAATATTTTTCTTCATCCGCATTTAGTAGCGTCATGACCTTACAGAGCTGATTATCTGTGTCAGTAGAATAGGTTTGTTATGGATTGCTAACAAACTGTTTCACTAGCTGGGACTGAACATAAAAGAATAGATGTGCAGCCAAGAGTAAGTGCTCCATTAGCAAATGTAAAGAGCTGGCATCAGGTCTGTGCCGCGCTATTACCTTTATTAATAAAAATGAGCGCACACAGCCGACTTGGCAACTAGGTTCTGTTCATGTATGATTTACTATTATTTATATCTTAGATATGTGTTTACTGAATTCACAAAATATAATATATTTAAATTCTATTACCTCTCACCTTGCTACTTAGCACCTTCCCACTCTGTGCCGTAAAGCACTGATAGTACAGGCTCAGAAGTGAAGCCTGTACCATCAGCAGCAGATGTCAGCTGCAACATGCCTGGGCCAATCTCAACAGTGTAAGGGTGGGTTCACACTAGCGTTAGGATTCCGTTATTGCTTTCCGTTATAACATGGTTATAACGGAAAATAACGGAATGCCTAGACAGAATGCAAAACAGAAGCCTTTAAAAGGCTTCCGTTTTGCATTCCTTCATAATGCAAGTCTATGGGCAGCAAAACAGATCCGTCCTTCCATCTTATGGATTCCGTTATTTTCCGTTATAACCATGCTATAATGGAAAGCCATAACGGACTCTCCTCTGGTGCCATCAGTGGCGTGATTAGAGTGTTATGGGCCCCGGTGCAAACTGGATCGCCCTCCCAATAAACTAATAAAATCTGGTCCTACCTCATCCAGGGTGTCGATGGCGTCGGCGTGATGTCCGCTGGATCCAGAACAAGGTCCCTGTGGTGATAGAGAAAAAAAGAATAATGACATAAGGAAGGGATGGTGACTGCCCCTGAGAAATCACCAGCAGGGGGCGCTGTGCTGGCCTGTAAGACTGAACCATGCCAATGTACAGCAGTGCTACCACACAGTACTAATGCCCACACTGTGGCCCTTCCCAGTAATTAAGCCCACCTTGTGGCCCCTTCACAATAGTTATACCCACCTTTGTTCCTGTCACAGTAGTTATGCCAGATATGTGTCCCCTCACAGTAGTTATGCCCAGATATGTGCCCCTCACAGTAGTTATGCCCAGATATGTGCCCCTCACAGTAGTTATGCCCAGATATGTGCCCCTCACAGTAGTTATGCCCAGATATGTGCCCCTCACAGTAGTTATGCCCAGATATGTGCCCCTCACAGTAGTTATGCCCAGATATGTGCCCCTCACAGTAGTTATGCCAGATATGTGCCCCATCACAGTAGTTTTGCCCACGTATGTGCCCCCTCACTGTAGTTATGCCCATGTATGTGCCCCCTCACAGTAGTTATGCCAGATATGTGCCCCCTCACAGTAGTTTTGCCCACATATGTGCCCCTCACAGTAGTTATGCCCAGATATGTGCCCCTCACAGTAGTTATAGCCAGGTATGTGCTCCCTCACAGTAGTTTTGCCCACATATGTGCCCCCTCACAGTAGTTATGCCAGATATGTGCCCCATCACAGTAGTTTTGCCCACGTATGTGCCCCCTCACTGTAGTTATGCCCATGTATGTGCCCCCTCACAGTAGTTATGCCAGATATGTGCCCCCTCACAGTAGTTATGCCCAGATATGTGCCCCCCCACAGTAGATATGCCAGATATGTGCCCCCTCATAGTAGTTATGCCAGATATGTGCCCTCTCATAGTAGTTATGCCTTAATATGTGCTCCCTCATAGTATTTATGCCCACATAGGTGCCCTCTTACGGTAATTATGCCAGCTTTATTGTGTAAATAAAAAAACTCATACCTACCTTCCTCCCTGATGACACACTCCAACACTCTCATGTCCTGCTGGCTGTGCTTGGAGGCAGATTCCCGGGCATTCAGCTCTCCTCCCACAGCCAGCAGTACCAAGTACGGCCAGCAGATGGAGCGCCTGAGCTGAGAAGAAAGGTAAAGCAGGGAGCAGAGACGGCTCCCTGCTTCACACTCTGGAGACGAGAGCCTGGCAGTGACAAGAACTGCCGAGTGTCGGATGAGCAAGCCTCCACCCCCCACACGCCTATGCGTGCCTCTGCGACACCCCGGCCTCTGCAACCCCCACATTGTACATGTTTTAAGAGTGCTCTGACGAGGCCCGGCATTGTCACTGTAGTTCATGCTGGGGCCCGTCAGAGCGCTCTATTACATGTAAGTGTAGCGGGCCCTCCCCCCCTGCCGGAACCGGTCGCGGTCGCATCCTCTGCGAACGCGATCGTTACGCCCCTGGGTGCCATGGTCAATACCTTATGTGCCATGGTCAATAGTGACCAAGGAACCTAAAGGGTTTGAATGGAGTGAATAGTTGTTCATGCATGCAGCCGCTCAATTAATTTCTATGGAGTTCCGGAGATGGCAGAGTCCAGAACTACCATAGAAACTAATGGAACGGCTGTGCACCTCCTATGTAAGCCCCAGTTACAGGTGAAATCAATAGTAAAATAAATAGTGATGTTAAATGTTCCCCAGAGGTCTTGTATGACCTTATGGGGACACAAAGTATAAAATAAAAAAATAAAAACTTGTTTTCTAAAAATAAAAAAATTAGTTTTACATGTAAATAAAGTACTATTTTCCCCCATTTAGTCACCTAAAAATAGAAAAAAACTACAAAATAGACATATTTGGTATCACCATGTCTGTAACGACCAGCTCTATAAAGCTATCACATGTTCTATTCCATCAGGAAAACTAAAAAGGATGCCAAAACAGATATTTTTTAGTCACCTCCCTTTCCAGAAAATATAATACCAAGTGATCAAAAAGTCGTGTGTACTCCAAAATGGTACCAATGAAAAGGTCACCTCATGCCACAAAAAACAAGCCCCCACACAACACCATAGCCGTAAAAAAATATGGCTCTAAGAAACTGGCCACACAAAAACATGATTTTTTTTTTCCAAAAATGCTTTTATTATTTAAAACTTGTATAGACATCATGTAATCTACCCCATCAAGTGAACACTGTAAAAAAAAAAAAAAAAAATTACACCAAAACAGCTTTTTTTGTCACCTCTCCTCCCAAAAAAGAAGTCATCAAAAAGTCTTATGTATTCGAAAATGGTACTGATAAAAAGTACAGTCTGTCCTGCAAAAGACAAGCCCTCAGACATCTACGTTGGCAAAATAATAAAAATGTTTTGGATGTTAGTATATGGCGATGCAAAATATACCATCTTTTTAATAAAAAGGAGTTTTATTATGCAAAAGTGGTAAAACATGAAAAAAAAAACTATATAAATTTGGTATCGTCATGATCGTATCGATCTGCAGAATAAAATTATTATATCTACCACATGGTGAACCTCAATTTCAATTTTTGCCCACCTCACCTTCCAAAAGATAAAAGGCAATCAGAAAACCAAATGTACCCCAAAATGGTGCCAATGAAAATTACAGCTTGTGTTGCAAAAAATAAGCCCTCACACTGCTCAGTCAACAAAAAAGTTATGGCTCTTAAAAAAATATTTCTGCAAATCCTATGTTAGAAAATCTAGATGCTGTTCCTTCCCTTCTGAGCCATGTCGTATCCCCAAACATCAGTTTACAACCACAAATTGGGTACTAATGTACTAAAAAAAAAATGAGTAGCAAATTGTGGGTTGATACTCTCCTTTTATCCCTTGTGAAAGAGAAAGTTCGAGCCTAAAGCACCATTTTCTTGTAAAAGAATAAATAATTTTTCATTTTCACAGCCAAGTGTTTTAAATTCTGTGAAACACCTGTTAGGTCAAAGTGCTTAGTACACCCCTTAAACATTCCGTAGGTGGTGTAGTTTCCAAAATGTGGTCACTTTTGGGGGGTTTTCACTCTAAGGGTACCTCAGGGTCTCTACAAAGGCAATGAATGGTGCCCAAAAACCATTCCGGCAAAATCTACTCACCAAAACAATATGGTGCTCCTTGCCTTCTGAGTGCTGCCGTGTGCCCATACAGCAGTGTACGACTATATGTGGGGTATTTATGTAAACTGCAGAATCAGGGTAATAAATATTGCGATTTGTTTTATTGTTAACCCTTGATGTGTTACAGGAAATAAAATTAATGGTAAAATCTGCAAATAAAAAAAAGTTTTTTTCATTTTGATTTAATTCTTGTAGGGTTAACATTTCTAAAATCAGCTTTGAATAGTTTGTAGTTTCTAAAATGGTGTAATTTATGGTACTTTCTATTATGTCAGCTCCTCAAAGTGACTTCAGAACTGAATTGGTCTATAAAAAAATTGATTTTGGAATTATTCTTTAAAATTTCGAATATTGCTTTTAAAATTCTAAACCTTTTAATGTCCTAAGGGTACTTTCACACTTGCGGCAGAGGCATCAGGCAAGCAGTTCCGTTGCCGGAACTGCCTGATGAATTCGGCAATCTCCGGTGTTGAAACGGACAGCATTTGTAGACGGATCCGTCTCACAAATGCATTGCAACAAAAAAACTTTGCTCAATTGAGCTCAATTCACCACTTTTACCCTTAATATTTAAATCAGTAAAACTGATGCGATAGCAGTGTGCAAATTCGAGCAGTAGTTTTAACAAGTGTGTCAAAACTCACAAACATTTTTAGAGAACTACTAATAAAAGTGAAGTTTTACTGATTTAAATATTAAGGGTAAAAGTGGTGAATTGAGCTCAATTGAGCAAAGTTTTTTTGTTGCTATGGAACCCTCCCTTAATAGGGTCTCTAGTTTTTTTGTATTAGACAAATGCATTGCAAGAACGGATCCGTTTCTCCGGTTGTCATCTCTAGAAACGGATCTGTTATGTATTTTTTCACATTTTTAAAGGTGCGCAGACCGGAAGAACGGATCCGTCAATGCGGTATCCGGCACTAATACATTCCTATGGAAATTAATGCTGGAATACTTGCCGGCACTGCAGCAAGTATTCCGGCATTTTGGACTGGGATAAAACTGTAGCATGCTGCGGTATTTTCTCCGTCCAAAACGCCATACAGTGACTGAACTGAAGATATCCTGATGCATCCTGAACGGATTTCTATCTATTCAGAATGCATTAGGATAAAACTGAAGCGTTTTTTTCCGGCATTGAGTTCCGTCATCGGGGCTCAATGCCGGAAAAGAAAAGCGCTAGTGTGAAAGCACCCTTAAAAAATAAATACATTTTCCATCTTTGCTTTTCGTTTTTTAACTCCCTGTCTTCTTTTATTTTTCTGTTCACATAGCCATATAAGAATTTGTTTTTTACGGGACAAGTTGTACTTTCTAATAGCACCATTTAATATTGCATAGGACATAGTCGGAAGCTGGAAAACATTCCAAATTGGAATAACATTTTTTAATTTTGCCACAGTTTTGTTTTGGGTTTTGTTTTCACGGTGTTGACTATGCAGTAAAACTGACTTGTGCTCGTCGGGTCACGGACATTAGCCCAGGTGTATAATGTGTGACCGCAGGGGGCACCTTTCTTTAAAGACCCGACATGTGACGTAATAGTACGTCACATGTCGGGAAGGGGTTAAAGAGCACCTGTCACCTCTCCTGACCTGACAGTTTTAGTAACTACTTGCATTCCCTATGTAGTACCAATTACTTTTGAAGCAGCTGTAGGTCAAATCTAACAGATAACCCCTCCCCTGTGGAGAGGGGATAACTTCATATAACCAGAATACCCCTTTAAGGTCAAAATTGTGAGAGTCCTTAAAGGATCTAAAGGATTTTTGGGGAAACGGGGGCTTATTTTTCCCAGAAACAGTCCCCTTTTCTCCCTTCTCCACAGATTCACTCTGGTGTTGCACCTCAGCCACATTCTCTCCATTATCTTGCCTAGAAGTTCTATTTGTTAGTAAACCATTGTTATTGAATGCAACTTATTTGACAGCAGTGGCGTAGCATGGGTTGAAAGCACCGGGGGCAAACCAAGTATTGCACCCCCACATGTGGCCACGCCCCCTTTTTATTTTTACAGATAATGTAGTGGATATCACTTGTAGTCATACTTAACACCAATAACACAGTGATAACTCTCTGAGTACAGATAATGTAGTAGATGGGTGTGAGTCCCCAGATTTCAGAACACGCACAGTATGACCTGAAGTCTGGAGCCAGGCTGCTACAGTGTGGGCCAAATTCTATATCCACCCTCCCATCACTACAGAATATACAGGTTAATACAGCGCCCCATACCTCTTACATCCAGTGACGTCTCCTTTGATGTGCCATAGATGTTCTCTTTCCTCATCTTCTCCTTTCAGACCTTCAGACCAGACCACCATCAGCCATTTCTCGTCTCTGCAGTTTGACAAAAAAATTCTTAGTTTACTACTTTTCCATCATCCTCCCATCTTCTAGACAAATCATTGTACCACCCCCAATACTGTGCCGCTGTGCTCCCCAATATTATACTGCAGAAGCAGATAAACCGCCTGATAATACTAGTACCATGCAGATAGTGCCCTTTAATAATTATTGGCACACAGTGCCCCAAAATAACTGCGCCCAGCAAATAGTGCTCCTGACAGTAATAGTGTAAACATATGGTCCCCCCCAAAAAAAAATTGTACTAAGCTGATACTGTGCCAAAGTGCCCCCACAGTAATAGTGCTCCTACAGTACTAATCTCCCCACTGTGCCCCAGAAGTAATAATGCTCCCATAGTGCCCATACTGGTAATCATATTCCCCATAGACCCCCAATACTAATAAAGCCCACCATAATGTCCCCCCCCCAGTAGTAATAATTCTCCTTATAATGTGACAGTACAAAAATGCCCCCTTATAATGTGTGCCAGTGCAAAAAATACCCCTTTTTAATGCCCCCAGTTGAGCTAATATCCCCATAGTACCCCCATAATGTGCCAGTATTAAATACCTCTATATAGTGCCCCCATAGTGCACATCTCCCCCCTTCCTCCTAGTGCCCTCCCATAATGTACCAGTATAAGATAGATGCCCCATATATAGTGCCTCAGTGTCCCCCATAATTTGCAAGTATAAACTACCCCTTCTTAGTGCCTCCCATAGATGATCCCATAGTACTCCTCTTCCCCCTTCCCCATAGTACACACCATAATGTGTCCCAATATAAAATGCCCCTATACAGAGCCCCCCATATAAAATACACCTTCTTTGTGGCCTCAGTAGATGCCCCCATAGTGTCCCCCAATAATATGCCACTAAGAAGTGCCCCCGTAGAGCCACCCAATAATGTGCCAGTAAAAAGTGCCCCCCAATAATGTGCCAGTAGGAAGTGCCCCCATAGATGCCCCCAAATCATGTGCCAGTAAGAAGTCCCCCCCCATACATGTCACCCAATCATGTGCCAGTAACAAGTGCCCCCACAGCGCTCCTCTCCTGTATTGTACCATATAAAAAAATAAACACATATACTTACCTCCATCAGGCTTGCAGCGATGCGATGCAGGCCTCTTCCGGCCTGTGTCCTGCGCTGTACGGGTCAGGCGGCGCAATAACGTCATCCCGCTGCCTGTACTGGCCTCTCTATCAGAGGAACGGGGAAGGGAGATGCCTCTCCCCTGCCCTGTAGCATCCATCTGTATCGCTGTCCTGAAGCGCTCATCTCCCTGTGCCCTGCCGCCGCCCGCCACTTGCGGCCCTGCTGGCGCCCCGCCCCACCCCCATGCTACGCCATTGTTTGACAGTAAATGCATATACATATTAGGGATCCCTTTACTGGTAATGATACATACAATAAAGATAGTCCATTTAAAAAAAAACAAAAAAACTTTTGCACTATTTGATATATTAGTGGACTGATAAACAACACTTTTCTTACAATTAAAGGGGTATTACCATCTTGGACATTGGAGGCATATCGCTTGGATAGAACAGAGCCTGTAAATTACCGGAGGGCACACCACGCATGTGAGGCCGTCCTCCATACAATTCTATGGGACTGCCAAAAATAGCAGGGATATTTCTGTAAGCCCCATAGAAATGAATAGAGGACAGCCGCACATGTGCAGTGCATCCACAGGCACTTTGCTGGCTCCAGTCTAAGTATAGATGTTGGTCCCAGAGGTGGGACCTGCATCTATCAGACTTTGGGGGAATATCCTAGTGATATACTCCAAATGTCCAAGATGTGAATACCCCTTAAACGTACAATATTTTCACACTGCAGATTTTTTGCAGAACTATATGCCCCTACTCCATTTATTTAAATAAGACTTGCAAAAATCCATATACAGTGCATTCAGAAAGTCTTCAGACCAATTCACTTTTTTCACATTTAGTTATGCTGCGGCCTTGTGTTAAAGTAAGAAAAAAATCAAGTTTTCCCCATCATTCTGCACTCAATACCCCATAATAAGAAAGTGAAAAAAGAATTTTAGAACTGTATTAATAAGGAAAAGATATTTTTAATGATCCAGAGTGCAGTGGACCTCAGGCTGGGCTGAAGGTTCACCTTCCCACAAGACAATGACCCTAAGCACACAGCCAAGACAACACAGGATAGGCTTGGGGACAACTCTGTGAATGCCCTTGAGTGGCCCAGCCAGAGCATTGACTTGAACCGAATTGAACATCTCAGGAGAGACGTCACAATAGTTTTCCATCAACGGTCCTCATCCAATCTGACAAAGCTTGAGAGGATCTGCAGAGAAGAATGGCAGAAAATCCCCAAATCCAGGTGTGCAAACCTTGTGGCACCACATCCAAGAAGACTGGAGGATGTAAACACTGGCAAAGGTGCTTAAACTAAGGGCTCATGCCCGCCAATGTAAGGGCTTTGTGGCATTGCTGTGGACCGCAAACAGCGGTCCACAATGCACGGCTGCCGGCCCTGTGCACTCCATGCTGCAGATGCAGACCCATTGACTTGAATGAGTGCACGATCAGCAAGATATGGCAAAAGATAGGACATGTCTTATCTTTTGCGTGGGCCTCCGCTCCGCAAAAGAGAGGATATGTCCTAATTTTGGCCGTATCTTGCGGATCACGGACCCATTCAAGTCAACGGGTCTACAGCATGGAGTGCACATAGTCAGCGACCATATATTGCAGACCCACCGTTTGTGGACTGCAATATGGGCACGGAGCCCTTACGTTCGTGGGCATGAGGCATAAGTCCTGAGTAAAGAGTATGAACATTTATGTCACTTTAATATCTTAATTTTTCCTTTTTAATAAATTAGCAAATATATCTAAAATTTAGTTTTCACTTTCTCATTATGAAGTATTGAGGGCAGAAATGATAAGGAAAAAGTTGAACTTTTTTTTATTTTAGCACAAGTCTGCAACATAACAAAATGTGAAAAAAACGAAAGGGTCTGAAGACTTTCTGAATGCACTGTACAAGCTGCAGATACAACACTATTCAGATATATGGAACAGATTTACAGTTGCAGAAATTTCTGCAACAAATCTGCCACGTATGAACATTCCCTTGATTGTTATCTGAATATATCGACTTTCCTGGTGAAAGATACCATATATTATGCAAGAGAAGCTGCAAGCAGTTCAATATTCCTGCTTTTTCGCTGTTAGCTTGTACGGCTTGGTTTATATGTTCAGATTTTTCAGTGCAGTTTCTGATGCCAAAGTCAGAAATGGATCATAAACTAAGCACATCTACACTATAAAGGAATGAATGAGTCTTCTATTTTTTAATCCACTCCTGGATTGGACTTCAAAGATTAAATCTAAAACCCGAAATTAAAGAGGACCTTTCACTGGTCCACAGTTTATGAGTTAAAGCTATGTACATTGAGAGTGGCACCCAGGGATGTCCCTGCACTTACTTGTATCCCTGGGTGCCGCTCCGTTCGTCCTCTGTAGCCCCCGGTACCGGCGCTCCTGCTGCTGTAATTTTGCCTGGGGCGGAGACTTCTTCTTCTGCCCTGGGCGTCTCCTTCTCCCAGGGCTGGAGCGCTGGCCAATCGCAGCGCTCAGCTCATATCCTGAATATGAACTGAGAAGGAGACGCCCAGGGCAGAAGAAGAAGTCTCCGCCCCAGGCAAAATTACAGCAGCAGGAGCGCCGGTACCGAGGCTACAGAGGATGAACGGAGCGGCACCCAGGGATACAAGTAAGTGCAGGGACATCCCTGGGTGCCGCTCTCAATGTACATAGCTTTAACTGATAAACTGTGGACCAGTGAAAGGTCCTCTTTAAATCTAAAACCCGAACAGCCTTTGTCTTTGACCCCACACGATTGCTTTAAATGTATTAATATTATTAATTATTAAGCTATTTCTTGCCCCAGGGGCATACACATGTCTCATAGGCTCCCATAGAAAAACTTAGTATGGGCTCCTCTGTCCCACCCAGTTTCCCAGTATGCATGCGTGACACACTTACAGGCAACGTGGACCGCAAATCTCAAAGCTTCGGATTTAAGACGAATTTACAATTTATTTTATTAAGTAGAAGAAATTTTAATTAAAAAGAAATGTAAATAAAAAAGCCACTCTCGGCCTCGCCCACCTTATCTGACCTATCTGATGTCAGAAAAAGTGGAACAAGTGCTTTAAAAATATGGCACTCAGTCTGAACACCATATTTCTCAATGTATTTAAACTAGGGCTGCACGATATATCGAAAAAATAATCGAATCGCGATAAGTGCAGATTGCGATATGGCGATTTGGCCGACCCGAAAACGCTGCGATTATATATGAAGGGAAAAACAACATCCAATAATTGCTCAGCAAGAGCAAGAGAAGACACAGCCCAAAATGTACAAAAGTATAAAGGTTTATTAACAAATAAATAAATAGACACTTGATAACAAATGCATACACATTAATTGTGCAATGGAGGAACACAGGATGAATGCCCATAAACCACCACCGGTACTGAGTATTCCCCACACCACAAAAGTAATTAAGCTCTCAATAATAAAGCAACGGCAAAGTTAGAGGTCATGATAAACCCCAAAGAATTGAACAACTTAGCCAAAATATACATAACATAGTCAAACCCGTCTAAGGCACAGATAACATACCGTTAGCCATGGTGTACAAGGGGTAGTCAGCACCAGTGGAACAGAACACCCTCGACGCGTTTCGCACTTCGGCTCGTCAGGAGGTACAAAGACATCCCCTCAGAGCCCCCAATTATAGTACAGTGCTCACCCTGATTGGTTAAGAAAGTAATTATGCGATTAAAGACAGCCGCTGTTTAGTATTGAGCGAGCTTACCCTGGTGATGCGGACGCAGTCCTCCACGAGGACGCCGGCTCATCAGGAGGTGGAGTGACGCGCTTCCGGCGCGTCAGTCCAGCTACCAAGGAGACCGTGCGGCGTCATCGCGTGGACCCGCCCGCAGCGCACCACGGGAGCTCGCTACAGCGGCAGTCATGGTAACAAGATATACAAAGGGACACGGCACAGGGCGGAAGTCGAACCCACACTATGGAATCAAAAATAGAGGCAGAAAGAAACAACAAAAAGACATAAAAGGGTAACCACGACAAAGAATTGCATTATCAAAGAGTGATGATGTGTGTATAGTGAACTTCATATTACATTTTAAAAAAGAGTAATACATATAAAGATAATAAATACATAGTGATCAAAATTAATTAAAAATCAAAGCACATAATCAAGAAAGTTGCATAATTAAATAAAACACGTGATCAATCCAACATAATTAGTGTAAAAAAGTGCATTAAGCTTGGTCGAAATTTACAATACATCAATAGTGAATCAGAAAACGTGTCAGTTCAGATAAAGCCATCGACGTCCATAGTGATCCATAGGGTAGCAGTCCATATATCATCCAGACAACAAAGGGGAGGTAGCTATCCTCAAAAGGGCTAGCAGGGGAAACTATAAAGATGAATAGACATAATTTATACGCTACGGGCGTCGGAACATTTTCTAAACATGCTAAACATTGACAGGGATCTTGTGGATTTGATCCTTGTCCTGTTGAAGTTTGCACTTACTCATAATGCCTTCACATTCAAGGACCGCTTCTACCTACAGCTCCGGGGTACAGCTATGGGGGCGTCTTGTGCGCCCTCATATGCTAATTTGTTCCTGGGGCTGTGGGAGAGGGAGACGGTCCTGAATGTGAGGGGCCATGACGCCGTAGTCTCGTGGTCAAGATATATAGATGATATTCTGTTTATTTGGCAGGGCTCGGCGTCACACCTAGAGGAGTTTCTAGGTGAATTAAACAATAATGAGCTTAATATCAGACTTACTTGGAAGTATAGCCCAGTTTCGGTGGAATTCCTTGATGTGTTGATTCAGGTTGAAGAGGATGGCTCATTGGGCATGGATTTGTACCGAAAGCCCACGGCGGTCAACTCCTTGTTGCATTTTTCCTCTTCCCACCACCCACAGGTCAAAAAAGCTATACCAGTTGGCCAATTTTATAGGGCGAAAAGGATCTGCTCTAATGATGCTAGGTTTGAACGACAGGCGACGGACCTGACCCGCAAGTTTCAGGAGAGAGGATATAGTCGTCAGACCATACAAAGGGGCTACATGAGAGCCAAAAACATCTCTAGAGATAATTTACTCTTGAAAAAGAGCCGAAATGGCAAAGAACAAGGCCCGGAACATCTGAGATACATCACCCCTTTCAATGCTCAATGGCGTGAACAAGTAGAGATCCTAAATAGACATTGGCATGTCTTACTTACTGATGGAGACTTGAAACGGGTGATTTCAACACGACCGTTGGTGGCCTGGAAAAGATCAAAAATCTAAAGGACATGATCACTAGAAGCCACTATATTGCCCCAGGAGTCAAGAGTCCTTTTGGTGACAAGGGCCCCCAGTGGGGTTCATTCCAATGTGGAAATTGTAGTGCTTGCAGGTTGATGATGAGAACTAACACTTTTACTGACTCGGGTGGCAATAAGGAATACAAAATAGTGCATCATATATCTTGCACTACGGAGGCGGTAATATATCATGCCTGCTGCCCTTGTGGCCTTATTTATATTGGAATGACAACCAGAGCTCTAAAAGTGAGGATTTTAGAACATGCTCGGGACATCAGGGCAGCAGGAGAAATTTCAGACCAAGAGGGACTTAAAAGCTAAAACCCTTAGTGAGACACTTCCGTGATTTTCACGGAAGCAACCCTAACAAAATAGCTTTTAGGGGCATAGATCGCGTAAGACTGGGAGTTAGAGGCGGCGATGTAAAGCGCCGGCTCTTACAATTGGAGACCAAATGGATGGTACTGCTCAATACTGTGTTACCACATGGTCTTAATGAGGCCTTGAGTTTCAAATCCTTTCTATGATTTTATGTCTATTTTATACTATTATATGTTCATGTTATAAATTATGTCTATTCATCTTTATAGTTTCCCCTGCTAGCCCTTTTGAGGATAGCTACCTCCCCTTTGTTGTCTGGATGATATATGGACTGCTACCCTATGGATCACTATGGACGTCGATGGCTTTATCTGAACTGACACGTTTCCTGACTCACTAATGATGTATTGTAAATTTCGACCAAGCTTAATGCACTTCTTTACACTAATTATGTTTGATTGATCACGTGTTTTATTCAATCATGCAACTTTCTTGATTATGTGCTTTGATCTTTAATTAATTTTGATCACTATGTATTTATTATCTTTATATGTATTATTCTTTTTTAAAATGTAATATGAAGTTCACTATATACACATCATCACTCTTTGATAATGCAATTCTTTGTCGTGGTCACCTTTTTATGTCTTTTTGCTGTTTCTTTCGGCCTCTATTTTTGATTCCATAGTGTGGGTTCGACTTCCGCCCTGTGCCGTGTCCCTTTGTATATCTTGTTACCATGACTGCCGCTGTAGCGAGCTCCCGTGGTGCGCTGCGGGCGGGTCCACGCGATGACGCCGCACGGTCTCCTTGGTAGCTGGACTGACGCGCCGGAAGCGCGTCACTCCACCTCCTGATGAGCCGGCGTCCTCGTGGAGGACCGCGTCCGCATCACCAGGGTAAGCTCGCTCAATACTAAACAGCGGCTGTCTTTAATCGCATAATTACTTTCTTAACCAATCAGGGTGAGCACTGTACTATAATTGGGGGCTCTGAGGGGATGTCTTTGTACCTCCTGGACGAGCGAAGTGCGAAACGCGCGTCGAGGGTGTTCTGTTCCACTGGTGCTGACTACCCCTTGTACACCATGGCTAACGGTATGTTATCTGTGCCTTAGACGGGTTTGACTATGTTATGTATATTTTGGCTAAGTTGTTCAATTCTTTGGGGTTTATCATGACCTCTAACTTTGCCGTTGCTTTATTATTGAGAGCTTAATTACTTTTGTGGTGTGGGGAATACTCAGTACCGGTGGTGGTTTATGGGCATTCATCCTGTGTTCCTCCATTGCACAATTAATGTGTATGCATTTGTTATCAAGTGTCTATTTATTTATTTGTTAATAAACCTTTATACTTTTGTACATTTTGGGCTGTGTCTTCTCTTGCTCTTGCTGAGCAATTATTGGATGTTGTGCTTTGGTTTTCGGCCACAGTCGTTTATGAGTCTATTAGGGGCCTTTTTTGTAGGTATATATATATGAAGGGACCCCGCGTACATAACTGGCTTTGTGTGTAAAGTATTTTACTCTTTTTCTGAAACAATCTAAAATGGCCAGCCTCTGTACTCACTTTCACTATGAATGCACTGCAGCGAGCAGCAGGGAGCGGGCCGGCGCATAACTGATGTCACTTAGTCACGCTCCTGCTTTCTGAATGAAGTGGGAGGAGCGTGACTAAGTGACGTCAGTCACGTGCCGGCCTGCTCGCTCACTGCAGTGCATTCATAGTGAAAGTGAGTACAGAGGCTGGCCATTTTATGAATAGGAGAGAGATTGTTTCAGACAGTAGTAAAAGAGTTATGTGCGCAGTTTAGGACACATGAGGGGACACATAGGGCCATGAGGAAGACCAGCATAAGATGCTATATGTGTGTCATTCATGTGTGTCTTATGCTGGCCCCCCTCATGGCCCTATGTGTCATAGCACACATCCCCTATAACAGTGCCATCCACAGATCTCCCCATAACAGTGCCATCCACAGATCCCCCCCATAACAGTACCATCCACAGATTCCCCCTGTAACAGTGCCATCCACAGATCCCCCCCATAACAGTGCCATCCACAGATCCCCCCCCATAACAGTGCCATCCACAGATCCCCCCCCATAACAGTGCCATCCACAGATCGCCCCCATAACAGCATCATCTACAGATCCTCCATAACAGTGTCCTCCACAGATCCCCCCCCATAACAGTGCCATTCACAGATCCTCCATAACAGTGTCCTCCACAGGTCCCCCATAACAGTGTCTTCCACACGTCCCCCATAACAGTGTCCTCCACAGGTCCCTATGACAGCATCCTCCACAGATTCCCCCCCCCATAACAGTCCCATCCACAGATCCCCCCCCCATAACAGTCCCATCCACAGATCCCCCCCCATAACAGTGCCATCCACAGATCCCCCCCCATAACAGCGTCATCCACAGATCCTCCATAACGGTGTCCTCCACAGATCCCCCCCCCCCCATAACAGTGCCATCCACAGATCCCCCCCCCCCCATAACAGCGTCATCCACAGACCCCCCCATAACCGCATCCACCACAGGTCCCCCATAACAGCGTCCTCCACAGGTCCCCCATAACAGCGTCCTCCACAGATCCCCCATAACCGCGTCCTCCACAGATCCCGCATAACAGTGTCCTCCACAGATCCCGCATAACAGCATCCTCCACAGATCCCCCATAACAGTGTCATTCACAAATCCCCCACATAACAGCGTCATCCACAGATCCCCCACATAACAGCATCATCCACAGATCCCCCACATAACAGCGTCATCCACAGATCCCCCACATAACAGCGTCATCCACAGATCCCCCACATAACAGCGCCATCCAAAGATCCCCCATAATAATGTCATACCCAGCCGAGTCAGCGGCTCATATGGGAAAATCCAAGCAAATAGACTTCCAGCACAATTCCCTTAACCACCTCAGGACCGCCTAACGCATGCATGCGTCCGGCCGCCGGTCCTGTTGCTGTGGCTGGACGCATCCGTGCATCATCTCACGAGAAGCAAGACGCGAGATTTGCTGTGAACGCGCGCGCGCGTTAACAACGGCGCATGGCTCTGCAGTACTACTGCAGCCTGCCAGTGATGATCAATCGCTGGCAGGCTGTAGAAGTTAAATAAATCGCATCAAATAGGTATATCAGACGCTGTCTTGTTAACAGCGTCTGATAAACCTGCTACCTGGTCCTCTGGTGGTCCCATTTGCTGGGATCGACCACCAGAGGACCAGGTAGCTATGTAAAGTTGCACCAAGCACCACACTACACTACCCCCCCCCCCCTCCCCCCATCTAGATTCCCTGATGACCCCCCTGTCATTGATCACACCCCTGTAAGGCTCCATTCAGACGTCCATGTGTGTTTTCTGGTTCCGTGGATCCACGGAACCACGGATCCGCAAAACACGGCCACCGGCAATGTGCTTTCCGCATTTTGCAGATCCGCACATTGCCAGAACTATATAGAAAATACCTTTTCTTGTCCGCAATTGCGGACAAGAATAGGACATGTTCTATATTTTTGCGGAACGGAAGTGCAGACCTGGAAGTGCGGATCCGCAATTCCGGATCCGAGCGGGAGAAAGTCTGTCCCCATAGAAATGAATGGGTCCGCAATTCCGTTCCGCAAACAGAATTGTGGACGTGTGAATGGGGCATAAGGGTCCCTTATCCCTGCCAGTTAGTTAGCTACTTGTTAGGTATTTAGCGCCCACCGCACCGCAGTCACTGATTTTGGCAGAGATTTTTTCATCTCTGTGCCGTTCATTTTTATTTTTTTTTTCAACCCAGAGGCTGAACGAAAAAAAAAAAATCTCATTACCCGTATGCTCAATATAAGAATAGCAGAAACTCCTAATGCTGGCCATACGTGTAATGATTGCGGAGACCCTCAAATGCCAGGGCAGTACAAACACCTCACATGTGACCCCATTTTTGAAAGAAGACACCCCAAGGTATTCCGTGAGGGGTATGGTGAGTTCATGTAAAATTTTATTTTTTGCCACAAGTTAGTGGAATATGAGACTTTGTAAAAAAAATTAAAATATATATCAATTTCCGTTAACTTGTGCCAAAAAATTTTTTTCTGTGAACTCGCCATGCCCCTCACGGAATACCTTGGGGTGTCTTCTTTCCAAAATAGGGTCACATGTGGGGTATTTATACTGCCCTGGCATTTTAGGGGTCCTAAAGCGTGAGAATCCAAATGCGTAAAAATGCCCTGTGAAATCCTAAAGATATTCATGGGAATTTGGGCCCTTTTGCGCATCTTGGCTGCAAAAAAGTGTCACTCATGTGGTATCGCCGTACTCAGGAGAAGTAGGGCAATGAGTTATGGGGTGTATTTTTATATATACCCATACTTTATGTGAGAAATATCGCTGTAAACGACAACTTTTTAAATTTTTTTTATACAAAGTTGTCAATATACAGAGATATTTCTCTCACCCAACATGGGTAGATGTAAAAATACACCCAAAAACACATTGCCCTACTTCTCCTTAGTAAAGCGATAGCACATGAGTGACACTTTTTGCAGCCTGAGTGCGCAAAGGCGCCCAAATTCCGAGTACCTTTAGGTTTTACATGGCTGCTCACAATTTAGCCCCACCCAAAATGCCAGAACAGTACAAACACCACACAAATGACCCCATTTTGGAAAGAAGACACCCCAAGGTATTCGCTGAGGGGCATAGTGAGTCCATGAAAAATTGAACTTTTTGTCAAAAGTTAGCGGAAATGGAGACTTTGTGAGAAAAAACAATAAAAAATCAATTTCCGCTAACTTGTGCCAAAAAAAAAATCTTCTATGAACTCGCCATGCCCCTCACGGAATACCTTGGGGTGTCTTCTTTCCAAAATGGGGTCAAATGTGGAGTATTTATACTGCCCTGCCCTAAAGCGTGAGAAGAAAAATACGTAAAAATGCCCTCCTAAAAGGTACTCATTGGAATTTGGGCCCCTTTACGCATCTTGGCTGCAAAAAGGTGTCACACATGTGGTATCGCCGTACTCAGGAGAAGTAGGGCAATGTGTTTTGGGGTGTATTTTTACATATACCCATGCTGGGTGAGAGAAATATCTCAGTAAATTGACAACTTTGAATAAAAATGTTTTAAAAGTTGTCATTTACAGAGATATTTCTCACACAGAGTATGGGTATATGTAAAAATACACCCCAAAACAGATTACCCTACTTCTCCTGAGTACGGCCATACCACATGTGTGACACTTTTTTGCAGCCAAGAAGCGCAAAGGGGCCCTAAAACCTATGAGTACCTTTATGATTTTACCCGGCATTTTTACGCATTTGGATTCTCACGCTTTAGGGCACTTAAAATGCCAGGACAGTATAAATACCCCACATGTGACCCCATTTTGGAAAGAAGACACCCCAAGGTATTCCGTGAGGTGCATGTCGAGTTCACAGAAATTTTTGTTTTTTGGCACAAGTTAGCGGAAATTGATATTTTATTTTTATTTTTATATTTTTATATTTTTATTTTTGTTTTTTACAAAGTCTCATATTCCACTAACTTGTGACAAAAAATAAAATTTTACATGAACTCACCATACCCCTCACGGAATACCTTGGGCTGTCTTCTTTCTAAAATGGGGTCACTAGTGGAGTATTTATACTGCCCTGGCATTTTAGGGGTCTCTAAATCGTGAGAAGTCTGGAATCTAAATGCGTAAAAATGCCCTGTGAAATCCTAAAGGTACTCATTGGAATCTGGGCCCCTTTGCGCACCCAGGCTGCAAAAAAGTGTCACTCATGTGGTATCTCCGTACTCAGGAGAAGTAGGGCAATGTGTTTTGGGGTGTATTTTTACATATACCCATGCTGGGTGTGAGAAATATCTCTGTAAATGACAACTTTTTAATTTTTGAATATTAATATTATTAATATTCAGGATATGAGCTGAGCCCTGCGATTGGCCAGCGCTTCAGGCTGGGAGAAGGAGACGCCCAGTGCAGAAGAAGAAGTCTCCGCCCCAGGCAAAATTAGAGCAGCAGGAGCGCCGGTACCGGGGGCTACAGAGGACGAACAGAGCGGCACCCAGGGATACAAGTACGTACAGGGACATCCCTGGGTGCCGCTCTCCATGTACATAGCTTTACCTCATAAACTGTGGACCAGTGAAAGGTCCTCTGTAAGCTAGGGGGGCTGAGGTGGTTAAAATATTGCATCGCAAATCGTTATTGCAATTTTTAGGGCCCTAATTGCAATTGAACAAAATTCCCATATCGTGCAGCCCTAATTTAAACGAGACAACTGCCATAAATACACTGATAAATTTCCCCCCTGTAGCTTTATATCACTGCTTCGCTTGACATAATGCACTACAAAACTGGCTGTCTGCAGCCACCACTAGGGGGAGCTCAGTGCATAGGAAAACTGGAATGATGAAACTGAATGATGAAAACTGGAATGATGAAACAGGAATAATCCCTTTGTACTCGCTCCCCCTAGTGGCATAGTCGAAAATGCAGGAAAAGAAGAAAGAGTTCAGCACCAAGCCACCTTTCTACCCAGGTACCCCCTTTGATGGCTTAATTAATTTTTTCATCATATTATACACCACTAATTTCCATGGTTATGACCACCCTGCAATCCAGCAGTGGTGGTTGTGCTTGCACACTATAGAGGGAGCGCACAGAGGCACCTTGTATGTGTGCTGCAGCGATCGGCTGTGACCCCTGTATACGAGCAGTGTATAATGTGAATCCAGCCAGTAAATGAAGTGATATGGACAACCACAATACATCAGTACCCTGTAGTAACTTTGTCTACATGATAAAGGCCATCTGCTGAAGTGAGACAACCTCTTTAAATGCTGACCGCTCAGATATGTATAGTAAGTGGACGGCCCACAAATAGTTAAATTCCCAACTTATAATGTTACATGTAAATTACTGATGCAAAGTGTAAATGGCTACATAAACTGTTTGCGACACATCAGGACTTTGTGAAGGGTAAATCCTTATTCAATATTGTACATCCCAGATTTTGATGGAAACCATTATCCGGAATGCTAATGCACATGGTAAGCTAATATAACCCATCATACGCCGAATAATGACTTATTGCCTTACTTCTGGACAGGACATGTTTGTAGCAGGCGCAGCAGAGCATAACCTGATGTAAAACTGCAGACATATATCTGTTACTTTCACATTTTCTATTGATGTTTCTTAGATTAACTTGCAGTGAGACACGAGCAGTGCTCGCTAGTGACAGTCAATCAATAGAGATATGAGGCCATGAGTCATGTTTCTTCATCAGTACCTTGCCGTAATGTTCAATCTGAAATTGTTTTCTTTTCTACTGAATGAGATGGGGTAATGACTGTACAAGCAGCCCTCAGAGGATGAATCCATGATGATGTCCAGGATGGATGCATGAAAACAGAAGATGAATTATTACAGAACATTCTGTCCGCTGAGGACAACATGTCCAGGCCAAGACCTTGTCTGTTTTGGGGCTGGTTATTCTTGTATTGATATGGATGAGCAGGGAAAATAGATTAATCAAATAATTTAAAGGGGATCTCCATAGCTGTGTAGTTCTGGCGCCTAATTCTAGTGCCGGAGCCACTCCCGAAAAGCCAATTGGTGCTGGTTGTATCCATTTCTCTCTACTATACCAGGGTTGCTTAAAGGGGTTGTCCGAGTTATGAAAAAAAAATATATAGCACTGTAAATCTGATGGGCAGCAATATATAACTGAGCTAAGCAAGTTTTAGGTAAAAAAAAAATTATATTTTCTCATTTCCCTGGTTCTCTTCTGGCTCTTTGTTAACCTGCAATAACAACAATCTCTGCCCCTCCCCCTGCTCTGCAAAGGGAGTGAATACAAGTGCTGCCCTGAGTGACATGTCTGCCTGCTGGGATATTTAGCAGCATAATGTATGTGTAGGACTACAAGTCCCAGCTGTATAATGACACTGCTGATACACACAGGATCTTCTCCCTACCTGTTCTTGTGCAGAACTCCTCTAGTCTGTGAGCTCCCGTGCACAGCAGTTGTCTCCTCACTGCCTGCAGCTACTCAGTAAAGCCCTGAGTCTGTGCTCCTGAAGGGGTTAATTTTTCCTGAAGTATCCAGTGGGAGGGAGACACAGGGAAGAGAGCAGCAGCAGCAGATGGCAGAGCAGGGGAGGGCGTGGCCAGCGCAGTGACGTCTCGTGTACAGACTCATATCTGATCTCTCAGGCTTTGTGCACGAAACATCATCAGAGCAGGGAGAGAAGCTGACATCACAGGTCATGTGACCCTCAATGAAATCTGAGAAACCAGCAACTGGAGATGAAGTAAGTCAATTGTAAAGTTGTTTCCTTTGCCTAGTTAGAAACATACAAAGAACAAAAAAAATAACTCTGACAACCCCTTTAACCCTTTCAAGGAAGGGTGATTTTCTGTTTTTGCATTTTTGTTTTTTACTCACAGCCCTCCCAAAGCCATAACTTTTTTATTTTTTCATTCACATAGATGCACTTTGCACTTTCTAATGGCACCATTTACAGTTGCATACAATGTGGTAAAAATGTGGTAAAAAAGTGTTTCCTATGTGGTAAAAACTGACCTATTACTTTTATTCTTTAGCTCGGTACGATTACAATAATTTCACATATGTATAGTTTTTTTTTGTATTTTACTGAAAAAATTTAAAAATAACTATTTTTTTTCTCTGCATTGCCATATTCTGACCCCCATAACTTTATTATTTTTATGTGTTTGTAGCTGTGTGAGGGCTCATTTTTTGCAGGGCTGGGATGTCTATGACTTTTTGATCAATTTTTTGTGGGAGGTGAAGTGACCAAAAAACAGTGAATCGGCCACTTTGTCTTTTTTTCCCGATTTGCCGTATGGGATAAATATTTTTATATTTTACTAGGGCGTTTTTGCATGTGGAGATGCCCATGATGTTAATTTTTAATTATTTATTTATTTTTATTTTGGGGGAAAGGGGGGTGATTTTGATTTTTGGACCACAGCATCTGAAGGGTTAAACGTATGCGATTGGCGTTATCGTCGATAGCATACATTAGTCTCGGGTGCCTGCTACACTCACTAGCACTAAAATCATTGTATCTGGCATAGCCAGAAGGGGCAGTAGCACCGCCAAGCCCCATTGACTTTAATGGGTCCTGGTGGGGATCTGGCTTGTTTTTGGCATTAGTGCAGAGATTCAGCTGAATAAATACCACTGCAAGCAGCGGTATTTATGTGGCTGAATTCTGGCACTAATGGTGGAAACAGGCCTAATCCCTGCCAGGTTCCATTATAGTCAATGGGCTCTGGCTGGAAAAGGTAGTATCTGGCTATACCCAATACAATGAGCTCTGGAAGGCTGTTCCTCTGCCAGAACAGCCTGATGGAAGATTTTAGCGCTAGAATGAAACTACCATTTGATTCCTGAGGCACCTGCTTGAGACGCTGAGGGCGTCAGAGTCTACATGTCACAGCCAAATTGCAGTTTTTTTTTTTGCTATGGTTTGCTTAAAATTATAGCAAAACTATTTACTTTTGTGAAAATCTGAAAAAAAGGAGATTTGACTACCAGGTGTGACTCTAAGGGCTTATTTACACAGTAAAGCCACGTACTTGGAGACTGCATAGCAGTGCATGGGGGCTGTATGTGCTGGGATCTAGGGGACAATAGTTTTCTGTTTAAATTCCTGTTGGAATCCCACAGAAATGAAAGCTCCATATGAAGCATTCGTAGGCGCGGTAGAGACCCCAATCACCTTAATGGAAACTCCATAGAAAACTTTCTGTTAAACGGCCATGAGCATGGGTTTATTGCAGCATCACTTCAGGGGCATAGCTGTAGAGGGTTCAGAGGTAGCAGTTATACCATAAGAAGATACAGTACCAGTATTATAAAGGGCACATAATAGATAGGTGTCTTATGTAGTACCTTAGACCCTTCGCATCCGTACCGGCAGCCATAGACATCTATGAACTTATAGCACTGACTCATATGGAATCTTACATGTTCCAATGCATTCTGTATGATACATGCATCTCCTCTAGAAAGAAACATTGCTTTTAGACCAGAATATACTGTAGTACCACTCAAATACAGCAGCAAACAGTGGGAGGCCTATGGAGCCTGTGTGGCTCTGTCTACTTTGCCATGTGCATGATTGTGAAAATTGCGGCAAGGTGGTTATGCTCTATAATGGTCGTGGATGCAGGCTTATGTTTGCTCCTGTGTATCAGCGTATGATAGGGATTTTCATGGTATTGCTACAATACAAATATGTGCATAATTATAAACTACCATGTTACAGGTAACATGACAGTATTCAAATGCCAAATCAAAAAATGTTAAATGGAGAGACCGCACTCATGAATATATCCTGGAGTGTCTGATTTACTTTCTTGAAAATGCAGGAAAATACATTTCCCTACATCCGTTTTGGATTGTAAAGATTTCTACTGTTGTATTTCTTTCCCCCTGGAGACTGTGAGTCATTCTATGTGACATTTTCATGGGAGGAAAGGCAGAAGGGAGATGTATATCTTACACCGGACTCAGACTGGAGTCAGGATTGTATTGTACCTCTCAATTTCATATTTTACCTCTGTTTACCATATTCAACGTGGTGGTGGTGGTGCTTTTGGGGAAGAGAAGGTGAACGGAGTACAAGAGACCTCTTGCTGACTTGTAAAGAGGAGCTGTCACCTCTCCAGATATGGCTGTTTTAGTAACTACTTGCTTTCCCAATGTCATAATAATTCTGGAACATCTATTTTTTCTGACTCTATGTTGTGCCAATCCTCTATTATTCCTACTATAATTTTATGAATGAATTGCCTGCATTCTGCAAATAAAATCCTTCATGGTGTTACCGGTTAGGGGTCTCACATTAGCAGCACTGATCAGATAGTGTCACTGTTTGGGAACACCCACCAAAACTGGTAACACCAAGATGGACTTTAATTCCAGACGGCCTGCAATTCATTCATAAACTTCTAAGTAGGAGAAATATAGGAATTCTATAACATGGAGTTATATGAAAAGATGCTCCAGGATCATTATTGCATTGAGAACACAGGTAGTTACTAAAACAGACAGAGGAGGCAGGTGGTCTTTAAAGGGTTGTGACCTGATGTTCTCCTTAAAACCAATAAATAGTAATATAATGATCATTTTTTATAAAGGTGCGGTACACATTTGCAACCTGTTTTATTTTTTCCCCCAATGTATCTAAAATGAACAGTTATCCCATTAGGGACTGCGAAGGCGCTTTTTTTTATGATGATCATCTTTTTACGACGACCTAGTTTAAGCCCTTCACGAGTCTCCCACGAGAGTGGATGCACTGCTCTCACATGAGAGCCACGCTCCTGCTCTAATGGTGCGGATCAGCAGAAGCACTGATCCAGGCTGTTCAGCCCCTTAGATGCCAAGTTTAATAGCGACAGCTGCATCTAAGTGGTTTAAAGAGAAGGGGCTCCCTCTGTCTCCATTTAGCATGAATGCCCGTGGCCAGCATATATGTATCACAGGCTGTGCCTCTCTGGCACCTGTCAGTATAGAATTGACAGTATAAAACACTGTAAAACACTTATAGAAGTGATCAGAGGATCACATTGTGGGAGTAGTAAAGGGTTAAAAAAATGTTTTATCAAATAAAGAATCTAAAAATGACATGTTTTTTCTTTGGAAAAAATGCAAAAATAAAATCGCCACTACATATTTGGTATCACCACATCTTTAACAACCCACACTACATGGTTATCATGTAATTTATCCAACAAAAGCGATCAAAAAGTAGAGTAAGTGTTATGTATCACAAAATAATACCAATGAAGTTGCTTACTTTTTGGGTGTGCCGTGGAATTTTTCAAATTTATTTGTACGGTATATATATATATATATATATATATATATATACATTTGGTATCGCTGTAATTGTACTGTTCTAAGAGTTAATAAAGGAGTTAATCAGTAAGTTATGTGTGCTCCATAATTATGCTATTTAAAAGTACAACTTGTCCTGCTGAAAACAAGCCCTCATCCTACTACATTAATGGAAAAATTAAAAAGTTATAGTTCTTGAAATATGACAATGAAAAAATTAAAGACCCACAATAGGCTGGTTACTGAGAGGTTAAAGAGCCTCTGTCAGCATGATAAACGCTATTAAACCAGGCATATTGCCTGGTAGGGTTGATCATGCTGATTAAAACGATACCTTATTTATCTTTTGTACATTGCAGCCTTGTGGAGATACAATAAAGATTTTTATCATTATGCAAATCAGGCACTTGGAGCACCAAGGGGCAGGCGGTCAAATTTCAAGCACCACCACTGCTACACACCTAGTGCTCATACACTCTTGTTTCTACTTTGATTGACAGGGCTAATATGGCAACATGCCTGGTTTAAGGGTTGATCATGCTGACAGAGGGTCTTTAAAGAGTGACTGCATTTTCACACAATTTCATTTAATAGAGAATGCTGTAAGTAGCAAATTTCTAAATCATTTAATTTAAAAAATATATCTTCATCCATGTGAAAACACCAGTCAAATCATGGCCACTAGGGGTCTCACTTCTACCTAACGTGCAGTCCACTGCCTGTTGTCAGGCAAGATCCGTCCCTGGTAACAGAGACTCAGAAGATGGCTAAGAGGAAGTGGGGGCGTGTCATATCTAACTGTGATTGTCAACCTGATAAAACAACTGCTTCTACACAGCTTCTAAACATCACAGGAGCCTCCTACCTTTCTATAAGTGTGATTTATCCCTCCGTATGTGTTCTGTGAGCTACAGAGCTGAAAACAAACATAATGGGAAGTAAAGGAAGTGAAGTCACTGCATACAGTGCAGGCAGAAGGGAAACACCCCCTGCTTCTGAGAGAAATGCATTTAGCTGTGCACCTAAATCAAAGAATAATATGACTGAAAGAGTCTTTAGGAAAGCCCAAACATAACAGCTCCTTCACAGTTATGATTGTACAAAGAATCACAGTCAGTATGCAAACTTTTTTTTTTTAAAGCTCCGGTACGCTGTAAGCAACTTTGTAAATTACAATTATGTCCTACCAGTATGTGTGTCCAGCACCTATGCAGATCTATCTATCTCTAGCTCATCCAACTCTGCGTAGTCTGATTTTGCAGTCATGCGCTGTACCATTTTCCCCTATTTACTTTCAGGAGTTCAGCAAGAATTAAGTGATGGGTATCTCTGCAGAATCTGACTACGCAGGATTTGTTAGTAGTCTGTTTCCATGGAGCAGTTTAAGACTATTTACATATTATATGGGTTTGCCATAGCCAAATAAATCAGCATTGGATTTTTTAGATATTACACAGCATAAATCTACTGCTGAAATGCAGATTTCTGCCATGGATTGGCTAGCGGAATTTAGCATGGTTTAGTCCCACCATAATTCAATGGCCTAAATGTCAAAATATTCGGCCAGGATTTAGGCATGAAATCTGTACCTAAATCACGACAGGATACTAATTGTGTGAACACGACCTAAAATGTTGTTTTCTATTGCATTTTATATGCACTGCGGCAAATAATAACTGGGTGTGAGGCTGTATTATAGCCTTTAATCTAAAAGCTTAGGAAGCAGTACTCTCTTTGGTTAAACTAGGAATATTGGATCTATTTTCTTGGATAAACTCATTGATCTTTACTCCAAAGGGCTCCAAACAGGTCCTTTGTTTTAAGTGGTTCCTATTTTCTTAAAGGGATTGTCCCACAGCAATTTTTCAAACCAGCTTCTGAATCTGAATACTTTTGTGATTGCATGTAATTAAAAATTTTGCATAGCCACTAAGTTATTCAATAAAATGTATCTGTATAGCGCCACCTGCTGTTTATTTTTCTTATTTCTTTGTCTGGCTCACTGAGATGGCCGCACATGCTCAGTTTCATCCTTCAACTGCCTCCTGAGCTGTGATAGAGCGAGAGAGAGCTCCAGCAGAAAAGACATGCCTCCTGAGCTGCAGCAGAAAGGACACTCTTCTTGAGCTGCCAACTTAATATAAATCTAGCAAAACAGTGAATGGAGAGATCACTGGATCCATGTGAGGTACAGGGCTGGTTCTAGGCGTGGTTAGAAAGAGATTGTCATGTACCATATGATGTCTGATTTTCATTTTTTACATTGATCATGGGATAACCCCTGTAAAAACCATATCACACAAATCTGTGACTGTGAATTTTCCATTCACTACGGCAGGACTGTAGTGTTCTATGTGAAGTGCCATACAAGCTTCAGTTAACCTTCGTACATCATACATGAAAATTGTAATCTTTGCCTCTTGCCGTCTTTTTATCACTGGCAGAAGTGCTAAACAGAAAACAGAGCTGAGGATTAGCTTGCCATATGATAAAGAATTCACGCTAGTCTCTGAGGCATGTATTGACAGGCAGTGTAAGAAAAGATTCTTTCAGCTAATACTTGGA
Organism: Bufotes viridis; assembly: GCA_033119425.1. NCBI lineage: Eukaryota > Metazoa > Chordata > Amphibia > Anura > Bufonidae > Bufotes > Bufotes viridis. The sequence continues at coordinate 82,709,859 of CM065589.1, forward strand.
AGCAATGCTGGTGTCTTTCAGCACATCCATTCAGAATTATTATACAGAACGCTTCCTCTCTGTGACTTTCTCCTATGGAATGCCTCTAGGACAGCAATAAAGAGGAAATGCTTTGTTTTGTCAGGTGAGAGTTATTTAAATATATAGTACTTGCTGTAATTACTTAGGTTAAGTTAGTGCATGGGAACTCCGTATTACCTCTATTCCATGTCAGGATGCAATATCACTATGTGCTAATATTGCACCCTGTGGCCATGCAGTCCTAGCCTTAAAAGGGTCATCCAGGATTTTTCTATTGATGGCTTATCCTCTGGATAGGCCATCAATAAATGATTAGTGGGGATCTATCTCCCCGCACCCCGACAATCAACTGTTTCTGGGTAGCTCTGAAACTACACAGCTCTGTCCACAAGTGCAGCCACTATACAATGGACAATGCTGTGCTTGGTAAGCTGTGAGGAAGCCACAGCACTCAGCGGTGCTCCACTGAGAGCAGCGGCCTATCCAAACAGCTGATCAGCAGGGGTGCCAGTAGTTGGAAACCTGCCGATCTAATATTGATGATGAGCTATCCTGAGGATAGGTCATCAGTTTTAAACTCCTGAAGAACCCCGTTAACATAAAAATGTGATTTAAACAGATCATTTCTGATGACTCATAAATGTGCCGTATAAATCCATGTTTCAGCTGCACAGCTAGATGCATTTCTCTCAGAAGCAGGGGGTGTCTCCCGTTTGATAGCACTGTATTCAGTGACCTCACTTTACTTACTTCACACTATGTTTGTTTTCTTCTTGGGAGCTCAAAAAACTGATAAGGATGGATAAATGAGACTTACAGAAAAGCAGGAGGCTCTCATGATGTTCAGAAGCGTTGTAGAAGCAGTTCTTTTATCAGGCTTAGGATCTCAGCTAGCTCTGACACACCCCCACTTCCTCTCAGCTGCCTTCTTACCAGGGACGAATCTTGCCTGACAACAGGCAGTGGACTGCAACTCAGGTGTAAAGGAGCCCCCTTGTGGACACCTCTGACAAGCTTTTTGTCGTTAGTGTATGTAAAATAAAAAAAGCGCAAATACATAATAAAAGAGATGGGGAAAGGGGAGGGGGTTTGCTAATCAAAATATGCCAGAATGCTGGTCAAAATTGAGCTGAAAAACTGGTGCACATGTCTTGCACCAATTTTATTAAGTTCTCCAGGCTACAGATATTTCCTCAGGATAGGTCATCAGTATCAGGTCTGTCGAGGTCTGACATCCAGCATCCCCACTAATCTGCTGAATTGGGCTGTTGCAGTGCCAGTGGCTAACAGTGTGTAGAGTGGAGGCAGACAACTCTGTACAATGTGTAACTTCCAGTGCTGGGTACTCAAAGGGGTTGTGTAATTCAGCAAATATCAGTTATCATGTAAAGGAAGTTAATACAAGGCAGTTACTAATGTATTGTGATTGTCCATATTACCTCCTTTGCTGGCGGGATTAATTTTCCCATCACATTATACACTGCTAGTTTCCATGGTTACGACCACCCAGCCTCTCTGGTGGCCAGAACCGTGGGTGCTTACATAGCTGGTTCTTTTTTGTATAGTGTGCAAGAACGGCCACCACTGCTGGATTGCTGGTCGTAACCATAAGAAACGATCAGTGTATAATGTGATGGAAAAATTAATCCAGCCAGATTGTGGATCAAGTGAATAGGTCCGTATCTGTGAAACGGTGTGCATACAGCCAGTGTCCGTATATTGTGGACCCGTTTACGGGATGCAATACGGGCACAGCTGGCACACATTCTTGTGCATGATCCCGAAGGATGAGCAAATTGATTCTACCAGTTCTGAATATGTACTGAATTTCCCAAAAGAGGGGGACAGAGATATTTGTTTGGGAGATACTCTTCCTAGTTACGGAGAGTGCCTAGAATGCGTAGTATGTGTGTGGAATATTGTAGATCAGGCAGCGTCCCTCTGGGTTTCTGGGAAAGATACAAATTAGCTTTCCTAAGCCTATCTGATGGCAACAGAAGTAAAATGTGCTAATTTTCATATATTTTTCCCAGAAACCAGAGAAGCCTTGACTGGCTTTCAACAATACTCCTTATGCATACTCTGTAACCTCCATAACAAGAAATAGTACCCTTACCAAGGCCTCTCAGGCAGCAAAGCAAAGTTTCTTTGCTCAGCTTTGTTAAAGGTTTGTTACCCAGAAAGAGCTGAATTCCAGGTCTGATACAGTTTTCCTTTCCTTTTGGAAAGAAGACTAGTTGGCATGTCTATTTTCCAGAGAAGCGATATGTGGGGCCCAGCAATAGGTTAAAGATCTTATGAAAAAGCATTGACTGAACAGTTTAAAGCTAGCCCCAAAAACCTAGTGGAAAAATATTAGGCGAAAATTGGTCTAAGAAGCACAAAGACATATGTATAAATATGAGCAAATCAATTCTATAAATTTGGAATTCATGTGAATAGATTGAGTCTATAATATGTACAGCGCTATGGAATGAATGGCGCTCTAAAAATAAATAATAATAATAATAATTCAACCTGAGTTTTCAAAAAAAAGAATTTATTACAGATGAGCAAACGTCTTCAAATTTGTTTTGGGTCCGATTTGTCCGACTTTTTGAAAAGTCTAATTCAGACCCAAATCAATTCTGGGCTAATCAAATATGCTCCAATGAACCTAAAATTGGTACATAATGCCTTCTAGCCTCCTAAGCAAATACACATGAGTCTAGTAAAGGAAAGTTCCCCCCCTATACACACACACACACACACACACACACATACTATTCAACTGAAAGTAAGATGTGCAATCCAATTCTCCATCTAAAACAACTACAATATCTCACCCAGGATTACACTTCTCTCAATGAGACATGCAAACTACAAGAACAAAAGAACCAGGATGTCTCAAGAAAAAATTGTCTTGCTCAGTTAACTGACATACAAAGTACTCTTTGTAGTGCTCTTTATCATTAGGGAGACCAAAAATATTCATGACTAATATTGTATCCCAGGCAAGACTGCGCTCGCTTTCCCGGGAAGAATTCACATTCACATCAACTCTGCTGACATTAGACAGGATATACACTATTTTTCTTTGGATTTCTGGAAAAGACGTTCAAATTAGCTTTTCTTTCAAAAAAGAAAAGAACGCTAATCTTATCCGATGCCAGCCAAATTAAGATATGCAAATTTTAACACTTATCATGCATATTCTTTGGTCTCTCTAATGGTAAAGAGCATCCCAAAGAGTACCCCCCAAGGCCAGTCAGCAAAGCAAGGCAATTTTCTCTTGACATTTTAGTTCTTCTGGAAGAAGAGCTAGCTTGCATATCTTTTTGCGAGAAGTGTAATTCTGGGTGGGATATTCTAGTTTTCTTGTGTCACTTTAAGTTGAATATTATATTGGGGGTGTCTCCCTGTTTTGTCTGAAACAAATCCCAAATTCGGTTTGCTAGAATCTAAATCTTTTGGGAAACTGGATGAACTATGAAATAGTAGAATGGATTTGATCACCCTTATTTCAACCTTATTTCAAACAAACCCAAATATTTAGCAATTTGTTTTAGGCAACTAAAGGGAAAAACGTGCAATCTAGTTTTTTTTCTGAAAGGCTGAATCTTTCACAACTCACTCTCTGTCTCTCAATTTTGTACCTGAATCAAACTTTTTCAAAAATATCTCACATTAGGCCCAAAGCAAACTTCAACACATTTACTCAACTCTAACACCGGACATTTTCAAGATACTTTAATGCAGTTTTCTACCCATCACAATTTGACCTTTGAGAATGTCGCTGAGATCCTTACAATTGCTTATTTATGCTGCTTCCAACCAACATCATGGACTGACTGTTGACTTGCTGCCCTATATATGCATCCCTTGTTATTAATTTCACTTGTTAGTGGTTTATGTTAAGTGTGATTGAAGTACCTTATATACATTATATGGTGCAAGAAAGACTAGGGACGAGGCTCCAACTATCGTAGCCTGTAGAAATACAACCATTGGTGTTGAAAGTTCTATCAGAATACAGTGCTGCCCACATACACAATTCAGACTACATAAAAAAAACTAATTATTCAGTTTTTTTATTACAATTACAAATGTACTGCCTGCTTCTGTGAAACTTCTGAAATTCTGACTTTTTAAAGAAACATTAAATGCCATCATTTCAGTTCATGATTAAATTTGCCCTAAGCAGACCTTTCAGTTTTCTAAAACTGTCTTCTTTCAATTGGCATTTCAAGAAGGAGAATGAATGTGTTTTGTTTTCCTTGGATACAATTCAAATCATCTTGATACCATTTGTGAACTGATTTTAAGAGAGCACTTGACTTCCAGAAAGAACAAAATTGCTAAGCATGTGGGAGGTCATTGCGGCAATGAGTGATCACGGCTGACCTTGGGCTTGGTTAGTATGTGAGTGTGCTTGAGAGGAAAACTGAGGCGACGCAACCCATTTGCAGCTCAAAGCAATGCAGAGAAAATACTTGAAAATTTGCACTAATAACATTTAATATATGTTATGAGGAGCAGGCAAATTAAGAGGCTGAAATGGTAAACTCTGTAACTACAAGTGCTGTCTTTACATGGTATTATGAGTGTATTAAGTCAAACAGTCCACATAAAATTCCATAAAGATTGCCTTGAATAAAATAAAAAGATAAGTAAAGTGGTTGTGTATTTGTCCGCTTGCAAAATATGGCTGAAGCGGTAATGAGCAGCAGAAAAGTCCAATGACCCTGGTAAGGTGGTCCCTCAATAGTAGCTATCAAATATTAATTTTGTGTTCCAAATAACTTCCCACTATTGACTAAATAAGGAATAGAAAATGACAGAACTGTAATAATCATTAATAATTTTGCTTTAAAAACTTTTTTTGTGCTTTTAAACTTTTTTTCATTTTCTCCAGTATCTCCTCCTTCTTTTCCAGACTTTTCCCTCCACTATCCATTTGTTGCTGCCTTTCCCACTCAAATCCTTCTCCAAACTCCTTCTTCTCCAAATATAATTCTCAAAACTCTTCTACAGTTTTTTTTTTTACAAATATCAAACTTTAAATTCTTATGGCAAATTTTCAAACCTGCTCATCTTCCCACTATTGGCTATACAATGGCTGCCAATCCCAACCCCCTCTTCTAATTTATACACAATCCATTGATTTCTTCTCTTTTTCCACACCCTGCACTTTATGGAATGCAGTGCTTCAATGATGTTTGGTCAGATAACTGCACTACTGGTGTGACGCTAGCGATGTGGTCATGAGACCACACGTCATTACAGCCGAAGCTCTGGGAACTCTCCTCTCCTTCGCAGCTCTGGGAACTCTCTGCCCTACCACATACAAATACAGACCCAGATAGAAATGTATGATTGCTGTAAAGCTGGACATGTAGTTATGTCTCATGCATAAATGATGCAGGTTTGGTCTCATTAGGCACTGTGTCCGGCCACAAGAGGGAGAAAATTGCTTCCCCTGCTGCCCTATAAAAAGGTTCTCAGAAGCTACTTTTGGGTAGTGTAACTCTTAGTAAGAGATCATTGACTTCTAGACATGCTTCTATGACACAGTCAAACATTTTGCGCAGTTAACTTGAGAACAACTTTAAAAGGAGGTGCATCATTGGACAGAGAGAATCAGGATTTTGATGAATTGCCCGCCATCTAGGTGTTTTGATCTAGCTGTTAGGAAGTGTTGAGAGCACTGGTTATGTAAGGGCATGCACACATGGTGAACAGGTCAGAGAGATCACCGGTACTGTAGAGAGGATTGTTTAATCTGCTGACAACCTCAAGCAGCTCCCACAGTTTCGTTGTCCACTACCCAGACACAGGTGGCACCTTCATTATGCACCCCTGTTTGTGCCTAGACCATTTCCAGGGGCTTATAAGAAAGAAATAGATTGTCATGCCACCGATTATGTGTCTTGCTATTGACAGCCAGCCACGGCCACCTTTTTCTCCAGTGGTGTAGTGAAAGAGAAACCTGGACTACTACTTACTTGAACCATATAGTGTTTAGCGACAAATTCAGGTAATGTTTTGGAAGTGTTCAAATATTGTGCCTTGTGGTGAGTGCTTCAATTCTGCCTTTGTTGTGGAGCGACACACTGCTCTATCTGCTGGTATGATGATCTGGGAAAGCATCACATAAATATGACAGTCCCGAGTCCCGATATGTGCATGACGTCCCGAGTCTGTGTGTGTTGCCTATAGCAGTGCTTCCAACTGGCATTGTTTAGCAGGACAGTACTCGCCCACCCACACCAGGGATTTTCCAGGAATGTCTCCCCCAAATTGAAACACTTCATTGACCTGTCCGGTCACCAGATTTATTGCCAGTCGAACATTTATGGGACCACCTGGCACGACACGAGGGTGCAGAATCCATGAACCAAGCTGCAACATCTGGGGGCGAATGTGCCGCAGGATATGATACGGAACCTGTATGTCTCCATGCCCAACCGTATCTCATCTTGTATCCAGGATAGAGGTGGTCCAACTGTACAGAACCTGCATGCCTCCATGTCCAACCACATCTTATCTTGTCTCCAGGCTAGAGGCGGTCCAACAGGGTACTAGAGCCTCCTTTCAGTCGTACAGTTGACCCCATTAAACTTATCCTTTCACTATACTATTGTACTTACATATATCATCATTAGATCATTAGATTCACACATATAAAGTTTCATCTGATTCCAACAACCTCTTCTTGGTGTGATATTTTTATAAAAAAAGCAAAAAAAAACCTGATTTTTATTATAAATTAATATCCTATTATGAGTCATGTGTTATGTATATATATATATATATATATATATATTGTGGGGAGTTGATCTGGTAGACAGCGGTGCGGGTGCAGTATAGAGGCAAAGAGAGTCCAGGTAGTGCAGCAAACAGTGTTTTATTTCACACTTGCACAAACAAAAAGTTCAAAACAGTCACTTAGTGTTACTTCACACTCACAGCAAAAACTTGAGGCAAAACAAAAGTCCAAGACTGAATCAAATTCACCTGTGTGGTTTAGGTGCGTGTTCACACCCGGCTGTCAGCCCAGCCGCAGGAAAGTCCAACCTCAGGCTTCCAGGCAGACTGCACGCCTCTTTGTAAGCTCTTGCTTCCAGGCCCTGAGAGCTCCACAGTAACGCCGGCAGCTTCCAGGTAAATCACTTGAAATCCTAGGTGTCAGTTTTTCAGCCCAGCACAAGGCTCAGATCTCCAACACAGTGAGACCCACTTGCATGAAGCTAGCTGTCTTAAGTGCAGCTAGGTAATCACCCAAAAACCCGGACTGGCACCTAAAATCCGGTCCAGTATTTGCCCTCACCTGGCTGCAATCAACCCAGCAGCACAGGCTGAGAGGAAAATACCTGTTTTTACCACAAAACCTCTCACTGTGTCACATACCCCCCTTTGTTCAACCCTGAGGGGTGAACACACGCCAGACAGTATACCCAGAACTGGGCACTCGCATTTCCCTGTAACTGCCCTGCTCTGTGTTCCACTGAAAATCTAAAGTTCTGAAGTCACCCGAACCCTCTGGTGACCCAGGACTTTCCTTCTTTGTCCAGATGGGGACAGGCTGCGGCCAACCCCATATCACTCTTTCAGAGATGGCTTGTCGCCGAGCCACGGGCACCTGGTACGGCTTTACCCAGACTTTTGCCTGGGGCTCAGTGACAATATCACGGTGAGTTATGGAAGGGCATTCAGAGAAATCACAGAACACCTCTGTGTTCCGACTAACAAACTCCTTGGCTCTCTGAGTCTGTTCAGAGGAAAGGCTGCCAGTAATTTTATCTGTGGCAGCCGCTTCCCTGTTAGCAGACAGAGGGACCGGAATCTCTTTCCCTAGATAAACCGGCCGCGGGTTGTTCTCAATACAAGTCTCTCTAACCTTCCAAGGTTTCCGTAAATTTACACGGTAGACCGGCTCTGGCTTTTGCAGTCCTGGCTGGTGTACCTTGTAATTTGGGTCTCCAACTTTCTGTGCTATTTTATAGGTCCCCTTCCCCCTAGCGCTGTCCTTACTGTCCACAGGTGGCCCAACAACTAAACCCGGGTCCCTTTGGCTACGGACCCCAGACACTCGATTGCAGGTCCGGCTTTGGTCTGGCTGAGCCACCTTCCTATGTTTTCTACCTATCCTATTTAGGGGGACTGTCTTCCCCTCACCCACCGGACCTACTGTGGGTCCCTCTGCCTTGGGTTTCTGGGGTTCTAACACCTCACCTGGGCTAGGCCTCACTACTGGAAGTTTTCCTACCTGTCTGGGAACTGTACGTACAATGGCCGGCCACAGGGCTGGAAACAATGGAAAGTCTCTTCCTATTATCACATCATAGGGCATACTCGTGGTTACAGCTACCTCATGGACCTGTCTGCCGGCCCACGTGCTTACAGACAACAGAACAGTGGGGTATTCTATTAGATCTCCATGAATGCTGAAAACCCCGACTCTCCGGCCTGTAAACTCTGTGGGTCGCACCAGGGAAGCCCTCACCAGGGTCACCTGACTCCCCGAATCCAGCAGAGCTGCCACTGGAGTGTCTCCCACCTCCACCCGACACAAATGTTCATCATGGTTAACCTCTGACACATCGACCCTTCTGGCATACAATGACTGTCGATACCCAAAGTTCACATCCATGGGCTCACCCAGGAGGGGACAGTTGGCCCGTACATGGCCCGGCTCCTGGCACCGCCAGCAGATTATAGAGTCCCGATCCCCAAAGGGCACATCCCATGCGGTCTTTCTCAGCTCAGGCCGCAGGGTCTGGGGAGGGGATTTTCTGGGTTTTATTACTCCCTTCCCCAGAGTCTCCCCCTTAAGTTCCTCAGTAGCCCCATAACGTTCGACCAGGTCCACCATCTCCAGGGCACTAGTAGGAGATGTCTGGCCAACCCAGCGCTGGAGGGGTAGTGGCAATGCCCTCCAGAATTTGTCAGCTACAATACGGTCCAGCATAGCAGTGGGACTAAGTACGTCAGGCGGCAGCCATTTTTGTAAGAGTTTTAGCAAATTGTAATACTGGGGTCGTGCTGGCTCAGCTGGGTTAAACTCCCACTGATGTACCCGCTGGGCCCTAACCAACACATTCACCCCCAGTCTCGCCAGGATCTCACCCTTGACCACAGAGTAGTCTGCCGCTTGGTCGTCCGGTAAATCAAAGTATACTTGTTGGGGTCCTGACGCCAGAAACGGAGCGATGACCTCCGCCCACTGGTCTCGGGTAGTCTCTCTCTCACGGCCACCTTTTCGAACATCGCCAAGTAGGTTTCAACATCATCTGTCGGTGTCATCTTGGGAACGGCGGTGCGGACTGCTTTCCGGGCATCGTGCACTCCCTGAGGCATCCCTGACTTTTCTAGCACCATTACGTGTTGCAGCAGCCGCTGGTTCGTGTCCTGCTGTCGCTGATTAGCCTCTAGCAGCTGTGCGACGGCCTCTTCATGTCTTTTTGCTGTTGTGCGATGGCCTGCTGTTAGACAAGTAAGGCTTCTTCATGTCTCTTTTGCTGTTGTGCGATGGCCTGCTGTTGGACATCCATGGCCTGCTGTTGCTTTAAGTTGGCCTGGACAAGCTGCTTTATCATCTCCTCCATCTTGTCCTGTGTTGGTGGTTGCAGCTTGGCAGACTTAATCCAGGACATACAACAGTGCCCAAAAAAAAATGCTACAAAAAGTTTTGGCTTCCCGCCAGCCTCACTGCAATTGCCCGCATCCGACACCAAATGTGGGGAGTTGCTCTGGTAGACAGCGGTGCGGGTGCAGTATAGAGGCAAAGAGAGTCCAGGTAGTGCAGCAAACAGTGTTTTATTTCACACTTGCACAAACAAAAAGTTCAAAACAGTCACTTAGTGTTACTTTACACTCACAGCAAAAACTTGAGGCAAAACAAAAGTTCAAGACTGAATCAAATTCACCTGTGTGGTTTAGGTGCGTGTTCACACCCGGCTGTCAGCCCAGCCGCAGGAAAGTCCAACCTCAGGCTTCCAGGCAGACTGCACGCCTCTTGTAAGCTCTTGCTTCCAGGCCCTGAGAGCTCCACAGTAACGCCGGCAGCTTCCAGGTAAATCACTTGAAATCCTAGGTGTCAGTTTTTCAGCCCAGCACAAGGCTCAGATCTCCAACACAGTGAGACCCACTTGCATGAAGCTAGCTGTCTTAAGTGCAGCTAGGTAATCACCCAAAAACCCGGACTGGCACCTAAAATCCGGTCCAGTATTTGCCCTCACCTGGCTGCAATCAACCCAGCAGCACAGGCTGAGAGGAAAATACCTGTTTTTTACCACAAAACCTCTCACTGTGTCACAATATATATATATATATATATATATATAAAACGTATGACACATAATAGGATATTACTTTATAATAAAAATCCGTTCTGTAGGAACTGAAACCTTTACCCAGGTTCTATCTAATTTAAAAATTAGATCACCAAATGTCCTTAACAAAGGGAGGAAATCAGGACTAAATTTCATTAATAATGCAAACTTTTATTGATTAAATAAAATGATAAATGGCAGAGCACACATGAGGTGGGACAAACTGGTTAAAAGTAATTAAAAAAATAATCTATGTGTAATATTGTACCTCTAAATAATACAGTCATATAATTACCATTTATAGCACTGTAAAAAGTAAATCCAAGAGCAAAATTTGGAGGCTTGGATCACCACATATTTGGCAGTTACATTTAGTGAGACCATTTAAAACCTATATAAGACCGAGACATAGGGTACGGGGAAAATGTTTAAGGCAGATGTGTAAAAATGCTACTATATAAGAATGCTTTTAAAAATAGTAGTGTTAATAGTTTATTTTTTATCAATTAACAAAATGCAAAGTGAATGAAAAAAAAACTAAGGGCTCTTTCACATTTGCATTGTGAGGATCCGGCGTGCACTGCCGTTGCCGGAAATGCCCGCCAGATCCGTCACAACGCAAGACAACTGAAAGCATATTACAGACTGATCAGTCTTCAATATGCTTTCAGGTAACCATGGCAGCCAGGACGCTACTAAAGCCCTGGCTGCCATGGTAAGTACTTCACAGCAGTGTACTTACCTGCGCTGCGACTGCTGGGCGCTCCTTCATGACGTCATAGGTCCCCGCGGCACATAAATCAATTCTGCAACACTTCTGCGGAGTACTTACCATGGCAGCCAGGACTTTAGTAGCGTCCTGGCTGCCATGGTAACCGATCTGAGCCCCAGCTTACACTGGGGCACCGATCGGAACTGCTGCTGCGCATGAGCAGAGCTAAACGTCGGATCCGGTGATGCGCCAAAACGACGTTTAGCTTAATTCCGGATCCGGAAATGCACTTCAATGGGCATTAATTCCGGATCCGGCGTTACAGCATGTCTTCCGGATTTTTGGACGGGGACAAATCCGCAGCATGCTGCAGTTTTGTCAACGTCCAAAAAATGTTCACATACTGAACGGAAGAAATCCTGATGCATCCTGAACGGATTTCTCTCCATTGAGAATGCATTAGGATAATCCTGATCAGTATCTTTCCGTCCTAGAGCCCCAAGGACGGAAATCTAGGACAGAAAGCAAAAACGCTGATGTGAAAGGGGCCTAAATTAAATAAATATTTGGTGTGATCTCCCTTTGCTTTCAAAACAGCACCAGTTCTTCTAAGTACAAGTGCACACAGATTTTGAAGAAACTCGGCAGGGAGGTTGTTCCAAGCATCTTTTAGAACTAACCACATATCTTCTGTGGATGCAGGCTTGCTCAAATCCTTCAGTTGCTTCATGTAATCTCAGAAACAATCAATGATATTAGGATCAGTGCCCTGTGGGTGCCATATCATCACTTCCAGGACTCCTTGTTCTTTTTTACACTGAAGATAGTTCTTGATGAGCCTTTGTCCTGTTGTAGAATAAATTTGGAACCAGTTCGACCCCTCCCTGGTGGTATTACGTGATTTCTTAGCATGTTGGGCACCATTAATCCTGACAAAATCCCCAACTCCGTTTGCTAAAATGCATCCCCAAACTTACAAGGGACCTCCACCATGCCTCACTTTTGCTTGCAGGCACTCATTATTGTACCGCTCTCCAGTCTCTTAGCGAACAAACTGTTCTCTATTACACACAAATATTTCAGATTTTGACTCATCAGCCCAGAGCACATGCTGCCGTTTTTATGCACCCCTCTTGCTATGTTTTCTTGCTTAGTTGAGTTGCTTGGCCTTGTCAAAGGTATGGCTTTTTGGCCACCGTTCTTCCATGAAAACCACTTCTGGCCAGATTTCCCTGAACAGTAGAAGGGAGTACCTGGGTCCCATTGATTTCTGCCAGTTCTAAGCTGATGAAACTGCTGGACATCTTCTCATTTGGAAATGAAGTAAGCATGATGTGTCTTTTTTCTGTTGCATTAAGTTTTCTTGGCCGGCCACTGTGTCTACGGTCATCAACATTAAATGTTTGCCTGGGAGAGAACTTGCTGATGCAGTGTAACTACTTTGTGCCTGTGATATAAAACTGTCTTCCACAACCTCACCTTTGTAGCAGAGTTTGGCTGTTTCTCATCCAGTTTCAAGCCTCCTACACAACTGTTTCTGTTTCGGTTAATGACTGTGTTTTAACCTACATGTGAAAATGAAGACTGTTATTACCTGTTTGATATAGTTGGCTAATCATACACCTGACTGTAATCCTACAAAACACCAGAATTTTTGCAAGTGTACCTAGAAGAACTGATGCTGTTTTAGTCAAAAGGGTAAACCTTTTGTGCAGTACTGAACATATATGAATACATTTTTTATATAATTTATATTTAAAAGTGTACTCAACTTCCTTTTTCAAGATATTCCTTCCAAATATATACCAAAATGACGGCATTTTGGTAAATGTATGGCTGTCGAAGTATAATAGGGAAATTCGACATAAATTGTTTTTAGTAGTGATTAGGTGGCTCACTCTACTGTTGAGATGGAATATGGTGCTCTATCCCAATATGATGCACCCAACGTCACAAAAGAGGTAGGTGTATATTCAATACTTAGGAGGGATGGCACTCAAAGTATTGGTTAAGCATGGATAATTTATTATATAATGATAAATATTTTTAAAAAAAGTTTCCGATAGGATAGTTCAAAATGATTCTTGATAGTGTGATCACAAAATATATAAACAAACAGGTAATAAAAGCATAATAAAAGCATAAACCCAGAAGTATTCTCTCTGGTAAATTGTGGGTTTTCTTATAATCCCCTTTTGTGTTGACATAGACTGTACAAGTTCCCCAAAAAACTTTTGTTGGGTGACACCTATAGAATGTCCCTGAGTAAAATGTTTGAGTGAGATATAATCACTCCGTTTAACATATAAGTCTGTTAGGTTCTTTTTCAGCAGGAGTGATAGCTGCTTTTTAAATGGTTCCCAATTGGTTTGGTGCAGAATAAAAAATATAAATGCAATGAGTGCAATTTTTGACCCGAGAGTCCGTACGTTACCGCTCCAGGAACGGGGCTTTGTTCCGGTCGGTGTTTCCTTAGATGTTACAGGCCTGTCAAAAGTGAGTCGGCGTTCGCGTGGAGCGTCCTCACACGCGGAGTAAGCCGCTTGCTATCAGCGTTTGAAGTCAGGAACGCCACTTCCGGTGACGTCACCGTTGGCGTCCTCGTGTTCTTTTGGCGGGAATTTCAAAACTTCGGGCTTTGGAAGTTCTTTGAAATATTTAGATAGCGGAACTTTAGGTTTTATGTTCCGATAGTGGAGTTCTTTGCTGTTAGGAGTCCAGCTGGATCATCAGTGGTTATTCAATGCCCCAAACGCGTTTCGGAGCCTCTGCTCCTTCCTCAGTGCGTATGGATAACCACTGTGTATGGGTCCTTTTAAAGGGATCATATGGGCGTGTTTCAATTCTGGTTCCGCCCGATAGATTTCTGTATAAAGTTAGCATCAACAGATACCAATATATAAAGAGATAATATAAACATATTAGTTCATAATAATCGCAAAAATAAAAATAAATATAAAAATAAAAAGGGTGATAGTAACAATAATGGTGAAAGGACATTATGAATGACTGAGGAGTTCTACCCTCTTGTAATATAAATTCCCTAATGGTCCAATAGATGTGTAATATATGGATATGAAATTCTTTACTTCAGAGTTGGATTATAAGGATTGGTATTCAATTCTTTTACATTTTGTTTTATTTTATTTTGTTGGGGGATGAGAACAGTACTGGAAGATATGGAATCTTTTTGATAGAGAATGATGATCTATATCGACGGGAGATTTTGATAGAAGATTTCTGGTAGGAGATTTTTGGGGGAGGGGCCCGCCGGGGAGAGGGATCGCAGTGCTGGTAGACAGCCTGACTACGATTCCATATCCCTCGGGGGGCACCAACCCATGTTAAAACTCATAGATTTCATAAGAATCCAAAGATTTCAATTAGCATTTAACCCCTTGGGAATCATGGAGTCAAATTCGAATATTTTCCTTGATTCGTATCTAGACATGTTGGCTATGTGGTCGCCACCCCTCCAATTGCGTGGAACTCTCTCTATCGCTGCAAAAATAAGGGTGGACGGATCACCATTATGGACTCTCTCCACGCGAACGCCGACTCACTTTTGACAGGCCTGTAACATCTAAGGAAACACCGGCCGGCACAAAGCCCCGTTCCTGGAGCGGTAACGTACGGACCCTCGGGTCAAAAATTGCACTCATTGCATTTATATTTTTTTTATTCTGCACCAAACCAATTGGGAACCATTTAAAAAGCAGCTATCACTCCTGCTGAAAAAGAACCTAACAGACTTATATGTTAAAAGGAGTGATTATATCTCACTCAAATATTTTACTCAGGGACATTCTATAGGTGTCACCCAACAAAAGTTTTTTGGGAACTTGGACATTCTATGTCAACACAAAAGGGGATTATAAGAAAACCCACAATTTACCAGAGAGAATACTTCTGGGTTTATGCTTTTATTATGCTTTTATTACCTGTTTGTTTATATATTTTGTGATCACACTATCAAGACTCATTTTGAACTATCCTATCCTATTGGAAACTTTTTTTAAAAATATTTATCATTATATAATAAATTATCCATGCTTAACCAATACTTTGAGTGCCATCCCTCCTAAGTATTGAATATAAATTGTTTTTAGATTAAAACACCTCCTAAGTTATGAGAGAGATTGGTAGATTAAAGATAGTTTACTATTAGCTATTTCTACTTCATGGAAGAAAAGTGGAATGGGAATTTAAGTTGACAGAGATGGCAGGGAATGCATTTCTATAATCAAAATATCAAGAGTGATTTTAATTTTGTGTTTTTTAGGGCAATCATGAAGAAGAAGATAGCTGTGCTCTACCACAGGGAGCTCTGCAATCAGAAGTGATTCACTATGAATATCATGTTTTGTACTCCATAAGCTATCAGGCACCGGTGCTGTACTTTAGAGCAAGCTTCTTAGGTAAGATCTGGTATTCCCTGGAGCTTTACCAGTTTGAGGAAAATTATAACCATTGGTATTTACAATTTTTTGCTAAAACATATTCATTGTGGAATGAAAAAAATTTCATTTTCTAATATACCCAGGCTGTTCTACATATCCCAAGCTGTAGCGCTGGCCAATCGCAGCGCACAGCTCATATCCTGGGAGTTTTTTTCTCCCAGGCTGTGAGCTGAGCACTGCGATTGGCCAGCGCTACAGCCTGGGATATGCCTAGTATAACCAAGTGATACTAGGCTCCGCTTAGTAGAACTAAGTCACAGAAGATACTGGAGCCTATACTGGGCGAACGGAGCGGCGCACAGGGATAATAGTAAGTGCAGGGAAATCCCTGGGCGCCGCTCTACATGTCAGCATACTTAGTACACATTTTTTACCCTAATGAAAGGTCCTCTTTAAAGATCTCTGTCTGTCTGTGATCATGCAGTTGAAGAATGCACATATCAATGTATAAGCTCTTCTTGCTTCATAATTAAATTTGACGGATCACTTACAACTTGTGGCAGCACAGAATCTAGGTGTTGGCAGTCAAGCTAAGTGCTAGTTCAACACTGAGTTTTTTTGGTGCTGACTCCGACACAGAAACCACAATGGAATCAGCGTAGAAAAATGCCTCAAATCTGCCTTTCATTGTTTTCTAAGGGAGGAAGCATCCTGCCCTGTTTTGCCACAGTTTCCACATCAGAACAACAACTGAGATGCGGCCACACAACGATCGGCCCCATTGAATGGGTTTACCCAGCATGCAAACCCTCGGTAGAACCCATGGCAGAAACTTGAGGCTCAGCCCTGGCTTTCCGACTTGTCTTTAACAGGCAACATTTTTTCACAAGTATTTTGCCAGTGTGAACGTCCCTTAAAAGGTTTGTCCCATCTTGGAAATTGGTGGTATATCATTAGAATATGTACCCAATGTCTAATGTGCAGGTCCCACCTCTATCCTTAGAACGGAGCCCACAAAGTGATGGAGTGGCGCCCTCCATCCATTTGCATGAAAGTTCTAAAAATGGCCGACCACTGGCTCAGCTATTTATGTAAGCCCCATAGAAGTGAATGGAGCGGTGGCCGCACTTGTGCTGCGGGCTTTCATTTATTTTAAAGATGAGATGCCCCCAAAATGGGGCAACCCCTTTAAGACTGTGTTTAGACCACATTTAAATGAAAATGTTTGGTGTATAACATGGTGTGAACCTAGCCCTAGTGACAAAGAAAGATCACTAATTGTTAGTTTTAAGTGATATACTGTAGTTGCTGCTTCTCATTCTATTGATTGTTTCTATCTGAACATAAAGAACACAGAATACCACTGTCTATAGAGTGAACGGGCTGGGAAGGCCATGAGCAGCCTACATCTTGGAGCAGCAGGGAGGATGAGTATCCTGACTGCTATGTCCACCAGAAGAGACTAGATGCCAGCAAGCACAGGCTGCCAGCATCACAACCTGTTTATAAATGATGCAGAAGGGATTTATGGTACTTTCTCTATAATCATGGATGACACAAAGCTCTGTAGTGTCATCTGTCTATATGAATGATGCAAGAACAAAAACATGTAGATGGGGCTGCTGCTGGTGCTGCATATACAAATGAAGATCAACATATTTCACGCCTGTAGTTGCCCCCTCTACAGGATGAAAAAACTGATTAAGCAAAAAATGTGTTTCATCCTGAAGAAAGTGCTGGTGCAGTACCAAAACATATTGAAGTACACCTAAAAAAATTATATTTACCTCATCAATATTTGAGTTTTATTGGATCTGCAGCAGCAAAGTATGTCCCATACCTTCCCACTACATGGTAACCTGCTTAAACTGGCCAAAAAAGTACAGAAGGGGTGAAATTGTTAGTGATAAACTAAATTATAGTATGTAATACCAGTCTGCTGCATCAAAAGCTAACAAGATATTTGGGCAGAGCTAGACCTACACCAGATAGATAAATTCTCCTTCCTCTATCGACTATTGCTTGAGAGATAGAATTGTAAGCCAGAATTGTGGTGCAATTTTGGCACAGATTAGCTAATCTTAGGTCTCATCCCTTTTCTGTGAAACCCAGCCTCTCCTTATTAAAACCTGCTCCTTTTTGAGAAAGTCAAAAAAGTTGGAGAAACCATAGTTATTCCAAATTGTTCCAAAATTTCCCCAGTTTACACCACTTTTTTTTAGACAGATTCTAGGAGTATTCATATCAGTAAATACGGGTCTTTATCTTGTTTTAGTAAAATAATGGCCTCTAGAGAAGTAGTGCTTTATCATTGGGGTGATCACATCTTGGCACAATATACAGGGTTATTGCTACTGATGTAGAATGTTGATCCAGGGATTAGGTCAGCAGGGTCTGGAAGTAATTTTTCAAGTATATGGCAAATTGGGTCTATTTCAAGTCTTTTCTTACCCTTTTGCCTTGGAGTTTGTACTGTGACCTTGATAGACATATGTCTCCTTCCAACCCACTGATTATAAAAGGTCCCCTAAACTTATCCAGTAACCGTGTGACAAATTGTTGACTAGAATTGCTTTGGTAATTTGCAAATGATTACTGGTAATACAATCCCTTATATACAATTTATTAGACTGAAGAAGACCCAAGGTAAATGTTATATCTTCATGGTGGTGGAATAACTTGCTTGTAGGGCACTTGGGAAGCTAGACATAACTCTTGCAGTTGCCGCAGTAAAATAAGGCCTACATTTTAACATTCCATTCAAGAGCACAGAAGTAAAAGCATGGTAGTGGTTTATGGCTTGTGAATTAAAGGCTATGTACACCTTTGGGGGCATTTTTTTTAAATATTGCATTGTACTCATTTTGAGCTAAAAATAATTTTTTCAATTGATCTTTATTAAAAATTTTGAGTCCCTTTCTCTGTGCAGCTTTGAGTTTCTCTAGTAGCAGGATCTGAATTTTCACTGTTCTATCAGACAGCTCAGCTGACAGCACCTTAACTCTGATCTCTGACCTTATAAACACTCATTATAGCTGAGCTCTTATTTTACTGATAAGAATGTGGCTTAAGTAAGTGTTTATGACTTTTTTTTAGTATCTTAGAGATAAGATTTATTAGATGACCGGCACAAAGAGAAGGTGAAAGTACGATTCACAAAAATAGTTAACCCTGTGACAGAACAGCTCAATAGTTTTAATAAAGACCAATTGAAGAAATGATTTAAGGCCAAAATTAGTAGAATGCAATCCAAAGGTGTACATAGTCTTTAACTGTGGTGTACTTAGAGGGAGATTGTAATCTTGTTTTTTATTTATGGTGCCTTCACACATAGGTAGATCAGGTAGAAAATACGCAGTATATGCAGCAGACCTCCTACGTGTGACTGTACCCCAATATTCAGATTAAATATATCACTTGTTTTCAAGGAGCCTTGAACTACTATATATCATGGTAATAGATTCCCCTGTACTTGGTATTAAAAAGAAGCTTACTTTCAATGACAGTGCAGGTCGTGATCACTATTCAGATTACCTCTTGGCATTATAATGCTATAGTTACTGTTCTTTTCAAAGTCTGAACTTTCCGCTGGCAGGACACAAAAGATGACCGTCATTTAGATGAGGGCTATGGAGACACAAAGAGACGTCTACAATTCTTACGGAAATAAACACTGAATGATAAATTACTTTTTCTAGAGTGTCATTTCATGTTTCACCCTAGGCGGTAAATGTGACTATACATTATAGTGATGTGATACATACTTAAAGTGGTTTACTCACAATAATGTTTTAGGAAGTGATTACAAAGGGTATGGCCACTGGGGTTCGGCACTTTCTGTAATGCTTTCCGTTAATCTCTCTGAGAAAAATCAGTCAGTTTTTAGGATGAGTGAGTATTTCATTGATCAGTTGCCTATCACTTGGGGGGATGCTTTTTAAAATGTACCTGAGTTTTCAAAAAAGTTTGCATAGTAGCTGTGCTTCTTTGTACCATCATAACTGTGAAGGAAAGGGTCTTTTTGAGCTTCCCTAATGTCTTTTTCAGCCATATTATTTTCTGTTTCATCTGCACAGCTAGATGCATTTCTCTCACAAGCAGGTGCTTCTCCCTTCTGTGGAATCTGCCAGCACTGTACTGCTGTAACTTCCTTTCCCCTACTTCACACTATATTAGTTTTCAGCTCTGGAGCTCACAGAACAGATAAGGAAGGGGAAATCTCACTTTGAGACACACAAGCCACCCCTGATATCTTCAGAGCAGTGTAGAAGCCGTTCTTTTATCAAGCTCAAGATCTCAGCTAGCTCTGACCCCCCCCCCCTATTTCCTGTAAGCTGTCTTCTGTGTTTCTGTTACTAGGGACGGATCTTGCCTGACAACAGACAGTGGTCTGCAAATTAGGTGGAAGTGAGACCCCTAGGCGCCATAACTTAAAGGGGCTGTCTCACTTCAGCAAATGGCATTTATCATGTAGAGAAAGTGAATACAAATCACTTACTAATGTATTGTGATTCTCCATATTGCCTCCTATGCTGGCTTTATTCATTTTTCCATCACATTATATGCTGCTTGTTTCCATGGTTCCGACCACCCTGCAATCCATCAATGGTGGTCTTGCTTGCATATTATAGGAAAAAGCGCCAGCAACCCGGGTGGCCGGGACCGTGGGAGCGCACGTGGGCTAGTGCTTTTTCCTGTAGTGTGCAGGCACGACCACTGGAAACGGTTTATTGCTCGGTCATACAACTTATCACCCAAAATAATTTTACCTCCTTTTCTTCTCACTAATAAAGCTTTCATTTGGTGGTATTTTATTGTTGCTGAAATTTTTACAATTTTTGATATTAATAAAAAAATATTGAAATTTGCAAAAAAATGAAATTTTTCGCTTTCTGTTGTAAAATTTTTCAAATAACACTACATTTCTATATAAATTTTTCTCTAAATGTATTGTTCTACAGGTCTTTGATAAAAAAAAAATGCAATAAATGTATATTTATTGGTTTGGGTAGTGTTTACAAACTATGGTGCAAAAAAGTGAATTTCCGCACTTTGACTTTCTGAGCACCTGTCATGTTTCCTGAGGTACTACAATGCCCAGACAGTAGAAACACCCCACAAATGACCCCATTTCGGAAAGTAGACACCCTAAGGTATTCGCTGATGGGCATAGTGAGTTCATGGAAGTTTTTATTTTTTGTCACAAGATAGCTGAAATGGAGTATTATTTTTCTCCAAAAATCCATTTTCCGCTAACTTGTGACAAAAAATAAAAACTTCCATGAACTCACTTTGCCCCTCAGTGAATACCTTGGGGTGTCTACTTTCTAAAATGGGGTCACTTGTGGGGTGTTTGTACTGCCCTGGCATTTGAGGGTCTCCGCAATCATTACATGTATGGCCAGCATTAGGAGTTTCTGCTATTCTCCCTATATTGAGCATACGGGTAATGAGATTTTTTTTTTCCGTTCAGCCTCTGGGCTAAAAGAAAAAATGAACGGCACAGATTTCTTCATTCACACTGATCAATGAATGGGCGGAAAAAAAAGGCGGAAAGACATAGGAGTGCTTGTAAAGCCCTTAGGCCTCATTCACACGTCCGAAATTCTGTTCCGCAAAATTTTGCAGAACGGAATTACGGATCCATTCAATTCTATGGGGACAGACTTTGTCTCGCTCCGATCCGGAATTGTGGATCCGCACTTCCAGATCCGCAAAAATATCGAACATGTCCTATTCTTGTTCGCAATTGCAGACAAGAAAAGGCATTCTCTATATAGTTCTGGCAATGTGCAACGGATCCGCAAAATGTGGAAAGCAAATTGCCGTTGTCCGTGTTTTGCGGACGTCTGAATGGAGCCTTACAGGGGGGTGATCAATGGCAGGGGGGTAATATCAGGGAGTTAATATTGGGTGATCAGGGGTTAATCAGTGGGGGGGTAGTGTGGTGTTTGGTGCAACTTATATAGCTGCCTGCTCCTCTGGTGGTCCCAAGCAAAAGGGACCACCAGAGGAGCAGGCAGCAAGCCACAAAGTTTAATATTACATTTTTATGTAAATATTTTTTTTTTTTTTACATTTTGATCACTTTTCTTTTTAAATGTACAGCCTGCCAGCAAACGATCAGCGCTGGCAGGCTGTACAATGACTTCTTTCCCGCCTCCTGCAGTGAACGAGGCGCATCCGCACGCGCGTTCACTGCAGATCTCGCGTCTAGTGAGATGGCGCGCCAATGAGGAACATCCCGGCCTCCCGCAGGATGCATCCCTGCATTAGGCGGTCGGGAGGTGGTTGATAGTTGTTTTTCAGGTGGATTCAGGCATATTTTTAAGTGAGATATGAACTAAATTTCGAAACCCGCGCTGCCGCAAGGAGAGGGTTAAAATACTGTATTAGTCCACACTCAGTAAGAGTGAGTCGCTGCTTGGTCTATAGAAGGTTAATTGCCAAAAATCCCTCTAGATTACTTTAAGTCAGAAAGAGGTAGGTGTTTAGACCCTTGCTGATAATACAGTAATATGTGGTGGAAATACAGTAACCCCGTCTGGGTACTGTGACCTGTCCAATATTTTTTATGTAGCGGTAAAAAAGCTCATTAAAACTCGTAATATAAACATTACCTAGATCCATCTTCCAAATGAATTACCCCTTTAATAGTCAGTTATTTTCTTAATGAAGATGCTAAATAAGTTAAGCAGCGCTACTTCCACAGAGATCTGTTACTTGCCTGCCTCTGTTGGGGGTGGTATGTCTCGTAGGTGGAGATCGCAGCGCTGCTCTGCTGCTCAGCTTCAGAGGGCGAGAGTCTTCAGCATCCACTGCTGGCGCGCACAGTCCCGGCCGGTGACACGTGTGCGCGAGTAAAGCCGTGCTAGTAGTCCGATAGAAGGGGAATCTTCTGTGTAACGTCACACTTGGTACGGACCAAAACACTGACGCATTTCGGAACTGCCGAGTTCCTTCCTCAGGGGAGGGAATATTTTTAACTGAAGCGATCTAGACATTTGCTAGTTACACAATTCTCTAGTAAATAAAATTGTGTGAAAGTACAGTGACTCTTTAAGACTGGCTTATTACATCGATCTTAATCTATTTCCTCTGGCATAAGGTGCCACACAACTCTTAAGAATCACATGCTCCATAATAATTGTGGCACATCTTTGTAGGTCTGTGTGCCAAACTGCAAATCTACTCTAGCAAGGGCTGTCATCTATGCCGGTTTCCTGGCGTAGATTATAATAAATGTCCCATGCAGGGGCGGATTAAGTGCATGATAGGCCCGGGGCTGTCTACCCAACTTGGGCCCCCCCCCCCCCACTCCATTTTAGGTTTCAGTTTTTTTTCTGTATAAAGAGGCTGCGGTGCTTTGTAAGCATCACAGTCTCTTCCTAGGCCATATGACATCACATTCATCGTTCACATGGCCTATCTGCAGCTCTGTCCTATCTGAGTGATTGGGGCTGAGCTGCAATACCAAGCACAGTGCTATCACATGGACAGCGCCGTGCTTGGTAAGGAGCAAAGAGGCTGCGGCGCTCACTGGAACATCGCGGTCTCCTCTAACAGCTGATTGGCGGGGCTGCCAGGAGTCAGACCCCCACCATCTCATAACTCTCTGAGTACAGATGTCATAGATGTTTCCTGCAGTCCTATGTAACACCCCACATAACACAGTGAATTATTGTGTTATGTGGGGTGTTACCTAGGACTGCAGGGAACATGTACATTATCTGCACACAGAAAGTTATCACTGTTATCTGGGCTGTTACATAGGACTGCAGGTGAAAAATTTAAATTTGAGGTGCCAAATTTAAAATACATATGATTATGATAAAGACTTGGAGGAGAAGATGAGACGCAGGTCACAGCAGTGAGGATACAGCACCACATACCTCTTACATCCAGGGACTTCTCCTGTCATGTAGCTCTTCTCTTTCCTCTTCTCCTCCGTTTGACCCAGACCGCCATGACTAATTCCTCCCGCCGCATCTCGTCCCTACAGAGTTTGTTACACAGACACGTTAGATTTCTCATAATTGGGGTCATTTATCAAACTGGTGTAAATTAGAACTGGCTTAGTTGCCCATAGCAACCAATCAGATTCCACCTTTCATTTTCCAGAGGAGCTGTCAAAAATGAAAGGTGGAATCTGTTGCTATGGACAACTAAGCCAGGTCTACTACAACAGTTTGATAAATGACCCCAAAGATCCCTATAGTGTCTACAGCAGTTATAATGTCCCCTAGAGTGCCCCCAGTAATACTAACATCCTATATTGTGCTCCAGGTAATAATCCCTGTATAGTGTCCCCCAATACCCCACACTACCCCCATATAGTATTTTCCCTTCACACTGCCCCCATACAGTAATTTCCCCACACTGCCCCCATATAGTAATTTCCCCACACTGCCCCCATACAGTAATTTCCCCACACTGCCCCATATAGTAATTTCCCCACACTGCCCCATATAGTAATTTCCCCACACTGCCCCATATAGTAATTTCCCCAGACTGCCATCTATTAATTAATTTGCCCCCACACTGTCATCTATTAATTAATTTGCCCCCACACTGTCATCTATTAATTAATTTGCCCCCACACTGTCATCCATTAATTTGCCCCCACACGGTCATCCATTAATTTGCCCCCACACGGTCATCCATTAATTTGCCCCCACACGGTCATCCATTAATTTGCCCCCACACGGTCATCCATTTGCCCCCACACGGTCATCCATTAATTTGCCCCCACACGGTCATCCATTAATTTGCCCCCACACTGCCATCCATTAATTAATTTGCCCCCACAACTGCCATTCATTAATTTGCCCCCACAACTGCCATTCATTAATTTTCCCCCACACTGCCATCCATTAATTTGCCCCCACAACTGCCATTCATTAATTTGCCCCCACAACTGCCATCCATTAATTTGCCCCCACAACTGCCATTCATTAATTTGCCCCCACAACTGCCATTCATTAATTTGCCCCCACAACTGCCATCCATTATTTTGCCCCCACAACTGCCATCCATTAACTAATTTGCCCCCATGGAAAAATGCCCCACTGTCCCTTAATTTCCCTCTCCCCCCAAGTTAGCACACACACAAAAAAATAAAGAGCTAATACTTACCTGTATGCTGAATGGTGTGGCAGGCGCGCGTACATCAGAGCGTGAGCGCGCCACTATACAGGCGCACAATGACGTCATCACGCGCGCCGTGCGATGATGTCATCACGCACGCCGGGCTTATACCACCACATAGGCCTCAGGCCTACTAGGCCTGAAGCCTATGGCGGTGATAGGCGGCGGGGCAGGGAACTATACGCTCCCGTGCCCCGCCGCAGTATGTGGGCGCTCGGGTCGGCATTGGGCCCCCCAGTGATGCCGGGCCCGGGGCTGCCGACCCGAACGCCCCTATGTTAATCCGCCACTGGTCCCATGCCAACTATAGCTGCCCCTGCTCCACCCACTCCCTGCAACGGTTTAACCACTTTTTGGAAAAGTAGAAAGCGTGGCTCTAAACTCCCCAAAAGTATCACCATTTTGCTAAAATTGCTAAATTATGGGAGTTAAGCACAACATGCCACTCATTGTAACCTACAAGAATCAGAGAAGTTGACACAAGGAGGCTCTCATATTGAAGTGCTAATTTAGCGGGACAGACATGAAGGTCTCTTCTCCACCATCAGACTTTAAAGTGGGAATAGAATAAAATAAAATATATTTTTTTATATTTTATTTTTATTTTTTTAAATACATATAGCAAGTAGAATCTTATGATGCTCACATGTGTTGTTTGTATGACGGTGAAGTAACTCTCTCTAAGTATTAGAATTAATTTAATCTAACAAATATCCTTAGGATGCTTTATACTTACTTATAAGGGTTGTATCACACAGATATTTTTAAACTTAGTTTTTTGCTTTGTCTTGCATTTTATTTTGTCACAGGCTCCTGCAGCCAATTGCTAGCAAGTTAATATAGAAATAGAAAATGCAGTACAAACTGCATTTTTTTTTTTTTTTTTTTTTTTCATGCCTTGGCCCATAGGCTTTTCTGTAGGACTGGAAAACCATATGAAACAACACATGTAAAAACTACTTATGAATTTAAGAAAATGGCAACCAAACAATACTTGTAAAGGATGTATAAAATTCATGGTATTTTTACAAGCCAATTGTGTAGACATTCTCTAAAGAGAAGACATCTGATTGCACACAGGGATATATCATCAAGATATAATATGATATTTGGGAATAAACTCATAGGACCCTAGTAGCAGGCGATTAGCTGCAAAGTCACCTCCAAATGTGGTTGTCCTCTAGTGGACTGTTAGGATTCATTATCGTGTTAGGGCCTGGGTCCACTAGAGCAGGGTTGTGTAATCTTTTTTTAAAGACTCTCTAGCCAGAACATAGTGGGTAGCTAAGGGTACTTTCACACTTGCGGCAGGACGAATCCGACAGGCTGTTCACCCTGTCGGATCCGTCCTGCCGCTATTTCACCGGACTGCCGATCCGTCCCCATTGACTATAATAGGGGCGGGGGCGGAGTTACGGCACAGCACGGCGAGAGGCCGCCGGACTAAAAGTACTGCATGTCCGACTTTTTAGTCTGGCTGCCTCTCACTGTGCACTGCTGTGCTGCGCCGTAACTCCGCCCCCGCCCCTATTATAGTCAATGGGGACGGAGCGGCGCTCCGGTGGCACGGTGAAATAGTGGCAGGACGGATCTGACAGGGTGAACAGCCTGTCAGATCCGTCCTGCGCAAGTGTGAAAGTACCCTGAGCCTTACCATTGCTCATAGTCTGTGCCCAAAAATGTATTACATTACCTCAATTAGGGCCCTTGCAGACGAGCGGATGCACTCCGTGTTATCCTCAGCGAGAATGAGAGCCAAGCTGCGCGGTGGACATCAGAGGCACAAAGCAGTAACATGATAGATACTGCTCTGTGCCTCCCTGTGACCTTTTTACTACAAAATCACTGTGAGATAAAGTTCTCACCGTGATTTTGTAGGAAAAGGGTCACAGGGAGGCACAGAGCAGTATCTATCATGTTACTGCTTCGTGCCTCTGATGTCCACTGCGCAGCTTGGCTCTCATTCTCGCTGCGGATAACACCGAGTGCATCCGCTCGTCTGCAACGGCCCTTAGGTTTAGACTTTGTCTAGAGAACATTGAGATAAATACAAAAAGAAACAATTATGTTGCTGAACCAGAGCATGGTGCAGCTATAGACTGGCCCGTACAGCATATAACAAGATCTGCCAAGACTGGCCACCTAGCCGCACCTCACCAAGAATTGGAGGGGTGTCGCCCAGTAAAGTCTGCCTCACAGTTTGAGAACCTCTAATGGAGTCCAACCCTAATGGTAGAACATTACCTAAAGGGGTTGTCCCACAAAAATATTTAACTATTTTCAAGCCAGCACCTGGATCTGAAAACTTTTGTATTTGAATGTAATTAAAAATTTGTAAAACCATCGAGGTATTCAATAAAACATATCTACATAGCGCCGCCTGCTGTTTTCCATTTTTTTTATTTGTCTGTCCGCCTCAGAAACATCGCTGAGGTGGACACACATGCTCAGTTCCATTCTTCAACTGCCACCAACCCTATTTACTGTTAGATGCTGTGAAAGATACAGGGAGAGAGCCGCAGCAGAAAGTACATGACCCTGAGCCGTCAAAAGGAGAGAGCTGCAACAGAAAGGGCACATCCCTGAGCTGTGATAATGAGAGAGCTGCAGCTGAAAAAACTTGCCCTTGAGCTGTGATAGGGAGAGTGCTGAAGCAGAAAGGACACACCCCAGAGCTGTGATAGAGAGAGAGCTGCAGATGAAAGGACACACCCCCTGAGCTGCCAGCCTGAAATAAATCTAGCAGAGCAATTGGAGCAATGAATGTTCAGATCTCTACATTTATATGATGGAAAAGCGCTGGTTCTAGACTTGAAAGAACAAGACTGTCATGTATATGATGTCTGATTTCCATATTTTACATTAACAATCCCCTTAACAAGTATTTTGATGGTGATTTTATGTCGCTGCACTGAACATATAGAAAAAGCAATCTCTAAGGGCTTGCTCACATCTGTTTGGGACCTCCGTTACAGATTCCGTCAAAAACAGGAGATAGAAAAGTTCTGCGTGCGGAACTTTTTTCTCTGTTAAAAAAGCAGGATCCCAACTGGAAACCAAACAGACCCCATAATAGTCAAAGGGGTCTGTTTGGGTCAGTTATGTGAGGAAGTGGCACATGCGTTAG
Source organism: Bufotes viridis (assembly GCA_033119425.1). Taxonomy (NCBI): domain Eukaryota; kingdom Metazoa; phylum Chordata; class Amphibia; order Anura; family Bufonidae; genus Bufotes; species Bufotes viridis. The sequence goes on from CM065589.1 coordinate 82,737,579, forward strand.
TCTACTTTCACACTCGCGTTTTGGCTTTCTGTTTGTGAGATCCGTTCAGGGCTCTCAGAACCGGTCCAAAACGGATCAGTTTGCATCCTAATGCATTCTGAATGGGAAAGGATTCGCTCAGAATGCATCAGTTCAGTCTCCTTTCCGCTTTGGAGACGGACTGTCCGTCTGATGAAACTGAGCCAAACTGATCCGTCCTGGCACACAATGTAAGTCAATAGGGACGGATCCGTTTTCTCTGACACAATCTGGCACAATAGAAAACGGATCCGTCCTCCATTCATTTTCATGTTCAAGACTGATCCGTCTTGGGTATGTTAAAGATAATACGAACAGATCAGTTCTGAACGGATGCAGACAGTTGTATTATCTGAACGGATCTGTCCATGATGGATCCTTCCAAAACGCAAGTGTGAAAGTAGCCTTTTTTTTTATGGAGTAGAAAAAAGGGAAATAATTAGCGGTGGTGTAAATTGTTACTTATTTGTAGGCAGATTATTTTCTTTGGCTAATTTCCCCATTGTTTTGTATCATAAAATGCAGAGCCTTCACTGTCAAAGTCACACATAGCCTTTATACGGCAAGAAGCCCTCGGACTTCTCCTTCCTAAGCTGGTTAAACCCATGAGAAGAATTAGTATTTTGTATCCTACACAGACGTCCCTATCTATAATTGCTTATCTATGTGCTTTCTGTAAGACAGACGCTGAAGATGTGAAAATAAGCAAATAACATCCAGGCTTATCACAAGTCCTCATTTGCCTTCTTAGTGTGTAATTCTCCACTTCAGAAATGATCTAGAGAATTGTCGTAGTATTGTCTCAGGTAACCTGCATCTACACCTGCTCCTGCAGGAATCTTCTTCAAGATATCTTGTAATATCTCCTATTTGGTTTTCCGTCTCGAACAAGCTGTGAAAATGAATAAAATTATGTTGAAAGATGAAGTGGAATATTTAAACACTGACCTAAGAATACATACGTTTGACCCTGAGAAACTGTAAAAAATAAACACCAATATGTGTGCACCCGCTTCTGTATAATTTAGACACGGAATAAATAATTTAAACATTTTTGTTAAAAATGAAAAAAAAAAAAAAGGAAGCCTTAAAACACAAATTCCATGAACCTGGGAGTCCTCCATTTAATTAGTATTCACTGTAAGCAGTTAATCACCACAGAAAAGCTCCCTGAGACAAAACAACTTGTTTAGCTTGTCAGCATCTGGGAGTCGGAGGTGTTGAAACATGACTGCTTGTATCTAGGCCTGAATTGTATAGATGAGGGGAAGAGGCGCCCGTGTCTCTCCGGCGTGCCAACAGCTCCCCTTACTGTGCGCTGCAACAATTGTGCCTTCATGTCTGCTCACCGCCTGCTCCGTGCAGCTGAGCAACTTTTGGTTTTTCTCCCTTTTACACCTTGCCAGTGTGGCATGTGAGACTCCCAGTGGAAGCCTCAGAACATTCCTGTTTACACGTATATTTAATTATAGGCATCTGGAGGCCAAAGAAGACACCGCGACGGTTTCAGCGAAACGGAACATTTGCAGGGAGCTCCTTCCAGCGTCTTGTTATTACAGGTGCTTGTCTAATTGGGTTTGAATCAAATCAGCGGTTTGTTAACTTGTATCTGTCTAAGGTTACACAAATGCCCATTTGCTTAGAAGGAAAATTAAAAGTGCACGTGTATGTTTCTATGGTAACAGCCATGGCAGTGCAGTGGTTAATGCCGCTGCTTGTTAGCTCCGGGACTATGGGTTTGATCTCACAAGGTCACGGTTCACATGGCATTTGTTTATTCCTCCCATGTTTGCATGAGTCACCTCCGGACTTTTCTAGTTTTGTCGCCCAGTCCAAACCAGTGATATGAATAGATTGTGTCCTCTGGATACTGGGGGTGGAACTTTGGTGCTAACATAATAAGAAAGGGGGCAGGACTGTGTGCTGTGTGTGTATAGTACATGATAGAAACGAATCGAGTGCTGCACTGGACAAAATGGCAATAGTTGCAATGAATCAATGAATATTTCAATTGCAACCCTGTTAATGAATCCTCTCTTAGGCCTTATGCAAAACAGACAAGAATAGGACATGTTATATTTTTTTTGCAGGGCTACGGAACGGAGCGACGTGTGCTGTCCGCATCCTTTGCGTCCCCATTGAAGTGAATGGGTCCGCACTCGAGCCACAAAAACTGCGGCTCGGATGCTGACCAGAACAACAGTCGTGTGCATGAGGCCTTATATTGATCAGTAATTCTCTAGTACACAATACACATAACGCACCAAGGTTTTGACTTGAAAGTGACATAGGAATAACCTGCAGGGAAATAAGGTGGTTGTCCAGGATTATAAAAAACATGAGACGGCACCACACCTGTCCATGGGTTTTCAGTAGAGATGAGTGAATCGATGCTAAACAAATTCCACCCAAATTTTGTAAAAAGTTGAATTGGATCCAAATCTGAATTTTTGGTGATTCAATTCGGGTGAATTTTGGGAGGGAGAGAGGGAATAAAAAAAACAGGTAAAAAAAAGAGGCCAGAAAAGAATGAGTCCTAGGAGATTCTGGTGTTAAGCCTCATTCACACATCCGTGTTTTGATCAGTGATTTCCATCAGTGATTGTGAGCCAAAACCAGAGATCAGGTATAAGGGAAAGATCTGCTCCTGTTCTGTGTTTAGAGCCGCACCTGGTTTTGGCTCAAAATCACTGATGTTATTAATTGACCAAAACACTGACGTGTGAATGAGGCGTTATACACACATTCTCAGGCCAGTTGGAGCACTTTAGATTTAGGTTCAGACCTGAATTGAAACAGTTAAGCTACTTTCACATCTGCGTTTTTAATTCCGGTTTTGAGATTCGGCAGAGGATCTCAAAACCAGAATTAGGCTACTTTCACACAAGCGTTTTTCTTTTCCGAGATTGAGTTCCGTCGTCGGGCCTCAATACCGGAAAAAAAACGCTTCAGTTTTATCCTAATGCATTCTGAATGGAGAGAAATCCGTTCAGTTTGCATCAGGATGTCTTCAGTTCAGTCACTGTACGGCGTTTTGGATGGAGAAAATACTGCAGCATGCCGCGGTTTAATCTCCGTCCAAAACACCGGAACATTTGCCGTGATGCCGGATCTGGCATTAATTTCCACAGGAATGTATTAGTGCCAGATGCGGCATTCAAAATACCGTATTGATCTGTTCGTCCGGCATGCGCAGACCTTTTAAAAATGTGAAAAAAATACATAACTGATCCGTTTCTCCGGGTGACAACCTGGATAGACGGATCCATTCTTGCAATGTATTTGTGAGACGGATCCGTCTACAAATGCTGTCCGTTTCAACACAGATTTACGGATCCGGCAGGCAGTTGTGGCCGCAAGTGTGAAAGTACCCTTAAATAGTTCAGTTTTGTCCCCATTCATTGTCAATAGGGAAAAAACTGATCAGGATGCATAAGTATGCATCCGTTCTGTTTTGTTGCGTTTTGGTGCCGGACACAAAATCTCTGCAAGCTACGGAACCGTAGAGAAAAAAACTGGATCCAGTGTCCGTTGACTTACAATGATTTTCATACCCGATCCAGTTTGTTCAGTTTTGATTTAATACAACCGTATGCGGCCAAAACAGATCCATCAGGATGTACTAAATGGCACAGATCCATTTAATTCCAGTCCTGTCAAATCTGAAAACCGGAGTTAACAACGTAGATGTGAAAGTAGCCTTAAATGATTTCGGTGAATCAAACAGGAATCAAATTTTGAGCAAATCGCTCATCTCCGGTTGTATGGTTTTGCCGCATGACTCCATTGAAGTGAATGGGGCTGAACTTTAATGCTATACAGAACCCATGGACAGGAGTGGTGCTCTTTACAACCTATTCCATAGGCAGATGATAGGCTACTGTAAAAGGCAGCTTGTACTCTGTTGTGTAATTGCAGGGAATTGCATCTTAGCTGCCTCCTTTTAAGGCAGCGTTTCTCAAATAGTGGGGCACGCCCCCCATGGGGGGCGCGAGGCTCCGTAAAGGGGGGCTCCAGGTGACAGGAGATGAACGCTTCCACTGTGGAAGCGTTCATCTCCATAGTGATCTGTATCGCCATCCTCTGGACAGCGATACATATCGCTGTGCTGTGCGGTAGGGGAGGGAGAGGCGTCTCCCTCCCCTGCTCCTCTGATAGGCTGCGGGCCTTGTGCCGGCAGCCTATCAGAGCGGTTCAGGCGGCGCAATGACGTCATCGCGCCGCCTGAGCAGAGTGCAGAGCGGGACACAGGCCGGAAGAGGCCTGCATCCAGCGCTTCCAGGGAAGTAAGTATTGGGTGGGGGACCCTGGACCCTATTGGGGGAGAGCCTGCACATAATTTGGGGGAGAGCCTGCACATGATTTGGGGGAGGGGGAAGCCTGGACCCTGCACATGATTTGGGGGAGGGGGTTAATGTAGCCTGCACATGATTGGGGAGGGGGGTTAATGGAGCCTGCATATGATTTGGGGGGGTTAATGGAGCCTGCACATGATTTGGGGGGGGTTAATGGAGCCTGCACATGATTTGGGGGGGGAAGGGGGGGGTTAATGGAGCCTGCACATGATTTGGGGGGGGGGAGGGGGGGTTAATGGCCCTCACCTGTGGGTGATACAAATGATACTATTTACAGTCGCGCGGGGGGCGCAAAATGATCTCTTCTTCCTAGGGGGGGCATGACAGAAAATAATTGAGAAGCACTGTTTTAAGGTAACATGTAACGTTATCGCTACAGATTTTCTGCGGCAGAACTGCATGAGTAAAATCTATCGGGTTAATAGTAGAAGCGAAATGGGTGAGAAAAATGTTTTGTTTAAGTTGCATACATAAGCTACGGATTTCACTTTTTGCTATGCAGAGGGTGAAATCTGATTTAAGTTGATCCTGTTGCAATAAACATGCTGCATAGATTTATAGTACATTATATACTATATAGTTTTGTGGAAAAATATTCAGTATTAGTTGAAATATATTTCCTGAAATCCCTGCTATCTCTGGGGCTGTGGGTCCGGTGGGTCGACAGCCTTTCTGTTTAAGCATGCATACAGACAGAGTTGTCAATCTCTCTAAGAATCGTCTACGTATGTCTAAACTGATCAGGGATTTAAATATGTAAAATCAAAGTTAAAGGGGTTGTCTCATCATGGACAATGGGGGCATATCGCTAGGATATGCCTCCATTGTCTTATAGGTGCGGGTCCCACCACTGGAACCCGCACCTATATCGAGAACGGAGCCCCGCAAGTGAAGGAGGGTGCACTGTGCATGCGCAGCTGCCCTCCATTCATTTTCTATTGGGCCGGCAGTGGCTCGGCTATTTCAGTCGGCTTCATAGAAATAAACGGGAGCGCGAGCCGCACATACGCAGTACGCTCCCATTCACTTCTACGGGGAGCTGGCTCGGTGGTGGCCGGACCGGAGTCCTCCAGCTACCACCTTGCGGGGCTCCGTTCTCGATATAGGTGCTGGTCCACACCTATAAGACAATGGGGGCATATCCTAGAGATATTCCCCCATTACCCATGATAAGACAACCCCTTAAACTGGAAAATTTGCATTGTTCCAATCCAAAAAATGCAGTGTGTTTGCAATTAGGCTTGATTAAATCTTCCTCCTTTTTTGTTTATACAACTTTTCCGCTGACCTATTTGTCTCCATTGTTACAGACCTACTATAGTCTGATCTTGCAGTCGTACTTTCATTCATTTCTTACATCTCGCTAACGTGGCATAAATTATGTAGGTAAAAAGAGGTAGAGAACATGTGAGAGTACAACTGCATGATCAGACTACAGAAGGACACAGGTAGGTCTGCATTGCATTAAATGTTATTTGTTACCTGGAGTAAAAAAAAAAAAAAGCTGTACTAATTTTTAGTATGCTATCTTTATTTCTTCATTCATTTTCACCCCCACCCCTCAATATTCAGTTTGCAACCTGCTCCTAGTTCCAGGCTTTTTTCATATGGGCAAATCACTCTTGGTAATTTATACACCATATGGGTGTGGGTGTGTCCAGGGTGCTGCTGTCTTCCCCTCGCAGACTGACTTAAGTGCCTTCTTCCCTATGTCCATCCTTTCCCTACTCTGCTGCTAGCTCATACTTTGAGAGAGGAAAGGGAACAGGATACATGAGCAGTGCTTTGACAGATTTCAGATTCAGCAGCACCAGCATCTAAGTAAAGGACAGAGCACACTCTGAAGAAGACAACTTGTTACTTAATTTAATGAAATTTTTTAAAAATGAGTGCATAGGGGTCCATAGTAGAGTTGTTTCGATACCAAAATTTTGATTCGGTATCGATATCATAAATAAGTATTGCGATACTCGATACCATTCGATACCACGCGGAAACCCCCCCCCCAAAAAAAAAAAATTTGTGAATTGCGCATGTCTTTTACTTTTCTGTTACGACGTTCACCGCATAGTTTTATTTTTTATTTTTAACAGTTTGGAGTCGGACTTTAGATATGGCAATATGTTATATTTTTATCTATATATTTTATATGTAAAATTGGAAAAGGCGGCGATTTATACTTAATATTTTGGTGTGTGTGTGTGCGTTTTTTATTTTATTTATTATTATTACTTTTTATTTAATTTTTATTTACCATTTCCCCCCTTAGGGGTAGAACCTGTGCTCTTTACATCCCTTGTCCTATTCACCCTAATGGATCTCTATCAGGGTGAATAGGACTTCACATTTCCCTGCTGCCCTGTGCTCTGTGCACACAGCAGCAGGGAGCCCCCCCATGGCAGCCAGGGCTTCAGTAGCGTCCTGGCTGCCATGGTAACCGATCGCAGTGTAGGGCTCCGATCGGTTACCATGGCAGCCAGAACGCTACTGAAGCTCTGGCTGCCATGGGGAACTGCCACTGCCACCAATGAGGGGGACCCTGTGGCCACTGCCTCCAATGCTCTAAATACTTTAATACTGGGAGGGGGGGGATTGAGGGCGCACTGCCTACTCATTAAGTTTAATACAGGGGGAGGGGGGGTCGCAGTGCCCACACAATAATTAACCTTTAATACAGATACAGGAGGCGGATACCGCCGGCACCCGACTCCTGTATTAAAGGTTAATAATCATTGTGTGGACGGGGCAGAGCGGCAGTACCGGGGCAGAGCGGCAGGCTGGGTACTTGTTGCAGGCGGAGGAGGAAGAGGGCACAGGACACTGAGGAGGAGGAGGCTGCTGACGTTCGCCCGGCTCAACAGTTCTCTCCTCCCATGTTCCTCCTCATGCACTAATCACCGGCGGCCGCGTCATAGGAGGGAGGGATTCCCTACCTCCCTCCTTCCTCACTGTCTATGGCCTGAGGGAACACAGCGTGTGCCGAGCGCTGCACACGCCGTGTCCTCCCATAACAGGAGATACTAGACCGAGCAGTAGCGCGGTGTAGTATCGAAAAAGCGAACATCCCGATACCGAATCGATACTGGCATAAAAGTATTGATTGGGTATCAAAAGTTTGATACCCGAAACAACCCTAGTCCATAGGCTTTAAATTAGGACTGTTTTGGAACAGTAAAACATTTAAATGGTTCTGTGCAGCACATATGTCGAAATAAAGCCCTCATCTGAGACATGTGCCCTGGGCAGTGGAACATCATGGTCTTGATCCATTCTTCCTAGGTGCCCACATTCTTAAAAAAAATTGGTGTTTTCTAATATACAAATGAGCTCTTAGGAGCAACGAGGTTGTTCCCAGAGGCTTGGCTCACTGTTCTTCATGCTCCTCTACCACTGACTGACGGGGCTAGGCAGTGAAGACATATTCACGCTTGGCCCTGAAGTCTCATGGGAACTCACTCAGCGCAGGCGCTGTACAGGGATGACTCTGAACGCGACAAAGGGCAGTGAGCAGAGCCACTGGGAGCAAATGCACCATCCCATTGCTCCTATGGGCACCATAATTTTTAACTTAAGCGCACATGTAGCAATAAAACCATCTGGTGAGAGAGTTTTATTGCGACATATCTGTTGACAGAACTCCTTTAAAAGAGTTGTCCTATGAAAATATTCCATCGTTTTCAAACCAGCACCTAGATCTGAATACTTTTGTAATTGCATGTAATTAAAAATTTAGCATAGCCAGTGAGTTACTCAATAAAATGTATCTGTATAGCGCCACCTGCTGTTTGTTCTTTTTCTTATTTCTTTGTCCTACTCGCTGAGAAGGCCGCACATGCTCGGTCTCATCCTTCAACTGCCTCCTGATCTGTTATAGGGTGAGAGCTGCAGGAGAATGGACACGTCCCCTGAGGTGCAGCAGAACAGACACTCCCCATGAGCTGCCAACTTGATATAAGTTTAGGTGAACAATGGATCCATGTGAGGTACCCGGATGGTTCTAGCGTTGTTAGAAAGAAATAGTCTTTTTCGGCCTTATGTACCATGTTACTATCTACTAGAGAGGGGTTGTTGATCCAGGGAGTTCTTCTGATTGCCTGAATTGAGTCGGAAAGGAATTTTTTACTCCCCTTAAGTGGGGAAAATTGGCTTCTACCTCACAGGGTTTTTTTTTTTGCCTTCCTCTGAATCAACTAGCAGGATGACAGGCCGAACTGGATGGGATGACTGGCCGAACTGGATGGACAGATGTATTTTTTCGGCCGTATGTACTATGTGTGTAAAAGAATGATTATAAAACTACTTCTTTATTTGTACCTTTAAAATTATGCCTACAGACGACAGATCATGAACTAATTGGTTGACTATGTAAGAAGGCGTTTAATAGCATGCGATCACTATTACCCCTATTCCCCTGACGAAGTCGCAACTGCGGCGAAACATGTCGGGAGGGGTAGTATTTATGTGTGTGTGTTTTTAGACAGGGCTGAGCATTAGTTGCACTTTAAGCTGAGAATAGATAGAGTGGCTGAGTGGACGTATATGTGGATGGGCTGGAACGCTGGCAAACAGCAATACGAGTATGGTGATACAAACAGCCACATTACCTAAACGCTGGTAGTGACCAACCTGTATGTGGTGATACAAATAGCCACATTGTGTGCATGCTGGCAGTGAGCAATCTGCATGTGGTGATACAAATAGCCACATTTTTTGTACACTGGCAGTGAGTAATTTGCATGTGGTGATACAGATAGCCACATTGCATGAACACTGGCAGGAGCAATCTACATGTGGTAACACAAATAGCCACATTGTATGAACACTGGCAGTGAGCAACTTGCACGTGGTGATACAAATAGCCACATTGTATGAACACTGGCAGTGAGCAATCTACATGTGGTAACACAAATAGCCACATTGCATGAACGCTGGCAGGAGCAATCTACATGTGGTAACACAAATAGCCACACTGTATGAACACTGGCAGTGAGCAAATTCAAATTTATATGTGGTGATACAAATAGCCACAATGTACACAATAGGGTTATAACATCCTTCAATACACATATAAATAAAACATCCACCCAGTCCTCCCAGCAATTCATAGATCATAAGTGATATATGGCCAGTCCCTGATAGTTTTATTAGTTCATGATCTGTCGTCTGTAGGTTTAATTTTAAAGGTACAAATAAAGAAGTAGTTTTATAATCATTCTTGTTGGGACCCCTAAATGGATTTTTTTGGTCTGGATGACCTTTTGGCTCCAACCTAGGGCTTTGTTTGTTGTTGAATGTGTGTGAAAGAGCCCTTACTATGTTATGTACTATGTTATATGATGTTGGATTTAGATTTTTACAATAATCTTGGATTGCCCCTTTAAGTTGCAAAGTTGTACATAACCTTAACTGTATAATAAATAGTTGCTAAGGTTTGTGCATCTGTTGACTAGGAACAGATCACCCTTTATTAAAAGCTGCTTCCTACTAACCTGCCCTTCTTCAACTGACCTATATATGAAACTAAGTTCAGATATTAGATTTATTTCAGTGCTGTTTGTCATTGAAGTTTCTTTACAGCATTTATTCAAGTGGAATACGTTTGTTTCCCCTTTTTCCCCGTTATATTTTCTCCAATATTGAAGGTCATATGAGCATTCTTCCCATTATATTTTTTCCAATATAGAACATCATACTAGTATTTCCCTATTATGTTTTCTCAATATAGAAATCTAAGTGAACATTTTCTCTCTTACATCTTCTACAATGTACAATATTATATAAGTATTTTCCCTATTATATTTTCTCCAGTATAGAATATCATATACGGTATGTATTTTCCCTATTATGTTTTCTCCAATATAGAATATCATATGAGTATTTTCCCTATTATGTTTTCTCCAATATAGAGGACTAAATGAGAATTTTCCCTTTTATATATTCTCCAATTTAGAATATTATGAGCATTTTGTGTATTATATTTTATCTAATATTGAAACCATATCAGCATTTTCTATGATATTTTCTCTAATATTGAAACCATATCAGCATTTTCCCTGTGATATTTTCTCCAATATAGAAGACCATATGAACATTTTTATACACAGTACCACATTTTCAATGGAAACAGGACCAGGTTTTCCTGCCTAGTTCCCCCACAAACTCAACAGTTGTTCCCTGATAACATCTTATGTTTTTTGTTTTGTTGTCCCTCTAGATGGAAGACCCCTAACACTAGATGCAATATGGGAGAGGGTGCATGACAGCTATAAACCTCGACTACTACATGGACCATGGGAAACTATTACCCAGCAAGTAAGACTGAAGATTGTCCATCTGTCTTTGTGCTTTTAAATGTTTTTTTGGTTTTTTTTTTATAGATGTTTGCAAAGTGAATAATGCTCTCTAGTATTTCTTTAGCCTAAGACTGTTGCTAATTAAAGTGTGTTGCTATGGAGCAGTTGTCAGACAGACTCATAGCTTACATAGAAAATCTATTTAAAAGATAAAAATAAAACATTCTGGGTATGTGCCAAATGAGATTGATCAATGTCCTGTCTAACCACTTATATCCAGTAGAGTACATATGGCTACACATAAGTTGTACACTGTCAACCCTTTCACTTTTGTGAACAGAGGAGCTGTATTTAGCAAAATTGAATTGAGCACTATTACCTGCATACAATATGTAAGAAAGTTAAAAGTGAGATTTTGGCTTTCTTATCAGAATATCTATGTGTGCATAATTGGGTAACTATTAGTGTATAGAATTATTATGTAACTAAATGAAAATTCTCCCATTTCACTTGTTTATTTTCATTTGTTAAAGTGAGAATAATAAACAAACAACTCATAATTTACAAATAAACATTTCTTACACTTCCAAAACAAAAATCAGTTGCCAATACAGCCCCCCTTCTTTTCAATAACAGTCATAAGCCTTCCATCCATGGAGTCTGTCAGTTTCTTAATCTGCTGACAATCAACTTTTTGTGCAGCTACAACCCTATCCTCCCAGACACTGTTCAGAGAGGTGGACTGTTTGCCTTCACCGTAAATCTCCTATTTAAAGAGGACCTTTCACCACTCCTGACATGTCTGTTTTAAGAGCTACGTAATAACAATTCTGGAGCATCTATTCTTATGTCTCTATTGTGATACGTTGCAGTGGTGCCAGTAGTTGTGATGGCAGCTGTAGTAGGGTACACGAGGGTGGTATCATAGCCTCGGTGAGGGTAAGAGCTTGCACAGTCTATTAGTCTGCATGTCAGACACACGCAGCTAGTGCCTACTGACAGAGTCTTAAATAGCATGACTGCAAAGCCTGATTCAGAACTCGTAGAACTCATACCAGGAGCAGCACAACATACGGTGGATGGCTGCTCCCACGAGCCCAGTCCTGGTTTTCAGGGCTGTGGCTCTTAAACAGACATGCAGCCAGCTCAGCAGCTGGAGGCTCATGATTAGTCCTGGAGCTGCTCAAGCAGGGCCATGATGAGTTCTCATGTCCTAGGAGTGTACGGGTAGCTCAGCAGTGGAGGTGTCTGATGCATTCCTGGCTCACCATGGAGTCTGTGATTCTCACTGCTGCTGAGCCGATCAGCGTGTGTGCGAACCTGCACCTACACCTCCCAGGTGACTGAACCTGTGTTGGCCTGTTTGCTTTGCCACGTTAATCTCCTTGTGTGTGAACTGTCACCAAAGAGACTGTTTTTCATTTATGGTGTGCAAGTGTGAATAAAACACTGTTTGTTGCACAATCTGGACTCCTTGTTTTGCCTCTAAACTGCACCCGCACCGCTGTCTACCAGAGCGACTCCCCACACTATGTTGTGCCATTCCTTTTTTATTTCTACTAGAAGTTATGATTGAATCTGTAGTAAGGGTACAGAGGGGTGGTATCAAGTTGGGGGAGGGGGGTGGGGGGCTTGCACAGTCCAATCAGTCCTGCCATTGTCAGACACACACACAACTTGTTACCTCCTCTCTGTACCCTTACTGCAGACTGCTAGCAATTTATTCAGAACTTCTAGTAGAAATAATAAAGGAATGGCACAACATACAGTGGATGGCTCTGGAGAATAGATGCTCCAGAATTGTTATTACACAGGAAATGCATTTAGCTCTTAAAACAGACATGTCAGAAGTGGTGAAACGTCCTCTTTAAGAAGGGCCCACAACAAGCTCTCAATAGGGTTTAGGTTAGGTCAGGAAGGGGGCCATGTCATTATTTTTTCATATTTAGGGTGTTTACTGGGTAGCCATGCAGTGGAGAATTCTTTGATTGAATCTGTAGTAAGGGTACAGAGGGGTGGTATCAAGTTGGGGGAGGGGGGGGGACTTGCACAGTCCAATCAGTCCTGCCATTGTCAGACACACACACAACTTGTTACCTCCTCTCTGTACCCTTACTGCAGACTGCTAGCAATTTATTCAGAACTTCTAGTAGAAATAATAAAGGAATGGCACAACATACAGTGGATGGCTCTGGAGAATAGATGCTCCAGAATTGTTATTACACGGGAAATGCATTTAGCTCTTAAAACAGACATGTCAGAAGTGGTGAAACGTCCTCTTTAAGAAGGGCCCACAAGCTCTCAATAGCGTTTAGGTTAGGTGAGGAAAGGGGCCATGTCATTATTTTTTCATATTTAAGGTGTTTACTGGTTAGCCATGCAGTGGAGAACTCTGATGCATGTCCTGCTCCATCCATGGTTTTCTTGATAGATGCAGACTTTTTCCTGTACCATGGGCAGTAGGTTTGGGAGTTGATTTTGATTCCATCTTCAACACAAAAAGGTCCAACCAGCTCATCTTTAATAATATATAGCAGTACCCCACCTCCACCTTTTTGGTGTCTGAGTCGAATTGTCTTAATCCAGCCACAGGCCCATCCGTCTGGTCTGTCAAGAGTCACTCTCATCTCATCAGTCCACAAAACCTTTGAAAATCTGTCTGAAGACATTTCTTAGCCCAGTCTTGACTTTTCAACTTACAAGTCTTGTTCAGTGGTGGTCGAGTTTCAGGTTTCCTTACCTTGGCCATGTCTCTGAGCACTGAACACCTTGTACTTCTCGGCACTCCAGGGAGGTTGCAGTTTTGGAATATGACAGCACTGGGGGATATTGTGTTCCTGATCGCTTCACGTTTCATTCTTCTCAAATCTTTCGTAGTTAAATTGCTTCTTTTTTTCTCAACACGTTTCTTACAACCCTGCTTTGACCATTTGCAACAAAATGCTTGATGTTTCTGTGATAACACCCCAATCGCTTAGCAATTTCAAGAGTGCTCTATGCCCCTGAAAGACTTTTTGACTTTTCTAAGTCAGTTTATTTGGCCAATTTTGACAGAGGAAAAAATAATAATGCACACCTTGATATAGGACCCCTTGTCTAATTGCGTAATCTAAGCAGTCCCCAGAAAAGTATAAAGAAGATACAAATTAGCCTACTTACAGTTTACTTAAAATAAGAGTCGGGAGCGGAAGGAGTGCCTCTATTTGTACTCGTTAGCATATGTGGTGAATCATTGCCGTGGCCCTGATCGCTTCTATACAATTCATTTAGTGTTTGAAAACCATTAAAAGTGGTTGTCCAGGATTTTACTATTGATGGCCTATCCATACGATAGGCCATTAATGTCTTATTGGTGGTGGTCTGACACCTGGCATCCTACTCATATGCTGTATTGGGGTAATGCTGGCTCCCACTGTGTAGGAGACAGAGCTTGTTACGGTGTCTCTTTTCCCACTGAAGTGTACAGGAGCAGCGCTGCATTAACCTGCCCAATCCACTAAACAGTCGTGTAATTCCAGTGCCGGAGCTACCCTTAAAGGGGTTGTGTCACTTCATCAAATGGCATTTATTATGTAGAGAAAGTTAATACAAGGCACTTACTGATGTATTGTGATTCTCCATATTGCCTCCTTCACTGGCTTGATTCATTTTTCCATCACATTATACACTACTCGTTTCCATGGTTACGACCACCCTGCAATGCAGCAACGGTGGCCGTGCTTGAACACTATTGGAAAAAGCACTAACCTATGTGCACTCCCAGGTTCCCGGCCACCTAGCACTTTTTTTAAATTAACTTTTACTTTCTATTAACTTTCTCTACAGAATAAATGCTAATGCTGAAGTGACACAACCCCTTTAAGCAGTTGATCAGCAGTGTGTTGGACACCGCTGATTAGATATTGATGTCTGCAATAGTAAAATCCAGACCAACCCCTTTAGGTTAAAGTGTATATTGAGTAAAACAGAATAGAAAAGTGTAATATACAGTTTTCCATCCTGCGGAGTCCAGTAAGAAAAATGTATGTGTTATATGGATCCTTTTTTTTCTTTTTTTACAACGGGATCCTGGGAAGTTGAAGTTGCATTCATTACACCAATGTTGTTAGTGCATTTGGAAGATTCATTAATCAGGCCCCTCGCCAGCGATGGATGCTCTATTAGACACTGACATGTTATATAATGACTGTCAATAAGTACAATGCAAACTTTCCCTACAAGTTGAAATATTTCATGAGAACCAGAGTGTGTGGCTTCCAAGTCTCCCAAGCTCTTCAGAGGAGCAATAATATGTGAGAATCCTGGGAAATGTACCAAGGGTCGAAGGAATATTCAGCGGTTGGTTCTGCTGTGAAGTACTTGACACTCCTCATGAAGCACGCTGCACATACTGAAGTGTGATGTCTGCCATGAGAATGATTATCCTGTTAATGCACAGACACAACTCGTGCTTCTGCTCTAGTAAAGGCCCCACTGTGGGCTGTGAAAGGAAGAAACGCCATAACAGAAAACTTGTTTTACAGAAAGTTCTCTAATCTGATGCTATTTAACTAGAAAGGGGCGTCTGCTTTTACAAATAGTGGGAAGGGGAAGTCCATCACCCAGCACCCCCACTTATTACGATGAGCTACACTGAGGATGGGTCAGCAATGTCTAGAAGCCAGAAAACCTCCTTAACTAACTAAAATTCAGGTGACATCAGGGAAGTAGCAGAGCTGGGAATGATTGAGATTTGGCCATAAGACTGTGTTCATACTGTTTGATACTTACCCAGTTGTATGCATTCCTGACTCCCATTGTAAAGAATTAGGCCAGTGATGGAGAACCTTTTAGAGACCGATTGCCCAGACTGCAACTCAAAACCCACTTATTTATTGCAAAGTGCCAACACGACAATTTACCCTGAATATTACAGTCCAATATAGCACATCTTCCATGTGCTTTATCATCTAGCTATAATATCCTGCCTACATTCAGTGCACTGCCTGTGCTGTTCATAGTGCGCCATGCACTGGTGAATGGCAGGAGAAGTCCAAGGCATATTGGTACACCATAGACTTTTTCCAGGGTGTGGGTGCCCACAGAGAGGGCTCTGAGTGCCACCACTTAAATGATTTTTTTTCGTCACATATTGTACTTCATGACAGTGGTAAAATGGATTTCATATATATAAAAAAATACCAAATTTACCAAACATTTTGAAAAATTAGCAATTTTTCAAGTTTCAATTTCTCTACTTCTATAATACATAGTAATACCACCAAAAAAAGTTATTGATTTACATTCCCCATATGTCTACTTCATGTATCGATCATTTTGGGAATGCCATTTCATTTTTGGGATGTTACAAGGCTTAGGCCTCATGCACACGACTGTATGTGTTTTGCGGTCCGCAAATAAAATGGATGACATTCCGTATGGCATCCGTTTTTTTTGTGGATCCGGTATTTTTGCGGATCCATTGTAATAATGCCTATTCTTGTCCGCAAACTAGAAAAAAATAGGACATGCTTTATTTTTTTGCGGAACGGAAAAACGGACATACGGAAACGGAATGCACACAGAGAACCTTCCGTTTTTTTGTGGACCCATTGAAATGAATGGTTCCGCATATGGTCCGCAAAAAAAACGGAACGGACACGGAAAGAAAATACGTTCGTGTGCATGAGGCCTTAGAAGTTTAGGAGCAAATCTTGAAATTTTTCTGAAATTTTTTAAAAACCCACTTTTTAGGGACCAGTTCAGGTCTGAAATCACTTTGTGAGGCTTACATAATAGAAACCACCCAAAAATGACCCCATTCTAGAAACTACACCCCTCAAGGTATTCAAAACTGATTTTACAAACATCATTAACCCTTTAGGTTTTCCACAAGTGTTAATGGCAAATGGAGATAAAATTTCAGAATTTCGATTTTTTTTTTTTTTTTTTGAAAATTTTACATTTTAATCCATTTTTTCCAGTAACAAAGCAAGGGTTAACAAACTCAATATTTATTGCCCTGATTCTGTAGTTTGCAGAAACACCCCATATGTGGTCGTAAACTGCTGTATGGCCAAACTGCAGGGCGCAGAAGGAAAGGAACGCCATATGGTTTTTGGAAGGTGGATTTTGCTGGACTGGTTTTTTGACACCATGTCCCATTTGAAGCCCCCCCCCTCCCTGATGCACCCCTACAGTAGAAACTCCATAAAAGTGACTCCATCTAAGAAACTACAACCCTCAAGGTATTCAAAACCGATTTTACAAACTTTGTTAACCCTTTAGGTGTTCCACAAGAGTTATTGGCAAATGGAGATGAAATTTCAGAATTTCTATTTTTGTTACCTTGCCTCAAAAAGAGTGTAATATAGAGCAACCAAAAATCATATTTACCCTAAAATAGTACAAACAAAACTGCCACCTTATCCCGTAGTTTCCAAAATGGGGTCACTTTTTTGGAGTTTCTACTGTAGGGGTGCATCAGAGGGGCTTCAAATGGGACATAGTGTCAAAAAACCAGTCCAGCAAAATCTGCCTTCCAAAACCATATGGCGTTCCCTTCCTTCTGTGCCCTGCCGTTTGGCCATACAGCAGTTTACTGACCACATATGGGGTGTTTCTGCAAACTAAAGAATCAGGGCAATAAATATTGAGTTTTGTTTGGCTGTTAACCCTTGCTTTGTTACTGGAAAAATGGATTAAAATGGAAAATTTGAAACAAAAATAGCTGTTTTGGGACCGTTCCTTTTTTTTGTTATTTACATCGTTGATCTGACAGGTTAGATTGTGTGCTATTTCTAAAGAGCAGGTTGTTACGGATGCGACAAAACCAAATGACTACTTTTTAGGGGTTTTAGTTTCAGTTTTTCAAAACGAAGCATTTTTGAAAAAAAATATTTTTTTGTGTCTCCACATTCTGAAAGCCATATTTTTTATTTTTATTTTTTGGGCGACTGTCTTATGTAGGGGCTAATTTTTTCAGGATGAGATGATGGTTTGATTGGCACTATCTTGGGGTGCATATGACATTTTGGTCGCTTTCACTTTTTGTGATGTAAAATGACTTTTGACACGGTATTTATATATATTTTTTTCTGTGTTCACTTGAGGGGTTAGGTTATGTGTTATTTTTATAGAGCAGGTTGTTACGAACGCGGTAATACCTAATATGTATACTTTTTATTTATTTATTTAAGTTTTACACAATAATATCATTTTTGAAACAAAAAAAAATCATGTTTTAATGTTTCCATAGTCTGAGAGACATATTTTTTTATTTTTGGGACGACTGTCCTATGTAGGGTATCATTTTTTGCGCGATAAGATGACTGTTTGATTGGCACCTTTTTTGAGTGCATATAACTTTTTGATCGCTTGCTATTACAGTTTTTGTAATGTGAGGTGACAAAAATGATTTTTTTGACATATTTTTTTTTAATTTTTTACGGTATTTACCTCAGGGGTTAGATCATGTGATATTTTTATAGAGCAGGTTTTTACGGACGCGCCGATACCTAATATGTATACTGTTTTTTTATTTATTTTACGTTAACACAATAACAGCATTTTAGAAAAAAAAAATCATGTTTTAGTGTCTACATAGTCTGAGAGCCATATTTTTTTATTTTTTTGGGCGATTGTGCTATGTAGGGGCTCCTTTTTTTGCGGGATGAGATTGCATACGCCTTTTTGATCACTTGGTATTACACTTTTTGTGATGTAAGGTGACAAAAAATGGCTTTTTTTACACTTTTTTTTACGGTATTTACTTGAGTGGTTAGGTCATGTGATATTTTTATAGAGCAGGTTTTTTCGGACGCGGCGATACCTAATATGTGTAGTGTATTCTATTTTTTTTAATTTTTATTCAGTGATGTGTTTTTAATTTTTACTTTTTTCACTTTTTTTTACATTTTTTTGACCCAGACCCACTTGGTTCTTGAAGATCTAGTGGGTCTGATGTCAGTATAATACAGTACAGTACACTATATAGTGTACTGTCTGTATTTTGTACTTTACACTGTCTGGTCAGACTTCTCCCTTTAGCAGAAGTCTGATCAGAGTTACTATTACCATGGCAAGCAGGACACCTCTGAAGGCGTCCTGTTGCCATAGTAACCATCACCCGATGCCAGAACTGAGCAGCGGGTGATGGGGAGGGAGAGGAGCTGCAATCCCATCCTTTCCGGGGCTGCAAAGGCACAGCAGCCCCCGATGGGAGAGGAAGGGAGCTCCCTCCCTGTTAACCCCTTCCATGCCGCAGTCCATACGGACCGCGGCATGGAAGGGGTTAAACGGCTGGCATCTGTACAAGCACAGATGCCAGCTGTTTTTAGTAGAGTGTCAGCAATGTGCCGACACTCTGCTAACCACTGGCCATAAATGAATATTACACAGGAGGCGGGTGGGGGATTGCGATCCCGCACTCCGCACCGCCCACCTCCTGCACCGCCCGCATGCCATAGGGATGACATTGAGGGCTCAGGGGTGGGGGGAAATACTATTTATAAGGTTCTGATTCCCGCAGTCACGGACTGCAGGAATCAGAACCTTTGACCCGGCATTAGAAGTCTCTGATTGGCTAGCCGGGGACCGCTCTGATTGGTCCCCAGCCGGTTAGCTGAGACCCCTGGCTGTGTGTAATAGCCGGGGTCTCAGTGCTGTCACCATGTCTGCAGACATGGTGACAGTTTAAGGCCTCTTTCACACGGGCGTCATGTTTGACGCCCGGATAAGAGGCGGGTGCATTGCGGGAATATGCGCGTTTTTCCCGCGCGGGTGCAAACGTTTGTAATGCGTTTTGCATGCGCGTGAGAAAAAACGCCATGTTTGGTACCCAGACCCGAAGCCGGACTTCATCACTCAAGTCCGGTTTCAGGTCTTCTGGAGAATTGATTATTTTCCCTTATAACATGGTTATAAGGGGAAATAATAGCATTCTTAATAAAGAATGCATAGTAAAATGAAGAGGAAGGGGTTAAAAATAATAAAAGTTAACTTACCTTAGCCACTTGATCGCGTAGTCGCGATCTCTCCTCTCTTTCCCTGCAGCATCTAAGATCTACAGGACCTGTGATGACGTCACATCACATGGTCCAATCACATGGTCCATCTTACCATGGTGATGGACCATGTGATTGAACCATGTGATGTGACGTCATCACAGGTCGCTGTAGATCTTAGATGCTGCAGAGAAAGAGAGAAGATCGCAGCTACGCGATCAATGGCTAAGATAAGTAGCTTTATTATTCTAACCCTTCCACTTCATTTACAATGCATTCTTTATTAAGAATGCTATTATTTCCCTATAACCATGTTATAAGGAAAATAATAGAGATCGGGTCCCGTTGCTAAGCAGCCATGCGGGAAAATCGTAGCGCATCCGCACTTGCTGCGGATGCTTGCGATTTTCCACAGCCTATTCACTTCTATGGGGCCTGCGTTGCGTGAAAACGCAGAATATAGAGCATGCTGCGATTTTCACGCAACGCCAGAAGTGATGCGTGAAAATCACCGCTCATGTGCACAGCCCCATAGAAATGAATGGGTCCGGATTCAGTGCGGGTGCAATGCGTCCTCCTCACGCATTGCACCCGCGCGGAAAACTCGCCCGTGTGAAAGGGGCCTAACTGTAGGACGAGAATGCTCATCCTAATGCGCTAAGTACCGCTCAGTTAGGATGAGCATTCTCGTCCAGGGTCCTGGAGGGGTTGAACAAGTGTATACAAGTAAACATGATTCACATCAAAGTCAAATGCATATCTCATAAATACATGATTGTGAAAATTCATATAGTGAATCAATTCATATAGTACATACATCCAAACCCTCATGATTGATAGTACTGAAGTGGTTAAAAATGTGACAGGTGCAAGTAATGTTAAAGAGAAGCAACAGGAATACGATGGGGGATACACTGACTCGATTAGCGGCGGTCCACATGTAACAAGATGTCAGCGGTGGCGTGTGTTCCACATTAGTGCGCATGTCCCGGATGATTCTGAGGCAACTACTTAAGCACAAATAGAGTATGCGCAGAACGGTCTCTCACATACCAATCGGCCATCTTAGAGAAGGTAAAAGGGCCGTAGGACTCACAGCGCATGCGCCCGAGTATCCCGCAAGTCTGATTCCACTCCATATAGCCATATCCAAAGAAACGTGCATACACCAGGGCTATAATAAAGCGGATCAAGAGGGAAGACATTGGTACACATATCACGTGCACTTTGCTATAATCAAACACTGAAAAAGTAGGATGGACACTAGCAGACCCCTGCTGTATCCATTCCTCATATTCCTGTGGATCCGTTATATGCCCCTGAGGGATCTCCTCAAAACACAATCTCACACAAACTAATGAGACACATCCAGTCTGCCTCAATATATGCCGGGTATACATATGCATTGATAATATATAAACATGATGGACGATCGCTGAAGTTTTGGACCAGTGTATCATCCCAAATGGGGTCTGCTAGTGTCCATCCTACTTTTTCAGTGTTTGAGGATGGTTGTATTTCTAGAATATAACGGAGATTGAGAATCTTGTGCTATATTCAATATCTTCGTTATCTTCGTCAATTCTAGCAATCCAACCATTAGGGACCCAGCTCTAAGTTGAATTCGCAATGCGAACATATACTCGCATTGCGAATTCAACAGAGCTGGGTTCCTAATGGTTGGCTCGCTAGAATAAAATGAAGATTGAGGATATAGTGCTATATTCTCAATATTAGTTAATTCTACACAGATTGAAGTTGAATGTGCAATGCGAGTAATACAGGTTATATTAATCGCATTGCGAATACAACTTAGTCAAATTTCTGAGATCGTGATTCCCACATCCAACAGAACACTCCATGCACACGGGAAGTCGGCAGAAGCAGCAACGGATGTGGATGGAAAACTGGCTTAGGTCTTCCCCGTCACATCCTTAAAGGATAACTGTCACATTTAGACCCTAATTTCAGTTTTCATATATGTAGTTACTAATATGATAATATTCCTGAATCAATAACTATTAGACTTACTTACCCCTTATTTAATAAGATTCAGCCCTTAGCAAGCAGTCTGCATAAAACTGCAATTTCACTATTCTGTTAAGATGGCTGACCTCAGCCCTGAGGCTAATCCATAGGACGCCTGCAGTGAAGTTAGTGAAGATCAGCTCTGTATAGGGGGGGTCTTGCAGTGAAGTTAGTGAAGACCAGCTCTGCATAGGGGGGTCTTGCAGTGAAGTTAGTGAAGACCAGCTCTGTATAGGGGGGTCTTGCAGTTAAATTTTCAGGTCTGGCTGAAGCCTGTAATCTTCCTACAAGCTCTCCTCTTATCAGATAAGGCTTTCATTTATACACTGGGCTCTACATCGTCCTTCACTGCTAAGGGAGTGTCTGCCAAGCACAGGCATGTGGAGAAGTTCACACACACAGCCCAGCACTGTTATCACCTGTCAGGAAGAACCTGGCTTTTTATACATTCCCTTACAATGTTGACTCACTATCAGTTCCCAGTGCATGCAGCGTGCTCCGTCCTCATCTGGTAGACGGAAGGAGCATAGCAACCTGATTTTATCTCAGGTAACAATAGCCAATACTGGGGACTTTTAGGTGGCTTTTAGGGGTTATTTATTAAACAATCAGAAATTAAAACAGGGGCAACAAGGTAATATTAATCACCAAAATCCAATAGTAAAAAAAAAAAAAAATTTGACAGTTATACTTTAAAGCTTGTAAAAAAGCGGGATCTTGACATAGGGGCCACTTAATATGGTGGATTTGGTGATCTCTGTAATGGAGACACCCCTTTTCTTGGTCTTCCTTCCTTTGAGGGATATCTGGCTTTCATTGTGTTGTAGACCCAATACTGGGGCTCCACATTTATTTAGCATATTACTGTCTCCCAGGGAGCTTTGCACTTTGGATTGCTGTGTTGAGACTCTTAAATGAGGCTCTGCGGTGTTTTCTGTAGCTGGTCTCCCTGAGATCAACTATTATTTGGTTTGTGGAGCGGGCAGGGAGCCAGGAATCCTCCGGACAGGTAAAAACAGCTTTTGGGAAGTGGGAAGACAACCAGAGAGCAATAAGGATTAACAACGTAAAAAAAAAAAAAACACGAATATTCGAAATAGGGAATATATAGCGCTATATTCAGAATATTCACGAATTAGCGAAGTGCCGATATTTGCCAAAAAAGTTCACTATTCGAATATTCGTGCTCAACACTAATTATCACACACAAAACCTATCCTAATCACACCCCTCTGCTCTACGTGTCATGGATTATGATCCTGAATACAGATGAAAAGATCTTCAGCTGAATCTCTGTGGGAATGGAGTTGAAGTACAGAGAGGATGGACAGGACAGACTGTGGTAATGGAGACTGCATGCAAGTGTTGCTGCTCATTATCTACACCCCACTCTCCTCTCTGTACTTCATGTCTCCTCATGAACTCCATTCCCACATGGATTCATCTGAAGATCATATTAAACTGTATTAACCCTGGGTTCACACCTGAGCGTTTTACAGCGCGTTCAAGCGCGCTGTAAAGCGCTCAACAGATAAAACCAATGCATCCCTATGGGAGTGGTTCACACTTGAGCGTTTTACAGCGCGTTTGAGCACGCTGTAAACGCCAACGCATAAACAAGTACTTGAGCTTCTTTTGGGGCGTTTGGCGCGCGTTTTGTGATTGACACCACAGTAGCAATCACAAGAACGCTGTCTGACGCGCGTTTCCTATTTGCAAAAACGCGCAAAAAAACGCGCGTCAAAAACGCGCGTAAAACGCGCGTTTTTGGAACGCTCAGGTCTGAACCCAGGGTAAGAGAGGAAGATGGTGCAGCCTGTTAACTTGTCCTTCTGTGTAATTAGGACAGGTTTTGTGTGTACTAGTAGGATAGTGGCCATTTTATTTTTCCTAATGAGTGCTCCCAGGACAAAACGAGCCATTATAACTCATGAAAGGTATTTGGTAATATATTTATAATTAAGTAATATTTAAGTATTTTCATTTTCTTAATTCCTGGAGAACCCCTTTAAGGTCATTAAAGGAGTTGTTTCACCATAGACAACCCTTTTAATCTGAGAGCTGCTACAATGATTAACTGATTGCTGTGGGTCTTGGTACCGACACCCTTTGCAAACAGATGTTTCCCCCACCATAACATAAATGGCCACCAGAGCAAGAGCTGCTACTAGCTAGTGGCTACTCACTCGTAAGGGGAGGGGAAGTCAACACAGAGGACTTTATTCTATCGATATGTCATATGAACAGGCGTTCTGATGGGACAACTACTTTAAAGAGGAAAACACTGGTCATAAAAGATTAATACAAACTGCACTATGGGGACAATACGTACTGAGATGCTTATGTACCACATTCGTAGAGATGTGTGGTATTCCCAACAAACCAACTTTGCAGTACTTGATATACTCTGTGTAGCAAAAAATATATGAATCCCAGAGCAGCTAAAGCTTCAGAGCGAAATAAATTGTCTGTACAAACATTAGGAGCTTGGAAAAGCCGGTACTACCAATATTTTATGGACTATTACTCCTATCATCATGCTTGTTCTAATAAGTGGGAAGACTACATCACGTGTTGCTTGATCTTTGAAAACCATTTACGCACAGTGTGCGGTATAAAGCACCTGTGCTCCGCCATAGCATCAGGCATTTGGTCTACAAGATGGAGATGTAGTGGTATGAGCAGCAGATGGTAGCGTAGTCAGACACTTGTATGTCTACCGTTTCCCCTCCCTGCACAGTCTGTTGTGTCCTAACGGCATCTTTTCTCCAGCATGTCTAATAAAAGGACTCATGCTGTGATGATTGAAACGTTTTAAACTTTTGTCGTTTTTTAAAAGGAAATGTGTCATCAAAAAAAGAGCTATTGTTAAATCACATTTTTATGTTAAACATATTTTTTAGGAATTTTGTTGATGTTATTTTTAATTTTCCATGTCACTATATTTCATAAAAAAATATAAAATCCTGCAGTGTTTGCCCTTATTTTTCTTTTTTGGCCTGGTCACTAATCCTGTACGGATCACTTTACAGTTTATTATGCAGTTATTTGCATAATAATAATAATCTTTATATATTGCCAACGTATTCTGCAGTGCTTTACAATCAGGCGGTTCATGTAGAAACAGAGTCATAAATAACATAGCAACAAACAAGTTAACAATTAAAACCAGAGGAGTAAATGTCCACAAGAACTTACAATCTATGAGGAGATGGGGTGACTCAAAAGGTAACGAGTGCTTGTCTTGTGCAATGGTCTCGTCATCTTAACACAATAGGGGAATAGATATAAAGTTACATGAGCCGTCACCAGCTGATATCTTTAGTGCTTTTAGTGCATGAGGTGTGGATGTTTCACAATGGATTAGGTTCAGAAGAATGATGATGAAGGGGTTCGTGAATGGAGAGGAGTAAGATTAGGGGATGTGATAGGCCATCCTAAAAATATGTGTTTTTGGGGAGCACCTAAACCTGTGTATGTTGTAAATTAACCTAATTGCCTGGGGTAGGACATTCCAGAGAACTGGTGCGCCTTTTCCAGCTTCCTTATACATTGTATGCCACATTAAATGGTGGCATTAGAAAGTACAACTTGCTCTCATACGGTGAAAAACGAAAATGCAAAATTGGAAAATCGCTGCATCAGGAAGAGGGGGGGGGGGTTTAATATTGATGACATGTCCTCAGGAGGCTGTGGCCTCTTCACAGTTTACCAAGCACAGCGCCGTACATTTTATGAGTGGCTATGCTTGGTATTGCAGACCAGGCCCATTCACATGAATGGAACTGAATTGCGCCTAGGTTATGTGACCAATGAACGTGAAGTCAGTGGCCTCACTAGAGCACCGTGGCCTCTTCAAACAACTGATTAGCAGGGGTGCTAGGAATCGGACCCCCACCGGATATCATGGTGCTCAATATTAAACTCTTGGAAAACCCCTTTGTCCGCCTTCCAAACACAGGTAGCATCTTCATTACACACCCCTGTCACTGCCTGGACCATTTTCAGGTGCTTTGTAGAAGCAAATTTGGTGTCATGGCATCCGTTACATGTCCTGACTTTAACAGCTAGCCACCGTCACCTTCATTTGCAGCAATGTTGTGAAGAAAAACCTGGACTGCTGTGGACTGAAACCGTATCATCTTTAGTGACAAATCCAGGTTCTGTATAGGATCTACCAAGAGCTGGATTCAAGTATGGAGGCCTGGTGGTGACATCTTCTATCCTGCCTTTGCTCTGAAGTGACACACTGCCCCAACTGTTGGTGTGATGAACTGGAAAGCCATCATATATGACAGTCAGTCACCCTAGTAGTGATATGAGGGACACTAACAGCTCGGAGATGTTCAGGACATCCTGCGGCCACATTTGTTGCCTCTCATGGCACGGCTTCCATCTGGCATTTTTCAGCAGGATAATGCATGCCCACACACAGCAAGGGTTTCCCAGAAATGTCCCAAGCTTCTTTGGCCTGCCTGGTAGCCAGATTTATCGCCAGTCGAGCATTTTTGGGACCAACTGAGATGCCGGCTTTGGCAGCCTACAAGTGTGCAGGATCAACAGGCCCAGCTACAACATCTGTGTGCTGCAGGATACCATACAGAACCTGTATGCCTCCAGGGCGCTAGAGCCTCCTGTCATTTGTATTGTTTTCCCCAATAAACGTATCCTTTTACTCTAATTTTGTAATCACTTATATGTATCATCATGCCATTCATACATATAGTTTTATTCAATTCCAGTAACTCCTTGGTGTGTTTTTTTTGTCATTGAGTGTATGTGTGTGTATATATATATATATTAGGAACCAGAGAAAAGCAGCAGCACAGCTGTGAACAGGGTGCAAACTCATCTTGGGAATTTTAGGCAGTTTTTCCAGGTATATATAATCCAAAGATGAGGCAGCACTCCAGCTTTAGTGAGAATATAGGTGACCCTCTTTATTCCCCAGGCAACATTTCGGTCCACACAATGAGACCTTTGTCAAGCTTGACAAAGGTCTCATTGTGGACAAACGTGCCTGGGAATAAAGAGGTCACCAATGGATATAAAGTCTACACACCCCTGTTAAAATGTCAGGTTTCTGTGTTGTAAAAAAATGAGACAAAGATAAATAATTTCAGAACTTTTTCCACCTTTAATGTGACCTATAAACTGTACCACTCAATTGAAAAACAAACTGAAATCTTTTAGGTAGAGGGAAGAAAAAATATTAAAATAAAATAATAGGGTTGCATAAGTGTGCACAACCTTAAACGAATACTTTGTTGAAGCACCTTTTGATTTTATTACAGCACTTAATCTTTTGCGGTATGAGTCTATCAGCATGGCACATTGACTTGATAAGATTTGCCCACTCTCTTTGCAAAAACACTCCAATCTGTCAGATTGCGAGGGCATCTCCTGTGCACAGCCCTTTTCAGATCACCTCACAGATTTTCAATCGGATTCAGGTCTGGGCTCTGGCTGGGCCATTCCAAAACTTTAATCTTCTTCTGGTGAAGCCATTCCTTTGTTGATTTGGATGTATGCTTTGGGTCGTTGTCATGCTGAAAGATGAAGTTACTCTTTATGTTCAGCTTTCTAGCAGAAGCCTGAAGGTTTTGTGCCAATATTGACTGGTATTTGGAACTGTTCATAATTCCCTCTATCTTCACTAATGCCCCAGTTCCAGCTGAAGAAAAACAGCCCCGCAGCCTGATGCTGCCCCCACCGTGCTTCACTGTGGGGATGGTGTTCTTTTAGTGATGTGCAGTGCTGTTTTTGCACCAAACATATCTTTTGGGATTATGGCCAAAAAGTTCAACTTTGGTTTCATCAGACCATAACACCTTTTCCCACATGTTTTGGCAGATTTGTTTTTGCCAAAATCTAGCCTGGCTTGGATGTTTTTCTTTGTAACAAAAGGCTTTCGTCTTGCCACTCTACCCCATAGCCCAGACATATGAAGAATACAGGAGATGGTTGTCACATGTACCACACAGCCAGTACTTGCCAGATATTCCGGCAGCTCCTTTAATGTTGCTGTAGGCCTCTTGGTAGCCCCCCAGACCAGTTTTCTTCTCGTCTTTTCATCAATTTTGGAGGGACGTCCAGTTCTTGGTAATGTCACTGTTGTGCCATATTTTCTCCACTTGATGATGACTTCACAGTCTTCACTGTGTTCCATGGTATATCTAATGCCTTGGAAATTCTTTTGTACCCTTCTCCTGACTGATACCTTTTAACAGTGAGATCCCTCTGATGCTTTGGAAGCTCTCTGTGGACCATGGCTTTTGCTGTGGGATGCGACTAAGAAAATTTCAGGAAAGACCAACTAGAGCAGCTTGAACTTTATTTGGGGTTAATCAGAGACACTGTAAATGATGGCAGGTGTATAGCTGACTCCTATTTAACATGATTTTGAATATGATTGCTTAATTCTGAACACAGCTACATCCCCAGTTATAAGAGGGTGTGCACACTTATGCAACCACATTATATGAGTTTTTTTTTTTTTTTCTTCCCTCCAACTAAAATATTTAAGTTTGTTTTTCAATTGAGTGGTACAGTTTATAGGTCACATTAAAGGTGGAAAAAGTTCTGAAATGATTTACAGCACAGAAACCTGACATCTTAACAGTGGTGTGTAGACTTTTTATATCCACTGGTTATTTTCTCACTAAAGCTGGAGTGCTGCCTCGTCTTTGGATTATATATATATATATATATATATATATATATAATTTTCTTGTTTATGAAATGGCATATTGTAAATGTTAGAAGAAGCAACCACTACGACATAAAAAGATGCACAGTAAATAAAAAGTGAGAGCTAAACATATAAGACGAGGGTAACAGAGGTGTAACTGCTCTGTTATAGCATATTAGATAGCAGTGATGGACTAAAGTAAGGAATCAGTAAATGTGACTGCATGTCTTGTTAAATATACCAGATCCTGCTAGAGAAAGTGGTGATGGAAACACTGTCGCTCCATTCATGTCACTTGTGCTACCTGATAAATCAGTTGTCTTTGTTATTCCTCTGGACATATCATGTCGTTTATGTCATTTTGTTTTAACCTTACGCCAATTCTTCATTTGATTCTTTATTTTGATGCCTATTTCCATAAATCCTAAGAATGCAGCACAGAAGAAAACAGATCAGATAGCAGAACACTGTTTTTGCAGGTCATAAATTTTTCACAGGCAAGCAAATAACTCAAGGCACAATGCTTAGAGTAGATATGAATTTATCATCTTGAGACAAACACCTATTCATCTATTGCCGGAACTGCCACTGCTTGGCATACGATTAGGTTTGCTTCATGATCTGTATTATGGCATTAGATTCTGCATTGGTAAAACTGTACAATAAAGGAGTAGCATAATTAAAGGGAGACTGTCAGCAGTTTTTGCCATGTTAAACTACTGACAGCACTAGGTAAGGGCTAGGGAGAGCAGGATAAACATACCTTTTGTGTATCTTTTACAGGAGTAGTGTGAATTAGTTCAATGCAGAGAGAACACTTTACAGTAAAGCCCACCTACAGTGCATTTGTAGCAGCAGAATCTGGCAAAATAAAAACTTCATATTCACACCACTCCTGATAATAAAATGTACTGCTCTCCACACACCCTACCTAGTGCTTTCAGCAATTTAGCATGGTGAAAGCTGTGACTTACTTTAAGTGGTTAAGGACAGCTTGCTGTATATTTATGACACAGTGGTCCAGGTACCTAAGCCCCTTCTATACTATACTGTACTTACAGTGCATTGTTTAACCAACTGCCCAGTTGAGCAACTGAGTGTGGAGTCCCCTGCTGTCAGGGACCATGAAGCGAAAGTGAGTGGTTTTCATTGCTTCTGTCTTCTCTGTTCTAACACATTACTGTGTTGGTCCTGAAGGTTATGTTTCTGGTCATATGATCGACAATTAAAAAAGTTGTCTTTTCTGACCTTTTGCAGGATAGAGTATAAAAATAAAAAGGTACCGTAAAAGATTTAAAAAAAATTTGCAAAAAATACCCCCTCCAAAAAAAAATAAAAAAATTATTTGCACTAATCACTGTTGTACCACTAGCTGTGATCTATCACTGTGAGTTGGACATGTAATGTTCAACTCAAGGAAAAAGTAATAAAATTTAAGGGTAATACTATATTGTTACCAGAAAAATAGCATTTTTACCATGTCAACTATTAGCCAAAAATGGTTAAAAAAAGTATAAATTAGGTGTCTAAAAATCTGATGAAAAGAAACCTGTGCTATTCACAAAAAAGTTAGAAAAATGTGTAAATACTGTCTGGTCCTGAACTGGAAAAGAACAGACCTATGCCTTGAAGCCACTTTAAGGTGATGATCCACCTTCAAGTTATGGGTATTTCCAGCTGGGATGTTTATGGCATATTGCGATGATATGCCATAAATGTCAGATAGGAGTGGGTCCCACCTCTGGGACCCACTCCTTTATCCAAAACAGGGCCAACAAAGTGAGCAGAGAGCACAACATGCATGCACGGCATCCTTTCCATTCACTGCTATGCTTAGCTATTTTCGTAACCCCAATAGTGGTAAATGGATGTGGATGTGTTGTGTGCTTTTTCCTTCGCTTTGGGGTCTCATTTTGGAGTGGGTCCCAGAGATGGGATCTGCCCTTATCAGACATTTATGGCATATCTTAGTGATATGTCAAAATGTCTAAGATGGAGTAACTCTTTTTAATAAACTAATTACATTTGACTGTTGATTTAGTTCAGCAGGAACACAGAGGCACCATAATATGACGTCTAAAAAGTGCTCACACTATAGCCACGTGAAACTGGTTTGAGGAAATGAATATCCTTTAGCACCTATCTAGTCTGATTGTTGGCAAATTCCGGTGGTGCTTGGCTAATATAGGAGATAGCACACTGAATGAAAATCCCTCAACTATCAACAGAATAGAACGTCATATACACGATATGTCATCAGTGGAGATGAGGGGCTTTTGGTAAGGCCTTCCTCCTCCGGTTTGCTTATATCATTGTAACATAGTTTTGTAAGGCTGAAAAAAGACATATGTCCATCCAGTTCAGCCTGTTATCCTGCAAAGTTGATAGATCATCTCTATGGATCAACAACCTTTCTCCAGAAATCTAATAACTATAACCTGCAATATTATTACACTCCAGAAATACATCCAGGCCCCTCTTGAACTCTTTTAGTGAGTTCACCATCACCACCTCCTCAGGCAGAGAGTCCCATAGTCTCACTACTCTTACCGTAAAGAATCCTCTTCAATGTTGATGAAACCTTCTTTCCTCCAGACGCAGAGGATGTCCCCTCGTCACAGTTACAGTCCTGGGTATCAATAGATCATACGAGAGATGGCTGATATATTCATACATGGTTATTAGATCTCCCTTCAGTTGTCTTTTTTTCTAAAGTGAATAACCCTAATTTTGATATTCTTGCTGGGTACTGTAGTCCACCCATTACGGTTATTACCTTAGTTGCTCTTCTCTGAACCCTCTCCAGCTCTGCTATCTGTCTTGATCACAGGTACCCAGAACTGTACACTGTACTCCATATGTGGTCTGACTAGTGATTTGTAAAGTGGAAGGATTCATCATCTATGCTCCTTTTGATGCACCGTATTATCTTATTAGGCCAGTCAGCAGCTGCCTAAAATTAGTTGCTGTAGTTAAGTTTACTGTCAACTAAAATTCCTAGGTCATTTTCCATGTCAGTGTTACCCAGTGTTTTACCATTTAGTATGTACAGGTGACTTGCATTTTTCGTTCCCTTGTGCATAACCTTACATTTGTCAGTGTTAAACCTCATCTGCCACTTCTCTGCCCAAGCCTCCAATCTATCCAGATCCCTCTGTAGCAGTATAGTGTCTACTTTTTTGTTAATTACTGTACACCGTTTAGTATTGCCAGGAATATTTTACTGTGCAGCCTCTCTACAAGACAGTCACTATATTGAAGAAAATGGGGCCCAATATTGACCCCTGTGGTACCCAACTAGTGACAGTGATATACGACATCCACTGACTGTGCTTTGTCTAGTCTAAAACTTACCTCTTCAGAGGAACTGATTAGATGAGTTTGACATGACCGATCCCTCATGAAGATGTGATGATATGGCTTTATACACTTATCTTCATTGAGTTTACTCACAACAGATGTTATACTTACCGGCCTATAGTTTCCAGGCTCTTTTTTTACCTCATTTTGAATATTGGCACCACATTTGCTAAGCGCTAATCCTATGGAACAGACCTATAATGCTCCTTTATAGTGCTTCCAGTAGATATAATGTCCTCTAGTACCCCCAGTAGATATAATACCCCATATAGTGGCCCACTAAATCTTATGGCCTCCTGTAATGCCCCTATAGATATAATGTCCACTGTAATGTCCCAAGTGGGTATAATGCCCTCTCTGGTAACCCCAGTAGTTATAATTTCCCTTGTAGTGTCCCCAGTATTATAGTGCACCCCTGTAGTGCCTACAGGACTTATAATACCCCCTGTAGAGCCCCTAGTACTTAATGTCCCCCTATTGTTAAAATGCTCCCAACATAAGTATAATACCTCCTTTGTTCCCTCAGCACTCATAGTACCCCCTGTATTGCCCCCAGTACCTATAGAGCTGTCATGTAGTTATAATGCACCCCCTACATAGTGCCTCCAGTACTATCTTCCCCAATTTCAGTTAGAAAAAAACCACAATACTCACCTTACTTCCCACCTCCATCTGCAATTAAGGCCACAAGTTTCTTCCGGCCCATGGCCTGAGTTGCCCCGAATGTTTTGTCCTAGTGATGCCCCTGTTATGAACTTTTGTATCCCCCCCCCCCCACCCCTCCATTTCACCCCCAGGGCCATTACTAAGCCTCGGATCAATGTCTGCCCTACGTTCTCCTTCTATATTGTATTTACCCTCCTTCCAGTCCCTAGTTTAAACACTCCTCCAACCTTCCAGCCAGCTTCTCCCTTAAAACAACTGCACCCTCCCCATTGAGGGGCAGCCCATTAATACCATGCATCCTCTAGCTGACAGAAAAGTCGGCCCAGTTCTCCAGGAACCCAAACACCTCCTTCCTACACCAGCTCTTGATCCACTTGTTTACCTCCCTAATCTTCTGCTGCCTTTCTGATGTGGCTTGTGGTACAAGCAGTATTTCAGAGAATACTACCCTTGAGGTCCTTGCCCTGAGCTTGTCACCTAAATCCCTGAAATAATTTCAAGAACCCTCCACCTGCCTCTAATTTGTAATTGGTGCCAATGTGCACCATGATCGCTGAATCTTCACCTGCTCCTCCCAGTAATCCATCATCTCGATCTGCAATATGTCAAACTCGAGCGCCAGTAAAAAACAAACAAACGGACAATCTCAATCTTTGTGACAGATCACCCTATCTGTACCCCTAATGGTTGAATCTCCTACTACCAGCACCTGTCTGGTCTGTCCTGCACTTTTAGTCACCTCGTTTCTGGAGGTGACATTCTTGTGACTGGCAGAGGGGGTATATTGCTGCAGCAGTGGTACCCCTGAATGAACATCCCTTCTCATCTGCCAATTTAGCAAACTTGTTGTGGTATGTCAGCTCAGGGCTAGCCTCCCTGGCACTCTTCCTTCCACCCCACCTTCTGTTACCCAGCTAGCTAGCTCACTTTCCTGGTCCTCCATACTACTATCCTCCCCCACATCTACCCCAGTGAGTGTCTGCTCAGTGAGCAGCAAACTTCTTTCCATATTGTCATTACATCTCAGTGCAATTTGCTCAATTAGATCCAGGATCTAGGCTTCCAAATGTGATTTGCCCACATTTTACACAGCAGTACAAAATTTTGCTGACTAGCAAAATTTTGAAAAAAATTATACCCTAAATCCCAAATATTTTTTTCACAAATTTGTCAGGGCTTCTAGGGGCATATTAAGCTTAGGTACGAGGACAGAGGGCATCCACCATCAGGGTGTGCCTCTGGGCTGAGCCACTATCTAGGGTTCCAACAGTCAGATTTCCCGCTATGTAGCCCTTATTTGCCCTTGATGCCAAGTTTATCACTAACTATCAGTATAGCAGTGCTACATTGGGATATACATTGATAGCCCTAGTTGGGCTCTTTTTATATAATATATATTAAAAGTTATGTTTTAATTGGTTTTTGCTTTCTGTGATAAAACTTAGAATTTTGCATGACCGACATATGTAATTTATCTACACTCAAATTATTAGTAAATTATACAATTGCAATGAAAAAGATAAGTGAATAAATGCAGTTCTCTCCTGGAGTGCTGTCACACACTTAATGGGGTATTCCCATCTCAGACAATGGGGGCATATCGCTAGGATATGCCCCCATTCTCTGATAGGTGCGGGTCTCACCTCTGGGACCCGCACCTACAACGAGAACAAAGCGGGGAGCGCTGTGGCTGGAGAAGCCCAGATTGCCAAGGGTCTGTCCACCACCAAGCGCTGCTCCCTGCTGCTCCCATATAAGTGAATGGAAGCGCACCACGCATGCGTGGCCCATGCTCCCATTCATTTCTATGGGGCAGACGGAAATTGCCAAGCCAGCGCTCGGCCATTTTCGGCATGCGCAGTGCGCCCTCCGTTCATTTCCCCGCTCGTTCTCATTGCAGGTGCGGGTCCTAGCGATATGCCCCCATTGTCTGAGATGGGAAAACCCCTTTAAGACAAAACAGACTGAATTGAAACACAGTTGCAAGCTGCCACACTTTCTTTGTCAGTTTACTTATAAAGCTGCTTTTCCCAGTCAGCTACAAATCAGTCTGCATTTTTTCCTCTGGATATCAGAGCCAGATTCCCTGACCTGGAGAAAATATGGTGAAATGCCAACTAAATCCCAACTACACTTCTTATTATGAACCCAAAATATGGTGACACCAGGTCTGGCATCCAGATTACAATTTATTGTTGTCTCGCGATCCTATAAAAAGTTTGGTGGAAAGCAAAGCAATTTTTTTTCATATCGGCCACAAAAAATTGCTGTACAAATAAAGTGCAACTGGGGATAAATTTGCAGTCACATTAGGATTCTGACTAGCAGGCAACTGATGAGCATGTTGGAGAATTAGCATTCCAACCTTTTCACAGGGCATACTAATAAGTACACCTCATGTTACCTTTCCACAATATTTTGCACATACTGTACCAGAACAAAACCGTTCCATATGAAAGCTTCCAGTATGGAATACTACTTTTATTACAAGTTTGGATTGCCAGCTAATGGTCCAAACTAATGATTGGCGTCATCATTTCAACTGCAGTTTTGGGGCTATAGTTGAGGGTTGTGGTTTGAAGTTCTACAGGTCATGATTTTCCTGTGTGATTGTTCTTTTGGAGTTTGGCACTTGCTATGGTTACCTGCAGGGGTGTATCAAGTATTCATGGGGCCCCATAGCAGAACTTGTATTTGGGCTCTACTACACCATGACTACCTTTAAAGGGTTTCTGTCACCAGGATTACACATTATAAGCTGTCTGACAAGTTGCTATGTGCTAATGTCAGATCAGCTTGATAATGTGCTTTATATGTATTTCTGATGTATATTTAGGCTAAAAAACATCTTTTTATAATATGTAAATTAGCCTCTAGGAGCAGCGGGGGCGTTGCCCCTGCTCCTAGAGGCTCCGTGCGCCAACCTGCTGCCACGCCCCTTCTTTCTTTGATTGACAGTGTCGGGCAGCGATCCTCTCCTGCCTCCGGCACTGTCTCCCTGCTAAATCCTAAGCCTGCGCCGCCGCTCTGTATTCGGCTCAGGCGCGGTGAGCTGAGGACAGCAGGCGTGGGATTTAGCAGGGAGACAGTGCTGGAGGCAGGAGAGGATCGCTGCCCGGCACTGTCAATCAAAGAAAGAAGGGGCGTAGCAGCAGGTTGGTGCACGGAGTCTCTAGGAGCAGGGGCAACGCCCCCCTGCTCCTAGAGGCTAATTTACATATTATAAAAAGACATTTTTTAGCCTAAATATACATCAGAAATACATATAAAGCACATTATCAAGCTGATCTGACATTAGCACATAGCTAATGTCAGACAGCTTATAATGTGTAATCCTGGTGACAGAAACCCTTTAAGAACAAATTCAGAGTATGAAAAATATATTGTGGATTCCCCAAAGCCTAAGGATAATGCACACAGTCAGGCCACAGTGATATCAAAATAGCGGGTTAATGCACATTATGAAGTTACAGAACAGTGAACATATGTATGGTGATGTCACATTACAGGGATAACATACATAGTAATACCACAGTACATGGATCATGCACAGTCATATCATGATAGTTTGATAACTACGAGCAAGGGCTGGGCCACATCGCAGATTTTTGACTCTTGGATCCTTAGTGGGCCTAGGCTCTGATACCACAGTCGGCCTCAGTCCAGGATTAAGAAAAAACAAACATTTGGAGTTGACTTTGTAGACAATAAATTGCCACTAGGTTCTGTTTCTTTTAATCAAAACCTACAGTATTAGACTTATTGATGATGGGGTTTGGTTGGACCCCGAGAATAATTTCCACTGGTGGGCCCAAGGAACCCCAGTCCCATACTGCCCACATTTGCCATACAACCCCCCACTCACTCAGTAGTTATGCCCCCCACACAGTAGTTATGGCACCTTACTTCCCTCACACATTGGTATTCTCCTTTTGTACCTCCACAAACTTGAATGCCACCTTACTGCCCCCACACAGTACTTATTCTCCCTTATTGGCCCCCACAGTAGATATGCCCTGTTAGTGCCCCTTTCACAGTAGCTATGCCCCCTTAGCGCCCACTTCACAATATTTATTCCCCCTTAGTGTTCCCACACAGTAGTGCACCCCTTTAGTGCCCCCACAAAGTAGTTCTGCCCTTTACTGTTTCCTCACAGTAGTGGTCTCCCTTAGTGGGCCCCCCCCCCCCCCCACTTACACAGTAATGATCCTGTTTAGTTCCCCTCCCTACATTAGTGAAGCCCCTGTGGTCTTAATAAAATAAAAACAGTAATACTCACCTAGCCCCATTCTCATGATGAATGGAGCACATCCTGTTCTCCCTAGCAGGCGTGATGCTAGTCATATTGGTTTTCACTTTTGAATTAACTTTTTAAAAACCTGCAACAAACTCCTTTGTACAGTGTGATCTAATAAACTATAGCTTCTGTCCTTCCAAAAATATTAGAACCCACAACTAGAAACACAGTTATAAAATTTGAGACTTTCAATTTACAGTATATGGGGAGGTATACCGGTATTTTCATTTTTGCATAAAACTTTGTATTTATCATTCATTTTCCCATGTTGGGATGGAGCAGTATGGGTTCTGCCTCCAAATTATGTTTGTATACAAGAGACTTTTACTTGGATTTTTCCTGAGCACTCGGCTGCCTTTCCTGCAGTGGGATGCAGAGAAGTGAGAAAATTTGACAGTGACCTTTTGATATGTCCCCTTGACGTTATTTGTTTCTTACATTTGCAGGTTAAAACAATAAGGTAAATGCACTTTTTTTCTTTTATCGCCTCACAGTTTAGTGTAGTCTCAGCATGGTACAATTGCGCCCTCTAGTGGCCACATCAACCAATGACTGCCAGTTTGGTATTCTCTCTGTGGAATTTTTAGAAACTTGTTAGGCTACGTTCAGATGTGTGTTGGAGACATCCGTTCAGGGCCTCTGTCGCAGATTTCATAAAAAATAGAGGACAAAAAAATCCTGTGAAAGAGCAGCATCTTGAATGAGAGCTGAACATACTCCAGTAGAGTAAATGGGATCTGGTCAGCGATGTTTGCTTCAATTATGTACCAAATCCGGTACTTCCTATATTTTGAGTGTTCATTTTATTGGTTATAAAATACTCGTTCCAATATACCTTGACAGTCAGAATTATAGTGTTTCAATAGTGTTAGGTGTATGCTGTGGCGGACCAGACAGGAGAGGCCCCCCGTGCAAGGACAATATAGGGACCTTCAATAACTTGGCATAAGTCTCTCTACCAACTGTAGAGCTAACAGTGGACCCCTATGTAATTGCACAGGTTGCACATATGGCATGTCTGCCCCTGGGTATATGGACACCATAGAGGGCAGATGGCCAGTTCTGTTTTTTTCTTAGCCGAAAAAAGTGATTCTCACTCCCAAAAAAATGTGGTTTCCCTTTCACTGGAATTGGCCCAGTATAGCTTTCTTCCATGGTCACCTGTTTGCCAGGAGTTTCACAACCAACCCTACAGAGATCAGCTTCCTTTTGAGAAGGGATGTCCTGTTGAAAGTGACCCCTTTTAAATTTAAACTGAGTATATTTGCAGTAGTCATACATGTAGTTGGAGCTCTGACTTAGGGGTGTACTGAGTCTTGTTGCTACTTGAAGTGGACAGTGAAGTAGCCCTATCTATTACAGGTAATTAAAAGGGTTTTTCAAGATTTTACTACTGATGACGTATCCTCTGGATGGTTATCAGTATCTAATCGGGGGGGTCCGATACACGGGCCCCCACCGATCAGCTTTTTGTGAAGGCACAGGCGCTCGCAGTAGTGCCACGGTCTTCTCTCAGCTCAGCAATCACAGCGCCGTACATTATATGGCGGCTGTGCTTGGTATCGCAGCTCAACCCCATTCACTTTAATGAGGCTGAGTTGCACCCAGACCAAGTGACCGATAAATGTGATGTCACTGGTCTAGGGAAAGATGTGAGAAGGCCGCGGTGCTACTTGAGTGCTGGGTGTTGGACCCCCAATGATCAGATACTGATGAGGACTCTATAAAGATCTTAGAAAACCCTTTTAATCACCTGACGTACAATGAATATGCTTTTTGCCTTTTCATAGACCCAAGACCCCCTTTAATGAGGTCTCATTGTGTGTGGAGACATTTTATGTTCTTGGAGTAGAGGGTCCTCAGAACATCTCATGTTATCATCTTCCACGTTCTCAGTTAGTAAATATCACTTAGATTAATGACAGCATTTCTGGTGTCATGAGCAGTTAATGTCTCTTTCTCCTTTAGGAGCATCCAATTCTTGGGCAGCCGTTTTTTGTACTCCATCCATGCCGAACCAATGACTTCATGTCATCTCTTCAAGGGAGCACAAGCAGGTGAGAACAGCATTCACATTGTGTAGGAAATATACGAAACATCATCAGTGTGTATGTTAAAGGGAACCTGTCAGCCCTTTTATGTTCCCCTTGCTGAGAACAGCAAACAGTAGAAACAGGTATCGTACTTGCCACACATATTAAAGGGATTGTCCTGGTATATTGATATCCTATCCTGTCCATTCACTGATTGCAGCTGCACGCTAATTGTGCAGCTGCTGTGCTGGGGGCCCTCTGTCAGTGACAGCAGGGCACCCCAGAGAGAAGGCAGGGAATGTTCCTGGGTGTCCCTGACTTCTAGATTGCTGTATACGCAGCGCTCAATGAGTGCTGTGTATACAGCTGAGGAAGGGATCTGCCGCTTCCTGTCCTGGCCCGGTGGTCATGTGACCTCCGGGGTAGTGCAGGACCTGTCGGGTCTTCCACAGATCTCGATCAGCCCTGCACTGAGGCTGTACAGCGCAGTTTTCTTCTGTACAGCCTCTCTGGGGGGTGTATGTCCCCTGTAACTGGGGCTACTATGTCTGCCCCAGTTTCAGGAGAAATCAATAGTGAAAAAAAAAAAGAAGTTAAATGTCCCCCAGAGGTCTTGTATGACCTTATGGGGAACCCAAAGTGTAAAAAAATAAAATAAAAAAATAAAGTGTTTTGAAAAAAAAAAAAGTTTCACATTTAAAAAAAAAATCCCCGAAATCCGTCATTTAAAAAATGTTAAAATTAGAAGAAATAAATAAAATAAACATATTTTGTATCACTTCGTCTGCAATGGCCAGCTCTATAATAATATCACACAATCTACCCTATCAGGTGAAAGCCATAACAAAAAAAAATGAACATTGCGCGAAAACAGATTTTTTTTTAGTTAGCTCACCTCCTAAAAAACATAATGTTAATCAATCAAAAAGTTGTATGTGCCCCAAAATGGTAGCAATTAAAACGTCACCTCATGCCGCAAAAAAT
Source organism: Bufotes viridis (assembly GCA_033119425.1). Lineage (NCBI taxonomy): Eukaryota > Metazoa > Chordata > Amphibia > Anura > Bufonidae > Bufotes > Bufotes viridis. Next base: position 82,777,288 of record CM065589.1, read on the forward strand.
TAGCCCCCACACAAGACCATAGCCAGAAAAATAAAAAAAATATGGCTCTAAGAAAATTGCAACACAAAAACATGATTTTTTTTTGCTAAAATACTCTTATTGTGTAAAACATAAAACTTATTGTGTAAAACTTATTGTGTAAAACGTAAAATAAAATAAAAAATAGGCATCTTTGGTATCGCCGCGTCTGTAACGGCTCTACAAAAATATCACATGATCTACCCCATCAAGTGAACGGTGTAAAATAAAAAATGTATGCCACCTCACCTTACAAAAAACATATCAATCAATCAATCAATCAATCAAAAAGTCATATGTACTGTACCTCAAAATGATAGCAATAAAAATGTCACCTAATCCCGCAAAAAACAAGCCCTCACACAAGACTATAGCCAGAAAAATTTTAAAAAATATGGCTCTAAGAAAATGGCAACACAATTTTTTTTCTAAAAATGTTTTTATTGTGTAAAACGTAAAAAAAAAAAAAAACTAGACATACGGTATTTAGTATCGTTGCGTCCAAAATTACCAGATCTATAAAAAATATCACATGATCCACCCCTTCCAATGAACAGTGTAAAAGTAAAAAATAGAAAAATGACAAAAACTGCTTTTTTTGTGACTTCACCTCCCCAAAAATTAGATAAATAGCAAACAGAAAGCTAAATGTACCCCAAAATGGTGCCAATAAAAACTACAGCTTGTCCCACACAAAATAATCCCTCACGTAGCTAATTCAACAAAAAAGAAAAAAGTTATCGCTCTTAAAAACCTTGACATAAAATTCCATGTTAGAAAATCCAGATGCCACTCCTTCCCTTCTGAGCCCTGGCATATCCCCAAATAACAGTTTACAACCACAAATGGGGTCTTACTGTATCCAGGAGAAAATGGGTAGCAAATTGTGGGGCAATATTCTCCTGTTATCTTTTGTGAAAAAGAAAGTGAGCCTAAAGCACAATTTTCTTGTAAAAAAAAAAAAAAGTAATTTCTCTATTTCACACCCAAGCACTAAAAATTCTATGAAACACCTGTTGAGTGAAGTGCTCGCTACACCCCTTAAAAATTCCTTAGGTGGTATAGTTTACAAAATGTGGTCACTAATAATAATAAATATTGAGGTTTGTTTTGTTGTTAACCCTTGATGTGTTCCAGGAAAAAATGTATTAAAATGGAACATCTACAAAAAAAAGTGAAATTTTTAAATTTCACCTCTATTTTGCTTTAATTCCTGTAGAATACCTATTTTTAAACAGTTTAAGCGGTGTCGTTTCTAAAATGGGGTCATTTATGGGTTGGTTCTATTATGTAAGCCCCACAAAGTGACTTCAGAACTGAACTGGTTCTTAAAAAAACTGACTTTCTTAAAAATTTCTAAAATTGCTTCTAAAATTCTAAACTTTATAACGTCCTAAAGAAATAAAATGACATTGCAAAAATTATGCCAACATAAAGTAGACATATGGGGAATGTTAATGAATTAATATTTTATGAGGTATAACTATCTGGCTTAAAAGCAGAGAGATTCAAATTTAGAAAACAGTGAATTTTTTTCAAATTTTCGTTGACTCAAATTTACTAATACATGAAGTACAATTTGTAACGAGAAAACAATCTCTGAATGGCTTTGATAAGTAAAAGCGTTCCAAAGTTATTGCTACATAAAGTGACACATGGCAGATTTGCAAAATTAGGCTGGTCAGAAAGTGGCAAATGGTCCGGACTGGAAGTGGTTAAGGGGGCCATTTGCCATGGTGCTACTGTTTGAGCTGCAGCATCTTTTCAGCTTACCAGGCATACCGCTGTCCATTTGAAGTCGATTTGAGCTGTGACCAGGCCATGAAACCGATGAGTGTGACAGCACAGGAAGAGTGCCAGAGCGTTGCAGTCTCTTTAACCCCTTAAGGACCGGGCTCATTTTCACCTTAGGACCAGGCCATTTTTTGCAAATCTGACCAGTGTCACTTTATGTGGTGATAACTTTAAAACGCTTTTTGTTATCCAGGCCATTCTGAGATTGTTTTTTTCGTCACATATTGTACTTCATGACACTGGTAAAATTAAGTCGAAAAATTTCATTTTTATTTATAAAAAAATATCAAATTTACCAAAAATTTGGAAAAATTAGCAATTTTCCAAGTTTCAATTTCTCTACTTCTATAATACATAGTAATACCGCCCAAAAAAGTTATTGATTTACATTCCCCATATGTCTACTTCATGTATCGATCATTTTGGGAATGCCATTTTTTGGGGACGTTACAAGGCTTAGAAGTTTAGAAGCAAATCTTGAAATTTTTCAGAAATTTTCAAAAACCCACTTTTTAGGGACCAGTTCAGGTCTGAAGTCACTTTGTGAGGCTTACATAATAGAAACCATCCAAAAATGACCCCATTCTAGAAACTACACCCCTCAAGGTATTCAAAACTGATTTTACAAACGTCATTAACCCTTTAGGTTTTGCACAAGAGTTAATGGCAAATGGAGATAAAATTTCAGAATTTCGATTTTTTTGAAAATTTTCCATTTGAATCCATTTTTCCAGTAACAAAGCAAGGGTTAACAGCCAAACAAAACTCAATTTTTATTGCCCCGATTCTGTAGTTTTCAGAAACACCCCATATGTGGGCGTAAACTGCTGTATGGCCAAACGGCAGGGCACAGAAGGAAGGGAACGCCATATGGTTTTTGGAAGGCGGATTTTGCTGGACTGGATTTTTGACACCATGTCCCATTTGAAGCCCCCAGATGCACCCCTAGAGTAGAATCTCCAAAAAAGTGACTCCATCTAAGAAACTACACCCCTCAAGGTATTCAAAACTGATTTTACAAACTTTGTTATCCCTTTAGGTGTTCCACAAGAGTTATTGGTAAATGGAGATTACATTTTGGAATTTCTATTTTTTGTTACCTTGCCTCAAAAAAAGTGTAATATAGAGCAACCAAAAATCATATTTACCCTAAAATAATACAAACAAAACTGCCACCTTATCCCGTACTTTCCAAAATGGGGTCACTTTTTTGGAGTTTCTACTGTAGGGGTGCATCAGGGGGGCTTCAAATGGGACATGGTGTCAAATAACCAGTCCAGCAAAATCTGCCTTCCAAAAACCATATGGCGTTCCCTTCCTTCTACGCCCTGCCGTTTGGCCATAAAGCAGTTTACGACCACATATGGGGTGTTTCTGCAAACTAGAGAATCGGGGAAATATATATTGACTTTTGTTTGGCTGTTAACCCTTGCTTTGTTACTGGAAAAATTGATTAAAATGGAAAAGAATTGCAAAAAAATAGCTATTTTCGGACCGTTTTTATTTTTTGTTATTTACATCGTTGAACTGACAGGTTAGATTGTGTGCTATTTCTATAGAGCAGGTTGCTACGGACGCGGCAATACAAAATATGGCTACTTTTTGGGGGGTTTTGTTTCAGTTTTACATAATACAGCATTTTTGAAAAAAAAGATTTTTTAGTGTCTTCACATTCTGAAAGCCATATATTTTTTTTATTTTTTGGGCGACTGTCTTATGTAGGGGCTCATTTTTTGCGGGATGAGATGGCGGTTTGATTGGAACTATCTTGAGGTGCATGTGACATTTTGGTCGCCTGCTATTACACTTTTTGTGATGTAAGGTGACAAAAATGGCTCTTGCCACCGTATTTTTTTTTTTTTTTTTTGTTGTGTTCACCTGAGGGTTTTGGTCATGTGTTATTTTTATAGAGCAGGTTGCGACGAACGCGCCGATACCAAATATGTATACTTTTTATTTATTTATTTAAGTTTTACACAATATTATAATTTTTTAAAACAAAACAAATCATGTTTTAGTGTCTCCATAGACTGAGAGCCCTATATTTTTTTTTTTTTGGGGGTGATTGTCCTATGTGGGGCATCATTTTTTGCGGGATGAGATGACGGTTTGATTGGCACTATTGTTGGGTGCATATAACTTTTTTATCGTTTGCTATTACAGTTTTTGAGATGTGAGGTGACAAAAATGTTTTTTTTTTACATTGTTTTTATTTTATTTTTTTAACAGTATTTACCTGAGGGGTTAGATAATGTGATATTTTTATAGAGCAGGTTTTTACGGACGCGGCGATACATAATATGTATACTTTTTATTTATTTATTTTACTTTAACACAATAATAGCATTTTAGAAAAAAAAATTATGTTTTAGTGTCTCCATAGTCTGAGAGCCACATTTTTTTATTTTTTTTGGGCGATTGTCCTATATAAGGACTCATTTTTTGCGGGATGAGATGGCGGTTTTATTGGTACTATTTTGGGAGGCATATGCCTTTTTGATCACTTGGTATTACACTTTTTGTGATGCGAGGTGACAAAAAATGGCTTTTTTGCACCATTTTTTTGTGTTTTTTTTTACGGTATTTGCGTGAGGGGTTAGGTCATGTGATAATTTTATAGAGGAGATTTTTACGGACGCGGCGATACCGAATATGTGTAGTGTATTTGTTTTATTTTTATTCAGTGATATGTATTTTTCTTATTTTTTTCACTTTTTTGACATTTTTTTGACCCAGACCCACTTGGTTCTTGTAGATCCAGTGGATCTGGTGTCTATATAATACAGAACAGTACACTATATAGTGTACTGCACTGTATTTTTTTACTTTTCACAGTCTGGTCAGACTTCTGCCTTTAGCAGAAGTCTGACCAGAGTTGCTATACCATGGCAAGCAGGACGCTTCTGAAAGCGTCCTGCTGCCATGGTAACCATCACCCGCTGCCACAAGAGAGCAGCGGGTGATGGGAAGAGAGGTGAGCTCCCTCCCTCTACTATCCTATCCCGTCGGGGGGCTTCAAAGGTACGGCAGCCCCCCGATGGGAGAGGGAGGGAGCTCCCTCCATGTTAACACCTTCTATACCGCGGTCCGTATGGACCGCGGTATAGAAGGGGTTAAACTGCTGACATCTGCAGCACAGATGTCAGCAGTTTATAGCAGGGGGTCAGCAATGTGCTGACCCCCTGCTATACCCACTAGACACCAGGGAAATCGATTGAAAGGAGGCGGGCGGGGGATCACAATAGCGATCCCGCCTGTCGCGCCTCCCGCGCCGCCCACCCGCAGCACCGCCCGCAATCCCCCTGCACCGCCCGGGGGGACACTAATATGGCGGGGTGCAGGGGGGGGGGGTTAAAATTTACACTTTGGGGCATATTTTAGTCTCTGATCAGAGACTACAGATAGCGCAGCAAACCGCAGGTCTGAATTGACCTGCGGTTTGCTGCGATCGCTGACATGGGGGGGTCACAGGACCCCCCTGGGCATTGTGCCAAGATGCCTGCTGATTGATTTCAGCAGGCATCTTGTTCCGATCACCGCCACGTGCGCAGCGGTGATCGGATATTCACAGGGTGTACATGTACGCCCTTGGTCCTTAAGTACCAGGACGCAAGGGCGTACATGTACGCCCTTCGTCCTTAAGGGGTTAAACAGCTGATGATCAATATCTGATCGAACCCTCACCGATCAGATATTGATGACCTATTCTGAGGACAGGCCATCAATATCAAAATCTCGAACAACTTATTTAATCATTGCAGCCTTCCAGTCGCTGATTGACAGATTTTTCCCTGTTACTGTGCATATAGAGAAATATGTTAATCAGTGGCGGTGGAAGCCTGCATCTTATGACTCCATTGAACTACTTTCTTCGTGCTGTGATGATTAAACTGTGAGTTCTACAAAGGTAAAACATCCCCTCATACAGTAAGTAACTCACCACTGAAATCATTGTGTCTGGAACCTACATTTTGCTTCTCCCAGAGACAGGTGAGTATACAGGCTGACAGGTGTTCACAAAATGGTTTGGATACAGTGATTGGCTGCAGCAGTCACGTGATATAACACAACACTTTACCGATGCAGTTTGTAAACAAACGGCAGAGAACGGAGCTGAAGAATGGGGTGAATGTAGCATGTTTTTTTATTTTTATTTTATTTTTTATAGGGCTTGTCTGAGAATTTTAATTATCTCAGACCTCCCCTTTAATACTGTTGCTTATGTTCGATTTATAATGTGATCTTACTGCTATTGACTGACTTAAATATGGAGTCTGAGGACACAGTAAGACAATGTCAGCAGTTTCCTAATGACCGTTACTTTGTTTTCAGAGAAGGGAATTACATCACTACGTGGCTCAGTACAGTAGGACCTGTGGTTGGATTGACTTTACCATTAAGTTATGGAAAAACTGTGTGAAGGTAAATGTATTATTTTTTTACATCTATTTTACTTGTTAAAGAGAACTGGTCACCTCCTAGTTTAGTATCTTACGTACTTACTAAGATTGAATTGTTTCATAAAATTGAGTTTTTTTTATACTTCTGTATATTTTTGGGTAAATATAGCCCTTACATTTCTGCTGGAGCTATGTAATTAGCATTTAGCACTGTAAAATCTAGAGTACAGGGAAGGCAGTGATACAGAAACTGTGCCTTCTCAATCTACAGCAATTGTTCACTGTAACAAGGTTATAGGTCGGAGACATAAGTAGTTTTAGGTGGAGTCGCAGCTTACTAAAATATATTGTTTTATTAACTTTAATATAAATTTTGAAAAGTTTATAAATGATAATCATGAATATATATTTTTGCTCTAGCAGGCCCTTATTTATAAAAGAAACAGTGATAAGCAGGGTGTTCTAGAGGTGATAGATAATCAGTTCTCACCCCTCCTGCCCTTATACTATAAACAGTGATAAGCAGGGTGTTCTAGTGGTAATAGATAATCAGTTCTCACCTCTCCCGTGTTCTCCCCTGTCCTTATACTATAAACAGTGATATTCAGGGTGTTTTAGTGGTGACAGATAATCAGTTCTCACCTCTACTGTGTTCTCTCCTGTCCTTATACTATAAACAGTGATAAGGAGGGTGTTCTAGTGGTGATAGATAATCAGTTCTCACTTCTCCATAGCCATAGCAAGAGAAGTTGGTCGTTCCAAGTCTGTGATTTCTAGAGTATTGCATCTTTACAATGTCACAAACTCATTCAAGTCACCCACGAAAGACAAATGCAAGAAAGGACAGGATAATGCAGAGAATCTCAATGGACATTTGGTTCATCACTGCGGCTAGAATTGTTCACCAGTTCAGCACTGAACAGGGTAAGGATCTGTCTCGTCATACAGTGTCCCGACGTCCAAAAACGTTTGAACTGAAAGCCCACTCTTCAGTAACCAAACCTCTCATTAGCTGAATGACTCAAAAGGCTAGACTAACTTTTGCTGAAGAGCATGTTGTATGGACAGAGGAGGAGTGCTCCAAGCACTTGTGATGTAAAGTGATGAAAGCAAGTTTAATTTTGAGGGTAAAACTGGAGAAAGACTGAACCCAATGTGTGTAAAGAAGTCAGTGACAGGTGGAGGAGGAAATGTTATGGTTTGGGTAATGTTTTTGATAACAGGAATTAGGCCTGTTATAAACTACATGCCAGAGTGAATGTAAATGTTATCAGAACCTTCTTCGACAACACGTCCTTCTCTGCATTCATCACTCAGCCATCAACTTGTAGGACAACGCCCTCTGTCACACAGCAAAATGGGTAAACAGTTCCTGAAAACATAAAAACATTGAAATAAGAAATGGCTGGCCCAGAGTCCTGATCTAAACACAATAGAAAACCTCTTGTAAATCCTTAGCAACAAAGCTAAGGCTAAGAAACCAACTACAGTCACCAAACTGTGGAAGAGTCTGGATAAAGATTTAGTTGTAATCTTTCTCTGTGCTACGGTCATTGATGTTCTCTAATTTTGATGATTGTGTTTTCTGCAAAATAAAAGGTTTTTTTTATGAAGTGCCTTGGTTATTTTGTAAAACACTGTTCTAGTAGTATGGTATTGCAACAAAAAAAATTCCTTCAACATTATTTCTGAAAAAATCAAGTGTTCAGAAATTGTTCTCTAATTTTGAGCTCTAGTGTGTGTGTATATATATATATAATATATTTATTTTATTTTTTCTCATATTTTCTGAGGACAAATTCAAAGATTTCTTAAAATGTTTAAATGTATAACAGTGTTTTCCCATGCGTATTTAGTCACAGAAATGAAGAAAATGCCAGGAATATCTGAAATTGTATTCCAATAAATATGTTTTAACTTCTATATAAATAAATTCATGATTACTTACATGATAGTAAGAAAAAAGCCAAATGTTACCAAATTGGCAACAATAGAAACTACCGACCACAGTGCAAAAAATGAGCCCTCACAGAGCTCAGAAAAAAAGTTTTTTTCAAAGTTTTCTATTTTTTCTAGTATTAAAACAAAACCTATATAAATGTGGTATTGCTGTAATCTTATTGACCTGTAGAATTAAGATAACAGGTCAGTTCTACTGCTCAAGTAACGCTCTAAAATGAAACCCATACAACTGTGGCAGAATTGCATTTTCTTTCCAATTTCACCCATTTGGAATTTTACTTCAGCTTCCCACTACATTGTTTGCAATATTAAATGGTGCTTCTTTTGGGGAGTACAACTTGTCCCCCCAAAAAAGCCCTCATATGGCTATGTTAATCGAAAAATAAAAAAGTTAAGGCTTCGGGAAGGTAGGGAGTAAAAAAACAAAAATGCAAAAACAGACAATCACAAGGTCCTAAAGGGTTTAATGATGGTATATTGGTTCCCAATATTCTCCTGGAAGCCAGTGCGACCAAATGCTTCTGTCAGACTTTTATTCTGACTGATGTCATGTAATCAGGAAGCTAAGAATAAGGAAAAAGTTTTCTTGGACTTCTTGATGGGTTTTCCGTAGGATAGGCCATCAATATGTGATAAGTGGGGGTCCAGTTTATAGCACCCCACCAGTCAGCCAATCCGATTGGCTGCAGCTACTGCTTTATTGTTTACCAGACAAAGCTATGTATGCTGAGTTGTGGCTTTGCATTATATTGCAGTCTAGTCCCATTAGAGAGCATCTGTCAGTAGGATCAACCCTATTAAACCAGACGTAATGCCTGGTATGGCTAATCTTGCTGACTAAAAAGATTTCTGTATTGTACAAATACATTGCGCTGTTCTGTAGAAAACTGGGTTCTTATTTTTGTGCAAATGAGAGCTTCAGTATGTCGAGGTGTGGGACTTAACCTCTCGGTGCACCCAAGATCCTACACTTTCAAGCTCTGGACACTTCACTGACTGTCAGGGCCAGGCATCATCATCATCCCCCACTTGGCACTACAATCCTACAACTGCATCATGTGCCACTATTTCCATCTTGGCAGTATTTTGTGGTGCATGGTGCAGGAGAAGCTTGGGTGTACCGAGGGGCTAGGTCCTGCCCTTCGGTGCTCCCAAGCTCTTATTTACATAAAATAGATACACCGTTTGGAACAGAATGGTGCAATGGATTTGAACAATGTATGGATGTCAGCAGGAACAGGCTTTCAGACAATATTAATGGTTTAATACAGTTGATCCTGCTGACAGATTATTTTTAACTTGAATGTGACTGAGCTTCAGTACCATGTACAACCACCACAAAATGTAGCACTGTGTCTGCTCTAAAATGAAGGGGTGTGATACTAGCCAAGAGGTGCTGCGCCTTCAGTCAGCACCTCTTGTGAAGATGACAAATAAAATCTATTACCTGTGAAGGATAGATATATATGCTGCACAGTAGTACAATGACTAACCTTTAATCCTGAAGAGATCACTGAGGGGATTGTTTTGTTATATATGGAGTAGAAAGAGAAGCTTTACTCATCTCACTGATTCCTCGCAGCCGCTGTTCCAATGCTTATTAAATCCTCGCTGGCTTCAATCTATTTTGTCTCACATATAAAAAATGGAATCCCGCTGGACAACCCCTTTAGTTATTTAGGCCCATGGAGTACCCGACATAATGCTACCAACTAATACTGATTAACGCCATAAATAAATTTCTTTATTAAAGGCGAATACTATTGAAAGGCTGTTTCGTGTGTGAAACTTGTAAAGCAGTCTTATCAGCTCCTGTTTGTACCACGCAAGTGCTCATGTGCTAGGGACAGTGTTGCTGAAAATGATTAATAGAAGAATATTGGAGAGAGAGAGGAAGAGTGCAGGGAGAATTTTTCTGTGACAGTTTTATTTATTCCTACATTTACTTATTCCTACATCAGCCTTAAATGTAATTTAATATCAATAAGATGGAAGCCTTTATTATTCCAGTGCCAGCGTGCCAACCAGCATCATCCAGTCTGCACCTCTTAGGGTGGCCAGGGTTTAGTGATGGCCATCCTCATCTTGCTTGCTTTACTTTTTCTAAATCATCCCTCAAAGCCTGCATGTTCTAGCAAAGTCAGCAAGATGCAGAGAGAGGAGGAGCTGGATGTTCCTGATGACATATTCTCATCGATATTAGATGTTGTGGAAAAGGAGGAAAAGCAGATGGCAGAAGAAGGGCATCCGACCTGTAGGGCAGGAGAGCGCTGGGGCTGGAGAAGTGGGTGTGCCAGGGCTGATTAATATTCAGTGTTTACTGTCAAATAACCTGCAAGAGACTGCAGGCAAAACAGCAATAATATGCATATTGTCCCCCCAACCTAACCAGCCAAACCCCATACCAACAACAGTCCCTGATTAACCCCTTATGGACCGGGCTAATTTTCACCTTAAGGACCAGGCCATTTTTTGCAAATCTGACCAGTGTCACTTTATTTGTGAATAACTTTAAAACGCTTTTACTTATCCATTCTGAGATTGTTTTTTCGTCACATATTGTACTTCATAACAATGGTAAAATGGCGTAAAAAAAATTCATTTTTTTTTATAAAAAAAATCCCAGATTTACGAAAAATTTGGAAACATTTGCAATATTCCAAGTTTCAATTTCTCTACTTCTATAATACATAGTAATACCGCCAAAAAAAGTTATTAATTAACATTCCCCATACTTCATGTATGGATCATTTGGGGAATGCCATTTTATTTTTTGGGGATGTTACAAGGCCTAGAAGTTTCGAAGCAAATATTGAAATTTTTCAAAAATTTTTCAAAAACCCACTTTTTAGGGACCAGTTCAGGTTTGAAGTCACTTTGTGAGGCTTACATAATAGAAACCACCAAAAAATGACCCCATTCTAGAAACTACACCCCTCAAGGTATTCAAAACTGATTTTACAAACTCTGTTAACCCTTTAGGTGTTTCACAAGAGTTAAATGGGAAATGGGGCAAACATTTCTGAATTTAGATTTTTTCGCAAATTTTCCATTTTAATCCATTTTTTTCTAGTATCTAAGCAAGGGTTAACAGCCAAACAAAACCCAATTTTTTTAGCCCCGATTCTGGAGTTTTCAGAAACACCCCAAATCTTGTCGTAAACTTAATGATTTTCCTAGTCTACGACGTAAAGTCATAGTTTTATTAAAGACACGGAGGCGAGTATTGCAATCTCTTCCTTTACTGATCACCAATAGCAGCAAAGAGATTAACATATGCAAAAAAAAGTAACCATGGTAACAGTAGGTCCCACCCCAACAGCCCCTATAATAGGCCATTCCTCCTGTGGACCTTCCTCTTTCTTTGCGAACCAGTCTACGTAAACATTTCAGGGATCCAAAACGATGAGCCCCCATCCTCAGGGCGACGACCAACGGAAACTTGTCAACAGAGCCAACATGGCCAACTAGAAGAATTTCCACCGCAGCAGAATCCAGCAACGGACACCGGAACCCAGTCAACCTGAAAGAGAAAAAACAAAACAGGCCAAATGGCCAGGGTAAGCGATGTACCAAACCAGCAGGTACCGAAGCCTAAAACGTGCATAGCAACAGCAATAAAACAAAATAGCATCAGCAATAACATTATAGCCAGCAAAAAGCAGGGAAATCATGACCAAACAACCTAGGCGAAATAAAACACTGATAAATTTGAAAGCACAGGCACAAAAAACGGCAATGCAGCAGGCAATAAAAGGAACAATATGGAAAATGACCTCAAAACCCCAGGGAGGGAAGGGTGGGCAATACTCGCCTCCGTGTCTTTAATAAAACTATGACTTTACGTCGTAGACTAGGAAAATCATTAAGTTTTACAGCAAGACACGGAGGCTCCTATTGCAAGTTCAAAGCTGACTTACCAATGAGGAAAACAAATGTGGAGGCGGTCGAAAATAATGTTCACGAAAGGTAGCGGCACTAGACCAATCTGCCAACCGCAGGATGTCCTCTAGGCGGGCACCCGAGACCGCCAGAGAAGTTGACGAAGCACTACGAGCCGAGTGCGCCGTAAAAGGCAAATAAGGGTGACCAACTTGGCCGAAAGCTGACGCAAAGAGAGGTCAGAATTAGAAGGCCAAGAGGACAAAAAGGACAACACCACGGAGACATCCCAAGTGGAGGAGAAACGCGGCCGAGCCAAACGGGAGCCATGGAGAAGGCGCGAAACCGAAGGGTGCTGCCCCGCAGGAACACCATCAAAGCGCTGGTGCGTAGAAGAAATCGCCGAACGAAACAAATTGATCGTCCTGTAAGCCTCCCCTTCCTCGAAAAGGGAGGTGAGAAACTGAAGTAGCTGCGCTACAGGGGCTGAAACGGGATCCAAGTCCCGTTCCACGCACCAGCCAGCCCAAGTTCGCCAGGCCGCCCTATAAGATTTTCTGGTGCCGGGGGCCCAAGCGTTGTCCAGGAGGCGTCTAGTAGCCTCCGAAACTCCGTCGACCGCTCCGGGAGTCCTGAGATCCGGCAGGTCAGCAACCGCAGGGATCCGTCCAGCAGCAGGGGGAGTGGAGTCCCCTGAGGGCAACGAAGGAGAGAAATCGGATTCGGGAGGAGAAGGGGGACGTCCACCAAGAGTTCCATCAGTGACGGGTACCAGACCTGAGAGTCTCAAAAGGGGACTACCACCACCAACTCCGCCCGATGGCGACGAACCTGAAGAGGCATCCGTGGGATCATCATGAAGGGGGAAAGGCGTAGAGGAGAACGGAGGACCAATCTTGAAGAAACGCATCCACCGCCGTCGCTTCCGGATCCGGGCGCCAGCTGTAAAACCGGGGAAGATGCGAGTTGAGCCGGGAGGCGAACAGGTCTATGGAAAACGGTCCCCACCTGTCCGACAACACCGAGAACAGCGCTGGATCCAATTGCCAATCGCTGCAATCCGCCAGATGACGCGAGTTCCAATCTGTCTGAACGTTGCCGAGACCAGGGAGGTACTCGGCCTGGACCATGATGTCCCTGGAAAGGCAGTACGACCAGAACTCCTTCGCCAAACCCGCCAGCGTTGCTGACTGGGTGCCACCCAGTCGGTTGACGGAGCGGACCGCTGAGATATTGTCCATCCGTAAACGAATACAGGCGTTGGCGATCCCATTTGTAAAGCTCCTGACGGCAAAGGATCCGGCTAGCAACTCCAAGGCGTTGATATGGAGCCGCGCTTCGTCTTCCGACCAAGGTCCCCCGGTGGACACCCCGTGTCAATGTGCCCCCCAACCCTGGAGGCTTGCATCGGACTCTATGGTGAATTCCGGTTGGAACCCAAAGATCGCCCTGCCATTCCAGGCCTCCAGATTGGCGATCCACCAACGAAGCTCTTCCCGAGCGTCCGCGTCCAAATCCACCACGTCCGCAAAAGAAGCACCTGAACAGAGATGCGCTATCTTCAAGTGCTGAAGGGCACGGTAGTGTAACGGGGCTGGAAACACTGCCTGGATGGACGACACCAACCGTCCAATGATGCGGGCAAGATGCCGCAGGGACAGGCGAGGGTTGGCCAATGCATGCCTCAACTCCTTGCGAATAGATCTCAACTTCGCCCCCGGCAGGCTGAGGGATTCCTTGATCGAGTCCACCGTGAAGCCCAGGAACTCCATCGTCTGGGAGGGAACAAGGCAGGACTTCTCCCTGTTGAGGAGAAAACCGAGAGACTCCAAGAGATCCGACGTCCACTGTAGATGTTCTACCAATACCGTCTTGGACTGATGCATCAGAAGGATGTCGTCCAGGTAAATTATGAGGCGGACTCCGCGACTCCTCAACCAAGCCATGACCGGGCGCAGCAGCTTGGTGAAACACCAAGGGGCCGACGACAAGCCGAACGGCAGGGAAGTGAACCTCCACACTTCGCCCCTCCAGCGAAAACGGAGAAGATCTCTGGAGGGAGGGGAGACGGGGACCGTCAGGTACGCGTCCTTCAAATCCAGCTTGACCAACCAGTCCCCTGGAGTCAGCAGGTCCCGAAGCAGATGGATCCCCTCCATCTAGAAGTGGTGGTACCGCACAATTCCGTTCAGAGCGCGGAGATTGATCACCGGGCGCATCTGACCGCCTTTTTTCGGGACTAAGAAAATGTTGCTTATCACGCACCCCGAGGGGCAGGGAGCCTTCTCTATCGCCCGTTTGCGGAAGAGGGAGGAGAGCTCCTCGTCCACCAGAGCGCAACCCGGGCCCAGCCGAGGAGAGACCGGGGGAAGAGGCAGAAGCCGCGGGGAGCCTGTGAGCTCTATGGAGAAACCTCTGATTGTCGACAGGACCCACGGATCCGAGGTGACTAACTCCCAGGCATGGAAAAAATGTTGGAGCCTGCCCCCTACACAACTGGCCAAAGAATCCCCGTCCGGGGTCGGACTTACCGGAAGACTTGCGAGAGGACGTGTTCCCTCTGAAGGAACGGGAGCGCCACTGTCCACCTCTGGACGGGAAGAATGGCGACGAAGTCCGCTGTTCCTGGAAGGACGACCTCTGGGAGAAGGAGCCTCAACCTGCACCACTGGCACGGGTGCTGGAGCGGCCGGACAGTCGGCCCCTGCTACTGCCGGCCCTGGTAGAGACCCGCCCCTGGAAGACCCTGCGCATGGTGGACTGGGCCTTATCCAATGCGGTAAATGCTCCAACGTAACGGCTAAGGTCCTAGATGAACAAATCACCGAACAATAGACCCTGTGCCTCTCTGCCTGCCTCAGTGAGGGCGAGGTTTGTCAATTTGGGGTCGATCTTAAGGAGTATGGCTTTGCGCCTCTCAGCCGAGAGGGATGCATTAGTGCCACCGGCGATGCAAATTGCTCGCTGTACCCAGCCAGTGAGCTCCTCGGGGTCAATCTGAGAACCCTCCTCTCTGGCGGACTCCGCCAATTCCAGAATTTTGGCCAGGGGACCGAATATGTCCAGGAGTTTATCCTGACAGCCCCTCAGAGCCGAGTCCAACCCCTTACGGGGGTTCCAGCCGGTCTTTGATAAGAATTGCGTCAACCTAGGGTCGACGACCGGGGTGTCGCAGATCTTATGGGGCACAATGGGCCTGGGGCACTCGGCCCTCAGCTTGCTGCGCGCCTCCTTAGATAAAGGACGGCGGACCCAGTGCTCCAAGTAAATGCTTACATGGGCCGCTGGAAGCCACTCCGCCGACCTAGGGTGGTGGAGGGCCTCAGGGTCAAACATCGGGGCACCAGAGGAATCAAGCAGGGACGCAGGGGCATAATCGGCGGAGGCGGACTCCTTAGCTATGGGGGCAGAAGGGGCGATGCTGACAGGGTCAGACACCTGGACGGTGTCGTCTTCCTCAGATGGGTCACTTGCCTCCGCCAGATCCTCTGGATCAGACCTGAAGTCCGATTCGGACTCGCTTTCAGCCTGTGCTCTGGCACACTTCCATACCCGCGCCCGTTCAGCCTGGCGGGGAAAGGCTCTCTTACGCGACCTCAGCGCGTCGTCTTTGGTGGCTTTCATCACACCAGTCATGGGCTCCTGTTCAACAGGAGGTTCTGCAGCATGGGAATGCTGGGCCCGTACAGAGGGGGGTGGTCTGGCCCCAACAAGGGGGTGTGCAGACAGGGCCTGGGTAATAGACTGTGAAATAACGGAGGACATGGACCCCATGGCCTCCATGATAGCGCTGGATACCGAGCGCTGTAGCGCCAGTGCCTGGGTGTCAACACCTATGGGGCTATGGTCCCCTGAGGGGGAGCGGGGGTTGGCCTGATTAGTGGAGGCATCCATAATCAAATATAGGCGCAGTGCTAAATATATATATGCTTAGCAGTAACTAAATCAGCCCTAAGGAGGGTTTGAAAGGAGCTCTAATGTGCTACTACCTGTGGATGGAAAAACGCTAGCTAATAAGGGGTTAATCACCCCAGGAGAGCAGCCAGCAGAGCAGTGAGAGCAGGAGCCGGCAGCAGAGCACACAGGGAGACTGGGAGACCGAGATCTCGCGAGAACGGGATCCAAGATGGCCGCCAAATCTCGCGAGATCTCGCTGCTGCTGGGAGCAGAGGAGAGTGATACAGCAGGCAAAGCCAAGCAGTGAAGAGGAGAGGAGGCGGAGCGGAGGGGAGCCGCACAGGAGTGCAGTAAGACTGAGAGGACAGTGATGTAATGCAGCAGTCCTGGGAGGTACAGAGAAAACCAGGCAGGAAGGAGGGAGGGAGGGGAGAGGAATAGGGGAGACTCTCCAGAGATAACTGAGAAACCCAGAGGGGAAGGGAGAAAAACTGCAGGAACGCAAGGAAGAATAAGTGCACAAAGGGGCACAATATAGCAAAACACAAACAATCTGAGTGCAAACTAATTAAAGGGTATGCACAAAAACCTCCACAAATGAGAAATTACCACAGCAATCACAGAAAGGAACAAAACTGAGCAAGGTGTTACTTATCTGGTGAGCAGCAAAGAAAGAGGAAGGTCCACAGGAGGAATGGCCTATTATAGGGGCTGTTGGGGTGGGACCTACTGTTACCATGGTTACTTTTTTTTGCATATGTTAATCTCTTTGCTGCTATTGGTGATCAGTAAAGGAAGAGATTGCAATAGGAGCCTCCGTGTCTTGCTGTAAAACTACTGTCTGGCCACGCATCAGGGCGTAGAGGGAAAAGAGCTCTGTGTGGTTTTTGGAAGGCCGATTTTGCTGGACTGGTTTATCTACACCATGTCCTATTTGAAGCCCCCCTGATGCCCCCCAGAGTAGAAACTCCCTAAAAATGACTCCATTTTGTAAACTACACCCCTCAAGGTATTCAAAACTGATTTCAAAAACGTTGTTAACCCTTTAGGTGTTTCACAAGAGTTTATGGGAAATGGGGCTAAAATTTCTGAATTTAGATTTTTTTGGCAAATTTTCCATTTTAATCCTTTTCTCCAGTATCTTAGCCAGGGTTAACAGCCAAAAAAAAACCTGTTTTCATTGCCCTGATTCTGTAGTTTGCAGAAACACCCCATACGTGGTCGTAAACTACTGTTTACGGCCACGCAGCAGGGCGTAGAGGGAAAGGAGCGCCGTGTGGTTTTTGGAAGGCCGATTTTGCTGGACTGGTCTATCTACACCAGGGATCAGCAACCTTCAGCACTCCAGCTGTTGTGAAACTACAATTCCCAGCATGCTCCATTTATTTCTGTGAAAGTTTTGAGAAGAGCAGAGGAAGTAGGCATGCTGGGAGTTGTAGTTTCACAACAGCTGGAGTGCCGGAGGTTGCCTACCCCTGATCTACACCATATCCCATTTGAAGCCCCCCTGATGCTCCCCCAGAGTAGAAACTCCCTAAAAGTGACTCCATTTTGGAAACTCTGGGATAAGGAGGCTGTTTTGTTGGGACTATTTTTAGGGTACATTCTTGTGACGCAAGGTCAAAGTACAAATTTAGAAATTTCATCTCCATTTGCCAACTCTTGAGGAACACCTAAAGGGTTAACAAAGTTTGTAAAATAAGTTTTGAATACCTTGAGGGGTGTAGTTTATTAGATGGTCACTTTTATGGAGTTTCTACTCTAGGGGTGCATCAGGGGTTCTTCAAATGGGACATGGTGTAAAAAAAAAAAGGCCATTAAAATCTGCCTTCCAGGAACCATAAGGCGTTCCTTTCATTCTGCGCCCTGCCGTGTGCCCGTACAGCAGTTTACTGCAAAATATGGGGAGTTTCTGTAAACTGCAGAATCAGGGCAATAAATTTTAAGTTTTATTTGGCTGTTAACCCTTGCTTTGTTACTGGAAAAAATGGATTAAAATGGAAAATTTGCCAAAAAAAATAGCCCTTTTGGCCTACAAAATAAGGAATCACGGGCTCAAAATGCTCTGGGTACATCATTCAAATTCACTAGTAGGGGGCTCAGGTGAACTTATCTGATTGGCCGTAAAACTAGCATGGCGGTGCCCTTGCGCAGCCTGGCGGCGTCTCCCCCGCCTTGGGGGCTCATCATCATCGCTAAATGATGAGAAGGATGCGGATGACAAAAGG
Source organism: Bufotes viridis (assembly GCA_033119425.1). Lineage (NCBI taxonomy): Eukaryota > Metazoa > Chordata > Amphibia > Anura > Bufonidae > Bufotes > Bufotes viridis. The sequence continues at coordinate 82,795,469 of CM065589.1, forward strand.
AAAGTGGAGTCATCCTGGTCCTCACTGGGGCTCTCGGACTCAGAGGCAAGCTGGGCGTATGTCTCCTCAGCCGGAATGTCCGGCGGGTCATAGGGGAGTGTGTGTGTGCGTGTGCATGATAAACTTTATTTGGTGTGCGTGTGTGAGGGGGCACGGGTGTTCGCGAACTTACCCTAAACCTAACAGACAAAAAAAAAAAAGGCCAGAAAATATTGAAAAAATAAAAATTCAAACTCACTGATTAACAGTCCGAAGCTGATCAGCGGTGGGGTGTGCGGTGCACTAACAGTGTCCTTAAGTACTGGGAAAACATGCCGTACTGGTACGTCATGTGTCCGGAACAGGTCAAAGGTGCCGCGCGTCCATTAACAATGAAGAGCGACTATACAGTGTGGTCCTCATTAATAAATATATGGCACCTGTGTGCTAATTGGCCGCGTCGTTCTTCACCGCAGCATGGCCGCAACCCACTTGTAGCACAGCCGCTCCATGTGGCCGTACCCTAAGGCAGAATGGCCTGGGAATACCTGAATTATAGTGATTCGTAACTAATCAAATTTCTTGGTGAACTTTGGCGAAGCTGACGAATCAAATTTTTCGCAACTTCACTCATCTCTACTAGTGACAAGTTAAAATGAAGGTGGCAGAATATATAGCATTTTTCATCTCTAAGGTACAATGGGGGGGATTTATTATTACTGTCTTAAATTTAAAAATTCAGTCAACTAGAAGAGACACCAAATTTATCATAGTGACTCACACTGTGTGATAGATTTGGCATATTATTGTAGCTTAGACACTTACTTACACTACCTCATGGTTGGCTTAGGCTACTTTTATATATCCGGTACAGCCCTCTGGCTGGCAGTTCCAGCATAGTATGCTGGGAAAAAGAATATTTGCCTTATAGCGACCAGATTTCCACCAGACCCCATTATAGTAAATGGGGCCGGCAGGCATTTCGGTACCCTCCGGCAATGCCGGATCCATAGAGCTCTGGCAAGCTGTTCTCTGCCAGAACAGCCTGCTGGATCTCTCACTGCATATGTGAAACTGGCCTTATTTTAAATGAAAAGTTTACACCACAATGTTGGGATTAATTTGATGTAATTTAGTGCATTTTAAAACTTCTCTACACATTTTTCAAAGGTCCAAGAATTGTCTGAAATGCGTAATAAGGTCTGTTGTCATGGTCCCTTTTTTGGCATAAAAAAGTTGCATGTCCCCATTTTTACACCACGCTCGACTCTGGAGAGTGGAGGGGCGTTGTGGGTTAGTGACAGGGCTATCCGTCCCAGCAAATCCAGTGAAATTGATGCCAAAAATACAAATTTGCGATATTTCGTGAATATTTGGAATATTAGAATATTTATCATATACTTGCGAATTCGCGGTTATTTTCTTGATTGCGAAAATCTGCAATATAATATGCGCGTAATGTGCGTGCAATACAGGTGTGGGTCACCATAGCTACATTTTTCAAGCTGCCAGAAGTCCCTGAGACTGGGGAAAATGGTTGGCATGGCAGAACATTACAATAGCTTTATATGCACATAGAGTGCTCAGATATATTCGCGATTGCGCATATTGGCAATTAATGATGCGCATGTTTTTGCGCAATACGGGCAACTTCACATTTTAGCAGGTCTGACTGTAGCATGTATGTATGGACAGCAGAACCTAACACCCTGCACAGCTACACTATATCACAATCTATGTTAACCAAATGACCATAAAGGGACACGCATTTACAATTTCACAAACTTTATTAGTTGATAAAAGACCAACGACATACACAATATCAATATAAAAATAATTATATATAGCAGCAATACAGGTAGTAGCCAAGACATGTGGCTCCCCTCCCACACATAGAAAACACCGATAGTTCTCCTATATAAGGTAAAAACCTTTTACAAAAGTACTGGCATAGACAAACACATCCCCAATATAACAATTGTATAATAGAACAAAGCCCCACTAAAACTGGTATAGTGGATAAACCACACAAACACTGCAGCAAGGAGGCATATATATTCCATAAATGTATACCTGAGGGACACTTAGAGAGGAGAACACGGGTTTTCTATTGCAGAGGAGAGCCCACCCGACGTGCGTTTCGCTCCGCTTTCTCAAGGGGCATGTTTGAATCGATCTCTCTAACCTCTATATATATCCATGTTCATCAGGTATAATATAAAATACATGTGTGTGTTGTTAATTTTAAACTGACCTCCTCATCGTAAAACACGCTGGGAGCGCGTCACATCTGTTGTGACCTCCTCATCGTAAAACACGCTCCCAGCGTGTTTTACGATGAGGAGGTCAGTTTAAAATTAACAACACACACATGTATTTATATATACCTGATGAACATGGATATATATAGAGGTTAGAAGATCGATTCAAGCATGCCCCTTGAGGCGGAGCGAGCGTACGTCGGATGGGCTCCTCTCTGCAATAGAAAACCCGTGTTCTCTCTAAGTGTCCTCAGGCATACATTTATGGAATATATATGCCTCCTGCTGCAGTGTTTGTGTGGTTTATCCACTATACCAGTTTTAGTGGGGCTTTGTTCTATTATACAATTGTTATATTGGGGATGTGTTTGTCTATGCCAGTACTTTTGTAAAAGGATTTTACCTTATATAGGAGAACTATCGGTGTTTTCTATGTGTGGGAGGGGAGCCACATGTCTTGGCTACTACCTGTATTGCTGCTATATATAATTATTTTTATATTGATATTGTGTATGTCGTTGGTCTTTTATCAACTAATAAAGTTTGTGAAATTGTAAATGCGTGTCCCTTTATGGTCATTTGGTTAACATTATTGTAGTCACGCATCGTATTATGTGTGTGTAGCGTTGGCATTACTATATCACAATCTAACCAACACTGACTCCCACAATCTAACCAACACTGTATATACTGTATATAAGCTAGCTAACTAATTATCTAATGTAATGTGACACAGGAAAACAGAGAGCACAGCAATGACACTCCTGTCTCTCTCAGAACTGTAAAAAAACTGTAGAAAATGGCTGTGGGGAGTTTCTTATATACTAAAGGGGTAGGCAACTTTCCTATTGGTTGCTAGGGATGTTGCTAAGCTCAGACAAAGATATTGCAGCTTTCACATTGGCCCACAAGCATAAAGGGAGGTTACTTATGAAAAATGTATAATATTCGAAAATACGAATATACAGTCCCTGACAAAAGTCTTGTCGCTTGTGTACAAATTGACCTGAAGTGCCGCTAAAATATATTTCAAATCAAGATTTTGTTACAAGAAATGGGTCATTTTAATCCCTACAGCTTTTGTAATAATGTTTCAGTGCAAAACTAAACTGACAAAAAGTATTCTAATATTCACAGCTTGGTAAAGCCCATTGAGTCAATTTTTGCCAAGACATAAGTGTTGTCGTCTTGTCATATGAGCTTCACCTGTGACTAATAATGGATCAATTAGGTCTCACGTGTGTATAAAAAGAACCCCAGTACACTAGACCTTCACATCAACTGCAACTAGACCTCTGCAAACATGCCTAAGATTCACCCTTAGACTAAAGTGTTTATTATCAAGATGCTGAAGACCAGATCCACTGCTGATGTGGCAGACACCTTCAATGTGTCTCAGCGTCAAGTTCAGAGGATAAAAAAAAATTTTGAAGAGACTGGAGACGTTTTGGACAAGCCCAGGTCAGGCAGACCCCGCAAGACAACTGCTCGAGAGGACAGTTTGTTGGCTCGAAAATCCAAGGCCAGCCTATTTTCCACTGCAGCAGAGCTCCACAAGACCTGGTCACCTGAAGTCCCTGTGTCAACCAGAACAGTTTGTCGGATTCTGTCTCGAAATGGCCTCCATGGTCGAATCAGTGCCCATAGGCCAGCACTAAACAAAAGACAAATGAAAAACCGTGTGGCATTTTCCAAGGCCCACAGCCTGCTCAAAGGATGGAAGCTGGTAAAGTGGCAGAAGGTGGATTTTTCTGATGAATCTTCTGTTGAATTACACCACAGTCACCGCAAATATTGCAGGAGACCTACTGTAACCCGCATGGAGCCGAGATTTACCCAGAAAACAGTGAAGTTTGGTGGAGGCAAAATCATGGTCTGGGGTTATATCTAGTATGGGGGTGTGCAAGGGATCTGCAGGGTGGAAGGCAACATCAATATTCTAAAGTACCAAGAAATCTTAGCTACCTCATATTCCCAACCATAAAAAAGGCCAAACTCTGCAGCAGGATGGTGCTCCATCGCATACTTCCATCCCCACATCAAAGTTCCTTAAGGCGAACGAGATCAAGATGCTCCAGGATTGGCCAGCCCAGTCACTAGACATGAACATCATTGAGCATATGTGGGGTAGGATGAAAGAGGAAGCATGGAAGACGAAACCAAAGAATATTGATGAACTCTGGGAGGCATGCAAGACTGTTTTCTTTGCTATTCCTGATAACTTCAACAATAAATTGTATGAATCCTTGCTAAACCGCATGGATGCTGTCCTTCAAGCTCATGGAAGTCATACAAGATATTACATTTGGATCTCACAGCACCACTACTTAATTTGCTGACATATTTTTAGATTTGCAGTAAAGTTGTTCAATTTCTGTATAGGCGACAAAACTTTTGTCTTGCCAAAATTTGACCTTTCTGTCTTGATTAAATGATAAATCTTTTTTTCAGTGAAACTAATTTATTTCAGTGCACTAAACATCATCACTGATCAATCACTGTTCGCCATGCATCATGTCAAATGGTCACATGACGCAAGGGGAGCTGGTCACCACTGCAGCCAGCGATTGTCTGCAGCAGTGTCAAAACGAAAGTTCACATCCTGGGAGCCATGCAGAGCAGCCGAGGCCGGGAAGGGATGGAGCAGGGAGCCAGCACTGGGAAGCAGGTAAGTATGCTTTCCTTCGCAGATCTGCTAAAGGTGAACAACTCCTTTTAAAGCTACCATTTACCTGTACATCACTGTCTCCGTCCTTTGTATCAGGCTCAATAATAAAGAGAACTTGCACTTTTTTCCGCTATTTCTGCATTGAACAAACCACCCTGAGTGGATGTTTTTATGGGTCTTTCATATTGTAACACAAAATGTATTATTAATAAAATGGTTTTGTAAGAATGAAAAGAAAACTACATTTATTGGTCATATTTATATATATTGCCAAATCTAAAGTTGTTTATTTGATGTTAACTTGCATGAAGACTCTTGTCACTATAAATTATATTAGTTACAGTATATAAAAATGTAGACATGGAGTGAGTGTGAAATTTTCACAGACCATGAATCTTCATTTTTTTGGGGACAAACTGTCTGCACCTAGTGACCACTTTTTAGGTCGACTTTCGAACTTGTGGGCAATTTTTGAAAGAATAAAATAAAAATCAGTCTGTAAATATGCATGAAGATGGCTATGGCTGTAAAATGCGAGACAGAGCTTTAACCTAAAATATGCTGTGTATTCTGCAGTATAAAAAGTTTTTGTATGCGTGCCAACCAACACCATCCAGTCTGCAACCCTTAGGGTGGCCAGGTCTTAATGATTACCATCCTCATGTGGCTGGCTTTACTTTTTCCAAATCATCCTTCAAAGTCACCATGTCCTAGAAAAGTCAGCAAGATGCAGAGAAAGGAGAAGCTGGATTTTCCTGATTACATATTCTCACCGATATTAGATGATGTGGAAAAGGAGGAAAAGCAGATGGCAGAAGAAGGGCTCTCACCTGTAGGGCAGGAGCGTGCTGGAGTTGGAGAAGTGGGTATGTCAGAGCTGATTAATATTCTGTGTTTACTGCCAAATAACCTGCAGATTGCAGGCAGAACAGCAATAATATGCATATTGTCCCCTCACCTAACCAGCCAAACCCCATACCAGCAACAGCCCCTGTTTAAAGGTGCTGCGTGGCTATTAACAATGAAGGACTATACGGTGCGGTCTTCATTAATATGTGTGGCCGTACCCTAAGGCAGAATTAAATTTTCAGAGGACCTTGGGCCCTGCAGATGGGTTGCTCTTTGGTTTGACTGACAGGAGGTCATTTGCATGCTCCCATGGATCATTGTTTGACAATAAGCCTCCATACACTCACTAGTTCTCTTCAATGAGTTTTTATTATATAATTTTTGTTTATTTTTACATGTCAGAAGTGTGAAAATGTTCCTGCCACCAATCATTTCGACACATTTGAAGGGGTTGACAAAGGACCATCCATCTTTAAAGGGGTTTTCCCGAGATTTTTTTTACTGATGACCTATCCTCAGGATAGGTTATCAGTATCTGTTTGGTGGGGGTCTGACACCTGGGATCCCTGCCGCTCAGCTATTTGAGAAGGCAGTGGCTCTCTTGTGAGCACGCCGGCCTTCTCTATGCTTTTCCTAGACCAGTGACGACATGTACATCAGTCACGTGGCCTAGGAGCAGCTCAGCCCCATTCAAGTGAATAGGGCTGAGCTGCGATACTAAGCACAGCCGCTATACAATTTACAGCACTGTTCTTGGTAAGACAGCAGCACTCACAGAAGATTGGCGGGGGTCCCAGGTGTCGGATCCCCACCGATCAGATACTGATGACCTGTCCTTGAGGATAGGTCAGCAGTAGTAAAGTCCTAGATAACCCTTTTAAGTAATAGTGCCACCCTTATTCATGGGTTGTGTTTGGCATTGCGTCTCAGCCCGATTCAGTTGAATGTCAGATACACAGCCCCCAGACAAGACCTTTTTTGCTGATCTCAGAAACCCCTTTAATGTATTTGTGTATTCTTAGTCGGTCTGCATTACTACATTCCTTTCACCCGCTTTGAAATCCTAGAAGCTATGGTGCAGATTACCGGCGTATAACTGCAGAAATGATTGGCATCAAATCAGAAGAGCCATTCTGTGATAATTAAATCTGCAGCATTATACTTGGAAGGAAAAAAGCGAAGCCTAATGAAATTCACGAAGGAAAAAAATTCCAGGTGCTACAAAGGAGTCTGAGGTCATTGGGACTGTGCCCATGTTTCATTTGCAGACGCCAGTCCAGAAATTTTCATCATGAAATAGTTACTTTCTGTCAAAATAAAGGATTTCATTGCAAGGTACTGTATATCTTGGCAGGCGTGTGCAGATCGACATGTCAGAATACTGCTTCTGTGCAAGCAGGAGCTTATGTCATTCCTCTATATTTCTGCATTGTGTGGATTTATTATTAAAGGGGTTATCCAACTTTTTAAAACTGGTTGCCTATCGTTAGGCTAGGCCATCACCATTAGATCAGTCGGGGTCTGATCAACTGAAGGGGCAGGGTGCTTGTGCCAGTGCTGTGGCCTCTTCATTGTATACATTGGTCCCAGACTCTTTATACTGCATAACGGCACAATGAAGCCAATTTTCAATCCAATTACAAATTATATTTTCTAAACCAATTTACCCATTAGTCGTCCATGTGGGTCAGTATCAAACGCCTTTGCAAAGTCCAAAAACACAATATCCACAGCACTCCCTCTAAGTTTCTACTCATCTCCTCATAAAAATCAGGTTAGTTTGACAGCTTCTGTTAGTAAAACCATGTTGGCTATCGCTTGTAATATTATTGACAGTTAAATAATCCTGTATGGAGTCTCGTAGAAGGCCCTCAAAAATTTTACCTACAATGGATCTTAAACTTACTGGTGTATAATTTCCTGGTCTAGCATCCTTTTTGAAAATGGGCACCACATCTGCCTTGCGCCAGTTCCTTGGTACAATGCCTGTCATTAAAGAATCTGAAAATATTATGAACAGAGGCAAAGCAAGAACTGAACTGAGTTCCTTTAGATCTCTAGGGTGTAATCCATTTTAGATATTAAGGACCAAATCTACAGTCAGCCAGTTAGGTACCGTATTTTTCGCTCCATAAGATGCACTTTTTCCCCCCCAAAGGGGGGAAAAAATGTCCCAGCTTTTAATGGGGCGAATACTAATGAGCACTTTCATTATGGAAGCGCTCATTAGTACCGGAGGATCGGGAAGTGGTGAATGCCGCGTTCCCTGGAGTCTGTACTAACCGCTTCCTGGTCCTCAGCCATCGGCCATGCTGTGATTGTGCACAGCATGAGGAAGCTCTGTGAACTCAGGCTGTGCGCGTCGGGTCACAGCACAGCGCATGGCAGGAAGAAGAGAGAGAGCGCTGGATCCTGGAAGCCCGTGGCGTCCGGAGCAGGAGAGGTAAGTTGATTTTTTTAATGTGCTCTGAGGCATGGGGGTCTGATCTGAGGCATAGAGGTCTGATCTGAAGTATGGGGGTCTGATATGAGGTATGGGGTCTCATCTGAGGTCTGAATGGGGGTATTTTTTATATTGCGGCTCTTATCTGAGGTCTGATTCAGTGTCATTCACGTTGGGGTCTGAGAGGTCTTATCGTGGTCTGATCTGAGGTCTTATTGGGATCTTATTAACATTGGGGTCTGATCTGAGATCTGATTGAGGGTCTTATTAACATTGGGGGTCTGATTGGGGCTGTGAGCTGAGGTCTGATTAACATTGAGGGTCTGATTGCTGGTCTGATGCTGGTCTAATGAAAAATATATTTTTGTTATTGTCCTCCTCTAAAACCTAGGTGTGTCTTATAGGGTTAAAAATACTGTATGTTATTTGAGGTATTTGCACCAGTGGCACCACCCTTATGAGATGCCCTCTATTCTTTTATATATACAGAGCTAAACATAGAATCGCAGCAGTGGACAGGAAGAGAGAAAGGAGACGGCACATGCGCACTGCGTGCACCGTCTCTTCATACAGCTGATCGGCGGGGTGCCGGGTGTCAGACCACAACTGATCTGATGTTGATGACCTATCATGAGGATAGGTCATTAATAGTAAAAGCCCAGAGAATCCCTTTAATTAAAAAAAAAAAAGTACCTGGAGGACACTAGAGTAGAAGCTTGGCAGGCAGGGGGCTGCTTTTGCTCTGCCCACCCAGTGTTGCTGTACAAAAAAAAAAAAAAAATGGACTAATTGCAATTTTATGATACTATCAAAAATGCCAAAATAAATTTTATGAGGATTATTTGGATAATGTAAATAATCAAGGTAAACAATGGGAGGTGACTTTTTTTTTTAACCACTTGAAGACCACAGGTTTATACCCCCCTAGTGACCAGGCCCTTTTTTACAAATCCGCACTACACTACTTTCACCGTTTATTGCTCGGTCATACAACTTACCACCCAAATGAATTTTACCTCCTTTTCTTCTCACTAATAGAGCTTTCATTTGGTGCTATTTCATTCTTGCTGACATTTTTACTTTTTTTGATATTTTACTTTTTTTGGCGAAATTTTTTCAAAAAAATGACATTTTTCATTTTCTGTTGGAAAATTTGCCAAATAAAACTACATTTCTCTATACATTTTTCACTAAATGTATTGTTCTACATGTCTTTGATAAAAAAATTCTATAAGTGTATATTTATTGGTTTGGGTAAAAGTTATAGCGTTTACAAACTATGGTGCAAAAAAGTGAATTTCCGCAATTTGACTTTCTGAGCGCCTGTCCTGTTTCCTGACGTGCTACAATGCCCAGACAGTAGAAACACCCCATAAATGACCTCATTTCGGAAAGTAGACACCCTAAGGTATTTACTGAGGGGCATAGTAAGTTCATGGAAGTTTTTATTTTTTGTCACAAGTTAGCGGAAATTGTTTTTTTTTTTTTTTCAAAAATTTCATTTTTCGCTAACTTGTGACAAAAATACAAACTTCCATGAACTCACTATGCCCATCAGCTAATACCTTAGGGTGTCTACTTTCCGGAATGGGGTCACTTGTGGGGTATTTTTACTGCCCTGGCATTTTAGGGGCCCCTAAACGTCAGAAGCAGTTTGGAATCCAAATGCGTAAAAATGTCCTGTGAAATCCTAAAGGTACTCATTGGATTTAGGGCCCTTTGCGCATCTTGGATGCAAAAGTGGCACACATGGTATCGCCGTACTCAGGAGAAGTAGGGCAATGTGTTGGGTGTATTTTTACATATACCCATGCTGGGTGTGAAAATATCTCTGTAAATGACAACTTTTCCATTTTTTATACAAAGTTGTCCATTTACAAAGATATTTCTCTCACCCAGCATGGGTATATGTAAAAATACACCCCAAAACACATTGCCCTACTTCTCCTGAGTACGGCGATACCACATGTGTGACACTTTTTTGCAGTCAAGGTGCGCAAAGGGGCCCTAAATCCAATGAATACCATTAGGATTTCACAGGGCATTTTTACGCATTTGGATTCCAAACTACTTCTCTCAATTTAAGGGCCCCTAATATGCCAGGACAGTATAAATACCACACAAGTGACCCCATTTCGGAAAGTAGACACCCTAAGGTATTCGCTGAGGGGCATAGTGAGTTCATGGAAGTTTTTATTTTTTGGCACAAGTTAGCGGAAATGGAATTTTTTTTTTTTTTTTATACAAAGTCTTATATTCCACTAACTTGTGACAAAAAATAAAACTTCCATGAACTCACTATGTCCATCAGCGAATACCTTAGGGTGTCTACTTTCCGGAATGGGGTCACTTGTGGGGTATTTATACTGTCCTGGCATATTAGGGGCCCCTAAACGTCAGAAGCAGTTTGGAATCCAAATGCGTAAAAATGTCCTGTGAAATCTTAAAGGTACTCATTGGAATTTGGGCCCCTTTGCGCATAGTTGGATGCAAAGTGTCACACATCTGGTATCGCCGTACTCAGAGAAGTAGGGCAATGTGTTTGGGGTGTATTTTTACATATACCCATACTGGGTGTGAAAATATCTCTTTAAATGACAACTTTTCCATTTTTTTATACAAAGTTGTCCATTTACAGAGATATTTGTCTCACCCAGCATGGGTATATGTAAAAATACACCCCAAAACACATTGCCCTACTTCTCCTGAGTACGGCGATACCACATGTGTGCCACTTTTTTGCAGCCAAGGTGCGCAAAGGGCCCTAAATCCAATGAGTACCTTTTAGGAGGGCATTTTTACGCATTTTTCTTCTCTCGCTTTAGGGCCCCTAAAATGCCAGGTCAGTATAAATACCCCACATGTGACCCCATTTTAGAAAGAGGACACCCCAAGGTATTCTGTGAGGGGCATGGCGAGTTCATATTTATTTATTTTTTTCACACAAGTCAGCGGAATTTAATTATTTTTTTTTTTTCTCACAAAGTCTCCCTTTCTGCTAACTTGTGACAAAAAGTTCAATCTTTCATGGACTCAATATGCCCCTCAGCGAATACCTTGGGGTGTCTTCTTTCCAAAATGGGGTCACATGTGGGTTTTTTGTACTGCCCTGGCATTTGAGGGTCTCCGCAATCATTACACTGTATGGCCAGCATTAGGAGTTTCTGCTATTCTCCTTATATGGAGCATACAGGTAATGAGATTTTTTTCCGTTCAGCCTCTGGGCTGAAAGAAAAATGAACGGCACAGATTTCCTCATTCGCATCGATTGATGTGGATGAAAAATCTCTGCCAAAAATATGCAAGAAGAAAAGGGGCCTGGCGATTGCCAGGACATAGGGGCTCCGCCCAAACATCCATACCCACTTCAGCTCCTATGTCCTGGCAAACGTGATTTCTCCATTCACATCGATCAATCGATCGGTGTGGAGGAAGACATCTTTGCCAGATTTTTTGATACAAAGTGTTTGCCAAAGCATATGAACTCCAACACCTCTCCTCAGCTCATATGCCAGGGCAAACGTACCTGTACTGCAGAGGAGAAATCTCGCCTTGCAGCGCCGCATACACCGACTTCACGTGTCTTCTGATAGCAGCGCAATGCTTCTCTCAGAATGCACATCAGTGCTGCAGCTGGCTCTTTGCTTGATCCACCTAGAAGGTAAAAAAAAAAAAGAAAGAAAAAACCAGGCAGCAACGCAATAATTTTATTAACATTAACTTTATAGAACATTAGAAACCGAACGTTAACTTAAACATTTGAAACATAACTTGAACTTTTTGCTTACCTGTGGATTTTTTTTTTTTTTTTTATTTAAGGTTCATGCACACGGCCGTGAAACACGGCCGTGCATGGACCGTTAGACTCGGCCTGGCAGCCATCTGACAGCAGGAGCGCACGGCGTCACTGGTTGCTATGACGCCGTGCGCTCCTGCTGTCAGATGGATGCCAGGCCAGGATACCACGGGTCCATGCACGGCGTGTTCCACGGCCGTGTGCATGAGGCCTTAGAGGATAAACCTCTCCTTCCCCGTGGGACAATGTGCAAAGCACAAATCACCCAGAGCTGTGGCGAAGTACATTATGCACTTTGTCCCAGGTGAAAGGAGAGGTTTGCAGCAGCTCTGTGTGAAAGGGTTTCTAGTACAGCGTTGCAGCCACGCATGGTGATCGCAGAGGAGCGCCTGGCCTGACTTCTTCGCACAGATGGGTCGCATAGCATCATATTGATTTATGATGCTATGTAGCCTTACAGCTTTGAATGCATTGATAGCACTGGCAGCAGCAGTATGCCAGTGCTATCCAATGCATTCCAGAACTGTAGGGGTTACATAGCATCATAAATCAATATGATGCTATGCGACCCCGTCTGTTTTTGAGAAGTCAGGACGGGCGCTCCTTTGCGATCACCATGCGTGAGCAACGCTCGTGTGCAAGGGCCCTAAGACTCTTGTGTGCCTGGCCTGTGTCTTGCAATCCCTATGCTAATAATGTACCTGGGTGTGATACTTATGGAAGCACTCCCTATGCATAGGGCAGGCTGGTCAGGACAGTCAGGACAAAAACGGTGGTGTCACGCCTTAGTCCACTCCTGCTACAGACACGACATCTTTTTCTTGGGGAACGGTGGCTTGGGGTACCAGGGAAGACACTGGGGAAGTGTCTCTCATGTAGCCGGCTCACTACATCGGGGACTTGGGGCACAGAACCTCCTGGATACAGGAGTTCGAAATGATCTCTTCCTGGAATTTAAGGAAGGATCCCGTTCTCCCAGCCTTACTGTAGAGAACGTAACTGTTATATATGGCCAATTGAATCAAATATACAGACACCTTTTTATACCAGCGTCTGGTGCGCCGGAAACTAAATATGGAGCCAACATTTGGTCATTGAAGTCCACCCTCCCATGTGGAGATTATAATCGTGGACTGAGAGGGGCTTTTCAATGACTCCTGTCGCCCGCTCTATTTGGACAGTCGTGTCTGCGTGAATGGTGGACAGAAGGTAAACGTCCCTCTTGTCCCGCCACTTCACCGCGAGCAGTTCTTGGTCACACAAGGCAGCCCTCTCCCCGTGCAAGTCGGGTATTAATGAGCCGTTGGGGAAGCCCCGCGACTAGGCCGCGCGGTGCCACAGCATTGATTCCGACTAGATGTAAGTGCCGAAAGAGGGCCACACTTGTGTAAAAATTGTCCACGTATAAGTGGTACCCCTTGCAGACTAAGGGTGACACCAAGTCCCAGACAATCTTGCCACTGCACCCCAGGTAGTCAGGGCATCCGACCGGCTCCAGTTTTGAGTCTTTTCCTCATAGACCCTAAAACGATATGTATAGCCTGTGGCCCTTTCACAGAGCTTATACAATTTGACCTCGCACCGGGCGCGCTTGCTGGGGATGTACTGTTTGATGCCAAGGCGCCCGGTGAATTGTACGAGGGACTCGTCTATGCAGATGTTCTGACTGGGGGTATACGCATCTGCAAATTTAGATGACAAATGGTCTATGAGGGGCCGAATTTTATGGAGCCGGTCATAAGCAGGGTGGCCTCTTGGATGACAGGTTTCATTGTCAGTGAAATGCATAAAGCGCATGATGACCTCAAACCGTGCCCTGGACATTGCAGCAGAGTACATGGGCATGTAATGTATTGGGTCTTTAGACCAATATGACCGCAATACATTTTTTTAGTTATGCCCATGCTGAGGGTAAGGCCCAAAAATGTTTTAAATTCGGAACGGTGACTGGTTTCCACCGGAAAGGCTGGGCATAGAAGCTTCCGGATTGGCGGTTATATATTGTGTGGCGATCGGTTGGTTTCTGCCACAACTAAGTCGTAGAGATCCGCGGTGAAGAACAGCTCAAAAAATTCAAGGGCCGATCCAAAATTGGCTGTCTCCATGCGAACTCCTGACTGGGCGGTGAAAGGGGGCAATACGGGTGCAGCGGAAGGAGGGGATTGCCAATTAGGGTTTGCCAGCACCTCTGGGAGACTAAGGGTCTACGGGCCTGAGAACGCGGTGGCTGCGACGGGGGAGTTAGTGCACGTGCCACCGTACCAGCAACTGCCCTTCTGGTGCTCGCCACTTCACCAGGGAATACGGCAGTGCTGGTAGAAGGTCCAGGATGTGCTGCGCTGCCGGTGTATGCCGCACCATCAAAAAGGTCAGCGCTAGCACCACTCTGCTGCATATGAGGCTCATCACGCGGGATATGCGAAACACTGACATGGGGTCGGGTACGCCTGACCGTAGCAGGGACCTCAACCTCGCCATCTTCGCTAGCGGTTAGAGTGCCACTGCTGTCTACAGGTTCATATTCTGAACCACTGGATTCAGCGGGTGAAGCGTCCCCATCGCTTTCATCCATCACGGCCAGAATCCTGTAGGCCTCTTCAGCGGAATACCCCTTTTTGCCATTTTGGAGTAACTAAATTTAGGGGTATTCCTCTGAGACTACCCAGGAAAAAGAGCACACCTACCTAGTAAAAGGGAGTGCTTATAGTAACGCTGCGATCGCTAATAAAGATCCAATAACTCAGAAGTGATCTTTTATAGCGGTGCAGCAATTTTACTGTGTTTTTGCAGTGATCAGAAAAAAATTTCTGTCACTGCGGTGGACGGACTGAACGCAAGTGTGCGCACAAGATCAGGCCTGATCAGGCTAACAATGCGTTTTTATAGAGCCTAAAGTGACCCTACTGATATAGATCTGATTGCGATCAGTCTTGATCACTTACAGATACTATATTAGTATTAGTGCTGATAAGCGTACAGTGATGACGCTAATCAGCGACTAATAAGTGACTGTGCGGTGCGGTGGGCTGGGCGCTAACTACCTAACAAGTAGCTAACTACCTGACGGTGATTAGGGACCCTTATAGGGGGTGATCTATGACAGGGGGTGACAGAGGGTGATCAGGGGGTTTATATGGGTAATCAGTGGCTACTAAGGGGCTACTAAGGGGTTAATAACTGACAGAGGGGGGTATGTAATGTATGTGTGGTGATTTGGTGTACTTACTGAGCTGCTTGTGTCCTCTGGTGGTGGATCCAGCAAAAGGGATCACCAGAGGACCAAGCAGGACTTATATCAGACGCTATTTTGTAAATAGCGTCTGATATCTGATTTTCATAGGTCGATTTAAAAAATTACAGCCTGCCAGCCAATGATCGCGGCTGGCAGGCTGTAGTTTCACTTCTCCTCTGTGCGTCACAGTGAACGCGCGCGCGTTCATGTGAAATCTCGGGTCTCACGAGATGACGCCGATAGGCGGCAGTGAGACCTGAAAGAGCCGCCGCGCTGACGCCCATCGGCGTTAGCGTGGCGGCAAGTGGTTAAAGGAATGTATAAGAGAATTACATTTGCTTAAAGGGATTGTGCATGAATGGGGGTAGATTTGGCAACCCCCGTCCCAATTGTGTAGGACCTGTAAAGGAAAGTTTACTTACCTGCTTCCTGGCGCCGGCTCCTCACTACTTCTTCTCGAAGCCTGCGATGATTCTTGGAGCTCCAGTGATGTCAACATCTGGTTTGACAATGCAACAGTAAATCACAGAATATGGCAGTGTCAGGCTCCCCTTGCGACCATTGCATCCATATTGTCTCTTTTGCTGGCTTTATTCATTTTTCCATCACATTATACACTGCTCGTTTCCATGGTAACCGTTTCCAGCACCAGTGGCTGTGCTTGTAAAGTATATAAAAAAGCACAGGCCTATGCACACTCCCATGGTTCCAGCCACCAGAGAGGCAGGCACCTTTTGCCATAGTGTGCAAGTACAGCCAACGCGACTGAATTGTAGGGTGGTCCTAACCATGGAAACGAGTAGTGTATAGTGCAATGAAAAATGTATCAAGCCAGCATAGGAAGCAATATGATTTGTATTAACTTTCTCTAAATGCCATGGTAAATGCCATCTGCTGAAGTGAGACAACCCCTTTAATGGCCCACATTTACTCACCCTAAAGATGGTGTAAGCTTATATGGGCAGCTTAGGCTTGATGATAAATAGGGTGCAGGGCTAGAAACTTTTCTCTGACTCTATACCAACTATTGGTTGGATTACTTTGAGATTTTTACTCCACAATTGCTGCAATTTTAGAGCAACATTGTGCAACTTAGGCTCCACCCCTTTTCCATGAAACTCCATCCTCTCTGGTAAGTCCTGCCTCTTAACAAGCATGTTAGGGAAAAAAAGTAGCATTTGTGAAATAAATGCCAGAAGGTTATAAAACAGCCGCATCCTAAGAACTTATTTACATGTCCATACTACGGCTGCAAAACACCGTTTAGTGAGGTCCATATATCAATGCAGGAGACGGACCTGGCGACCATCTCCAAAGGTCTCTATGTCTATCTTCTGGGAGAATATGATGTGGCCAATTTTTTGTCTGTGCCAAAAATGGTGGTGTCGCTGTCCCCGTACATTCCATTTTGAACACAGATGGAAAATCTATTTGTGTGAATTAGCATTAACCATATTGACTGTGATGCCTACAAAAAATTGCTCCAACCACATCTTGGATGCTTCTTAAAGGGGTTTGAATGGCAGGCAGGAAAGTTTTTCAAAAAATGAAAAAAGCGTTGCTTGCATTTCGAAAGTCCCACTGTTACAGCGTCTCTTCCTGCCAAACCAGGAGTGATGATGCTCCGTTTCTATTCATGTGACCGCTGTTGGCAATCAACGGCTTCTGCAGTCACGTGTACAGGAATAAAACTTGACCACTGAGCCTGTGCCTTTCCTGCTACATGATCAGTGAGTCCAGCCATTCAGTTTTCATTGATGTCGGGCAACCTCTTTAAACCTCTTGGCACCTAGGTGTGGCTACTAAGTACTACAATGATTGACTGATAAGTTGCAGTGACCAATAATCTGACCTCTTCTCATTATTTCTAGTGGCACGGCTAACCAGCGTGGGCACCAAGGCACATATAACTACTGCTGTTCTCTCCCACCAGCAGAGCAACCATGTAGAAGGAGAGAATTACTGTATGTGGCTGCAACAGCAGCTAGGAGGGGTGTTGGCAACCTACCATTATTGTTGTCCATTGAATTGAGTTTCAAGAAAACCCTCCAAAAAAGATATATATTTTTTTAAATACAGTAGGTTTGATTCCTCAATTAGAAACAACATAACAGCACATCACCAATGCAGCCTTCATGGGAATGTGATGGGATGGCTTAGATCCACCTCTTAATAAAAGTAGGGAGTAAATGCTGCCATTAAGCTGCTTTTTAAAATAAAATAAAAATAAAAATTCATTTAAATAGAATATTTCACTACAAAATGCAGTGTTATCTGCAGGCAGCATGTTATAGAGCAGGAAGAGCTGAGCAGACTGATATGAAGTTTTGTGGGAAAGGATTCAGTAAAACTTGTAATTTGTACATTTATATATCTGTTTTTTATAACTTAAAAGCTATGTACACCTTTGGGGGCATTTATTTTTGTTATTACATTGTACTAAAATCATTTTTTCAATTGGTCTTTATTAAAAATGTTGTGCCCCTTTCTCTGTGCAGCCTTGAGATTTTCTAGTAGCAGACTGAGTTTTTACTTTGTTCCATCAGGCAGCTCAGCTGAGGGCTCTTCATCTCTGACCTCCTAAACATACATTATAGCTGAATTCTTATCTTACTCATAAGAATTCAGCTTAAATAAGTGTTTATGGCCTCTTAGTAATTTAGAGAGAAGATTTATTAGATGACGGCACAAAGAGAAAGTAAATGTATGATTTATATAGCTAGACAGTTAACCCTTTGTGACAGAACAGGTCAATATTTTTAATAAAGACCAATTGAAGAAATGATTTTTAGCACAAAATTAGTAAAATGCAATCACAACGAAAAAATTGCCCTCAAAGATGTACATAGCCTTTAAGAGCACCCCTGTGAAAATCAGTACACGGGGGAGGTGTTACCAGTGACAGCTATCTATGTATACACATTTACACCGAGAATGCTACCATCCCATGTACAACTGAAGTCAGAAAAAGCAGAGATTTAAATTACAAGTTTTGCCAAATCTTTTCCCACCATACTATATGCCAATCTGCTCAGCTCCTCCTGCTCTATAACATACTGTCTACAGATTACACTTCATTTTGTGGTGATAGGTTCTTTTTAATAAAATGCACTTTTCTTTCCCACCCCTTCTTTTAGATAATAATCTTTTTGGTAGATTCTCTTTAACAAGTTCAAGATCGGTCCATTTAAGCCCTCCGCCTCCCCTCAAGACACATTACATTTTTTTTTTTAATACACATGACATTGAAAACTGTCATTTTATTTGCTGTTTCTTTTTTTCAGTGATCCATGGGGCTTTATTGTAAAAAAAATACACGTGGTAAAATTCTGTTTTTGAATTTTTTTAAAATATCACAGTGCAAATAAAACACATTTTAAAATTGTGCCCCCTTTCCGTTAGTTATGGTGGTTTTTATAAAGCATATATATAGTTTATGGCAGCTGGAAGCTATGATGTGGGCTAGTAGTGGTATTATTTTTATTATTACTTTTTTATTTTTGTACTATCTTAATTTTTTTTATTTTACACTTTAGGGTGCATTTTAACATCTTTTTTTTATTGCTTTGCTTATTTCATCTTTTACTGGGACTTACATATGAGCCCCAGTTACAGGGTAAAATGCAGCCCATAGAGAAGTTGTAGAAGGCTTATAGGCCTCATTGCAGAGCTGATCAGGGGTCTGCTAAGTCATGTGATCACTAGGACCAGCAGGAAGCATCATGGCTATTTGCCCCATCTGTATATACAGCGCTCATTTAGTATTCAACTGTTTCTGACCTCTCAATGGGGAGCCATGTCATTGAACACCAGCTCCAATCTGCGTGCAGCTACCTTCTCTCCAAGCAGGTTCAGAAACATCATTGGAGAGATGAGCATGGATCGCCCACATGTATATAGTCTGAGCGATCCTGAACCCATTAAAAAAGGGGGAAAAATATAGAAAATCTCATCTTCTTAAAAATACTGGAAATTTTTATTTTACTGTATATGTTTCTTTTATAAGGCCACATTTATTAGCTCCAGAGGACACTGTGTATTATGGTTTACTACATGGATTTTGTTCTGTTTCTTCTTTATGCTTATTACAAATAGCATTTGGTAGTATTTGTAGTATTTGTTTAACTTGGGTGTTTAAGCAGTAAACAATGCTGTTTCTTATGGGCAATACTTTTTGTAGAATTTTATTGATTTCTGGCCCTGTAATCCATCCTTACGTTTTTACTTTTATTCATATACTTAGCTCTAAACATGCCATATTACATTAAGCTATTAAGCTCTTTTCTCTTCGTGGGGATTCAGTGCCGTTCGCCAACGTTGTGTTGGCAAAGCTAAGGTGGGTATCTTGCCAAAACATTTGGAATTAATAATCTAATTTCCTTTGGATATTGTTTAGCATAACAGGCATCTCCAATGTTTTCTTATATTGGTTTTGCATCATAAGGCAGCATTAAAATGTTACCAGTTTCTGCACATTTTGTACATATCCTAACACCAGCCCATTGTTCATTCTAGGATTACAGGCCAAACTGACAACCCAGCTCATTGTTCTACATCTCAGATCGACTCCAGGGAAATCACATATTAAGCTGAAGAACACTGTCATCTCACGCCCACCATTCATACTGTACCTCCAGTTCTGTTTGTCACTCTGCCGCATGTTGATGGAGTTTGGTTACCAAATCCTAATGTACCGTGGAAGCCACCGATACAACTGCAATGCAGCTCTTTGGCCAATTGCACAATACTCACCAACAATGGCTAGAACTCTAATGAAGTGGAACAGATGTTCTCATCAAGGCTACTGGGTCATGCAGACATAATCATTAAAATGTATTTGACATGATTGGTTAATTAAACAATTGCAAACTAAACCCAAATTCAATAAAAGTCAAAGCTTTTGGAACAAAAATAATTGTAGGCCTCACTTTTCCTAGAAACTGTAGAGTATATATGTTATTGTGGTCTGTTTCAATTGCGACAGAAGCAATGAAAAAGTATTAGAGAATCAGTATGGAAACACTTAAGAAGCATTTGATGATAAAATGGAAAAACAGTTTGTATGATAATACATTTGTGTTCAATATGGTTAGTACTGTTTATATTGCAAGCCTTATGAAGTGATAGTAGGTGGCCATTAGGCCACAGATGACTGGGCAGTCAGAGCAGTTCTTAGCCCCTTCAGATAATGTGCAAAACAAACAATAAAAAAAATATATATTTTATACTGAATAGTGCAATTAAAGATTGGATGGATAACTTTGGGAGCAAGTTTCTTTATTAGATTCTACTTATGTTGGACTAAAATCATTTTCAATTGGTCTTTATAAACATAAAGCTTTATCAGTTGTTTGTTCTCAATGACTCTATCAGAGAGCCGCTCTGACAGCTCAACCTGTAGCCCTAATCTCTAGTTCCCTGACAGTTTCTAAACACTCGTTTAAGCCTAATTAAGATCAAATTTAGCAGAATTTAGGTTAAATGAGTGTTCATGAGCAGTCAGAGAACCTGAGATTGAGCCATCGGGGCTACTCTCGGATGGATTCGCTGAGAAGAAACAATCAGAAAAACTCAAGGCTTTAGACTTTAGAGAAGTAAAACTGTTGGAGTTTTTTTTAATAAAGACCCAATGAAAAAATGACTTTTAGCCCAAAATAATACTGGGGACAGAAAGGAGCGGATCTTGCATTTTAATTTTGTGAGCTACAGCTGTTTGTCTATGCAACAATTTGTATAGGGAGGTTGCTGTTGGCAGATTCCCTTACAGGAGACAGCGTCCACATTTAGCCCGTTGTGTCTGATGAAGACTGTGCCCTCATGGAAAGACTATTGTAACCATAATATTGTAGCCTCAAAGAGACTGTAACCAATAAGCCTGTTGCCTCTTGTAAGACTGCTGTAACTGCCAAGATTATTATTCCGCTGTGATGAGTAAAAGCCTGTGTTCAATGTTTTATCTGTGTTGTATGATTCCTTCTGCAGTGACCCACTAGTTTACTGCTAAAGGGATGAAGCTATAATATATTAATGTTCAGTAATAAAATTGTTGAAATGTTTACTGTGATGCTAACTGTGATCTATTTCAAAACGCTATGAGTGAGTTAAGAAATCGTTAACTGCAGTCCTTAGTAGTGTTGAGCGTGAATATTCGAATTGCGAATTTTAATTGCGAATATCGCCACTTCGAGAATTCGCAATTATTTAGAATATAGTGCTATATATATCCGTATTTGCGAATAGTGTTGATCGCAAATATTCTAATTGCGAATTCATCACAAATTTATCGCGAATATTAGCACTTTGCAACATCCCTAGCAACCAATAGGAAAGTTGCCTAACCCTTAGTGTTGATCACGAATATTCTAATGGCAAATTTTTATCGCGAAAATATTATATTGCCGATTTTCGCAGTCAAGTAAATAATGACTGGAGATCTCGAATTTGCGAATTTATGTTTAATATTCGGCCAAAGATTTGCGAAATATTGGGAATTCGAATATTGCCTATGCCGCTCATCACTAGTCCTTAGTAATAGTTGTTGGATAGTGGGCTGGTTGTATTCTCCCTGAGAGTGTCTAGCAAGCAAGCCGAGAGAAAAGACGTGCATACTGCTGTGTAAGCTACACAAGCTAAAGCAGGATAATTCTTCTCCAGAGAGACACCATCTCTGTGTGACTGAAAGCTGTCAGAAAACCAACTGTCATAGAAACATTTGAATTTATGCAGAAAATCTACAGTGCCATGCAAATATTAGGGCACCCCTGGTCAACATAACTGTTAGGGCTCGTTCAAACGGCCGTATGCTGTCCGCAAAAATGCGGATCCGTTTTTTTGCAGATTAGATGCTGTTCCATTCACTTCTATGGGGCCCTTTTCTTCTTTGCATGGCTCCACAAAAAAAAAACGGATCCGCATTTTTGCGGACAGCATACCGCCGTCTGAATGAGCCCTTACTGTGAGCAGTTAAGCAAGTGGAAGATAAAATGATCTCCAAAAGGCGAGGAGTTAAAGAAGACACATTCCCTTTGTATTTTAAGCAAAAACATTTTTTTTTCTTTTACATTTTCAAAACAACGGTCGTGTGCATGAGGCCTAAAAGTCAGTTCCATGCATCTGAATGGGGTAGTTTCTGCAGCATGTGCATAGATTTCTTCAAGCTGCATTCAGATGAATAGGGAAGTCATAAACATGTCTGTAACTAAATCCACCCCATATGAATAGACCCCCTAGGGTGGCTGCACACGATGCAGATTATGCATGGTGTTTTTACGCAAATTAGACAAAACTCATGACATGTACATTTTGCTTTTTTTCTTAGGTGCAGAAATTGAACTCTTGTGCTGATTTTAAATAGTTTGTGCGATTCTGCAACCTCTGTGCGGTTTTCTTTATAGACTTCAATGGGGTTGGTTACATAAACAAAAAATGTACGCAAAAATTCTCAACAATAAAAACCTGCATAAAATCCACACCAAAACCGCCATAAATAGTGTACATTTATGTGCCTCTTTTCATGCATTTTGGTGCTCAGTTTTGCGCACAAATCTGCACTGTGTGCAGGTACCCTTGGATCCCATCCACGGCAATGAATATAAAGCTTTTGTATGAAGACGTAATAGTTGCACACGAGGCGTCATAGTGTTAAAATGCAATCCATTGCTGTGACTGAAGAGTTTACTATTTGCTAGCAATTTTAAAATATCTGGTGCACTCTTTTGCTACATTTGAGTCTGCCATGTATAATATCACGGCTTGGATAAATATGACGAGCACAGCTCTGCCCGCAGCGGCATTATTACTGCACTCATTGCCTTTCTGAACACACACATAGGTTCCTTCTTTTGCAGTAAACTTGGTGAAACCAATTAAAAATTTCTATGGAGATAATAGCTTGGAGATGTGTGACTTTAGAGTGCTAAATAAATGCAGACGAGCTGTGAGCGAGTGTGGGGGCAGCACTAATGAGGATGAGAACTTCTGCCTTCTATTGCCTCCTATTGGCGTAAGCGCTGTCACATGTCACATGTGATTGGAAGGTCATTTCTCTCAGTCTGCTACCCCAGATTAACAAATGTGCATGATCTGACAGGATCTGCTCTTTCTCAATGGAAAAGAATAGATTCTGCTTCTTTCTAGCTATTGTTGGCATGGGAATTGTGCGCTCAAAGGAAGGGGTCTCTGCAGGGCTGGAGAACAGGTGAGCACCAAGCTTCATTACATGATCATATCTAATACTCAGAAGCTATTTATTACTTTAGCATTTATCGATGTAGAAGCAATGGAGCATAGAACTACCATTATATTAGTGCCATACTAAACCTACCTACCATTGTAGTACATAAAATTAGCACTGCAGAATATGTCATTTGACTGTTTCTTCTGAGCAGCGCAATAATGCGTTCAGAAGAATGCAGTGGGTTTACCTGTACAAGTATAGGTAAGAATATCCCGATCAGCTGTGCCAGGTGACAAACCCAGCACCACTATGCTAACAAAGTTAGCCCTGCTACATCTACATGGCTAAATAATGTTATATCTGATCAGGTCGTCATGCTAGGATGAATGCATTGCTGCACAATTTATGAGGTTTCTATCATCATTCGTTGTATTTTTCTTTTAGTCTGTACTATCTTTTCATGTATTTGCATCGGAGACAGGTTTGCACAGGTTAAAATATCCTAGAGGTCGGCAGAGATGAGAATCAAATCTCTGGATATAGGGCAGACTAGAGATTTGTTTAATCTTGTATTAAGATGACTTTGGGTCAATAACGGATAAAAGCCACAATATGTTTACCGCTGTATATCCTGCACATTTTAATTAGCGGGCGTTTAAACCTGCTTAATAGACATGTGAGAGCTGAAATAACTGGTGGCTCCTGTGTTAGATGTGTATCCATCTCCTCTAGGGAATGATGGGCCTGCAGTCATCTCATGGTAATCTATTAACGCGTGTTTTATTCTGGTATTCCTGGATTCTTTTCTTGGATTTTTTTTACTTGTTACATTTGTTTAAAAAAAAAACTGCAGATATTGTATATCCCTTCAATTATTCTATATTCTCTGTTGGTCAGACATACTATAAAAGCTTAAAGTAACGGAAAACTTTTTGTAAATCTACTCTAGAAGCTATCTGAAGTGAAATTACTCCAATAGTAGAGATGCAGGTCTGGTGAGCCCCACTGACTAAATGGGGTTTAGGAGGTTTCTTTTGTGTTGGCAAGAATAGCATAGCGCTGCATGCTGTGCTATTTGTGCCATGGAAGTTCCCATAAGACCATGAAATGTTAAAACTCACAAAAAACAATACATGAAAATGTGTATGGCCAAAAGGGATATACTTTATACAACTGCTGTATACTTTTTAAAAGGTATGCCTATCGTTTTACACTGAAGTTTGTTCTTTAGTTTGATAGTTCTGTTTCAAATATTTTTTGTGCCTCATGGATGCCAGCCACTGACACCGGCATGGCCGACACTATAATAGAAATGCCTTTTCTTGTACGTGTCTGCAAAAATGAATGGGTCCGCACCGGTTCCGCAAAATTGCGGAACGGACGCGGAACCATTTTGCAGACGTGTGAATGGACCCTAAGAAGAGAATCGGGTGTTGTTAACAGGAAGAGTGTAGCTAGAATGCACATATGTGACAAAAATCTCGCAAAAATTTTTGTTACAAAGTAAGCCAGCCAACAGATGGTGTAAAGTTGGACAGAAGTGTTTAGCATATTTTAAGTGTTTAGCATATTTTATCATGCAGCATCAGCCACTGTGATGAATCCGGCGCATCTTCAGACTGTCTAACTCTACATTCTCCAAAGAGTAGACAGGGTTTTCAAGAATATTAATAAAAAAGGCGGCATACAAATGGCCTAAGGCAATCAAATTTCGGGGTTTGTGTAGAATTGTTTTTTTTAGCATTTGTACATGTAGATTTTGGCCTTAAATTGTCACTGAACTTTCACAAAACTTTTGATAGGTCATATGATCGGGGGGCACGAGTGCTGTGACCCCCACCGATCACTAGAACAAGGAGAGAGAAGAGCACTCTCTCTCCTCACTGCAGGAGATAGAATGGAGACAGGTTCATAGGGGGGAATTTATCATAGGTGAAATATTTGAAGTCAGTTTTGCTTCAGTCTGCGTTGTACTTTGTGCCACATTTATCACATGTCTCATGTTGTTTGATAAATTTCTCTTATCCTTAAGCCTAAAACATTTGTCTAGGAAAACTATTCCAGTTTTTGTACTCCACTTTCCTACCGAAGAGAGATTGCGACTTTTTTAAAAAGTACCAATGATAAATCTGGAGTGAAACTCATTCACATAGTTAACCACACCCACCTTCCCAACCATACTTCAAAACTGGAGTGAGCGATGGAAAAATGCAAAAAGTTTCTAAATTTTTGTGCAAATAGGCTCACAAAGTCACAAAAGCCTCCTCTTGCGACTTTTTGAAGCCAAAATTGTGGAGTGAAAACATGATAAATCAGGGCCATAGACTTTTTATTGAGTTAATCTCCTACAACGAGGAGAGAAAGTTCTATGCGCTCCACCAATCAAAACCTTTGATATATTTCTATGACATATCAAAAGTTTTGTGAAAGCTCAGTGACACTTTCATTGTGATGAAGTGCTGAGAGGTCAAAACATAGACCCATGTGAATAACCAGACTAGCAGAGAAATTAGGTACTATTCAGAATGAGGCGCTAAACTTTAGCTATCAGACTTGCTTAGACCGTGTTCAAGACATGGGTCAAGCACAGTAATTCACAATTCGGCTCTGTGTGAGAGGTGCAGATAATTGTAATGCTGTCTACTGCAATCAAGGATTTTCTAAGTCAAATTAGGTGAACCGCAGGAGATCCAAACACAGCAGCCATTAAATGGATACTAAACTGTGACTGTATTATGGTCATTTAAAAGTGGCCTAATAGAGCAGGCCATAAAAGGAAAATATGAAAGCTCGTCCGGAAGGAGGCACTAGCAGAATATTTGGATGATTAGGGTCACATACCTGCTTTTAATGTCCACTTTTTGCACCTTTTTTCTTATTTGAAACAAACCCCCTGTGTGATCTGATCCTACAGTCTTGTGCTTCTCCTCTTTCGGCCTTTTCTTCTTACCTACCTACATACAGTAGAAGAGGAGACAGAAGGGAGTAACACACATTTCGTCAGACTGTAACCATGCAAACACATACAGTAGGTCGGCTCTGTAGCTATTTTTAACTGGAAGCTAGCATGGTGATCACGTCTGCTGCAAGGGGAATAAAGTAGAACATGGTACCAGGGGCGTAGCTATAGGGGGTGCAGAGGTAGCAGTCGCTACAGGGCCCAGAAGCCTGAGGGGGCACAAACACCCTTGTGGTGCATAGGAAGGCACCGGCATTATAGAAAGTTCATGCAGGTCAAGTTACACCTCTGGCTGGAGAGAAGGGGTTAGGTCAAGAATTTGGCATGGGGGGGTTGCCGTTTCAATTTTTTCCTCTGGCAGCACAAAGCCTGTGTGCTTCACTGCCCCTGGCAACAAAGCACTGAGGGAAGGGGGGCCCAAGCTGAACTCTTGCACCTGGGTACCACCGTTGAAATCGACCTTCTAAATGTAATGTAGGTGCACTGATGAAATATAAAATTGCTTACCAAAGTTCATATGCAGTTAAATCTCAAATTCTTCATACTATGTATACTTTGTCAAGATCTTTTTATACAGGTTGTCCCACAATCAACATTTATCCCCTAAGTACAGCATAGATGATAAATGTGTTATAGCTGAGGGCCCACACATTGGACCTCCATCAGTCACTAGAACGGGGTGCCAAGTACCTCATTTCTACTCACTCCCATCACACCCTGAATATTGCAGGCTGTTAGGAAATGTTGGGAGGGCCACAGGTTGTATGAACCTTTCAGATTTCAGAATAGTTTGCTCATAAAATTCTCTCATCTCTGCTGTCTATTTTATTTTAATGGCTTTCATGGATTTTAAGACATTAATAAAGTGCCCCCCATTGTCTATTATATTACACCTTGCAAAAAAAAAAGCTAGACATTCTTCAAAATACCTGGGTAAAGTATATAGCTTTGGGGATCTCTCTCTTTGTCTCTCTCACTATCTCTTTCTCTCTCCTTCTCTCCCGCTCTCTTTCTCTATCTTCTCCTTAATCAAATCAACCAAAATGCAGGTTCATTAGAAACATGCCAGCAGGATAGACACAGGGTTTAAAAAGTGGAGCTCTGGAAGTGGAGAGCTCTGCACTTAAGCATGTCATGGTGACACAAGTCCCACTTTTAACCTCAACCATAATTAAATTCAATAAAATTAACTTAATAGACCAGACACCAGATTTTTGGATAAGTTTGTAACAACACCAAATAAATTGAAGGGACACACATATAAAATAATACAACATATTTATTAAATAATGAATATTAAATAATTAATATATTATTAATTATTTAATAAATATGTTGTATTATTTTATATGTGTGTCCCTTCCGTTTATTTGGTGTTGTTACTATTGTTAGTCACACATACACTCATCTTTTTATGATTTAGTCGGTTGTACTAAAGCAGCGTTTCTCAAATAGTGGGGCGCGAGGCTCCGTAAAGGGGGGCTCCAGGTGACAGGAGATGAACGCTTCCACTGTGGAAGCATTCATCTCCATAGTGATCTGTATCGCCGTCCTCTGGACAGCGATACAGATCGCTGTGCTGTGCGGCAGGGGAGGGAGAGGCGTCTCCCTCCCCTGCTCCTCTGATAGGCTGCCGCCTGAGCAGAGTGCACAGCGGGACACAGGCCGGAGAGGCCTGCATCTAGCGCTTCCAGGGAGGTAAGTATTGGGTAGGTGGGGGGACCTTGGACCCTATTGGGGGAGAGAGGCTGCACATAATTTGGGGGAGAGAGCCTGCACATGATTTGGGGAGGGGTTAATGTAGCCTGCACATGATTGGGGAGGGGGTTAATGGAGCCTGCATATGATTGGGGGTTAATGGAGCCTGCACATGATTTTGGGGGGGTTAATGGAGCCTGCACATGATTTGGGGAGGGGGTTAATGGAGCATGCACATGATTTGGGGGGAGGAGGGTGAATGGCCCTCACCTGTGGGGAGATTGGTGTACTTATAACAATTTTATAGAGAAATGATACTATTTACAGTTGCGCGGGGGGCACGAAATGTTTTCTTCTTCCTAGGGGGGGCATGACAGAAAATAATTGAGAAGCACTGTACTAAAGCAACAGTTTGTGTAAAACTCAAGGACCACATACAACCAGCCCACGCTGGGCGACTGCACCCCAACAAATAAACATCATGACTAAAAACAGGGAGGGTTGGGTGGGGCTTCAGTCTTGATAGCTCCTTCACAGACTGACCAAGAGTGCATACGTACGTGGACATATATAAAGGGGTTTATTCCCATCATTGACCCCTTACACCAATAACGATGCAGGACTCTTCCTGATGCTGCCTCTGGAAATGAATCCAGAAACATGTTTAGAAGGAAATCTCTACTGTACTCTCTTTTATGGACAATACTTAAGGTGCACGTGTCTGAACTGACTCACCCGTCAGAAGAGGCAGGCGTATAGGAAACTAGAAGACAGGCACTCTTTTTTAGGTCACCAGCAGATATCAACAAAAGACAGGGATAGTATAGGTATGTTAAAAAAAAACAACTATATTTATTTTAGTAGTAGTAATGATAAAAAAAAACAGAGGGCCGTTGGCTGTGTCCTCCTGATCGGAGTAAAAAGAGCGCAACATTCGTATCGACGGTCCGCTCCGCAAACAGCAGCTTCTCGCGATCATCGCATCCTTCTGCAATCGCGCTGCCAGCCGCACCAAGTACCCACAGCACACAGAGGATCCTACGCAGAAAAGAACCTGCGATCTTCGAGGAAAGGTAACAGCGACCAGTGGGCCAATTTTCGGTGGGACGCCACCAGACACTGGTTCGCTGAAAATTATTTTCGCATAAATGAAAATCACTTTCACATAGCTGCATATACTTATACAATCGGGTCTGGAAGGCTGCTGCTGTGCTTTTTTCCATTGACTATACTTTTACAATATTTTATCATTATAATTTTTTTTCTCTGGACATATAGCCCAATACAGGGTGTTTTAATATCATTTTAACATCATCATTTTTTCACAACCCCCTTTTTTATCTTTTTTCCTATCCCCATTTAATTCTTACCTTTTTATCCAATTTTCCACTGCTACTCCCCTCTCCCTGTACATTGGGAGTGACCTATATGGAAATACGTTTTTTTTATCATTACTACTACTAAAATAAATATATTTTTTTTAACATACCTATACTATCCCTGTCTTTTGTTGATATATGCTGGTGACCTGATATAGAGTGCCTGTCTTCCTAGTTTCCCAATCCAGAAACATCACTGACTTTGCCCAGCATCGGGCAAGCAGATTCCAGAGCCAGTTCATACCGGGGCACAGATGTCCCAAGTTGACCTTCCACAAGTAAAGCCTGTATTAGACTGGCCGATGCGTCAGATGGTTGCTAGCTAGAGGAGGACACCGCTGCCATAACATGCAGCGATCTCCTATGCAGCATGGGGAGGAGCGATCACTATGCCATCGCTCGTCCCCATGCTGTCTAGTGGTTTGCCGGCAGCAGATCTCTATTAGACACCACGATGGCAAATGCAGATTTTTAAGCATGCTTAAAAATCAGAATTGCCCGATGAAGGAGCGTTTACTAATATTTCTCCCTATAACTGAAAAGGGAGAGTGTGTCACCAGGGGTCCCACAAGCTAACGGCTCTGGGGGACCCCTTTATCATGAACTTGTAACTAGATGCTGATTTGCCAGGTTTTGCTCTATATGTTATTTGATATGCTACATACTGTATGTGCTATGTGGGTCTTTTACTGCTGGAAAAAGCCTGCTAGGGTAGCACAAGGGAAGGCACTGCACTAGGTCCTGGGCATAGCTGTTACACGACATGCCACCAATCTGAGGGAGTTATATACGATGAGCTCCACTGATATGATGCATTGTAAATGTGAAGATACTACAGTAATGTGGTTTAATGTACAGTGTGTTGATAAAGTATTCATACCCCTTGAACTTCTCCACATTTTTTCATGTTAGCCCCACAAACTTAAACACATTTTATCAGGATTTAAAGTGATAAACCAACACAAAGTAGCAAGTATGTGTAAAGTGAAAAGAAAATAATACATGGTTTTCCTAATTTTTTATAAAAAAAAATCTGAAAAGTGTGGCTTGCGTTTGTATTTAGCCCCCTGTACTTTGATACCCTTAAATAAAATCCAGTGTGACCAAATGCCTTCAGAAGTCACCTAATTCATAAAAAGAGTCCACCTGAGTGTAACTTATTCTCAGTATTACAGCTGTTTTATGAAGGCCTCAGAGGTTTGTTCGTGAACATTAGTGATCAAACAGCATAATCAAAACCAAGAAACACACAAGACATGTCATAAAGTTGTGCAGAAGTGTAAAGTAGCGTTAGGTTATATAAAAAAAAAATCCCAAGCTCTAAACATCTCACGGAGCACTGTTGAATCCATCATCTGAGAATGGAAGCAGTATGGCACAACTGCAAACCTACTGTACCAAGACATGGCTGTCCACCTAAAATGACAGCCCAGACAAGAAGAGCACTAATTAGAGAAACAGCCTAGAGGCCCATGGTCACTTTGGAGAAGCTGCTTATTTCCACAGGTCAGGTGGGAGAATCTGTACAAAGGACAACTATTTGTCATATACTCCACAAATCTGGCCTTTATGGAAAAGTGGCAAGAAGAACACCATACTTATATATTTAGGTCCTTCAGCTGTAGAAATTACATGGTTGTAGAACATAAATAGATGTACAGCCAAGCCAAACGTTCAGAAGAAGCAGTCATTGAGAATTAACTGGGAAGCTGTTTCCGGACACAAAGCCAGCAATAGTTCTGGATGCAGTTAGCTAGCAGTAGAGGTAATTGGTATAGGTCATAAGAGTACAGCAACTCAGGGCATAGGTAAGGCCACAGAAGAAGAAGAAGCAGAGAAGTTGAGGCCAGAAAATAAGCTATATATCTTATACAACCTGCAAGCAGCGAATACCTTAGAGACAAACCAAGACTAACCAGCCTGTCACATGTGAACAAACTGTATGAAAGACTGTGTGTTGTGAGGAAGAGATTCCTTGAATAACAGTGCATATTGTACAGTATTACGCCAAACAGAGTGATAGTCGTGGTAATAACTGGAGATGCAACCATCTTAATTGCTGCTACTCTGGGGAGACCAAAGCCAGCATATTGATGCCCAGGGTGTTGTGTGCATCACAAGCCAGGCTGAGAGTGATTTCTTGCCTCCTAAAGGCACAGCGCTATATTTTGCTGTAGCCACTTAAAGATACAGTGTACCTAATTAATCTGTTGCCTGTAATTAAGTCTGTGCCCTCCTTGAGAGACTGTAACCACTACGCCTGTTGTCTGTCAAAAAAACTGGTTGTTGCCCCAGGTGTGTCAAGCAAATTTTTCCTTGTTTAACCACTTCAGCCCCCCTAGCTTAAACACCCTTAATGACCAGGCCACTTTTTACAATTCTGCACTACGCTACTTTCACCGTTTATTGCTCCATCATGCATCTTACCACCCAAATTAATTTTACCTCCTTTTCTTCTCACTAATAGAGCTTTCATTTGGTGGTATTTCATTGCTGCTGACATTTTTACTTTTTTTGCTATTAATCAAAAATGACCGAATTTTTTGCAAAAAAATGACATTTTTCACTTTCTGCTGTATTTTTTTTAAAAAAAAACTACATTTCTATATAAATTTTTCTATAAATTTATTGTTCTACATGTCTTTGATAAAAAAAAAAAATCCAATAAGTGTATATTTATTGGTTTGGGTAAAAGTTATAGCGTTTCCAAACTATGGTGCAAAAAAGTGAATTTCCGCATTTTGAAGCAGCTCTGACTTTCTGAGCACCTGTCATGTTTCTTCAGGTGCTAGAATGGCAGGATAGTATAAATACCCCCCAAATGACACCATTTTAGAAAGAAGACACCCCAAAGTATTTGCGGAGGGGCATGGTGAGTTCATGTATCATTTCATTTTTTTTCACAAGTTAGCGGAAAATGACACTTTCTGAGGGAAAAAATAATAATAAAGTTTCCATTTCTGCTAACTTCTGGCAAAAAAAAATAAAATCTCCCACGGACTCACTATGCCTCTCAGTGAATACCTTGGGGTGTCTACTTTCTGAAATGGGGTCATTTGTGGGGTGTGTTTACTGTTCTTGCATTTTGGGTGGGGCTAAATTGTGAGCATCCATGTAAAACCTAAAGGTACTCGTTGGAATTTGGGCCCCTTTGCGCACCCAGGCTGCAAAAAAGTGTCACTCATATGGTATCGCCGTACTCAGGAGAAGTAGGGCAATGTGTTTTGGGGTGTATTTTTACATATACCCATGTTGGGTGAGAGAAATATCTCTGTAAACTGACAACTTTGTATAAAAAAATTAAAAAAGTTGTCATTTACAGAGAAATTTCTCACACCCAGCATGGGTATATGTAAAAATACACCCCAAAACACATTGCCCTACTTCTCCTGAGTACGGCGATACCACATGTGTGACACATGTTTTGCAGCCTGGGTGCAAGGCCCAAATTCCAACGAGTACCTTTAGGATTTCACAGGGCATTTTTACGCATTTATATTCCAGACTTCTTCTCACGCTTTAGGGCCCCTAAAATTCCAGGGCAGTATAAATACCCCACAAGTGACCCCATTTTAGAAAGAAGACACCCCAAGGTATTCCGTGAGGGGTATGGTGAGTTCATGTAAAATTTTATTTTTTGTCACAAGTTAGTAGAATATGAGACTTTCTAAAAAACAAAACAAAAAAAAAAATATATAAATTTCCGCTAACTTGTACCAAAAAAAAAATTCTGTGAACTCGACATGCCCCTTACAGAATACCGTGGGGTATCACTTGTGGGGTATTTATACTGCCCTGGCATTTTAGGGGCCCTAAAGCGTGAGAATCCACGCTTTACATGTAAGCGCTACTTCACTTGACTGTGAGCTCAACCATCATTTACAGCCGGACGCCGCTGCTGTATTATAGAGCGGGACGCCGCTCTCACATACGGAGAAGTCAATTAAGGACAGAATGATGTATACAAAGAATTTAGGGGACTAATCTTAACCAAGTATTTTGGAGTGGAATTAAGGGACCTATATTGATACCATTTGAGGACTACTAATTACTATTTGCTGCTATTTTTTATTGTTCATTGCTACCACACTCCAGTTATCTGCTGCTATCACAAGTCATCTGCTGCTATTTACCTGCTAATACGATCAACGCAGAGTTTTAGGGTCACTATATGTATTCAATGAATGGAATATATGGGTACTTATTTTAATGAGGTCATTTTTGTTGTACTTATTTTAATGAGGTCATTTTTGTTATGCTATACTAGCTATTAATTGATCAATTTTAATAATAAATAGTCGATTTGCTTCTAACTATCTGAGAGTGCCCAGTTTTTGTATTTTATAGCGATTTACCATTCATAGATTGGGTGTATCTATATACCGTGAGCACCTCATTTGGGAGATAGGCGTTCTTGTGCGACACAAAACATTGTGTTACTCAATGTGTTTTATGGTGTATTTTTACATATACCCATACTGTGTGTGAGAAATATCTCTGTAAATGGCAACTTTTTAAAATTTTTTATACAAAGTTGTCAATTTACAGAGATATTTCTCTCACCTAGCATGGGTATATGTAAAAATACACCCCAAAACACATTGCCCTACTTCTCCTGAGTACGGCGATACCACATGTGTGACACCTTTTTGCAGCCAAGATGCGCAAAGGGGCCCAAATTCCAATAAATACCTTTTAGGAGGGCATTTTTACGCATTTTTCTTCTCACGCTTTAGGGCCCCTAAAATGCCAGGGCAGTATAAATACCCCACTTGTGACCCCACTTTGGAAAGAAGACACCCCAAGGTATTCCGTGAGGGGCATGGCGAGTTCATAGAAGATTTTTGTTTTGGCACAAGTTAGCGGAAATAGTTTTTCTATTGTTTTTTCTCACAAAGTCTCACTTTCCGCTAACTTGTGACAAAAAATTCAATTTTTCATGGACTCACTATGCCCCTCAGCGAATACCTTGGGGTGTCTTCTTTCCAAAATGCGGTCATTTGTGGGGTTTTTGTACTGTTCTGGCATTTTGGGCGGGGCAAAATTGTGAGCAGCCCTGTAAAACCTAAAGGTACTCGTTGGAATTTGGGCCCCTTTGTGCACCCAGGCTGCAAAAAAGTGTCACTCATGTGGTATCACCATACTCAGGAGAAGTAGGGCAATGTGTTTTTTTTTTTTTTTTTACATATACCCATGTTGGGTGAGAAAAATATCTCTGTAAATTGACAACTTTGTATAAAAAAATTTAAAAAGTTGTCGTTTACAGCGATATTTCTCACACAAAGTATGGGTATATATAAAAATACACCCCAAATCTCATTGCCCTACCTCTTCTGAGTACGGCGATACCACATGAGTGACACTTTTTTGCAGGCAAGATGCACAAAGGGGCCCAAATTCCCATGAGTACCTTTAGGATTTCACAGGGCATTTTTACGCATTTGGATTCTCGCTTTAGGACCCCTAAAATGCCAGGGCAGTATAAATACCCCACATGTGACCCCATTTTGGAAAGAAGACACCCCAAGGTATTCCGTGAGGGGCATGGCGAGTTCACATAAAAAAAATTTTTTTGGCACAAGTTAGCAGAAATTGATATATATATTTTTTTTTACAAAGTCTCATATTCCACTAACTTGTGACAAAAAATACAATTGTACATGAACTCACCATACCCCTCACGGAATACCTTGGGGTGTCTTCTTTCTAAAATGGGGTCACATGTGAGGTGTTTGTACTGCCCTGGCATTTGAGGGTCTCCGCAATCATTACACGTATGGCCAGCATTAGGAGTTTCTGCGATTCTCCTTATATTGAGCATACAGGTAATGAGATTTTTTTCTTCCGTTCAGCTTCTGGGCTGAAAAAAATAAATAAATGAACGGCACAGATTTCTTCATTCGCATCGATCAATGTGGATGAAAAAATCTCTGCCAAAATCAGTGACTGCGGTGCGGTGGGCTGGGCGCTAACTACCTAACAAGTAGCTAACTAACTGGTGGTGAAAAGGGACCCTTATGCCCCATTCACACGTCCGCAATTCTGTTTACAGAACGGAATTGCGGACCCATTCATTTCTATGGGGACAGACTTTGTCCCTCTTGGATCCGGCATTGCGGATCCGCACTTCAGGGTCTGCACTTCCGTTCCGCAAAAATATAGAACATGTCCTATTTTTGTCCGCAATTGCGGACAAGAAAAGGCATTTTCTATATAGTTCTAGCAATGTGCGGATCTGCAAAATGCGGAAAGCACATTGCCGGTGTCAGTGTCTATATGGGGTGATCAGGGTTTTTTTTTTTTTTCCCCAAAATATATTACAAAATTTCATACAATTACATCTTATTTCAATACATGATTATAACAGTTCACGATATGTAATTTCTAAAATTGCTCTGATTTTTTTCCCCCCAACCTTCCCATTCCCACCCACCCTCCCCCCATTTTGGTCGGTTCAGTGGAGAGGTAGGTTTCCGAACATTGAGTAATATTAGATATTAAACCGTCTTATACCTTCCTCATATTTCAATATACGGATCAATAGATTCTCCCAGCTCTTAAAGGAGGGTGGAGTACCTGAACCCCATTCTCGTGCCAGTACTCTTGCGGCTACGAGACCTCTATTCCATATCTCCTTTATCGATTTCTTATTATGGATCATATGGGGGAATATTCCAAGCAATGCCAAACCAACGTCCAATGGGACAAATTGCGAAGTCTGTGTGTTCAATTCTTGAAATACTCTCCCCCAATACTTTTGCATTTCTCTACATTGCCAGATGACATGAAAAAAGTCTGCCTGTTCTTCAGAACACTTCCAACATCTAGAATCATAATTCTTATAAAATTTTCCCAAAACCTTAGGCGAATAATACACCCTATGTAGAATGTTAAAGAAAATCATTCGGAAGTCGCTGGAGATCGATACCTTCCCCATATTTCTGTATATACTGTGCCAATCTAATGTGCCTAATCCTAAATCCTTTTCCCATAATTTCTCACTTTTAAAATTGCTTTTTTTTTCCTATTTCCCTCCTAAATAATTTATATAATTGTGAGATTTTTATCTTAGCCTTTTCATTTGTGTAACAAAAATCTAAAAAAGTGTTTCTATTAGTGTCAAAGTATTGTTTATTCTTTGTGTATCTAATTGCGTGTTTTAGTTGAAATAGCCGAAAACGGTTCTGAAATTTCTGATTATCAAATCTGGACATAACATCTAAATTCACCTCTCCCTCTTTATTTATCTGTGAAACAAATTTTAACCCCAAATTTACCCAAAATCGATAGTCCTTAAACCCTGTCAATTCCCTAAGGTTATTATTACTCCACAAGGGGGCGTACCACCAGGTTTTTTCCATCTCCATCGACTCCTTGATTTTCCTCCACACCCTATCAAACATATTCCAAATAGGGCATGTCGGCAATACCCCCCTCATGCAATCAGATTCCATTACAGAGAATATATTATATTCCGGTCCATTATAAGCAGATTTTATAAGCTTTATAATATTTAAATCCCCGATAATAGCCATTGGATTTGCGCCATCAAATAGTACCATTGAAAATTTGGGAATGCAAGACCACCATCTTCTATAGCCAAACATAGATATTTCTGTTTTATTTTCGCTCTTTTTCTCCCCCAGATCAGGTCGTTCAGTGTTCTCTCCAGTAGGGTGAAAAACCGATCTCCAATCCACACTGGAGAGACCCCTAAAACATACAAGATCTGGGGGAGCAACACCATTTTCACCAGGGAGATCCTATCAGAGAAACTTAAAAGGGAGTTTCTGCCAAGTCCGGGCTCTCTTTTTACATCTATCCAATAAGGGTATCAAATTTACTTTTTCAAAATCTGTAGTATCTGCAGAGATATTGATACCCAGATATTCTAGAGCTTCCCCCCGTTTTGGAAACTTAAGCCCCTCGGCGGAAGAGACCTTCTCCCCATCCAATGGTAACAATACTGATTTGCTCCAATTGATCCTATATCCAGAAAACGATCCAAACAAATCTATTGTCTTCATCAATTGGGGTAAATGCACATCCAGATCTTCTATAAAAAATAATATATCGTCTGCATATAAATTAATTTTATCCGCTGCTCCCTGCGTACCAAACCCCCTTTGATACGGGTGATCAGGGGTTAACAAGGGGTTAATAAGTGACGGGGGGGGGGGGGTAGTGTGGTGCTTGGTGCTACTTTACATAGCTACCTGGTCCTCTGGTGGTTGATCCCAGCAAATGGGACCACCAGAGGACCAGGTAGCAAGTATATCAGACGCTGTTAACAAAACAGCGTCTGATATACATCTTTGATGCTTTTTATTTTGCATCTACAGCCTGCACGTTCACAGCAAATCTCGCCTCTCGCGAGATGACGCACCGCCGCGTCAAGGAGGAACAAGCCTGCCGCCTGGACGCAGCCCTGCGTTAGGTGGTCGGCAGGCGGTTAAGTTGCAACAGTGTTTGAAAGACCCCTTCGACCATCCTGCCACGCATACCAATTAGGGCCAAAAAGATTCTGTCTGTAAGGTGTGACCCCATAACATGGCAGTCTGCTCAGTACAGACAGACTGTCACCATGCAATTTAAGCCAACAATGCAGATAACTTGGGGCTTGGTGATAAAACTTACCCAGCTCAATGGTATTCTTTGCCCTGACATCAGGGGTGGCATTGAAAAACTGTCAGCCCAGCAAGGGTCCCTAAAGACCTGCTCCTGACCTTTAAGGCCAGTAACTACTGTAGTGGGTCAAGATGAGAGACTGTGTGTAGTCTTTCTGTTGGCTGGGGTCTGTATGTTATATTTATAGATTAGACTTGTGGCGGCGAACCATTTAGAGTCAGAGTGCCCAAACTGCAACCCAAAACCCACTTATTTATCGCAAAGTGCCAACACGGCATATTTAACATGAATACCAATATAGTATATCCTCCATGTACAGTACGTTATCATTTAACTATAATATCCTGCCTACATTCAGTGCACTGCCTGTGCCGTTCATAGTGCGCCATGTGCTGATGAATGGCAGGGAAACTCTACACCATAGACTTTTTTCCAGGGAGTGGGTGCCCACAGAGAGGGCTCTGAGTGCCGCCTCTGGCACCCGTGCCATAGGTTCGCCAACACTGGATTAGACTGTAGATCAGGGATCAGCAACCTTCGGCACTCTAGCTGTTTTAAAAACTATAACTCCCAGCATGCTCCTTTCAATTCTGTGGGAGGTCAGAGAACAACCAAGCAAGTGTGCATGATGGGAGATGTAGTTTCACAACACCTGGAGTGCCGTAGGTTGCTGATCACTGCTGTACATTGTTTCTCCTCCAGTTATAGCTGAAAAAAAGCCATGTTCAGGAGTATATCCTTGACGGCTGTGGTGCTGAGGGTGTACCGATTAAACTGGGAGAAGGTATAAGGTAGTAGAGAAGCATACCTTACTGAAGAAACAGATAATTTATCCACCAACAAGTTAGCAGAAGTGCAGTGATAAGCAGACCAATGGTCTGTGGAAACGTCTAGATTATTGGATGTTTCATGCTGGATTTGGATTACAAAGATTTTATTTTGTTAATTGGATTATTTAAATAAGATAAAGGGTTGAAGAGGGCAGATTTACAAGCAGAGTCCCTACTGGTAGAAAGGTTGGTAACCTGCTTCACCTTATGTGTTCTCTCCACTCTTCTTATACGCCTTCCTCTTATTTGCATTCACTACAACATTTGGTAAAAGTATATGCAGTATATATATACTGAGAGTGCCTTAAAAATGACATTGTATTATGTAGAGGTCTCAGAGAAAACTATTGAAGATTGTTTATTACCGACTATAATATCAATGAAAATTACATCTTTCGTAAGGGGTAACCTGCTTATTGGATAACACGGCCTAATGAGCTGGACGTAGTACTTAGAGGCACTAATACTCCTTCCTAAAGAGATTCTGCTTAGTGATTAGGATGATTTGGATAAAGCTCACTCTTTTTCAGCTAATGCAAATTGTACTTGCACCTTCTGCTATGAGGCTCATGATTTATAAAATTAACTGGTATTATGTGCTTATTAGTTCACATTTTACACCTAGAGTGCAGGACTACTGTATAGCACTTAAAGCAAGAAAAAAAACATTTCCTTACCATTAAGCCTCATGAACGGTATTGAGCCTGTACAGCATGGCACTGAGGTGTGCCATAGAAACAATGCTTTTTATTGTTGTATTAGTATGAAATTCTTCAGAGAAAGCCTCCTTTATATATATATATATATATATATATATATATATTTATACACACATACACAAGTTAAAGTTCAGCTTTGAATCTCTAATTCAAAGCATGGCTATCCAGTAATCATCAGACTGCTTGATGTAACTGAACCACTTGTCACTGCGTAAGTATGTGAGTCTACAGGTCGCCATTCTGGCCACCATGCTCGAGGAGCCAATTCTTTCCACCTCCGTCCCCCATTAAGTCGATTGGGTGCCGTGGCCGGTGTCATGGTCATCATCATCTTCTTTCTCCTCTGACTTCTCTTCCTCCTCCTTAAGTGGCAGCACCTCTTCTTTTTCCCCCATGGGAGTTTCACATTGTGGGTCCCCAACAGCTACAGGGCGGACAGCAAGATGTGTTAGCTATTCTCCTTCCTCCTTCTTTGTCTCCACCTGCTGCATGAGCATCAGCGTCTCTTTAAAAATACATATGAGGGGGATGAGGAACAACTGCAGCATGAACGGCATGAACTGTCACTGCCCGACCTGGAAACAACACATGCTCCCTGCTAAGGCAATCTGGTATATGACAAAATAATTCACGACTTTCCGCTGCCCATACAAATGCTTGAACATGTACAATGTTGAATTCCAGCACGTTAGAACACCGCAGCTTAAGCAGTGTACTGCAGACGTTGCAGGTTCAGGAGAGCATTCCTCACCACGCGAGAATGGCTGGAAAGAGGGACAGTCTCCTGGATGTTGCCAGCACCTTGTGCAAGCCATGCAGAGAGCATGTATTATTTCCCCCAGGTTACTGATCACGTATATGCTGGTTTCATTAAATTGAACAATCTAAAAAAAAAATATATACAACAGGGTGGATATAAAATAAATGAAAACGGATGATTGATGGACAAGCCTGATTCTCAGTTTCACGTTAACGCTCACAGGTACATTGCTACCTTAGCCTGTGTATTGGTGTACTGATCACCTATATGCTAGTTTCATTAAATTGAACAATCCCCCAAAAAATTATAAAATTTCACCCGGGTGTATATAAAATAAATAAACGGATGATTGAGAGCCAGGCCTAATGCTCAATTTCACATTAATACTCACAGGTAAATTGCCGCCCTAGCCTGTGTATTGGTGTACTGATCACCTATATGCTAGTTTCATTAAATTGAACAATCCCCAAAAAAGTAATAAAATTCCCCCCGGGTGGATAATAAATAGAAAATGGATGATTGAAGGTGAGGCCTAATGCTCAATTTCACATTAACACTAACAGGTATATTGCTGCCCTAGCCTGTGTATTGGTATACTGATCACCTATATGCTATTTTCATTAAATTGTACAATCCCCAAAAAATAAAATTCCAACCTTGTGGATATAAAATAAATAAAATAAATAAAAATGTGGATATAAAATAAATTAAAATGGACGATTAAGGGCCAGGCCTGATGCTCAATTTAATGTTACCACTCACGGGTAAATTGTTAACCTAGCCTGTGTATTGGTGTACTGATCACCTATATGCTAGTTTAATTAAATTCAATAAC
Source organism: Bufotes viridis (assembly GCA_033119425.1). Classification (NCBI taxonomy): domain Eukaryota; kingdom Metazoa; phylum Chordata; class Amphibia; order Anura; family Bufonidae; genus Bufotes; species Bufotes viridis. The sequence goes on from CM065589.1 coordinate 82,836,681, forward strand.
CCCTAAAAAAAATTGGAACTGAACTGTGTGTATGGAGATAATAAACAGATTCAGCCCTAATATTTCATTTTCAATCAGTAATGTATAAGGTTATTGAAACTAAAACAGAAAAAATAAATAAAGTATGCAAGCTGGCCTGACACAGAGTTCTCACTAGTATTCTATATGCTATGCTAGATTGATTGTAAAACACATGTTGTACAGTTTTCGCTTATTCCACCCCCTATCCCCTAAAGGTGGGATTAAAGTATTTTCTTGGAGGTAGCTGCTTTTAAGGTTTGCAGCAGCTGCAGTTCTACTAGGAGGTACAGCCAGCCTCAGCTCCTCACTCCTTACTCCCTGGCTGACAGCTGCCCTGCTTGTCCCTATTCTACACACACAATTCTTCTTCTTCTTTGTAATTCTAGCCTTTCCCTTTACTCTCCCTGGCAGTAGAATACAAGCTTGCACTTTTGCACTCTCCCTGACTCCCTAAGATCATTTTCCTGGCAGACCCTGCTACATTCACGTGCACTTAAATGGCCCTACATGCCGCAAAGTTCTGGTTCGATCATCCTTACATATAACCTAACCACCCCAACATATCTTCTTTGGTTACTTTTGCAGCAAAATGCTGGTCAAATGATATACATTAAGGGAGGCGGAGCTTGGCCGCGGACTGGAATGGCAGCGTGAGACAGAGCTCTCCAGCCAAGTACACGCTACTAGCCTTGAATACCTCATCTTTTCGCTTCAGAGATGGGCAAAGTTGGTCGATTCAACCCTGGTGACAACAGAGGACTGTTTAAACAGTCGACTTCTCAGCCTGCAGTGACAAATCTCTTTGCTAAAAAGCCAGACAGGCTCCCGGCCTCTCAAGATAAGATGGCGTCGGTACCAGACATGAGGCCTGACGCAGACCAGCGACAGTCCTGAGCCTGAAAACCACTGCCCGGAAGACGACGACTTACCCGGGGGTGAGAAACTTACCTTAGCCACCTTGAAGTCAACCCTCGCACAAGCCCTACAACCCCTTAAGGACGATCTTGCTGATATAAAGGCGGATTTTCTCACTCTGGGGTCCAGGACAGAGACGCTGGAGAAGACATGCACAGAATTAACAACTCATGCCTCCGCCCTGGCATCCCGCTCAGAACAACTTGAAACACACGTCTCCTTGGCTCTCACACTCTTGGAGGACCAAGAAAATCGAAGCCGTAGAAAGAACATACGCTTCAAGGGACTATCAGAATCTTGGGCGGCAGAGTCGCTCCCTAAGGTGGCTCGGGAGATTTTTACTAGCTTGCTGGGTCAGGACCGAGCTGCCAATATTGTCATAGAACGTATTCACAGGGCCTTGCGCCCGATTCCCAAGGATGCTGAACCGCCTAGGGACGTTATATGTGGCCTGTTATCATACGTGGACACTGCATATATCCTGAAGGCCTCTAGAGAAAAAAGACCGGTCTTGTATGAGGGAGTGGAAGTTGCCCTTTACCAGGACCTGGCTCCCTCTACGCTCAGAAAGCGTCGTCTTCTGCGACCATTACTGGATGCTTTACGTGCTCAGGGACTGCAGTATACCTGGCTTTTCCCTTTTGGTCTTTCCATCCTGAAAAATGGGAGACGCATCATCATCAAATCTCTCTCGGATCTGGAAGCTTTGTGGTCAACATTGGGAATTGAACCTGTGGATGTCCCTCCCTGGTCGTCTTTACCTGACATGGACTCTTTGCCAGCGCTTCTCCCTATTGAAGAATGGTCACTCGTCTCCCACACGAAGCCCAGAAACAACAGGGGAGCCAAGGCTTTCAAGACCGCACCACACCGCTGACATATGGAGTGGGTAATGCTCCTCCATCTTACAGTCGTCCACCTTGGACTTTGATTCGTAGCCCCATGGCGAGAAGACCCCGCCGGATGGAAGATGTCTCTAGGCCTCGGGCGTTTTCACTGATTTATGCATGCAGCTACGGGAAGTTTGTTTGATTACTCAGTTTTTTGTTTCTGTTAATGTATATTGATCTTTGATATTTGGTCCATTTACCCTCTTCCTCTAGGTTGTCCTAATCTCATACTTTACTTTTCTTATCCTATACTTTCTTTACTCTTCCCTCTTCACTTACCTATTATCACCTTTCCTTACGCCTCCCTTTCCCTTGGGTGCCGGGACGAGGCACCATGCGGGACATAAACATTGCCTCCTACAATGTGCGGGGTATGAATTCCCCAAATAAGAGACACTATGTGCTCGACACTCTAAGGAATCTTGGTGCTTCCATTATTTTTCTGCAGGAAACGCACTTTAAGCGACAGAAAATTCCCAAGCTGCCCACACGTCAATTCGCCACTTGGCATCACTCTTGCCACCCCACCTCAGCTTCCAAAGGAGTTGCTATCGCCATTGCGAACACACTTCCTCTTCAGGTGCTTCATCAATACTCAGATGACGAAGGAAGGATGCTTTTCTTAAGGGTGCAGACATACACTACTAAGTTTACGCTGGCAAATCTATATGCTCCAAACCAGGGCCAAGTTCAATGGCTCCTAAATGCATTGGATAAATTGAAACTCTTTGCAGAAGGACCCATCATACTAGGGGGTGATTTGAATATAACGCTAGATCCAGTCTTAGACACATCCTCTAACAAATCATCTATTTCTCATAAAACACTAAAGTTACGTTCTAAACTTGCTGATTTTTCTCTTGTAGATGCCTGGAGACTTCAGAATCCCACCGCTCGAGACTACACCTACTTCTCGGCTGTACATAACACTCATCAGTGCCTGGACTATCTCTTGATCCATAAATCTCTATTGTCATGCCTCGGGACCACAGGTATCTCTATCACTACCGTTTCAGACCATGTCCGGGTACATCTCTCTCTGAATATATTCTTGAGATGGCGTCTTAACGAGTTAATACTAGAAAACAGCAAGGCGTCCTCAGATATAAACAAACAGCTAGCATATTTCTTTGACCTGAATAAAGACTCTGGACCCTCCTATCCAATAGTATGGGAATCGCATAAGGCCTTTGTATGGGGTCTTTTTATATCATGGGGCACAAAACTTAAGAAAGATAGGCAAAAAGAAATAGACTCCCTGCTTTCCCAAATCCAAGCACTAGAAAGGGAACATAAAAGATTCCGGTTAATTGACACCCATACTGACTTGAAAAATCTTAGGGACAAACTCAATGCTGCCCTACAGATTAAGTCATCTAAGGCTTATCTCCACTTTAAACAGCGACTCTATGCCCATGGTAATAAGGGTGGGAAAATGATGTCCTCTTTGCTAAAAAGAGAAAAAGAGAAAAGCCATATTCACGCGGTCCGTGATCGTTTTGGAACATTGCATTCTACCCCGGATGGTCTGGCAAATGCATTCCATAGGTTCTCTACATCCCTTTATAACCTTGAAGCTGATGACTCCACACTTACTCGTACCCATAAACAGGAGAAAATCGATGAATTTCTACAAAATCTCCAGCTGCCTCAATTGGACGAGTCAATGCTCAATTCCCTTACCTCCCCAGTTACCATAGATGAGGTCCGGAAACTCCTTTCTTCCTTCCCCCTCTCTCATACTATAAGAAATTTCAAGAGACCCTACTACCACAACTCGTTGGCTTCTGTTCCTCCCTAATGGCGGGAGACCCTCTACCAAAACAATCTCTAATGGCACACATCACTCTATTGGCTAAAGAGGGCAAGAACCCGGAAGAATGTGGTAGCTATAGACCCATATCGTTGCTTAATTTAGATTTAAAATTGTGGGCTAAGCTTCTCTCTCAAAGGATAAAAGTGCACTTGCCGCACTTGATAGGAGAGGAACAGTCTGGCTTTGTGCCTGGGAGGGAAGGTAGAAACAACACAACTAAATTGATAGAAGCGATAAATGGTGCACATGCTAAAAGATCTTCCTTAGTCCTTCTCGGTGTTGACGCCGAGAAGGCGTTTGACAGAGTAAGCTGGGGTTTTATGAAATCTGTCTTACAAAAATTTGGCTTCCCCAACTTATTCGTGAATGCCATTTTCTCACTCTACTCGCAACCGTCAGCCTCTATTCTCATCAATGATTTTCTGTCCCCACCCTTTAGTATTACAAATGGCACGCGGCAGGGGTGCCCTCTGTCGCCAACCCTTTTTATATTGGTGATGGAGACACTTCTCCAATCAGTTAGGTCCAGTTCAGAGATCAGGGGTTTTTCTTTTCCCTCGAAGGAACTGAAGGTCCTTGCATTTGCCGACGACCTTTTGTTCCTGCTGACGGACCCTATAATATCTATCCCAGCTCTTGAAAACCTTTTCTCAAAATTTGGTGATATTTCAAACTTTAAGGTAAATATCACTAAGTCGGAACTACTGCCGGTGTCTCTCCAAAACAGTAAGATCCAAAAACTCAAATGTATTTCCCCCTTTGCGTGGGCTACAAAATCTTTAAGATATCTTGGGGTACATATTACGCCTTTGATATCTAAATATTACGATGCAAACTTCTGTCCTCTCCTTGAGGAAGTGCAAACACTTCTAAAAGATTACGATTCTCCTATGATTTCCTGGATAGGCAGGAAAAATGTTCTACAGACTTATGTCTTACCTAAAATAGCCTACAAATTACAAATGTTACCCATCAATCTTCCCCAGACATTCTTCTCCAAGATGAGATCCTTGTTCTCATGTTACCTCTGGAAACACAAAAGGCCTAGATTGGCTCATACGCTTTTAACTAAACCCGTGGGAAAAGGAGGTTTGGGAATCCCAGACGTTAGGGAGCTATACAGAGCATTACAATTAAGGAGATGGATTGAATTAGTCAACAATGCTGAAGCACAGACTGACACGGGCTGGTTGACGAGCACTACTAGAAGGGATGTCCTGAGCACTCTATGGATTTCGCCCAAAGCGAGTAATATGGTGAAAGCACACACTTCCCTCAAAGGTATGACACAAGAATGGAGCTCTCTTAGGTCACATCTATCCCCGACTATTTCACCTCTACTACCTGCTAGTCTCATACCTGTGGTCCTGGGGCGTGAAGCCCGCTCTTATAGCAGTATGTGGGCAACACTGGATGCTGTCTCAGTGGGTCAATTGTTCTTGAATGGTGGGATTCCTGACTCTAACAGGATACAGGAGCTTATTCCCAAATTTTCTACGTCTTTTCTGCACAGGTCTCACTTTACCAATTGTTGCTCTGAATTTATCAAACTTCACTACCCTTTTAGACTCTTGACAGATTTTGAATCCAAGTTTCTCAAACCCAGCTCACACAAGGTAAAGCTGTCTGCATTGCTGCAAGTATGTCGTGACACCCACACTCCAGGTAAACTTGGTTACATCTTGTCTTGGGAAAAGGAACTGGGTGTCTCTTTTTCTGAAACAGAGGTCGCTAGTATCCTACTAAATACACATAATCTTTCCAGATGTGTGCGTTTGCAGGAGACCTCATTTAAGATGGTGTCTAGGTGGTATAGGACTCCAGAATTTTTGTTCACACACGGCCTCTCTGATTCCAACGCTTGTTGGAGATGTAAGAATGCAGTTGTTCCACGTACTGTGGGACTGTCCTACCCTGCGACCTTTTTGGGATGGTGTCGCAGAAGTTATTGGCACAGTTTTGGGTTCCGCTCTTACATTAACACCTTCATTAGTACTATTAAACTGCCCCACTCCAAACTATAGACCTTCACCCTTAAATCTAGTTACACATATGTTACTTGCTGCTAAATCTCTAGTTCCACTCCACTGGTTAGATACGTCTCCTCCCACACTGGCAGAATGGTATGAGAAAATACGTCAAATCTACAGATTCGAGGAGATGGTTAGCAGAGCTGCTCGATCACACCATAAATTTGAAATGACATGGGCTCCCTGGTTAGCGTTTGATAAAATGAGTTCGAATGCACCTGGGATACCATAACTGGTCTTCTAGTGTATTACGACTAACGTAACTGTCGGGTATGGTGTCTTGTTCTTGTCGTCGTCGCCCCCCCCCCTGTCTTTTTCCTTTTTCCTGCTTCTTCCTTTTTCCTTTTCTTTCCAATCACGTCTTCTGTCTCTCCCTTATTGGGTTTTCAATGGGTATACCTTTAGACAATTTAGTCTTTTATGTTTGTGAATCTATATGACTCTGATATGCAATGTACAATATTGTTATTCCTTTGGCCTTTGACTTTTGCCATACTCATTGTTTATACTATGTTACATGCTTTAATAAAAACATAGTTGACAAAAAAAATGATATACATTAAGAGAAGATTAAGGCATTTTCACTAAGGTTGTTGTGCGCACTTCCCTCAAAATTCTGTTCCAATTTTTTTTTTAAGATTTTGCACTAAACATAAAATTTGTGTGCACCAGACACAACAAGTTTATGGCTATGTAAATTTGTAATTTGCACCAAATCAATTATAATTTATTATTGGCATAGATGAATGGTCTAGAGTAAACCAAATAAGAGATGGTATAAGTGAAGGGACCAGTAATTGGCTGAGCAGTTCCTTCCCGACACTTCCATTGTGTTGAGTTAGGATCAGGAGGGGAAGAGTAGTGGGGACCAAAGCAACATTGCAATGGTGAAAGTGGGCGGTGGGGGAAGGGTGTTGCAATGGGTTTTGTTGGTGGAGGTTTAAAGATGTGAAGATTTGTCTCATTTACTGTCAGCAACATAGATCTTAAAAACAAAAATTAAAGGATTGAAGTATGATAGAAAGTTGTATAACACCTTGTTAAGCAATTATTAAGCTTTATTTATATACAAATGTTCTTGGAAGGTACAGTTTCTCCTTGTGCACAGCGGGTTTCTTCCGTCCGATTCTCAGCATGTTTGCCAGGTTGCGGTTGGATCTCCACGGGTCCCGATTATAGTTAATGGGGCCGAACGGTAAAGATCCAGCAGGCTGTTCTCTCTGTAACAGTCTTCCAGATACAAAGCGCTAGTGTGAAACTATCCTTGCTACATGGGTTAACATAGTACCCTGGAGCAGGGTGACTTTGACGTTTGGACATTTGTGGACATTTGCCCCTATTTCCCCTATGCATAATTGTAACCTTCTTTAACTTGAAATGGTTAAATTGCACTGTTTAATACTGTTTAACTGCATTTTATATGTTTGTTGTGATATATATCCTGTTCATTTGCACTGTATTTGCGAGGCTCGGTAGAAAGGGTTAATGAATACTGAGAGACTTTTGGGACTTTGAATGAAAAGCTGGTAATTTTTCACAGCTGCCACAGAGTTTAACCGCTTCAGCCCCCCTAGCTTAAACACCCTTAATGACCAGGCCACTTTTTACAATTCTGCACTACACTACTTTACCTGTTTATTGCTCCGTCATGCAACTTACCATCCAAATGAATTTTACCTCCTTTTCTTCTTACTAATAGAGCTTTCATTTGGTGGTATTTCATTGTTGCTGACATTTTAACTTTTTTTGCCATTAATACAAATTTAACGACATTTGTGCAAAAAAATGACATTTTTCACTTTCTGTTGTAAAATTTTTTAAAAAAAACTACATTTCTATATAAATTTTTCTCTAAATTTATTGTTCTACATGTCTTTGATAAAAAAAAAAGTCCAATAAGTGTATATTTATTGGTTTGGGTAAAAGTTATAGCGTTTACAAACTATGGTGCAAAAAAGTGAATTTCGGCATTTTGAAGCAGCTCTGACTTTCTGAGCGCCTGTCATGTTTCTTCAGGCGCTAGAATGCCAGGATAGTATAAATACCCCCCAAATCACACCATTTTAGATAGAAGACACCCCAAAGTATTCGCGGAGGGGCATGGTGAGTTCATGTATCATTTCATTTTTTTCACAAGTTAGCGGAAAATGACACTTTCTGAGAAAAAAAAAAAAAAAAAGTTTCAATTTCTGATAACTTCTGGCAAAAAAAAAAAATATCAGACGGACTCACTATGCCCCTCAGTGAATACCTTAGGGTGTCTACTTCCGAAATGGGGTCATTTGTGGGGTGTGTTTACTGTTCTGGCATTTTGGGTGGGGCTAATTGTGAGTCACCATGTAAAACCTAAAGGTACTCGTTGAATTTGGGCCTCTTTGCGCACCCAGGCTGAAAAAGTGTCACTTATGTGGTATCGCCAGTACTCAGAGAAGTAGGGCAATGTGTTTTGGGGTGTATTTTTACATATACCCATGTTGGGTGAGAGAAATATCTCTGTAAATTGTCAACTTTGTATAAAATTTTTTAAAAGTTGTTGTTTACAGAGATATTTTTCACACAAAGTATGGGTATATATAAAAATACACCCCAAAACACATTGCCCTACTTCTCCTGAGTACGGCGATACCACATGTGTGCCACTTTTTGCAGCCTGGGTGCTAAAGGAGCCCTAAAACTAATGAGTACCTTTAGGATTTCACAGGGCATTTTTACGCATTTGGATTCCAGACTTCTTCTCACGCTTTAGGAGCCCCTAAAATGCCAGGACAGTATAAATACCCCACATGTGACCTCATTTTGAAAGAAGACACCCCAAGGTATTCCGTGAGGGGTATGGTGAGTTCATGTAAAATTTTATTTTTTGTCACAAGTTAGTGGAATATGAGACTTTGTAAAAAACAAAATAAAAAAAAAAATATATCAATTTCCGCTAACTTGTGCCAAAAAATAAAGATTCTGTGGACTCGCCATGCCCCTCACAGAATACCTTGGGGTGTCTTCTTTCCAAAATGGGGTCACAGGTGGGGTATTTATACTCACCTGGCATTTTAGGGGCCCCTAAAGCGTGAGAATCCAAATGCATAAAATGGCTCATGAAATCCTAAAGGTACTCATTGGTTTAGGCCCCTTGTATCCAGGCTGCAAAAGTGCCACTCATGTGGTATCGCTGTACTCAGAGAAGTAGGGCAATGTGTTTTGGGGTGTATTTTTACATATACCCATGCTGCGTGTGAGAAATATCGCTGTAAACGACAACTTTTCAAATTTTTTTATTCAAAGTTGTTAATTTACAGAGATATTTCTCTCACCCAGCATGGGTATATGTAAAAATACACCCCAAAACACATTGCCCTACTTCTCCTGAGTACGGCGATACCACATGAGTGACACTTTTGCAGCCAAGATGCGCAAAGGGCCCAAATTCCAATGAGTACCTTTAGGAGGGCATTTTTACGCATTTTTCTTCTCACGCTTTAGGGCTCCTAAAATGCCAGGGCAGTAGAAATACCCCACATGTGACCCCATTTTGGAAAGAAGACACCCCAAGGTATTCCATGAGGGGCATGGCGAGTTCATAGAAGATTTTTTTTGGCACAAGTTAGTGGAAATTGATTTTTATTGTTTTTCTCACAAAGTCTCCCTTTCCGCTAACTTTTGACAAAAGTTTAATTTTTCATGGACTCATTATGCCCCTCAGCGAATACCTTGGGGTGTCTTCTTTCCACAATGGGGTCACATGTGGGTATTTATACTGCCCTGGCATTATAGGGCCCTAAAGCGTGAGAAGAAAAATGCGTAAAATGCTCTCCTAAAAGGTACTCATTAGATTTGGGCCTTTGCGCATCTTGGCTGCAAAAAGTGTCACTCATGTGGTATTGCCGTACTCAGGAGAAGTGGGGCAATGTGTTTGGGGTGTATTTTACATATACCCATGCTGGGTGAGAGAAATATCTCTGTAAATTGACAACTTTGAATAAAAAATGTAAAAAGTTGTCGTTTACAGCGATATTTCTCACACACAGTATGGGTATATGTAAAAATACACCCCAAAACACATTGCCCTACTTCTCCTTAGTACGGCGATACTACATGTGTGACACTTTTTGCAGCCAAGATGCGCAAAGGGGCCCTAAAACCAATGAGTACCTTTAGGATTTCACAGACCATTTTTACGCATTTGGATTCTCACGCTTAGGACCCCTAAAATGCCAGGACAGTATAAATACCCCACATGTGACCCCATTGTGGAAAGAAGACACCCCAAGGTATTCTGTGAGGGGTATGGCGAGTTCACAGAAAAAAAAATTTGGCACAAGTTAGCGGAAATTGATGTTTTTTTTTTTTTTTTTTACAGTCTCATATTCCACTAACTTGTGACAAAAAATAAAATTTTGCATGAACTCGCCATACCCCTCAGCGAATACCTTGGGGTGTCTTCTTTCTAAAATGGGGTCACATGTGAGGTATTTATACTGTCCTGGCATTTGAGGGTCTCCGCAATCATTACACGTATGGCCAGCATTAGGAGTATCTGTGATTCTCCTTATATTGAGCATACGGGTAATGAGATTTTATTTTTCCGTTCAGCCTCTGCGCTGAAAAAAAAAAAATGAACGGCACAGATTTTTTCATTCGCATCGGTCAATGTGGATGAAAAAATCTGTGCCAAAATCAGTTACTGCGGTGCGGTGGGCTGGGCGCTAGCTACCTAACAAGTAGCTAACTAACTGTCGGTAATAAGGGACCCTTATGCCCCATTCACACGTCCGAAATTCTGTTTGCGGAACGGAATTGCGGACCCATTCATTTCTATGGGGACAGACTTTGTCCCGCTTGGATCCGGAATTACGGATCCGCGCTTCCGGGTCTGCACTTCCGTTCAGCAAAAATATAGAACATGTCCTATTCTTGTCCGCAATTGCGGACAAGAAAAAGCATTTTCTATATAGTTCTGGCAATGTGCGGATCTGCAAAATGCGGAAAGCACATTGCCGGTGTCCGTGTTTTGAGGATCTGCGGATCGGATATGCGGATCTGATCCGCGGATCCGTGAATCCACGGATCCGCAAAACACATATGGACGTCTGAATGGAGCCTTACAAGGGGTGTGATCAATGACAGGGGGTGATCAGGGCGTCTAGATGGGGTGATCAAGGGGTTAATAGGTGAGGTGGGTGGGGGGTTAGTGTAGTGTTTGGTGCAACTTTACAGTGTTACCTGGTCCTCTGGTGGTCGATCCCAGCAAATGGGACCACCAGAGGACCAGGTAGCAGCTACTGTATATCAGACGCTGTTCACAAAACAGCGTCTGATATAGCTGTTTGATGCGATATAATTCGCATCTACAGCCTGCCAGCGATGGATCATCGCTGGCAGGCTGTAGCCTAACTGCCGAGACGCGCTTCTCTGTGCGCGCGTTCACAGGAAGTATCGGCTCTCACGAGATGACGCGCCGACGCGTCATCTCAGAGCTACAGGACCGCCCGCAGGACGCATCCCTGCGTTATGCGGTCCTGTACTGGTTAAAGAAGAGCATGTTTTGGAGGAAAAAAGACAGACTTGTTTACCACCTAAACCAAACAGACTGACCATTTGAATGTCTGATTTAGCTCTGTTATTATGTCTGGAAACGTGTTTTTGTCTAAAAAAACTACTATGTTATTGCCATTGAGTATCATTGAAGCTGTAATGTAAGTCTATGCCAGACGGGAATGGTAACCCCTCCTACTACAAGGTTCCAGTCTAGCTAGAAATGGTATATAAGGAGATCAGTCAGAGCCCCTAGTGTTCTGCAGTTAGGGATCAGTATTTGGAGGGGAAGACTGTCAGTCTGCTTGAGTGACCAGAAGAAGACACTGAGATGGAGACACTGAGCCACAGACCATGGGTCACCAGCCCTGTGACCAAAAAGCCACCCGGACTACTGAGATACAGACCGTGGGCCTCCAGCCTTTGACCAGAGTACCAGCCTTCTGAGAGAGAGCAGCAACACATGGTGACACCTCAGCAGTGTCTGGGGGACCCAGCGTAGCATTGGGACCACCTGAAGCCTGTAGAAGGAAGAAAACCGCTACTTATAGGTGACACTAGAGACGGTTTCTTTCAGTGGACAACCCCTTGAAGTCTTAGGCCTAATTCACACGTCCGCAAAATGGATCCGCATCCCATCCACAATTTTGCGGAAGGGTTGCAGACCCATTCATTTGAAAGGGGCAGGAATGGATGTGGAAAGCACACTACTGTGTTTTGCAGATCCATGTTTCCGTGTTTCCACAAAACACACTACGGACGTGTGAATTAGGCCTTAACAAACCTTCAAACAACAATAGTAATAATGTAAACATTTATAGACATTGTTACAGTGATTGCTCTGTTCTTTCTGTCTTTTATCCAAGGTATAATTTTCAAACATCTTCAGAGAAAGAAATAACGCAGAGCTATGGTAAGAAGTTTTTTTTTCCTTAATACTTTGTATAGTTTATAACTGACATTATTACTTTTTTACTCTGCCTTGTTTCTTATGATTGTAAACATGTCAGTTATCTGAACTACTACTCCTATCAGAGTTTACTCCTATATCAATACACAGATTGCATACATATTACATAAATAAAGAGCATCAGAGATGTGCATAGGATGTATTTTAATATCTTGTTTTTGTCGTAGGTTATCCTAACATGTTCAGCACACAAGAGGATTCTACATTACCTCAAAGAAAGAATAACCAGGTGAGATATGGAGTTAATAATGAGAACGATAAATGATATCATATTATAATATCAGGCTGTTAACCTAAGATGGCAAAATGTCATGTGACGTGAATCGTGATTTATTATTATCTGGTAGATCTATAAAAAGCAGAACACAGTGAGGAACATGCATGAATATTGTAGCCTTATAGTAAATGTCCTGTGGGGTTGAAGCTCCATTTCTCTGATTCAGAGCTCCAATTTCCTTTTAGAGAATAAAATGATAAGATGCTGACTACCTGCAGCCACCACTAGAGGGAGCTTAATGTATGCTGTGCTGTTCTTGGGATTAATGTAAACTAGTATGCAGTAAACTACAGAGCTCCCTCCAGTGGTAGCAGCTGGTGCCAACAGATAGTCGTTTAAGTCTATGTCTTTGCAATAGATTTGGAGCTCCATATCACAAGAACAACACAGCATGCGTTAAGCTCCCTCTAGTGGTGGCTGCAGGTAGTCAGCATTTTATCATTTTATTCTCTAAAAGGAATTTGGAGCTCTGAATCAGAAAAATGGAGCTTCAACCACACAGGACATTCATTTTAAGGCTGAAAGGAAAATAGTATATTGTATTATATATGTTTTTTTTACAGGATCCCCTCTTATTCACAAACACAGTAAACTATTCTTTCCAATACATTTACAAAAGGAACTGCTCGTGATGTATGCAAACCCTCATCACAGGCAATATATGGACAGGGAATAAGGCTGTTCATGCATCTTAAAGTGAATGAATATGAATATCACCGGATATGAATTCCAATAACAGGCAATCCGGATTTATCAATAATACATCTTTATTAAACATGTAATTTGTTCATAAAAACATCACAAGATATTTAAAACAAGTTAGGTGGTGCAAGCTACATACCAGGCCATGTAATGCCCAAATGAGGAGTGACAGTTATGTATATGGTGAATATCATAAAAGGTTGAACTACCAGGAGCAGCGTATAAGAACAGTAAAGATTGGTCAATGGCGGATCAATAGCAGCAACTATCAGTAAAGTGCACAGTGCGTATGAATCATGGATCCATCCCATCACATAGAAGGCCCCACATACACTCCTGGTATGTAAAGTATTCACCTCACTGGTATCAGATGTCCGTGTCACTTGGTCACTCCTCAGTCCCGACGCGCGTTTAGCTTCTTAATGCTTCATCTGGGAAAGGCTAACCAGGAGTGTATGTGGGGCCTTCTATGTGATGGGATGGATCCATGATTCATTACGCACTGTGCACTTTACTGATAGTTGCTGCTATTAATCCGCCATTGACCAATCTTTACTGTTCTTATACACTGCTCCTGGTAGTTCAACCTTTTATAATATTCACCATATACATAACTGTCACTCCTCATTTGGGCATTACATGGCCCGGTATGTAGCTTGCACCACCTAACTTGTTTTAAATATTTTGTGATGTTTTTATGTACAAATTACATGTTTAATAAAGACGTATTATTGATAAATCCGGATTGCCTGTTTTTGGAGTTCATTAAAGTAAATATGGTACTAGGGAGCCAGAAAGGATGTTCTTTGAAGATTTACACAGGGAACAGCCTGCCGGATCCATTCTGCTGCAAGTGGCCTAGCTGCCTCTCCGTCCCCATTGACTATAATGGGGCGGGGGTGGAGCTACTGCGCAGCACGGCACTGCACGGCCGGAGATTGCCGGACTAAAAGTCCTGCATGTCCGACTTTTCAGTCCGGCAATCTTTGCCGTGAGCTGCCATGCTGCGCCGTAGCTCCACCCCCAGCCCCATTATAGTCAATGGGGACGGAGCGGCAGCATGGCAGTGCACGGGCACTTGCGGCAGGATGCTTAATAGCGTGCCGGATCCGTCCTGCCGCAAGTGTGAAAGTACCCTTACATATATAGCAGGTTTACTGATCTTCACAGAGCACCCTTTAAGTAGTAGGCTCAGCTGCTTGCAAGTTTTATCAAGGACCTATTAACCCTATAACTTGGCTGCTACAAACTTTTGCCGTATTGCCTTGGCTCTGATATCAAAAACAAAAAACACCATTAAGCCCCCACAAATATAACCTGAGCAGTTATTAGCTTCCTGAACACTTCCAGAATAGTGGGGTTCCCCTAGCCCCCCAAAACTGGGGGACCCTGGAGGACACGCAAAATCTTAAAATAACCCCAAATCACAACCCTGAGGCAAGTTCTGGACACCCAGAGTACTTTAAAAATGTTGGGGTACCCCTACACCCCACCCTCTGGCATGTGTGTGGGACACTTCCAGAAACAGCAGTGTACCACCTATGACTACTAAAGTCTTATAGCAACTCATAGAAACACCATAGGAGCACCTCGGGTTAAACCTTCCATTGACATACATTGAACCCCACCAGTGCTGCATCACAGGTTAAAGGCAAAAATCTTCTAGTTAACTAAAACATACAGAGACAGACCCTAAGAAAAAAACACCATTAAGCCCCCACAAATATAACCTGAGCAGTTATTAGCTTCCTGAACACTTCCAAAATAGTGGGGTCCCCCTAGCCCCCCAAAACTGGGGGACCCTGGAGGACAGCCAAAATCTTAAAATCACCCCAAATCACAACCCTGAGGCAAGTTCTGGACACCCACCCAGAGTATATAAAAATTTTTGGGGTACCCCTACACCCCACTTATAGGCACTGTGACCCCCTACAGACACTGTGGGTTCATATCTATATTCATTCCTATGGGCATACGAATCAGCTTTAGTGCAGCATATGGACATAGGCTATACATCTGTGGTGCTGCATATGGGGATAGGTTTTACACCTCTGATGCTGCATATGGAGATAGGTTTTTCAGCTTTAGTGCTGCAAAGGTCAAGTCTTTCACCTTTGGTGGTGCTCAAGGTGAAGTCTTTCATCTTTGATGCTGCTTGAGATAAGTTTTGCAAACCAAAAGTTAACTCAGTTGATGTTTCTTCACAAACTTTGCAGGACAAAAAAAAAGCTGCTTTATGACAGTAATTGTGGCCACTTTTTGTATGAAGGTCGCATTACCATATGAATGGAACACACAAAACGACAGCCGTCCAGATTTAATGCACTCATAGAGGTCATAAGAGGACATTGCTGTATAAGCATTTGCACTACAGGTTATATCGATATTTTTACTGGAATTGCCGGAGTGTCTCTCCTAATCTCCTCTGCTTATATAGAGGAAGCAGATCTACATTTGTCATTTACAACATGTCGTAGTTTTATTCCGGCACCCTCTCGCCGTGCGCTGCCGTGCCCCCGCCGGAAGTCCGACCCTCCCCCATTATAGTCAGTGGGGCCAGAGCGGTAGTCCGGGGGCACGCGTTCACTAGCGGCAGGACGGATCCGACAGGCTGTTCACCTGAACCTGCCTCTAGTGTGAAAGTAGCCTTAGGGCTCATGCACACGAACGTATTTTCTTTCCGTGTCCGTTCCGTTTTTTTTTTGTGGACCATATGCGGAACCATTCATTTCAATGGGTCCGCAAAAAAAAACGGAAGGTACTCCGTGTGCATTCCATTTCCGTATGTCCGTTTTTCCGTTCCGCAAAAAAATACAGCATGTCCTATTTTTTTTCTGGTTTGGGGACAAGGATAGGCATTATTACAATGGATCCGCAAAAATAACGGAATTGCAAACAAAACGGATGCCATACGGAACGTCATCCGTTTTTTTTCCGGAGCGCAAAACACATACGGTCATGTGCATGAGGCCTTCGGCGCAGCTCAGTCCATTCTAGGGCTGAGCTGTAATACCAAGCACAGACACAATCCAGTTGCACCGTGACCTCCTCAAAAAGCTAATTGCCAGGGGTGCTGGGAGTCAGACCCCAACCAATCCGATAATGATGACCTACCCTGATAAGCCATCAATATCTAACTCCTGGAAACCCCTTTGAAATAAACAACTTGTTAAAAATCGATGTATTGTAATAATATGCCTATTACTTTATGGTTATCAGTCTCACGTGTGTGCTTTTATACAGGGCATATATTACAACATAGTAAGAAAAGGGACCAGAGAAATGACTCATGAAAGTGATCTCCCTCCTCAAAGTACCGTCAATGTCACCAAAAATGGCCAAACTTGTATTCTATTTGGAGTCAAGAGAATAATAATCAGATTTAAGGATCAAACTCAGCTGGACCTGACAAATGCAAATTTCAGCCTGTATGACAACGTGGATGTGGGTGATTCCAACTGCAATGAAGAAAATTCCACGTAAGCAAGTATGGATTCATTTTCCATAAATTGTGTATATTAATTGGGTCACTGTGTTCATAATGTGCAACTTGCCGGACCACCGAAGTTTTAAGCCGATTCGGACAGGACC
This sequence comes from Bufotes viridis, assembly GCA_033119425.1. NCBI lineage: Eukaryota > Metazoa > Chordata > Amphibia > Anura > Bufonidae > Bufotes > Bufotes viridis. The sequence continues at coordinate 82,853,422 of CM065589.1, forward strand.
CTTATCATTGTGTATAAAATCAGTCAATATTGACCTAACAATGATCAATATAGTTAAATAATATTATTAAATCATGTCTGGCAAACAAAATGTGATATATTTATACCCTGAGGCTGGGTTCACACTTGCGCATATGTGATACGCGCGTATTACGCGCGTTTTTGTCACGCGTATTAACAGCGCGTTTGTGGAATTAAGAAACACGCATCGTACGCGCGTTCGTGTGATTGACTACTGTGGCGTCAATCACAATACGCGCGACAATACGCCCCAAAGAAGCTCCTGTACTTCTTTGGGCGTAGGGCGTTTTCCAGCGCGTTCGTACGCGCTGTAAAACGCTCAGGTGAGAACCTTGCCCATAGGGAAACATGGGTTTTCGCCTGTTGAGCGTTTTACAGCGCGTAGAAACGCGCTGTAAAACGCTCAGGTGTGAACCCAGGGTCACTGTCATGTGATCAGTGCAGGGCGCGTGGCTCAGCACGGGATCAAATCCAGTGCTGAGCCACGCCCCCTGCACTGATCACATGACGGTGATGTCACCCCAGGTCCTTCGGCTGTTCAACAGTTCGGGTTGGTGGCAGCCGCCCCTTATGGATTCCATATGCCGCAATAGTGGAATCCATAACGTGATGCGCAACTTACCACAACCCGAACGCTGAACTCCGAACTTTTTTTTAAAGTTCGCTCATCTCTAATCAGGAGTAGTGTGAGTCTGAAGTTTTATTCTGCCAAATTCTCTGCCTACAAGTGCTGAAGGTGGAGATTTTCTGTAAAGTATTGTTTGCATGGAGCTGCTTCACAGCCCCTCTTCCCGGCTCTAAGTAACAGATGCTCTCCTGATTGGATCCTATATTTGTCACCCAGAACACAGGGTTGGGGCTGTGATGAAGCTCAGTGCAGAGGGCACTTCAAAGTGAAGCCCTGTCCTGGGCACTTGTAGGAGCAGAGCCTTGCAGAATAAAACTTCATATACACACTGTTTATGATGAGAAAAGCTCCAAAAAAGGTATGTTTCTTATGCTCTCCCGAACTCCTACCTAGTGCTGTTTAGCATGATCAGAACTGCTGCTAGACACCCTTATAACCTGCTGGTATGTTGAAATTCTTGATGTTATATATGCAGCCATAATTTAAAGGGGTTGGCCACCCTAAGAATCAAGAAATCCAAAGTGCCCCAGACAATAGCCGAAACCATGAAGTATTAATATCTAAAGCTAAATCTACTGGCTAGATATCATTTTTCTAACCTGTTCACCATGACACACTTCCCTGGAGGAGCTCCGCAGACCGGATGTGTGGGAGGAGCAGCTGTAAAGTGACAGTAAAAATCCCAGCATGCACTGCAGCAAGCATCTTCAGAGGAGCAGTCACATGACATCCCCGCCCACCTGTGTTACTATAGCGACAAGAGCCCCTCAGACATTATCAAAAACTCAGTCATCAGTAAATATAAGCTGTACAGACATAGTAATAGGAGGAACGCCCCAGTCCCAGCAGTAAGCTGTACAGACATAGTAATAGAAGGAACGCCCCAGTCCCAGCAGTAAGCTGTACAGACATAGTAATAGAAGGACACCCCAGTCCCAGCAGTAAGCTGTACAGACATATTAATAGAAGGAACGCCCCAGTCCCAGCAGTAAGCTGTACAGACATAGTAATAGAAGGAGCGCCCCAGTCCCAGCAGTAAGCTGTACAGACATAGTAATAGAAGGAACACCCCAGTCCTAGCAGTAAGCTGTACAGACATAGCAATAGAAAGAACGCCCCAGTCCCAGCAGTAAGCTGTACAGACATAGTAATAGAAGGAACGCCCCAGTCCCAGCAGTAAGCTGTACAGACATAGTAATAGAAGAACGCCCCAGTCCCAGCAGTAAGCTGTACAGACATAGTAATAGAAGGAACGCCCCAGTCCCAGCAGTAAGCTGTACAGACATAGTAATAGAAGGAACGCCCCAGTCCCAGCAGTAAGCTGTACAGACATAGTAATAGAAGGAACGCCCCAGTCCCAGCAGTAAGCTGTACAGACATAGTAATAGAAGGAACGCACCAGTCCCAGCAGTAAGCTGTGCAGACATAGTAATAGAAGGAACGCCCCAGTCCCAGCAGTAAGCTGTACAGACATAGCAATAGAAGGAACGCCTCAGTCCCAGCAGTAAGCTGTACAGACATAGTAATAGAAGGAACGCCCCAGTCCCAGCAGTAAGCTGTACAGACATAGTAATAGAAGGGACGCTCGATCCCAGCAGTAAGCTGTACAGACATAGCAATAGAAGGAACGCCCCAGTCCCAGCAGTAAGCTGTACAGACATAGTAATAGAAGGAGCCCCAGTCCCAGCAGTAAGCTGTACAGACATAGTAATAGAAGGAACACCCCAGTCCCAGCAGTAAGCTGTACAGACAACTGGGACGTTCCTTCTATTGCTATATCTGTACAGGTTACTGCTGGACTGAGGCGTTCACTCCATTACTATGTCTGTACAGCTTACTGCTGGCACTGAGGCGTTACATCTATTGCTATGTCTGTACAGCTACTGCTGGGACTAGAACGTTCCTTCTGTTACTATGTCTGTACAGCTACTGCTGGGACTGGGCGTTCCTTCATACTATGTCTGCAGCCTATGTGACTGGGTTCTTTATTGCTGTGTCTGCTCGCGGGCTGAAGCGTTCGCTCTACTGCTATGTCTGTACAGCTACTCTAGGACTGGGCGTTCCTGTACTGCTACTATTGCTGTAGCAGCTGAACTGTTTATACCAGTGCTTCACTATGCACAGCTTACTGCTGGGACTGGGGCGTTCACTCAGTACTATGTCTGTACAGCTACTGCTGGGACTGGTGTTCCTTCTATGACTATGTCTGTACAGCTTACTGCTGGTACTGGGCTGTTCCTTCTATTGCTGTGTCTGTGCAGCTTACTGCTAGGACTGGGGCGTTCCTTCTATGCTGACTGTACGGCTTAGGATTGGGCGTTCACTATTACTATGTCTGTGCAGCTACTGCTGGGACTGGGGCGTCACTACTGTTGCAATGTCTGTACGGCCTGCTGACTGGGAGCTGCGTTCCTTCATTGCTATGTGCACAGCTTACTGCTGGGACTCGGGGCGTTCCTTCTATTGCTATGTCTGTAGCGGCTTTACTGTTGGGACTGGGCGGTTCTTCTATTGCATGTCTGTACTGGCTTACTGCTGGTACTGGAGTGTTCCTCATTGCTATGTGCTGTACGGCTTACTGCTGGACTGGCGTTCACTTCAATACCATGTCTGTACAGCTACTGCTGGGACTGGGGCGTTCCTTCTATTACTATGTCTGTACAGCTTACTGCTGGTACTGGGGTGTTCCTTCTATTACTATGTCTGTACAGCTTACTGCTAGGACTGGTGTGTTCCTTCTATTACTATGTCTGTACAGCTTACTCCTAGGACTGGGGCGTTCCTTCTATTACTATGTCTGTACAGCTTACTCCTAGGACTGGGGCGTTCCTTCTATTACTATGTCTGTACAGCTTACTGCTGGGACTGGGGCGTTCTTTCTATTGCTATGTCTGTACAGCTTACTACAAGGACTGGGGTGTTCCTTCTATTACTATGTCTGTACAGCTTACTGCTAGGACTGGGGTGTTCCTTCTATTATTATGTCTGTACAGCTTACTGCTGAGACTGGGGCGTTCCGTCTATAACTATGTCTGTACAGCTTACTGCTGGGACTGGGGCGTTCCTTCTATTGCTATGTCTGTACAGCTTACTGCTCGGACTGGAGCGTTCCTTCTATTACTATGTCTGTACAGCTTACTGCTGGGACTGGGGCGTTCCTTCTATTACTATGTCTGTACAGCTTACTGCTGGGACTGGGGCGTTCCTTCTATTACTATGTCTGTACAGCTTACTGCTGGGACTGGGGCGTTCCTTCTATTACTATGTCTGTACAGCTTACTGCTGGGACTGGGGCGTTCCTTCTATTACTATGTCTGTACAGCTTACTGCTGGGACTGGGGCGTTCCTTCTATTACTATGTCTGTACAGCTTACTGCTGGGACTGGGGCGTTCCTTCTATTACTATGTCTGTACAGCTTACTGCTGGGACTGGGGCGTTCCTTCTATTGCTATGTCTGTACAGCTTACTGCTGGGACTGGGGCGTTCCTTCTATTACTATGTCTGTACAGCTTACTGCTGGGACTGGGGCGTTCCTTCTATTACTATGTCTGTACAGCTTACTGCTGGGACTGGGGCGTTCCTTCTATTACTATGTCTGTACAGCTTACTGCTGGGACTGGGGCGTTCCTTCTATTACTATGTCTGTACAGCTTACTGCTGGGACTGGGGCGTTCCTTCTATTACTATGTCTGTACAGCTTACTGCTGGGACTGGGGCGTTCCTTCTATTACTATGTCTGTACAGCTTACTGCTGGGACTGGGCGTTCCTTCTATTACTATGTCTGTACAGCTTACTGCTGGGACTGGGGCGTTCCTTCTATTACTATGTCTGTACAGCTTACTGCTGGGACTGGGGCGTTCCTTCTATTACTATGTCTGTACAGCTTACTGCTGGGACTGGGGCGTTCCTTCTATTACTATGTCTGTACAGCTTACTGCTGGGACTGGGGCGTTCCTTCTATTACTATGTCTGTACAGCTTACTGCTGGGACTGGGGCGTTCCTTCTATTACTATGTCTGTACAGCTTACTGCTGGGACTGGGGCGTTCCTTCTATTACTATGTCTGTACAGCTTACTGCTGGGACTGGGGCGTTCCTTCTATTACTATGTCTGTACAGCTTACTGCTGGGACTGGGGCGTTCCTTCTATTACTATGTCTGTACAGCTTACTGCTGGGACTGGGGCGTTCCTTCTATTACTATGTCTGTACAGCTTACTGCTGGGACTGGGGCGTTCCTTCTATTACTATGTCTGTACAGCTTACTGCTGGGACTGGGGCGTTCCTTCTATTACTATGTCTGTACAGCTTACTGCTGGGACTGGGGCGTTCCTTCTATTACTATGTCTGTACAGCTTACTGCTGGGACTGGGGCGTTCCTTCTATTACTATGTCTGTACAGCTTACTGCTGGGACTGGGGCGTTCCTTCTATTACTATGTCTGTACAGCTTACTGCTGGGACTGGGGCGTTCCTTCTATTACTATGTCTGTACAGCTTACTGCTGGGACTGGGGCGTTCCTTCTATTACTATGTCTGTACAGCTTACTGCTGGGACTGGGGCGTTCCTTCTATTACTATGTCTGTACAGCTTACTGCTGGGACTGGGGCGTTCCTTCTATTACTATGTCTGTACAGCTTACTGCTGGGACTGGGGCGTTCCTTCTATTACTATGTCTGTACAGCTTACTGCTGGGACTGGGGCGTTCCTTCTATTACTATGTCTGTACAGCTTACTGCTGGGACTGGGGCGTTCCTTCTATTACTATGTCTGTACAGCTTACTGCTGGGACTGGGGCGTTCCTTCTATTACTATGTCTGTACAGCTTACTGCTGGGACTGGGGCGTTCCTTCTATTACTATGTCTGTTCAGCTTACTGCTGGGACTGGGGCGTCCTTCTATTACTATGTCTGTTCAGCTTACTGCTGGGACTGGGGCGTTCCTTCTATTACTATGTCTGTTCAGCTTACTGCTAGGACTGGGGCGTTCCTTCTATTGCTATGTCTGTACAGCTTACTGCTGGGACCGGGGCGTTCCTTCTATTACTATGTCTGTACAGCTTACTGCTGGAACTGGGGCGTTCCTTCTATTACTATCTCTGTACAGCTTACGGCTAGGACTGGGGCGTCCTTCTATTGCTATGTCTGTACAACTTACTGCTGGAACTGGGGCGTTCCTTCTATTACCATGTCTGTACAGCTTACTGCTGGGACTGGGACGTTCCTTCTATTGCTATGTCTGTACAGCTTACTGCTGGGACTGGGGCGTTCCTTCTATTGCTATATCTGTACAGGTTACTGCTGGGACTGGGGCAGAGGCGTACACACAATCCATGGGGCCCCGGTGCGAAACCGATCCATGGGCCCCCTCAACCCGCCACTACCTCCTCTACCATTCACCCAACATGCCTCCCAATAGTACCACTGTCATCCAAAATCAGACTGTACCGCACAATCTTGCTGTCCTGCCAAGCTCTACCTCTGCGCAAATTGCTTTAACCACCAGCTCATCTGCCAGGGCCCTCAAGCCTTTAACCACCAGCTCATCTCCCACCAGGTCATCTCCTCTCTCTCCCCCACACACCAGGTCATCTCCTCTCTCCCCCCACACACCAGGTCATCTCCTCTCCCCCACACCAGGTCATCTCTCTCCCCACACAAACCAGGTCATCTCCTCTCCCCCCCACCAGGTCATCTCCTCTCTCTCCCCCCACACACACCAGGTCATCTCCTCTTCCCCACACCAGGTCATCTCCTCTCTCTCCCCTCCCCAGGTCATCTGCCAGGGCCCTCAAGGAGTTGCTTTAACCACCAGCTCATCTTTCTCCAGCCAGCCCCCTCCACAGCTCATCTACCAGGGCCCTCAAGGATTGCTTAACCACCAGCTCATCTCTCTCCAGCCAACCCCCCATAGTAATTGAAGGAACGCCCCAGTCCCAGCAGTAAGCTGTATAGACATAGTAATAGAAAGAACGCCCCAGTCCCAACAGTAAGCTGTACAGACATAGTAATAGAAGGAACGCCCCAGTCCCAGCAGTAAGCTGTACAGACATAGCAATAGAAGGAACGCCCCAGTCCCAGCAGTAAGCTGTACAGACATCGTAATAGAAGTAACGCCCCAGTCCCAGCAGTAAGCTGTACAGACATAGTAATAGAAGGAACGCCCCAATCCTAGCAGTAAGCTGTACAGACAAAGTAATAGAAGGAACGCCCCAGTCCTAGCAGTAAGCTGTACAGATATAGTAATAGAAGGAACAGCCCAGTACCAGCAGTAAGCTGTACAGACATAGCAATAGAAGGAATGCCCCAGTCCCAGCAGTAAGCTGTACAGACATAGTAATTGAAGGAACGCCCCAGTCCCAGCAGTAAGCTGTACAGGCATAGTAATAGAAAGAACGCCCCAGTCCCAACAGTAAGCTGTACAGACATAGCAATAGAAGGAACGCCCCAGTCCCAGCAGTAAGCTGTACAGACATAGTAATAGAAGGAACGCCCCAGTCCCAGCAGTAAGCTGTATAGACATAGTAATAGAAAGAACGCCCCAGTCCCAACAGTAAGCTGTACAGACATAGTAATAGAAGGAACGCCCCAGTCCCAGCAGTAAGCTGTACAGACATAGCAATAGAAGGAACGTCCTAGTCCCAGCAGTAAGCTGTACAGACATAGCAATAGGACGAACGCCCCAGTGCCAGCAGTAAGCTGTACAGACATAGTAATAAAAGGAACGCCCCAGTCCCAGCAGTAACCTGTACAGATATAGCAATAGAAGGAACGTCCCAGTCCCAGCAGTAACCTGTACAGACATAGCAATAGAAGGAACGCCCCAGTCCAGTGGCGTACATATAGGGGTCGCAGGGGTCGCAGTTGCGACCGGGCCCGGCACTCCAGGGGGCCCGGCCGCCTGCGGACCCTTGGCCCCAGCCCCCAGCTGCTGCGCTAAGTAATGCTGACAGACAGTTTGACAATACTGCCGCTTGCCGCGGTCAGGAGCGAGCACGGCGTCAATTCCCGCGAGACCTGTGAACTCCTGGGTGCCTGCGGCAGGTCTCGCGGGAACATGCGGAAGCGCACGAACTCACGTGACGTGAGCGACGCGTTGAGCCAGCAGCAGACGGGACCTGACGCGGGAGACGGAGAGTCACGAGTCAGGACTCACGAGGAGCCAGCCCAGCAGCCGGACAGGATGAGCCAGTGCCGCCCCACAGTGCAGCCGGTAAGGAAAGTTGGTGAATGCAGCAGAGCACTCAGAAGGTGACCTGAGATCTGCTGTATGGGGGTTTGGGTGGGAGAGATGAGCTGGTGGTTAAAGCAATCCTTGTTAGGGCCCTGGCAGATGAGCGGTGGTGGAGGTGGTGGGGCTGGCTGGAGAGAGATGAGCTGGTGGTTAAAGCAATCCTTGAGGGCCCTGGTAGATGAGCTGTGGAGGGGGGGCTGGCTGGAGAAAGATGAGCTGGTGGTTAAAGCAACCCTTGAGGGCCCTGGCAGATGACCTGGGGAGGGGAGAGAGAGGAGATGACCTGGTGGGGGGGGAGAGGAGATGACCTGGTGTGTGTGGGGAGAGAGAGGAGATGACCTGGTGGGGGGGAGAGGAGATGACCTGGTGTGTGTGGGGAGAGAGGAGATGACCTGGTGTGTGTGGGGGAGAGAGAGAGATGACCTGGTGTGGGGGGGAGATGAGCTGGTGGTTAAAGGCTTGAGGGCCCTGGCAGATGAGCTGGTGGTTAAAGCAATTTCCGCAGAGGTAGAGCTTGGCAGGACAGCAAGATTGTGCGGTACAGTCTGATTTTGGATGACAGTGGTACTATTGGGAGGCATGTTGGGTGAATGGTAGAGGAGGTAGTGGCGGGTTGAGGGGGGCCCATGTACAGCTTACTGCTGGGACTGGGGCGTTCCTTCAATTACTATGGGGGGGTTGGCTGGAGAGAGATGAGCTGGTGGTTAAAGCAATCCTTGAGGGCCCTGGTAGATGAGCTGTGTGAGGGGGCTGGTGGTTAAAGCAATCCTTGAGGGCCCTGGTAGATGAGCTGTGGAGGGGGCTGGCTGGAGAAAGATGAGCTGGTGGTTAAAGCAACCCTTGAGGGCCCTGGCAGATGACCTGGGGAGGGGAGAGAGAGGAGATGACTTGGTGGGGGGGAAGAGGAGATGACCTGGTGGGGGGAAGAGGAGATGACCTGGTGTGTGGGGGGGAGAGAGAGAGATGACCTGGTGTGGGGGGGGAGAGGAGATGACCTGGTGTGTGTGGGGGGAGAGGAGATGACCTGGTGTGTGTGGGGAGAGAGAGGAGATGACCTGGTGTGTGTGGGGGGAGAGAGAGGAGATGACCTGGTGTGGGGGGGAGATGAGCTGGTGGTTAAAGGCTTGAGGGCCCTGGCAGATGAGCTGGTGGTTAAAGCAATTTGCGCAGAGGTAGAGCTTGGCAGGACAGCAAGATTGTGCGGTACAGTCTGATTTTGGATGACAGTGGTACTATTGGGAGGCATGTTGGGTGAATGGTAGAGGAGGTAGTGGCGGGTTGAGGGGGGGGGCCCATGGATCGGTTTCGCACCGGGGCCCCATGGATTGTGTGTACGCCTCTGCCCCAGTCCCAGCAGTAACCTGTACAGATATAGCAATAGAAGGAACGCCCCAGTCCCAGCAGTAAGCTGTACAGACATAGCAATAGAAGGAACGTCCCAGTCCCAGCAGTAACCTGTACAGACATAGTAATAGAAGGAACGCCCCAGTCCCAGCAGTAAGCTGTACAGACATAGCAATAGAAGAAACCGCCCCAGTCCCAGCAGTAAGCTGTACAGACATAGTAATAGAAGGAACGCCCCAGGCCCGGCAGTAAGCTGTACAGACATAGTAATAGAAGGAACGCCCCGGTCCCAGCAGTAAGCTGTACAGACATAGCAATAGAAGGAACGCCCCAGTCCCAGCAGTAAGCTGTACAGACATAGTAATAGAAGGAACGCCCCAGTCCCAGCAGTAAGCTGTACAGACATAGTAATAGAAGGAACACCCCAGTCCCAGCAGTAAGCTGTACAGACATAGTAATAGAAGGAACGCCCCAGTCCCAGCAGTAAGCTGTACAGACATAGTAATAGAAGGAACGCCCCAGTCCCAGCAGTAAGCTGTACAGACATAGTAATAGAAGGAACGCCCCAGTCCCAGCAGTAAGCTGTACAGACATAGTAATAGAAGGAACGCCCCAGTCCCAGCAGTAAGCTGTACAGACATAGTAATAGAAGGAACGCCCCAGTCCCAGCAGTAAGCTGTACAGACATAGTAATAGAAGGAACGCCCCAGTCCCAGCAGTAAGCTGTACAGACATAGTAATAGAAGGAACGCCCCAGTCCCAGCAGTAAGCTGTACAGACATAGTAATAGAAGGAACGCCCCAGTCCCAGCAGTAAGCTGTACAGACATAGTAATAGAAGGAACGCCCCAGTCCCAGCAGTAAGCTGTACAGACATAGTAATAGAAGGAACGCCCCAGTCCTAGCAGTAAGCTGTACCGCCATAGCAATAGAAGGAACGCCCCAGTCCCAGCAGTAAGCTGTACAGACATAGCAATAGAAGGAACGCCCCAGTCCCAGCAGTAACCTGTACAGACATAGTAATAGAAGGAACACCCCAGTCCCAGCAGTAAGCTGTACAGACATAGTAATCGAAGGAACACCTCAGTCCCAGCAGTAACCTATACAGACATAGTAATAGAAGGAACACCCCAGTCCCAGCAGTAAGCTGTACAGACATAGCAATAGAAGGAACGCCCCAGTCCCAGCAGTAAGCTGTACAGACATAGTAATAGAAGGAACGCCCCAGTCCCAGCAGTAAGCTGTACAGACATAGTAATAGAAGGAACGCCCCAGTCCCAGCAGTAAGCTGTACAGACATAGTAATAGAAGAAACGCCCCAGTCCCAGCAGTAAGCTGTACAGACATAGTAATAGAAGGAACGCCCCAGTCCCAGCAGTAAGCTGTACAGACATAGTAATAGAAGGAACTCCCCAGTCCCAGCAGTAAGCTCTACAGACATAGTAATAGAAGGAACGCCCCAGTCCCAGCAGTAAGCTGTACAGACATAGTAATAGAAGGAACGCCCCAATCCTAGCAGTAAGCTGTACAGACATAGTAATAGAAGGAACGCCCCAGTCCCAGCAGTAAGCTGTACAGACATAGTAATAGAAGGAACACCCCAGTCCCAGCAGTAAGCTGTACAGACATAGCAATAGAAGGAACGCCCCAGTCCCAGCAGTAAGCTGTAGAGACATAGCAATACAAGGAACGCCCCAGTCCCAGCAGTAAGCTGTACAGACATAGTAATAGAAGGAACACCCCAGTACCAGCAGTAAGCTGTACAGACATAGTAATAGAAGGAACGCCCCAGTCCTAGCAGTAAGCTGTACAGACATAGTAATAGAAGGAACACCCCAGTACCAGCAGTAAGCTGTACAGACATAGCAATAGAAGGAACGCCCCAGTCTCAGCAGAAAGCTGTGCAGACATAGTAATAGAAGGAACGCCCCAGTCCCAGCAGTAAGCTGTACAGACATAGTAATAGAAGGAATGCCCCAGTCCCAGCAGTAAGCTGTACAGACATAGCAATAGAAGAAACGCCCCAGTCCCAGCAGTAAGCTGTACAGACATAGTAATAGAAGGAACACCCCAGTCCCAGCAGTAAGCTGTACAGACATAGCAATAGAAGGAACGCCCCAGTCCCAGCAGTAAGCTGTACAGACATAGCAATAGAAGGAACGCCCCAGTCCCAGCAGTAAGCTATACAGACATAGTAATAGAAGGAATGCTCCAGTCCGAGCAGTAAGCTGTACAGACATAGCAATAGAAGGAACGCCCCAGTCCCAGCAGTAAGCTGTACAGACATAGTAATAGAAGGAACGCCCCAGTCCCAGCAGTAAGCTGTACAGACATAATAATAGAAGGAACACCCCAGTCCTAGCAGTAAGCTGTACAGACATAGTAATAGAAGGAACACCCCAGTCCTTGTAGTAAGCTGTACAGACATAGCAATAGAAAGAACGCCCCAGTCCCAGCAGTAAGCTGTACAGACATAGTAATAGAAGGAACGCCCCAGTCCTAGGAGTAAGCTGTACAGACATAGTAATAGAAGGAACGCCCCAGTCCTAGGAGTAAGCTGTACAGACATAGTAATAGAAGGAACACACCAGTCCTAGCAGTAAGCTGTACAGACATAGTAATAGAAGGAACACCCCAGTACCAGCAGTAAGCTGTACAGACATAGTAATAGAAGGAACGCCCCAGTCCCAGCAGTAAGCTGTACAGACATAGTAATTGAAGGAACGCCCCAGTCCCAGCAGTAAGCTGTACAGACATAGCAATAGAAAGAACACCCCAGTACCAGCAGTAAGCTGTACAGACATAGTAATAGAAAGAACGCCCCAGTCCCAGCAGTAAGCTGTACAGACATAGCAATAGAAGGAACGCCCCAGTCCCAGCAGTAAGCTGTACAGACATAGTAATAGAAGGAACGCCCCAGTCCCAGCAGTAAGCTGTACAGACATAGTAATAGAAGGAACGCCCCAGTCCCAGCAGTAAGCTGTACAGACATAGTAATAGAAGGAACGCCCCAGTCCCAGCAGTAAGCTGTACAGACATAGTAATAGAAGGAACACCCCAGTCCCAGCAGTAAGCTGTACAGACATAGTAATAGAAGGAACGCCCCAGTCCCAGCAGTAAGCTGTACAGACATAGTAATTGAAGGAACGCCCCAGTCCCAGCAGTAAGCTGTATAGACATAGTAATAGAAAGAACGCCCCAGTCCCAGCAGTAAGCTGTACAGACATAGTAATAGAAGGAACACCCCAGTCCCAGCAGCAAGCTGTACAGACATAGCAATAGAAGGAACGCCCCAGTCCCAGCAGTAAGCTGTACAGACATCGTAATAGAAGTAACGCCCCAGTCCCAGCAGTAAGCTGTACAGACATAGTAATAGAAGGAACGCCCCAATCCTAGCAGTAAGCTGTACAGACAAAGTAATAGAAGGAACGCCCCAGTCCTAGCAGTAAGCTGTACAGACATAGTAATAGAAGGAACACCCCAGTACCAGCAGTAAGCTGTACAGACATAGCAATAGAAGGAACGCCCCAGTCCCAGCAGTAAGCTGTAGAGACATAGCAATACAAGGAACGCCCCAGTCCCAGCAGTAAGCTGTACAGACATAGTAATAGAAGGAACACCCCAGTACCAGCAGTAAGCTGTACAGACATAGTAATAGAAGGAACGCCCCAGTCCTAGCAGTAAGCTGTACAGACATAGTAATAGAAGGAACGCCCCAGTCCCAGCAGTAAGCTGTACAGACATAGCAATAGAAGGAACGCCCCAGTCTCAGCAGTAAGCTGTACAGACATAGTAATAGAAGGAACGCCCCAGTCCCAGCAGTAAGCTGTACAGACATAGCAATAGAAGGAACACCCCAGTCCCAGAAGTAAGCTGTACAGACATAGCAATAGAAGGAACGCCCCAGTCTCAGCAGAAAGCTGTGCAGACATAGTAATAGAAGGAACGCCCCAGTCCCAGCAGTAAGCTGTACAGACATAGTAATAGAAGGAAGGCCCCAGTCTCAGCAGAAAGCTGTGCAGACATAGTAATAGAAGGAACGCCCCAGTCCCAGCAGTAAGCTGTACAGACATAGTAATAGAAGGAAGGCCCCAGTCTCAGCAGAAAGCTGTGCAGACATAGTAATAGAAGGAACGCCCCAGTCCCAGCAGTAAGCTGTACAGACATAGTAATAGAAGGAAGGCCCCAGTCCCAGCAGTAAGCTGTACAGACATAGTAATAGAAGGAACACCCCAGTCCTAGCAGTAATCTGTACAGACATAGCAATAGAAACAACGCCACTGTCCCAGCAGTAAGCTGTACAGATATAGTAATAGAAGGAACGCCCCAGTCCTAGGAGTAAGCTGTACAGACATAGTAATAGAAGGAACACCCCACTCCCAGCAGTAAGTTGTACAGACATAGCAATAGAAGGAACGCCCCAGTCCCAGCAGTAAGCTGTGCAGACATAGTAATAGAAGTAACGCCCCAGTCCCAGCAGTAAGTTGTACAGTCATAGTAATAGTAGGAACGCCCCAGTCTCAGCAGTAAGCTGTACAGACATAGTAATAGAAAGAACGCCCCAGTCCCAGCAGTAAGCTGTACAGACATAGTAATAGAAGGAACGCCCCAGTCCTAGCAGTTAGCTGTACAGACATAGTAATAGAAGGAACACCCCAGTACCAGCAATAAGCTGTACAGACATAGCAATAGAAGGAACGCCCCAGTCCCAGCAGTAAGCTGTACAGACAAAGCAATAGAAGGAACGCCCCAGTCCCAGCAGTAAGCTGTACAGACCTAGCAATAGAAGGAACGCCCCAGTCCCAGCAGTAAGCTGTACAGACATAGTAATAGAAGGAACGCCCCAGTCCTAGGAGTAAGCTGTACAGACATAGTAATAGAAGGAACGCCCCAGTCCCAGCAGTAAGCTGTACAGACATAGTAATAGAAGGAACGCCCCAGTCCTAGGAGTAAGCTGTACAGACATAGTAATAGAAGGAACGTCCCAGTCCCAGCAGTAAGCTATACAGACATAGTAATAGTAGGAACGCCCCAGTCCCAGCAGTAAGCTGTACAGACATAGTAATAGAAGGAAAGTCCCAGGCCCAGCAGTAAGCTATACAGACATAGCAATAGAAGGAACGCCCCAGTCCCAGCAGTAAGCTGTACAGACATAGTAATAGAAGGAACGCCCCAGTCCCAGCAGTAAGCTGTACAGGTATAGTAATAGAAGGAACGCCCCAGTCCCAGCAGTAAGCTGTACAGACATAGCAATAGAAGGAAGCCCCAGTCCCAGCAGTAAGCTGTACAGACATAGTAATAGGAGGAACGCCCCAGTCCCAGCAGTAAGCTGTACAGACATAGTGATAGAAGGAACGCCCAAGTCCTAGCAGTAAGCTGTACAGACATAGTAATAGCAGGAACGCCCCAGTCCTAGCAGTAAGCTGTACAGACGTAGCAATAGAAGGAACGCCCCAGTCCCAGCAGTAAGTGATGGGGGTCACATCAGTATATACAGTGTACAGTGATGGGGGTCACACCTCAGTGTATACAGTGATAGGGGGGTCACATATCAGTATATACAGTATACAGTGCTGGGGGTCACACATCAGTATATACAGTATAAAGTGATGGGGGTCACACATTAGTATATACAGTATAAAGTGATGGGGGGTCACACATCAGTATATACAGTATACAGTGGTGGGGATCACACATCAATACAGTATACAGTGGTAGGACCAGTCACATATCAGTTTATACAGTATACAGTGATGGGGGTCACACATCAGTATATGCAGTGTACAGTGATGGGGGTCACACATCAGTATATACAGTATACAGTGATGGGGGTCACATATCAGTATATACAGTATACAGTAATGGGGGTCACATATCAGTATATACAGTATACAGTGGTGGGGGGGTCACACATCAGTATATACAGTATACAGTGATGCGGGTCACATATCAGTATATACAGTATACAGTGATGGGGGTCACATATCAGTATATACAGTATACAGTGATGGGGGTCACATATCAGTATATACAGTGTACAGTGATGGGGGTCACATATCAGTATGTACAGTATACAGTGATGGGGGTCACATATCAGTATATACAGTATACAGTGGTGGGGGTCACACATCAGTATATACAGTATACAGTGGTGGGGGTCACACATCAGTATATACAGTATACAATGATGGGGGTCACACATTAGTATATACAGTATACAGTGGTGGGGGGTCACACATCAGTATATACAGTATACAGTGGTGGGGGGTCACACATCAGTATATACAGTATACAGTGGTGGGGGGTCACACATCAGTATATACAGTATACCGTGGTGGGGGTCACGCATCAGTATATACAGTATACAGTGGTGGGGGTCACACATCAGTATATACAGTATACAGTGGTGGGGGTCACACATCAGTATTGTCGAAAGATTTATAAAGCAAAAGGGGCTTTATATAAAAGAAAGGATCAAAGAAAAATTATCAAGATTATTTTGATCCAAGAGGGCCGACATACACCCCTCTAAGTTCTTTTATCGAGAATCTTAATTGTGTATAAACAGTAAAGACAACAAAGTACAATTATCTATTTAAAAATATATATAAATTTATTATACAAAATGCTGGATACAAATCAATAATAATGGAAAAGGTAGACTATGAAGTGTAATACCAATATGTGCCACAATATAGTGCTGACACACCACAAACACTAACACTGTAATAATCAAAATCAACGCGGGAAATGAAATTTTTTACTTCCGATCAATAATGAATATCACCAATTAATGCAATAATATGCAATAATCCAATTTAAAGAAAATGAGTGGTATCAACCCTTATTCTGTCACCTCCGATCAATTTAATGGTATATAACTAACTAACTAACTATAAATTGCTCAGCTCGGTATCAGGCTAGGGAATATCAAAGTCCCCAAGGGACTAGTGTCACGGATGGAGTACAGTTAGCAGGAACCGATAAATAACGACAGACTGGCTTGATCCCAAACTAAGGAAGAATATAGGAGGGCCCTATAAATCCCTAAGAACTCTCCCAAACTACTGTGCACATGTACAAGTCCCGGTGGTAGACAAATACATGCCCTCGTACCTATAACTGAGTGACACCTGAATTCCCGATAGTAGTGAGGGGAACGGCCACCGGCTCCCTGCACAGAATACGGAGGGAGTCAGGGTCCGTTAGAAGTAAACGGAAATGCACTTATCTTAGAGCAAAACAACTGCAGCCTCCAGCAGCACACACTTCATCCAGGAAGTAATATAAACAGCACGGAGAAGCAGGAAGGGGAGGAATATAAAGGAAACCAATTAATCAAGATAAGAGGCAGCTAAGGGAGAGAAGGAACTGAGCAAAGTGAAACCAAAACAAAGAACGTCATACACAAGACAGGGAGGAACCTCTGACCGACCGTCTCCCAGAACCGGCGATGACAACTAGGTATCAATGTCTGATCTTCATTTTAGCAATATGCATCTTTGCTAAGAGAATGATCAACATTGACCAGGTGCCTAACACTATGTATCCATACAATATGGGGATATTTGGCTATATACCAGGCTAAGTAATTTATAAATACCACAGGCAATAAACAATATATACGTTACCAAGGGTCAAATGATGAGCAGAGCATTCAACAATCAACTCTCCAGAGGGTTTCCAGTAATCCAGGATAAAATCCAAAGCTTTGCTTCTCCTGGCCACGTGTCTGTTAAGTCCTTTGTTCTTGGTAGTTTTTTTTTTTGATAGGGATCTCTGCCTACCATCTGCATGGGTAATGATCCCCAACCTTATCAAAAGAATACACCCTCCTTGATAACAGTCTCCCAATCATATCAGAGGGTGTGCACTTATGGTAATAACCTATGAGATCATATATTACCCAAAATGCTTTGTGGCGAATGGCGTAATGATACCTGGTCTGTACCTAGGTTGTGTAATCAATTAATGTGAAACTTATATAATGTGACTTCACGTTATGTGCCAAACATTCACCATCTGGAGCATATATCAAAAAGGGATGCATACATCCTGACACTTGATGCAATGAGAACCTCGTCTTTTGTGGGGCCAGCATAAGTATTCTGTCCATAAGGCCCCTTTTACACGAGCGTGTTCAGATTAGGTCCGGATGCGTTGCAGATACGTTCAGTAAAAACTGTGCGATTTCGCAGGCAAAGCCATTCAGTTTTGCCTGCGATTGCGTTCAGTTGTTCAGTTTTTTCCACGTGTTTTGATGCATTTTTCACACACGTGATCAAAAACGGCAGGTTTAAAAACAACATCTCCTAGTAACCATCAGTGAAAAACGCATCGCACCCGCACTTGCTTGCGGATGCAATGCGTTTTTCACGCAGCCCCATTCACTTCTATGGGACCAGAGCTGTGTGAAAAACACAGAATATAGAACATGCTGCAATTTTCACGCAACGCAGAAGTGATGCATGAAAAACAACGCTCATGTACACAGACCCATTGAAATTAATGGGTCAGCAGTGTGGGTGCTATGCGTTCACATCACGCATTGCGCCCGCGCGGAAAACTCGCTCGTGTGAAAGGGGCCTAAATCTGTCAAAGTAGATAAGGAGTGTACCACAGTCTGCAGTCCTTACAGGTGCCCTATCTTTGAGAATAATACGGCCTTCCTGAATGAGATCTCATTAATACCGTTTGGCTATATCCTAGGAATATACATATTCTCCTAGTGAAACATACACAAGATAATATATGCATCAATGCCTTGTTATAATATGTGGCAATATAAAACAATACATATATGTAACTTATTGATTAGCTTATGCTAAAAAAAAACTAAATAAAATCCATTATATGAATGAACAGAAATTATACTTTTGCCTCATTAATGGACATCAATAATAATAATAATAATAATAATAAAAAAGAATAACATATACCAGATGTGTTACAAGGAAAAAACTCTTATCTTTGCCATACTTTAGGAATGTGGTAAAAGTTACTCCTTTCAAGTATGCACACATCTGCAAGCAGTGGCATAGGGATCGCCATAGCAGCCATAGCAATGGCTATGGGGCCCTGCGCCACTGGGGGCACAGTCTTGCTGGGTGGCGCCGGCGCCGCTTCTCCCTGCCCAGCGCCACCTCCTAGCTAATTTATTCACTGCAGTGAATAAATTAGCTAGCAGGCAGCAGGGAGGAGATCTGTGGGTGACACTGAAGGGGGGATCTGTGGATGACACTGAAAGGGGGGATCTGTGGATGACACTGAAGGGGGATCTGTGGATGACACTTAAGGGGGGGATCTGTGGATGGCACTCAAGGGGGGGATCTGTGGATGACACTTAAGGGGGGATCTGTCTGTGGATGACACTGAAAGGAGGATCTGTGGATGACACTTAAGGGGGGGATCTGTGGATGGCACTCAAGGGGGGATCTGTGGATGACACTTAAGGGGGGATCTGTCTGTGGATGACACTTAAAGGGAACCTGTCACCTAGAAAATGCTAATTAATCTGCCAGCAATACCTTATTGCAGCCTGTAGCATGGTTATAAAGGTCTCTGTGTCTTTTCTGTGCAATGCAGAAAAAGTCTGAAAAAAGAATTTTATTCAACTGGCCACGCTAATGTAAACGATAGTCTTGAAGTTAAGGGGGCAGCGGCTTTCTTTCCTGAAGTCAAGCACGCCCCGCCCCCTTTCCCTCCCCTTAGCGTTTGATTGATAGGATTTTCCTTCACTACTGAATAATTGTATGTTGTCTTGCAGGGTGCGCTGTGTCCCTGCAATACCGGCGCCTGCGCACTGTTCCATTCCGCTTTGAGGTATTGTTCAAAAGCTCAATGCTCAGGTACTTGCACACAAGAGCGTGCGCATGCGCGAGACTACATTCAAGCAACCGGCAGTGAAGGAATCGGGCATCCTATCAATCAAATGCTAAGGGGAGGGAAAGGGGGCGGGATGCGCTTGACTTCAGGCGAGAAAGCCGCTGCCCCCTTGACTTCAAGACTATCATTTACATAGTGTGGCCCATTGAACGAAAGTATTTTTTCAGACTTTTTCCGCATTGCACAGAAAAGACACAGACACCTTTATAATGATGCTACAGGCTGATATAAGGTACTGCCGGCGGTTTAATATGCATTTTCTAGGTGACAGGTTCCCTTTAAGGGGGGGATCTATGGATGACACTTAAGGAGGGATCTGTGGATGGCACTTAAGGGGGGATCTGTCTGTGGATGACACTTAAGGGGGGGATCTGTGGATGACACTTAAGGGGAATTGTGAATGACACTTAAGGGGGATCTGTGGATGGCACTTAAGGGGATCTGTGGATGGCACTTAAGGGGGATCTGTGGATGACATTTAAGGGGGATCTGTGGATGACACTTAAGGGGGGATCTGTGGATGTCACTTAAGGGGGGGATCTGTGGATGATACTTAAGTGGGGATCTGTGGATGACACTGAAGGGGATCTGTGGATGACACTGAAGGGGGATCTGTGGATGACACTGAAGGGGGGATCTGTGGATGACACTTAAGGGGGGGATCTGGGGATGGCACTTAATGGGGGATCTGTGAATGACACTTAAGGGGGGGATCTGTGGATGACACTTAAGGGGGGATCTGTGGATGACACTTAAGGGGGAATCTGTGGATGGGACATAAGGGGGAATCTGTGGATGGGACATAAGGGGGGATCTGTGGATGACACTTAGGGGGATCTGTGGATGACACTTAGGGGGGATCTGTGGATGACACTTAGTGGGGATCTGTGGATGACACTTAGTGGGGATCTGTGGATGACACTTAGGGGGGGATCTGTGGATGACACTTAGGGGGTATCTAGGGAGGGGTGTGGGGATGTTTGGGTGGGAGCTCTGGAAGGGGTGGGAGGTCTGATAGGTATGGGGGGTGGGAGATTTGGGAGGGGGGATACATTTTTTTTGCTATGGGGCCCAGTCATTTCTAGCTACGCCCCTGTCTGCAAGGTCAAACAGTAATGAGTGGTAACCTTTCTATGAACTCACTTTGGCCTACATAAGACATACAAGATGGAGAATATGGAGCATGACTCTTAAAGGCAATGAATGTCAAGAATAAGCAGACATTAATGTATACTTATAAAAAGGCACAACAGTATATACAGTATACAGTAATGGGGGTCACACATCAGTATATACAGTATACAGTGATGGAGGTCACATATCACTGTATGGGGGGGGGGTTATATATCACTATATACAGTGTGCAGGAAGGAGAGGGCACACATTTATAGATCCTGAACTGTTGGTCTGGCTGTAATAAACATGTCAGTGATAAGATCACAGAGCAGAGGGGCCATAACCAAGACACTTGGATTCCTCACAGTTTGTAGTCCACAGCAACTTCCTAGCTCTGCTACATCCTAACATGCAGGCAGGATCCTCTCCATACAGGAGATACAGAGGGGGCGAGTCGGCTGTAAGTGCTCAGCCATCACAGCTTCTCCTCAGTCTCCCTTCCTCCTGCAAACGTTCCTTTATCTCATCTTTTTAGAATCCTCCCGCTAAGCCCCTCCAGCCCAGCACAGCCAGGAGAGGAAGAAGGCACCTCTGATACAAGCAGGGTGCTTTAGGACCCAGACAGCAGCACTCCTGCAGGCATGGACGAGGTAGCTCCTCCATGGCACCTGCAGGGATGGAGGAGGGAGGCAGCAGGACAGGAGGGGGCGTGGCTTCCAAAAGCAAGGAAACCAGGCAGATCGGCTTAAGAAGATATATTAGTAAGTGTATTATTTCCCTACTTTCTTTACAGTTTTATTAAGTGCTAACAGAGTGGCCAACCGCTTTAACTGTAGAAAGCTGCACAAATGTTTCTCTAGTCCTGATAGATTGCTACAGTGTTGAAGAGAAGATAAAATAAACTGTCAGCATGGAGTCTGAGATATTTAGCTCCTAGAGAACTTCTCAGACTGGAAACATTATAACTATCAGCTACATGAAATATTTGGTTTCCAGGTTTCAGCCGGTAGATGTAAATACAAATGTTCTACTTTACTGACAAACTAGGTTCTGATTCTCCTTGTAGAGGAAGAAATTATTTAGGAGGAAAAATTATTTAGGGCAAAAATTACTTGGAAAAAGTATGCAAAATAGTGCTCCTTTCTAGTTCCACGTATAGATGTCAACAATCCCCTTCCCCAGTGTGCTACAAAAGTAATAAGCGGTTTCAAAAAGTCATAGATTTTTTGCCAGGTGCCATTTGTGCAAAAATTGTGCCTTTTTATGGGTTTTATACCATACTTGGCACTTTTTTTGAAAAGTAGGTGGGCAAAACTAACCTTCACTTTGAATTCTATGTCTTCCACCTTCTTGTTAGAGATGTTAACTTTCTTTGACACCTCATTTACATCTCTATACTGCTAAAACTTCTTGTTGGCTCTTTGTGGTAAATTAGCTTTCCACCAGGGAGGAGAAGCCCACTTGTATTCATCCTCCAGTTACTGGGCTTAAAGAGAAAACCAGTACATAAGGCAGAAAATAACTTTTCCTTATAAATTTGTTCATTTTAACCTGAAATCCTGTAGAATAAGAAACTATCTGATCACTTTTGATCATAAACTTGAACATCCATTGAGCCCCCCTTTGAATGATCCTTTTAAATGTAGCCATATACAGTTGCAAGAAGAAGTATGTGAACTCTTCGGAATGATAAGGATTTCTGCACAAATTGGTCATAAAATGTGATCTGATCTTTATCTAAGTCACAACAATAGACAATCACAGTCTGCTTAAGCTAATAACACACAAATAATTAAATGTTACCATGTTTTTATTGAACACACCATGTAAACATTCACAGTGCAGGTGGAAAAAGTATGTGAACCCTTGGATTTAATAACTGGTTGAACCTCCTTTGGCAGCAATAACTTCAACCAAACGTTTCCTGTAGTTGCAGATCAGACGTGCACAACGGTCAGGAGTAATTCTTGACCATTCCTCTTTACAGAACTGTTTTAGTTCAGCAATATTCTTGGGATGTCTGGTGTGAATCGCTTTCTTGAGGTCATGCCACAGCATCTCAATCGGGTTGAGATCAGGACTCTGACTGGGCCACTCCAGAAGGCGTATTTTCTTCTGTTTAAGCCATTCTGTTGTTGATTTACTTCTATGCTTTGGGTTGTTGGTGGACAGATGACCTTAAGTTCACCTGCAAATATGTTTTGATTTAACTTGGGAATTCTTTTTTCCTTCAATGATAGCAATCCGTCGAGGCCCTGATGCAGCAAAGCAGCCCCAAACCATGATGCCCCCACCACCATACTTCACAGTTGGGATGAGGTTTTGATGTTGGTGTGCTGTGCCTCTTTTTCTCCACACATAGTGTTGTGTGGTTCTTCCAAACAACAACAACTCAACTTTGGTTTCATCTGTCCACAGAATATTTTGCCAGTACTGCTGTGGAACATCAGGTGCTCTTGTGCAAACTGTAAACGTGCAGCAATGTTTT
This sequence comes from Bufotes viridis, assembly GCA_033119425.1. NCBI lineage: Eukaryota > Metazoa > Chordata > Amphibia > Anura > Bufonidae > Bufotes > Bufotes viridis. The sequence goes on from CM065589.1 coordinate 82,876,135, forward strand.
TTTTGATCAGCAGTGGCTTCATCTGTGGTATCCTCCCATGAAATCCATTCTTGTTTAGTGTTTTACGTATTGTAGATTCGCTAACAGGGATGTTAGCATATGCCAGAGACTTTTGTAAGTCTTTAGGTGGCACTCTAGTACTCTTCTTCACCTCATTGAGCAGTCTGCGCTGTGCTCTTGCAGTCATCTTTACAGGACGGCCACTCCTAGGTAGAGTAGCAGCAGTGCTGAACTTTCTCCATTTATAGACAATTTGTCTTACCGTGGACTGATGAACAGCAAGGCTTTTGGGGATACTTTTATAACCCTTTCCAGCTTTATGCAAGTCAACAATTCTTAATCGTAGGTCTTCTGAGAGCTCTTTTGTGCGAGACATCATTCACATCAGGCACTGGTGTGTGTTTTTTATAGGGCAGGGCAGCAGTAACCAACACCTCCAATCTCATCTCATTGATTGGACTCCAGTTGGCTGACACCTCACTCCAATTAACTCTTGGAAATGTCATTAGTCTAGGGGTTCACATACTTTTTCCACCTGCACTGTGAATATTTACATGGTGTGTTCAATAAAAACATGGTAACATTTAATTCTTTGTGTATTATTAGTTTAAGCAGACTGTGATTGTCTATTGTTGTGACTTAGATGAAGATCACATCACATTTTATGACCAATTTGTGCAGAAATCCATATCATTTCAAAGGGTTCACACACTTTTTCTTGCAACCGTATCTGATTTAGTTAGATGCCTGTTCACATTATAAATACTAGGTGATATTCTGCTTCCAATAGTATGGGGCCTCTTGGCAACAAAACGCACACCTGTGTGTAGAATGTTGTATAGTAAGTCATCTTTATATAGTACTAGTAAATACTTTTTAATAAAAGTAACCACCTTGGGGTATTCAGCACTATAACCAGAACTAAAAGTGACTGGACCTATCTGCTGATGATTGGGGTCTCTAGGTTTGCTGCGGGGATATAAACAATTCTCTAACCCTAAGTTCACACCTGAGCGTTTTACAGCGCGTTCAAACGCGCTGTAAGACGCTCAACGCATGAAAACCAATGCTTTCCTATGGCCCTGGTTCTCACTTGAGTGTTTTACAGCGCGTTTGAACGCGCTGTAAAACGCCCGACGCATAAACAAGTACTTGAGCTTTTTTTGGGGCGTTTGTCGCGCGTTTTGTGATTGACACCACAGTAGTCAATCAAAAGAACGCGCGTACGAACGCGCGTTTCCTATTTGCAAAAACGCGCTGTAATACGCGCGACTAAAACGCGCGTCTCAGAAATGCTCAGGTGTGAACCCAGGGTCATTCTAAGTTTAGCTATATTTTCTGCTCATTTTAATTGAGAAGTAGAAGTCTCTTTTTGAAAGATTAGTTGCAATATTCTTGCACTCAGCTTCTCTGGAACTAAGTGAATAAATATATTTACTAAGTGTGAGTAAATATAAGATAAAACAGACAAATCACATACAGAGTAACAAAAAGTAAACAATCATCACTAGCCTACATATGCAATATGGGGTAGGACTCGGTCGACCATGGTATAACACATGGCTGTCTACCACGTTCTAACACATGACCGACACCACAGGGTGTATAAGAAATAGGGCAAAGCAATACTTACATCCTACCTAGGATGAAGTTCCAAGTGAAATCCTCCTTAATCGTCGGTGCAGACCACAGTTAGGCCTCATGCAGACGACCGTGTGTGTTTTGCGGATCCGCAAAACACAGAAACCGCTCCGCGTGCCTTCCGCAATTTGCGGAACTGAACAGGCGACCCATTATAGAGATGCCTATTCTTGTCTGCAAAACAGACAAGAATAGGACATGCTCTTTTTTTTTTCCGGGGCCACGGAACGGAGCATCAGATGCGGACAGCACACAGAGTGCTGTCGGCATCATTTGTGGCCCCATTGAAGTGAATGGGTCCGCGCCTGAGCCACAAAATATGCAGCTCGGACGTGGGCCAAACATACGGTCGTGTGCATGAGGCCTTATTCCCATCAGCCCCTCCTCCATCATGCATGTCTCTGAGATCACTCAGGAAAGTAGCACAATGGGGGGATGGGTACTACATTACAAGGAGTTACAAGGAATAACCTTATACAGAATACTAAAGGTAATATAAAAAAGACAAAATTAAAGGGGACAGAACCAATCAGTCCTTAAAAATACCCTTACAATACAGGTGAGCTTGTATATACTTGCCCAAATGTAAATTACTTATTATATGAGGTGGATGGCAACTTAATGCACATAGGATTGAGTTACCAACTATAGGCTTTCTGTATACCGAGGCATCCACTTTACCTGTACTACAATTACCAGATGCCTTATATCTAAGAACGAAATGGCCTGCTCAGACCACTGTGCTGTAAATTTGAGATTGCAGGAATTATTATTCATATATATAACCAGGTCAGTTATAGTTGATGGCGTACACCTCTAAAATCATCAAACTAAACAAGTTTCCCACCAAGAAACAAAAATGGGGGGGTTTGCTAGGGGAGCTATCATCAGGCATCCTTGTAATTGTAAAGAGAATTGATCATTAAATGGGAAAAAGATATGCCTGAGTAAACAAAAAAATAGTGACATTAAAACTATACTCACGCAGAACATCAGCATATAATGTATATCTGATGAGCATATCTCTTAGAGCAACTAGGGCCGACTCATGGGGGACTGCAGTGTAAAGAGAAGTGATGTCACAATAATCCACATATATGAAGGTTGCCATTGTAACTTATTCAAAGCTCGATTTGAATAACAATAGGCTTGAGATGTTTGTCGAGCCAAAACCCTAACCTTTCTAATTACGAACCTATCTTAGATATATTAGGGCGAAATGGTGGAGGGAAGGTTTGCTTGTGTACTCTGGGTAATGCATGGAATATCAGTGTGACCGGAAAGTGCAAGATATTTGGTCCTAATGTCAGAGGAGGGATCTGTAGATAATCTTTTATAAACATCACAATCATTAAGGCTACTTTCACACTTGCGTTGTTAATTCTGGTATTTAGATCCAGCAGAAGTTCTCAATACCAGAATTAATAGTTTCAGATCCATTTTAATTTTGCACATCAGGATTCATCCGTTCCATTATGATGCAGATGTGTAAAATCAAAACAGAAAAAAAAGATCCATCACTAAATACATTGAAAGTCAATGGGTGACAGATCTGGGTTTTTAGGCTTCTAAAAAAAAAACAGGCTTTGCCTGTGAAATCGTACAGTTTTCACTGAACGCATCCGAACCTAATCCGGACCTAATCCGGACACGCTCGTGTGAAAGAGGCCTTAGTTCTGTGAGAGTTATAAGAACAGCTGAACAAATTTGCATGCTGGGAGTTGTAGTTTCACAGCAACACAGTGCCAAAGGTTGCTGACCCCTGATCTAGAATATCTACGGATAACCCCTCATCTGCAGCACGGGGATTACTTACTAATTGACTTAAAGCAAGACGTTCTTTTTTAATTAAACTATCATGCCCCATATGACTTGAAAAATCATAGAGTCTTTTCAGTTCTTTTTCCACAAAGATTGAAAATAGTCCATTGTTGACGGATGTGACTAAATGGGATAATATTCAAAATTAGAAATGTGATTCATTTTAATAGCAGAAGCTTCCACCTTAGGTTGCTGTGAGTTACCATCCTGCAATGACACCAGAGTCATCAATGATACCTGCTCAGGAAACATCAGGTGGTTGACAGCTGACATACCAGGCCGTTCAATCTGTTGCTGCTCCTCCGCAGACAGAAGGGGATAGATTCTACATTAAAAAATGTTCCTTTAAACCCTTCTAACGCAACGATTTTCTGTTTTTGCGTTTTAGTTTTTTGCTCCCAGCCTTCCCGGAGCCATACCTTTTTAGTTTTCTGTTTACATAGGCAAATTAGGACTTGTTTTTTGCGAAACAACTTGTACTTTCTAATGGCACCATTTAATATGGCATAGAATGTAATGGGAAGCTGGAAAAAACATTCCAAATGAGTGGAATTGGAAAAAAAAAACTGCAATTCCACCACGGTTTTATGGGTTTTGTTTTTACGGTGTTCACTATGCGGTAAAACTGACTTGTGGTTTTCAGTCTCCAGGTCAGTACAATTACAGTGATACCAATATAGTTTATAGTTATGTATAAATAGATGTGTGAGGGATCATTTTTTGATGGGACAATCTGTAGTTTTTGTTAATACCATTTTGGGGTGTGTATGACTTTTTGATAACTTTTTATGAAACTTTTTAGGAGGTAAAGTGATTTATGTTTTAATAGTACTGGTGTTTTCCCACTCAGTGATGCCTATGATGTTGATTTTTTTATTGTTTAAATGTTTCGATTTTGAGGAAAGGGGAGTGATTAGAATTTTTATATACCCATATGTTTCGCCCCATAAGTGGGGGAAAAATGTCACTGAGTCTTAAGGGGTGAATACTAATTAGTGCCTCCATTATGGAAGTGCTCATTAGTATCCGAGGACTGGGAATCGGTAAAGGCTCTAGCTCCTGCTCCGTACAGTATTCAAACAACGTATTATGCGAATCGACTTTGGATGTTTCATCCACAGTTGATTTGCTCACCCCTAATTGCTATTTTTTGAACTTACTGTACATTCATCACTCTACTGACTTTTGTTTTTTCCCTTTTTATAGGCTTACCTTGAAGTTTCTCAAGGTTGGGCATTTTAAAGGACTGGCCTTAAGGTAAGATCTGTGTAATTCAATAATTATGCTATCTGTATGTAATGCCTTGTCTCTCTCACTGGGCACAGGTTATGACTTTGCCATGGTTGTACAATGATTAGATGAAAGGGTTTTTTCAGGATTTTGGTATTGATGGCCTGTCCTGAAGATAGGTCATCAGTACCAGATCTGCAGGGGTCCAAAACTGTGCCCCCGCTTATCAGCTGTTACCTTGTAGCTTCGGCACCAGCTCAGTCCATTGTGTAGTGGAAGCGCTAGTTACTGCGGTGCTTCTCTCATTCACGTCCATGGGAGCACTGCTACAGTTACCAGCATCATCCACTACACAATAGACAGAGCTGTGTAGTTCCAGCACCTACTTCTGGCGCTAGTGACAAAAGGTGATCCATGGGGTGGGAGGTGTCAGACCCCTGCCCATGCGAAATTCACGTCCTATCCGGATGATGGGCCATCAATATCAAAATCCTGCACCACCTCTTTAAGACTTAATGTTAATATTCTATATTCCATTGCAAATGTGGGTTTAAAGGGGTAATCCCATGTCATAATATTATAAATGGTGGGGGATCAACTCCTAGTGCCCTCACTCATTCCTAGATTGAGGGAACAGATGTTCCTTTTCCAGTTTTGCTACACAGTGTTACACCAGCCCACCCACCTGTGAAGGGAACAGCAACAGAAGTGAATGGGGCTATGTTATAGCTCCCTGCTCAGAGGGTGGGCTGGGGGCATTGCTGAACTGGGAAAATCAGCAAAGGACCCTTAGGATGGCACTGTGTTATTACTTCCTGCAATGAGATAACCCCTTAAATAGACTTGAAGGATACAAAAGTGACCAAGGTGTTACTTGGTGATATAATGTTGCAAGGCAGTAGGTAGCACTCTAATATATTATTATAAACTGTCAATCTTACCCTCCCAAGAATCATTTAAAGAGGAGCTGCCACCTCTTCTGACATGTCTATTCTAGTAAATACATTCCCCATGCGATAACCATTCTGGAGCATTTAATCTTGTAACTCTATGCTGTACCATTCTTCTATTATGTCTGCTACAAGTTTATGAATAAGGTCCAGATGGGTGTTACCAGTTGGGGTGTGTTCTTCACAGTGTAATACTGACAACACTAATTGGATAGTTGCAGGCTGTGCAGGGAAACACCCCCAAATGATAACACTCAGTGGGACCTCCTTAACTTCTAGCAAGAATAATAGAGGAATAGCAAAACATAGAGTCATACGAATGAGCATATATGGAATACATAAAACAGACATGCCAGGGAAGGTGACAGGTCCTCTTTAAGAAAGAATGCTCACATTACAGTATAGATATTTTTTTTCATCCCTCTTGTATCCATGTATTATCACCTGATCAATATCTTATGCCGTCTTTTTTTCATTGTAAAGCTTGGTTCACATAGGGTGATGGTGTCAAATGCGTTATTTAACAAATATAGTTAATAGATATTATATGTAGTCCTTGGGGAAATTATAAATTCCTATTCAAATAGTGTGTACATTCATTCTGTTTTGTGAATATCATGCTACATTAATTATAAAACACAGCATGCTCGCTCCTTGACATTAAAGGGGGTTTATAATGCGTCAGGCTGTACAACTGAGACTCCATAGTCAACTACAAGGAGCACCAAAAATGGCATGAAATTTTATCTGTAATATGACTGTATGATGGCTCACAGAATGCAGGGGTCCATATTATGGCACCATCAGAACTTGTCATCTACCGCTGTATGGGGGCACTGTGAGGTGGTGAATTTTCCCATAGAAACAATGATTATCTCCGTACATACCACATTCATTGGAAATGAATAAAACCATGGCATATGGAGGTGTACTGTAGTTTGGGCTCCATATAATGATCTGTGTGCATGAGGCCCAGTCCTGAAATTGAATGATCAGTTGACAGTTATGTCTTGTTTTACATGTTCACTTCCATCCGGCTGTGATGTTATTATTGCTATGTCTACATTATTATGTTAGATAACAGCATTTAATTAAATGGGTTGAAAACTTCCCCAAGCCCTTATGATAAAGTAAGAAAATATCCTGTACTCGCCACTTAACCCCCAGCCACTTCCAGCACTCTCTGGTCCTCCGCCATGGTCCTCCCGGTCATTTCCAGCACTGCTGCTCTGGTACTCCCCTACAGTTCTCCTGGTCATTTCCAGCAATCCTGATCTGGTCCTCCGCCATGGTCCTCCCGGTCATTTCCAACACTGCTGCTCTGGTACTCCCTCACAGTTCCCCCAGTTATTTCCAGCACTACTGCTCTGGTCCTCCCTGTCATTTGCAGCACTGCTGCTCTGGTCCTCCCAGTCATGTGCAGCACTGCTGCTCTACTCCTTCTCTGCGTTCCTCCTGGTCATTTCCAGCACTGCTGCTCTGGTCCTCCCGGTCATTTTCGGCACTGCTGCTCTGGTCCTTCCCCACGGTCCTCCCGATCATTTCCAGCACTGCTGCTCTGGTCCTCCCCTGCAGTCCTCCTGGTCATTTCCAGCACTGCTGCTTCAGTTCTTCCCCCTCGGGATTTGTTTACATGCCTGCAGCAGCCAGTGACGGTCGTGTAAGGTATATGGACACATCCCTGCTACAACTGGCTAAATGCAGACCGGAGTAAAGGATTGGAACAGCAGCACTGGAAGTGGTTGGGAATTAAAGGAATCTATAAATAATGACACTAATAGTCATGAAGTCCATGTAAAATCTTGGAAGAAGTATCGGCAGAATTTCGAGAAATGTTATTGCACAACCACAATTCGTAGCAATAATAATACTTCAGGGTGTTTGGAAGTTTATTGGCAGTAAAATGACAAATGAAACACTTCAGCAATATAAACTCATGAGTTTCTAATTAATTCAAGCACTTCAATACGATTAAATAAAAAACATCCTATACCCATCACTTAAAGGGAACCAGTGATCAATTTTATTATGCCCTCTCAAGTAGTGACAGACTTGCTGGTTTCAGTAGTGTGTCAGTCATAAACTAAAAGTAAGTGGTTGGGGGCATGGCCTGACTATGGCGGACTGAGCACGCACCACATGGGAGCTCCCGCCACATGGCTGAGATTCTCCATACCAGCCCGCTCCAGAGTCCTTTGAGGGCACCAATGGTGAGGACAAGAAAAGGTTCCCTCGCTGGCAATCACTCATCGGGGACTTCAGGAGAGCAAAGCGGCATTCACCGCTTCTTCACAGCTGGAGCGGCCCGAGACGAGACCACAGCAGGATGCAATCCAGGTGCCGAACCTTTCTGCCCCGGCCAGCACCCTATTGCTGCCCTGACACCAGCAAAAGCGACCGCGGAATCAGCGAGACATACTTCAACACCGGAGCATGTTACTTCGGAGTCCTTTTGGGCCTGCCCGTCAGCACCAGTGGATCCTTTACCGCAGCGCTCTCTCACGCGGTTGCCGCCATCTTGGGGTGCCAGCCCGGCCTCACAGCGATGGAAGCCTCTGTCCGGAAGTATGTTATTGTAAATGAAAAAGCCCTTGCCCTGCGCGATCCAGCGCAGGGCAAGGGAGCGCATCCAAGCATGACATGCTCCAATGCTAACATCAGGAGGGGCTGCCTGTGTGAAAATATGGGTATGGAAAGGGTTCTCTAGAAGGCATGGACAGTGCTCTTCCTGCTAAGCAGTGACCCTTTATGTTTGTATTTAAGAGAGCTCCTATCCTTTATAGTTAAGCTACCTGTTTGCTTTCTTAGTTCTTTCTCTTTATATGGTCCTCTGGCTTATCCCTGGCCTACAGCCTTCGGGGACACATCACCACTTTGGTGGCTCTGGTTGTGGGGGGTTGATATCCTGTTTGTTAAGTATCTGTTTTGTTACCCGGTGTCTTAGCCTCGGGGCGGCTCCTGTGCTCTGTCATTGCAAGCCTGCCTCCTATTTAGGAACTCGTCTCTACCTAGTTAGAGATGTCACTAGAGATGGCCCGAACTATTCGCCGGCGAACAGTTCCCGGCGAACATAGCTTGTTCGCGTTCGCCTCGGTGGGCGAACATATGCGATGTTCGGTCCGCCCCCTATACATCATCATTGAGCAAACTTTGACCCTGTACCTCACAGTCAGCAGACACATTCCAGCCAATCAGCAGCATACCCTCCCTCCCAGACCCTCCCACCTTCTGCACAACATCCATTTTAGATTCATTCGGAAGCTGCAGTCTTAGTGAGAGGAGGGAGAGTGTAGTTGCTGCTGATTTAATAGGGAAATTGATAGCTAGGCTAGTGAATTCAGTGTCCACTCCAGTCCTGAAAGACTCATCTGATCTCGTCCTGACATCACCCGAAAAAGCCCTTTTTAGGGCTGCTACATTAGTCTGCTTTTTTTTTTTTTCTCCATATATATATTGCAGTTGCCTGGCCTGCCCGTGTGTGAGGAGCTGCAGGCCCACAGACTACATAGTGCCCACTGCCAGTGCCCACCACTCACACCGTGTGGCACAGCCCACAGGACTTTGCATCAAACAAAGGCATTTAATTTTTACCCTTTAATCTAAGGTTAGTTGCTTGCCTGCTAGTGTGTGTCAGGCCGACTTCCACTGACTGTAGTGTGCCCACTGCCAGTGCCCACCACCACTCATACCGTGTGGCACAGGCATTTAATTTTTACACTTTAGTCTAATTTCAGTTGCTTGCCTGCTGCCAGTGTGTGTCAGGCCGACTTCCACAGACTGTAGTGTGCCCACTGCCAGTGCCCACCACCACTCATACCGGGTGGCACAGTAGCTTGCCGATAAATAAGGCATTTAATTTTTACACTTTAGTCTAATTTCAGTTGCTTGCCTGCTGCCAGTGTGTGTCAGGCCGACTTCCACTGACGGTAGTGTGCCCACTGCCAGTGCCCACCACTCATACCGGGTGGCACAGTACCTAGCACGCGTAGTACCACTTATCTAAAAAAAATGACAGGCAGAGGCAGGCCACCCCGCAGGGGCCATCGTGGTCGTGGTGCTGTGATTTCCACTGGCCCTGGAATAATGCCCAGTGTTCAGAGGCCACGTACCCTAAACCTGAAAAATTCTGAGGACATAGTTGACTGGCTTAGACAGGACACCCAATCTTCAACAGCTTCCGCTATGAACCTTGACGCACCATCCGCCTCCAGCTCAGCTTCGGTCACCTCCTCTCAAGTTACCACGCTCCCGCCCGCCACCGCCACTGCCACCACCACCACCACCACACCCACCACAGCCGCTTCACTTGATCCGTGAGAGGAGTTATTTACACATCAGTTGGATGCAATTAGTGATGCGCAACCATTATTGCCAGATGATGTAGATTACAGGGATATGTCTCAGTCAGGCAGGATTACACACATGGACGTGTGATAATGATGATGATGATGTTGTACCCGCTGCTGCTTCCTTTGCTGAGGTGTCAGATACAAGTGAAGCGGTTGATGATGACGATGTGTCCACGGATGCCACGTGGGTGCCTGCTCGAAGAGAAGAAGAGGGGGAAAGTTCAGAAGGGGAGACAGAGAGAAGGAGGAGAAAAGTTGGAAGCAGGGGGAGGTCGTCGCAAGGAGTTAGTGGCACAGTCAGACAGCATGTATCGGCACCTGGGGTCAGCCAGACAGCACGCCAGTCAACGCATGCTGTTGCCACCACCAGAATGCTGTCATTGCAAAGCTCAGCAGTGTGGCATTTTTTGTGTGTGTCTGCCTCTGATAACAGCAATGCAATTTGCAACCTGTCCCAAAAGAAACTGAGTCGTGGGAAGTCCAACACCCACCTCGGTACAACTGCTTTGCGAAGGCACATGATCTCACATCACAAACGCCTATGGGATCAACACATGAGTACAAGCAGCACACAAACTCAAAGCCACCATGCTCCTCCTGGTCCAGCATCTTCAGCCACGTCAACAACTGCTGTCCTTCTTGCCCCCTCTCAACCACCCGCCACTCCGCCTCTCACCTTCAGCAGTTCCTGCTCATCTGCCCACAGTCAGGTGTCTGTCAAGGACATGTTTGAGCGTAAGAAGCCAATGTCACAGAGTCACCCCCTTGCCCGGCGTCTGACAGCTGGATTGACAGAACTCTTAGCCCGCCAGCTTTTACGATACCATCTGGTGGAGTCTGAGGCCTTCCAAAAATTTGTCGCTATTGGGACACCATAGTGGAAGGTACCCGGACGAATTTCTTTTTCAAAAAAGGCAATCCCTGATATGGGACGTAACAGGGATTAAACTGATAGGAATAGTACTAGTTAAGACACCACTCGGGTGTGACAGTAAATTGCACAGTGCAGATGCAGTGATTGTGGATTAAAACAAAAGGGAGGGAGCCAGCGTTTTTTTAACCATCTCCCCGTTCGAAAAATCAATTCAATAGATGGCCCCCAGATTGGGGACGTAACAGGGATTAAACTGATGAGAATAGTACTACAGAAAATACCACTCATATCGGGTGTGACAGTAAATTGCACGGCGCAGACGCAGTGACCATGGATTAAAACAAAGGGGAGGGAGCCAGCGTTTTTTTAACCATCTCCCTGTTTGAAAAATCAATTCAATAAATGGACCCCAGATTGGGTAACGTAACAGGGATTAAACTGATGAGAATAGTACTACAGAAAATACCACTCATATCGGGTGTGAGAGTAAATTGCACGGCGCAGACGCAGTGACTGTGGATTAAAAAAAAGAGGAGGGAGCCAGCGTTTTTTTTAACCATCTCCCCGTTCGAAAAATCTATTCAATTGACCTTTCGGGGACCCTTGGTGTTGTACGTGGCTGGGTGGAGGAAGAAACCTTCAATGACATCACCGGGACATGGCTAGCTTGGTATCCAACCTTGTGCAAATGGGGAGTTTGCGGTTGTGCAAATGGACTGGTTGCGATTGTTTGCGGTGCATTAAAAGTGGAGTTTGGTCTGTCAATGTCTGTAAAGTGGGCGTAACCCTTACACTACCTGATCGATACAACATCATACCTGATTGTATACACACACTGGATGTTTTAAAGCATGTTATTCCAAACAATTTAGGAATGTTACGTGATTTATGCCCTTTATGGATTAAAACCCGACTCTTTGTCCACTACGTAATTTTCCATGGGAGTTTTGCCATGGATCCCCCTCCGGCATGCCATAGTCCAGGTGTTAGTCCCCTTGAAACAACTTTTCCATCACTATTGTGGCCAGAAAGAGTCCCTTTGGTTTCTAAAATTCGCCTGTCTATTAAAGTCTATGGCAATTCGCCCGGTTCGCCAGTTCGCGAACATTTGCGGAAGTTCGCGTTCGCCGTTCGCGAACTGAAAATTTTATGTTCGCAACATCACTAGATGTCACACCCCTCTCCACAGAGGGGGTTTTTCTCTTCTATTTTTTTGTTTACTTGTTTTGAGGATTTCCTGCGCAGATCAGATACTGCACAGACCAGTGACACCATCTTGTCATTGCTAGCCTTTTTTTTTCTCTCTTTTTTTCTTCTTCTTCTCTCTTTCTAACTCTGAATTTTCACACTTTGTAGGGACACATAAGTGGTCTCTTGAGCCTTTTTTTTATATCCTCCACTTCTTTCTTTGTTCCAATCCATATTTTTCCTGACCCACCCCTTCATACCTTACCTCACCCTTCCATTCGTGACTATGGCTCCACGAATGTAAGGGGATTTATTATTCCTAAAACGCCCTAAGGTTTTATACGGCATGCACAGAGAGACTGTTTTGCTACAGGAAACACATTTTAAGCAGAACCATATACCGGGTATATACTCTAAATACTACTCCTTTTGGGCTCACAGTACCAATCCTGACTCTAAGTCTAAAGGGGTCTCTATTGCTTTGCATAAATCTCTGCTTTAGAGTCCCAGGCGGACCCATGTGGACGGCTCCTTTTTCTGCAGCTGAGGATTCATGAGAGAACGTACACCATCAGGAACCTATACTTGCACTTACAGGTATTCTGTCCAAATTAGACGCCTTCGCTGAAGGGATCATACTGCTAGGGGGTGACTTTAAAATGACCATGGAGCCCTCGTTGGACTCCTCCACGGGCAAATCAATGGTTCCTAGTTCGGCAATTTCTCAAGCAAAACAAGCATTACACTCTAGGCAACTGGCAGATGTTTGGTGCATTTTGCACCCTAAGGACAGAGATTACACTTATTTTTGCACAGCCCACCAATCATACAGTAGGCTGGACATGTTCCTGATCTCTCACCGTGCATTGGCCTTCCACCCAAACACACAAATAGGGACTTCCATCTTGTCTGACCACTCCCCAATATTCCTTTCTTTGGAGTTACTGGGACTGGTGGCTAGGAAATGGACTTGGCAAATGAGGCTCTCCTTCGTGACAGTGTGTGTCTGCGTGATCTGGAATCCGCCATTAAGGGTTTCATAATGGATCACTCATGGAATCCTACGGCTCTTCCTCTGCAATGGGAGGCACTAAAATGTGTACTACGAGTGGTGTTTGTTCAAAATGAAGCTAGACTCAAGAGGGGCTGCCAAAGTACAACAGTTATTGTTCCAAGTAACTGCTTTAGAGTATTTCCCACTGTGCACGCTGCCATGGCTAGAAACTTAAAACAAAAAGACAATGCAACAGCACTCTGCAAACACAAATAAAGTAAAATGATGCCATAATTATAGAAAACATTATGGTGCTAATGCTACGCTTATTTTGCAAATTTGAACCTGTCTGCCCCATAGGCTGATTTTAATTAGAGTAAGTATAAAGCTGTAGCCTGCTCTCATTATATTTATTGGAAGCCATTTGGCACCAGGAGAAGTATAGAGTGGATTCAGCATGCATGTTGGTACCTGCATCCCTGGATTTTATTGGGGCCGTGATGGCACCAAAAATGGTAAAAAGCAGAGTGGACCCAGCATGCATGTGGAACCTGCACTCCCTGAATTTTATGGTGGCCATTAAGGCACATAACAGGTAGTATTTAGTGTTAGGTTCCTATCTTATAGAGATCACGTTGACGTTTGGCAGACGGGCCCAAAAATTTTGGACAAAATGTATTTGCCAAGAATCTCAAATTTTCAAAATAAGCGTAGCATTAGCACCAGAATGTCTTCTATAATTATGGCATCATTGTACTTTATTTGTGTTTGCAGAGTGCTGTTGCATTGTCTTTTTTGCTTTAGAGTATTCACACAAACAGTCACTGGACCCTGGGCTCCTTACTGAGCTTACCCTGAGCTTACCCTGGCCAGAGATCAGCTTCAGAAGATCCTCACAGAATCTACCTGTAGAAATGCCAAAAGGTTTCACAGTTACCTGTTTGAAAACTCCAAAAAACCTGGGAAAACTCTAGCGAGACTCATATATCCTCGCCAATAAGCATCAGTTCACCATCGTTGCTAAATTGCTGAGGCCTTCAAATTATATTACGAATCACTATATAACATGAGGGGCCAATTGGCTGATATGCAGACATCAGACTTAGACAACCGTATAAAAAGATATGTAGAAGAAACGGCGCTGCCCTCATGCTCTGAAAAGGTGAGTGCTACGATGGAGGAGGCATTCTTGGAGATGGAGATTAAAGAGGTTTTGACCCCACTGAAAATGGGGGAAGAGCCCAGGCCTGGATGGGTTCACCCCACCTGTTTTCAAGAAATTTCAAAATCTTCTTTTACCTTTCCTCTTGAAGGTATTTAATAGCATCTCCCCTTCCTGCCCTTTTCCTAAACAAGCCTTGGAGGCACATATAGTCCTGATCCCGAAACCTAACAAAGGTGTGACCGTCTGCAGTAATTATGGACCCATCTCGTTAATTATTTATGACATCAAAATGTATTCTAAACTGTTAGCAAATCACCTCAGCAAAGTGCTTCCGGAGGTTATCCACAGAGATCAAGTAGGCTTTGTGCCAGGCAGGGAGGCTAGGGATAGCACCATTCGAACTATTAATCTTATTTCCAGGGCGTGTAGTCATGAGGATCCTTTGTGTCTCCTATCAGTAGATGCTGAAAAAGCATTTATTGGGGACATTGGAGATTTATGATAGCTTCCCTGAAACAAATAGGATTAGGGCTTAGCTTTGTGGACATAGTCTGTGCCCTTTACACCAACCCCACAGCTAGAGTCAGAGCTAATGGTATTCTTTTTAATATTAGAAATGGGACTTGGCAGGGGTGCCCTCTCTCACCCCTGCTGTACGTCTTGGTAATGGAACATCTAGCCAATGGGCTGAGAAGAAATCCGGACATTTCTGTAATGCGGGTCAGGGATTGCCAGCATAAACTGGCACTTTATGCAGATGATCTCCTCCTGTATGTCTTGACCCCTCATACTTCCCTTCCATCTATTCTCAGTGAATTCCAGCGCTTTGGCTATCTCAACAACTTCAAGATTAACCTAGCCAAAAGTGAAATGCTTAACATATCGCTCCCTGCAACTGATGTACTCCTTGTACAGAACAACTTTTCTTTTCTTTGGCAGACTCAGAGCCTTAACTACCTAGGGTTACAGATCCCACTCACTTACACCTACTATATCCGCTCAATTATTTACCATTGCAGAGGGAGACCCTAGAAGACCTGCAGAGATATTCATTGAAATCTCTGGCATGGTTTGGCAGGATGAGTATAGTCAAAATGGATATCTTACCGAGATTTTTGTATCTCTTTTAAACAATACCCATCTGTGTACCAGGTAGATTCTTCTTGACTCTCCACAGAGCCATAACGCACTTTGTGTGGGGTACAACCAAACCTAGGACTAACATTAAGGTATTGACCAAACCCAGAAGTAGAGGGGAGCGGGACTGCCAGACCTTAAACTGTACCATGCTTCAGCGATCCTCAAGCAGATCTTAAATTGGTCTAATAGGTCCTCTCTGAAACGCTGGGTCTAGCTGGAACAAGAACTCTCCCCGATGGACTTGTTGATTGCTCCAGGGGTGACTAAGGATGATAGACCACCATTAGATGAATGGCTCTTCCTAGTTCATCATGCTCTTACTCAATGGGACAGCTGGGTCTTGAAGTTTCAGATATCACAGAGACCAGGTCCTATGACGCCCCTCATGAACAATCCTGCTTTCACCCCTGGATTAAGGGTAGATAGGTTCCTAATATGGAATAGATCTTCGTATCCCAGGGTCCGTGATGTCATGAAGAATGCAAAAGTAGTGTCCTAAGAAACCCTTGATCTGGATGACAGGCTCAAAGGTTCTCTGTGACTCACAAATGCTCAGCTGAGATCGTACCTAAATAGCTTACTCAGCCAAAAGCTTTGTCATAACTTGACGGACTTTAACAAACTTTTTATAAAACCCGAAACTCACTTCAGACTGTTATCACAGATGTATACGATTCTACTGGACCAGAGCAACCCAGATGTAACTTTCAAAAATAGGAAGTAGACCTTCAACTCACTTTTTCACTGGAGGACATTCTCAAGATGTGTGCGTTCACTCATGGATTGTCCGTAGCAGCCCATGCAAAAGAAAATTATTTTTAGATTCTCTCCAGGTAGTATTACTGCCCAACGACCCTTCACCGAATGTTCCCTAAAGTATCCAGCTTATGTTGGAGATGTGGACAGGAGGAGGGAACCGTGTTATATATATGATGGTCTTGCCCTACTATAAGCAAATTCTGGGACCAAGTTCTCTAGGTTTACGGCAAATTTTCAGGGAAGAAAATACCCAAAGTGACTCTTCTTTCGCTAGAACTAAGGACTTTAGCCCAAATAAAGAAGAGTGCTCTGAGGTTCTTACTCACAGAAGCACGATTAGTGATACCGAGGCACTGGAAATCGAGGGTTGCGCCCCTCTCTGTGAATGGGCTGCTGAGCTCCGACATTATTTTGGAATGGAAGAACTGATTGCATACTCTCATGATTAGGGGGATAGGTTCTATACTAGATGGACCTCTCTTTCTGTTCCTTTACTCAACAGAGTTCTCCGGGCTTTTGGGAGAACTTTGCAAGTGATGTAAAGAAACTGACATTGTGGCATTATCATATATCGATGGAACTGGGGCTAGTGTGTCATCTAGGCTTTAGTGAAAGGAGTTGGTAAAAAAGACTCCTTACCTCCTGCCCCTGCCCTTCATTCCTTCTCCTCATTCCTCTCTATAACACTTACACTATATATTTTTTTTGCATTCCACTTCCTTTCTTTATTTTATATGGTTATTGGTTTACACTTTGGATTTAGCTATTTCTGATGACATTTAAAGAATTGCAATAGCTGCCACTATAACTAATATATTTCCCTTATGCCTTGTTTTTTCACTGATATAGACTGTGATTCTGACTGTATATGTACTAGTTGATTTGAAGCCTATGTATCTGAATTTTACTTTTGTTTCATAAAATGAGAGCAAACATAAAAGTAAGTGGTTGCCGAGAACCAGACAGAGCCTGGAAAAGAGTCATGGCTGCCTGAGAAGAGTCATGGTTATTCATCTCTTTCTTTTCTCACCTACCTGCTGATGATTTCTAGTTTTCTCCCTAGGATAGAACTGGCAATTATCACCAGTAGATGACTTGGACTAGGCAGGAGACCTTGAATATCCATGACTCTTCTCAGGCAACCATGACTCTTTTCTAGGATTGAGCTGCAATGATTATAAAGCTGATTCTTGGCAACCACTAACTTACAGCTCATGAGTGACACACTACTGAAATCAGCAAGTCTATCGCTACTTCGTGCTGCCCTCAGTGAGGGTAGCATCAAATTGATCGCAGGTTCCCTTTATTGATGGTATTACTTTATCGTATTTCAGGGCTTGAATTAAAGGGGTTCTCTGGGCTTTTAATATGAATGACCTATCCTCAGGATAGGTCATCAATATTAGATTGACGGGGGTCAGAACTAGACATCCCGCCGATCAGCTGTATGAAGGGAAGGCGCGTGCATGCCATCTCCCTTCTCTCTTTCTGCTCGCTGCTGCTATGTCTATGGTGAGCAAGAAGAGAGAAGTGATATGACACGTGAACACTGCTCGCGCCTTCCCTTTATACAGCTGATTGCAGGGGTGCCGGGTGTCGGAACCCAGCGATCTGATATTGATGACCTATCCTGAGGATAGTCCAAAAATAAAAAAGAGATGATGGAGACAGCACGTCCTAATCTTGGTTATAAATAAAGGCTATAGAGCCTTTCTTAGCTGAAACATTGCATCTGGAATAAAATAACCAAGGTTAGGATGTGCTGTCTCCATCATCTCTTTTTTTTATTTTTTGGATTATCTGTGGATTACGGGAAAGCTTACCACTTTCTCTGGAGACGTGCACACACCTCTGGCTACCAGGAGTGCTGTCCAACCTCCCCCCCCCCCCTTTTTTTGTTTGGCTATCCTGAGGATACGTCATCAATAGTAAAAGTCCGTACAAGCCCTTTAACTAGAAAATCATGGTTTTATATGGCTAAACAGTTTAGTTTGTCATTTTACTGCCAATGAACTTTCAAACATTTAGGACGTGTTATTATTAAAGTTCTGGTCGTGCAAAACCATTTCTTGAAATTCTGTTGATGCTTCAATTCCAGGATTTTACATGGACTTCATGACTATTAGTGTTATTGCCAATCTTTCTCTTTTGTCTCTCATCTTTTGCCCACACTTACTTCTTAATGAATGAATTGCGAGAAATTTGCAGAAAAAGGTCCAGATGGGTGTTAACGGGAGGGGGGTGCACCTCTCCCCCCCTTTCATACTCATCTGGACCTTTATCGCAAACTTCTAACGATTAATTCATAACTTCTAGAAGGAATAATAAAGGAATGGCACATAAGAACAGATGTTCCATGGGGAGTGCAAGTAGTTACTAAAACAGAAATGTCAGGAGAGGTGACAGCTTCCCTTTGACAATTACTTTCACTGGAACTAGGGTGTATGCACCATCCTTAGTCAGTTATAAAACTGTCCTCCACATGCCCCAGCTTACTGGTTTTATATATATTTATGTATTGTGTATAGTCAGATTTGATTTTTCTTCTTTTGTTTTAGATTTGTATTAGTAAAAAGTTACTACAAGCTGTCCGTGCAGAACTGGTACAAACTGCAAAGCGTACAGATACTTCTTAACCATTCTGTGCAAGCAACATTCAGCACCTCCAGAATATTTGCTCCCATCAGCTATTCTTACCACTGTCAGCATGTCAGCAGCCTACACAAATACGATGCGCTCTTAGTCCCCAGCTCCGCCGAAAACAGCTCGCGACTGTGGGATGTCACTTTCCAGGATTTCCAGGTAATAAAAACGGTTTGGGTGGCAGACATAAACGATTTACTTTAACAAGAGCATGAACGTACACAGCAAATAACAGGAGGGGAATAAAGTGAAGCTTATAGTATTATGTACTTTCTACTTGTACTTGCTGAAAGCCCGAGGCTTTCTAGATTATTGATGTCACAAGTGTCAGGCATCTCTGCCACACAGAATGTCCCAGCAATAGACTGCCTTGATAGCACAGATGTATTCTGGAGGCAATGACATGAGCGGAGAGGATTGTCATCAGGAACATCTCGCCTCTATAGTCTAACACTGTCACATAATATCAGTCTGTGTCTGACAGAGAGACATCCTGAGATCACTCAGATAACTGCAACTCTCATCTGTCTGTCTGTCTGTCCGTCTAATCTATCTATCTATCTATCTATCTCATATCTGTCTATCTACTGTAACTATCTATCATAGCATCTATCTATAAATGTATCTATCGGTCTACCTATCTGTCTGTCTATCTGTCTATCTACTGTAACTATCTATCATAGCATCCATCTGTCTATCTATCTATCTATCTGTCTATCTATCTGTCTGTCTATCTACTGTAACTATCTATCATAGCATCCATCTGTCTATCTGTCTATCTGTCTATCTACTGTAACTATCTATCATAGCATCCATCTGTCTATCTGTCTATCTACTGTAACTATCTATCATAGCATCCATCTGTCTGTCTGTCTATCTACTGTAACTATCTATCATAGCATCCATCTGTCTATCTGTCTGTCTCTCTATCTGTCTATCTCCTGTATCTATCTATCATAGCATCCATCTTTCTATCTATCTGTCTATCTGTCTATCTCCTGTAACTATCTATCATAGCATCCATCTGTCTATCTGTCTATCTACTGTAACTATCTATCATAGCATCCATCTGTCTGTCTGTCTATCTACTGTAACTATCTATCATAGCATCCATCTGTCTATCTGTCTATCTACTGTAACTATCTATCATAGCATCCATCTGTCTATCTGTCTGTCTGTCTATCTGTCTATCTACTGTAACTATCTATCATAGCATCCATCTGTCTATCTATCTGTCTATCTGTCTATCTGTCTATCTACTGTAACTATCTATCATAGCATACATCTGTCTATCTATCTGTCTGTCTATCTGTCTATCTACTGTAACTATCTATCATAGCATCCATCTGTCTATCTGTCTATCTACTGTAACTATCTATCATAGCATCCATCTGTCTATCTGTCTATCTACTGTAACTATCTATCATAGCATCCATCTGTCTATCTGTCTATCTACTGTAACTATCTATCACAGCATCCATCTGTCTATCTGTCTTTCTGTCTATCTGTCTATCTCCTGTAACTATCTATCATAGCATACATCTGTCTATCTGTCTATCTACTGTAACTATCTATCATAGCATCCATCTGTCTGTCTATCTGTCTATCTACTGTAACTATCTATCATAGCATCCATCTGTCTGTCTATCTGTCTATCTACTGTAACTATCTATCATAGCATCCATCTGTCTATCTGTCTATCTGTCTATCTACTGTAACTATCTATCATAGCATCCATCTGTCTGTCTGTCTATCTACTGTAACTATCTATCATAGCATCCATCTGTCTATCTGTCTATCTACTGTAACTATCTATCATAGCATCCATCTGTCTATCTGTCTATCTACTGTAACTATCTATCATAGCATCCATCTGTCTATCTGTCTGTCTGTCTATCTGTCTATCTGTCTATCTACTGTAACTATCTATCATAGCATCCATCTGTCTATCTGTCTGTCTGTCTATCTGTCTGTCTGTCTATCTGTCTATCTGTCTATCGACTGTAACTATCTATCATAGCATCCATCTGTCTATCTATCTGTCTGTCTATCTGTCTATCGACTGTAACTATCTATCATAGCATCCATCTGTCTATCTGTCTATCTACTGTAACTATCTATCATAGCATCCATCTGTCTGTCTATCTACTGTAACTATCTATCATAGCATCCAACTGTCTATCTGTCTGTCTGTCTATCTATCTCCTGTAACTATCTATCATAGCATCCATCTTTCTATCTGTCTATTGTGACACAGTGAGAGGTTTGGTGGTAATAAAACAGGTATTTTCCTCTCAGCCTGTGCTGCTGGGTTGATTGCAGCCAGGTGAGGGCAAATACTGGACCGGATTTTAGGTGCCGGTCCGGGTTTTTTGGGTGATTACCTAGCTGCACTTAAGACAGCTAGCTTCATGCAAGTGGGTCTCTCTGTGTTTGGGATCTGAGCCCTGTGCTGGGCTGAAAAGCTGAGACCTGTGTGGCAGAAGAGCAGGACATTTAAAGACGGTCAGTGGACTTTTTGTGTTGCTGAGCATTCAGCCAGGTGTGAACTAACACCTAGGATTTGAGGTGATTTAACCTGGAAGCTGCCGGCGTTACTGTGGAGCTCTCAGGGCTGGAAGCAAGAGCTTGCAAAGAGGCGTGCAGTCTGCCTGGAAGCCTGAGGTTGGACTTTCCTGCGGCTGGGCTGACAGCCGGGTGTGAACACGCACCTAAACCACACAGGTGAATTTGATCCAGTCTTGGACTTTTGTTTTGCCTCAAGTTTTTGCTGTGAGTGTGAAGTAACACTAAGTGACTGTTTTGAGTTTTGTTTGTGCAAGTGTGAAATAAAACACTGTTTGCTGCACTACCTGGACTCTCTTTGCCTCTATACTGCACCCGCACCGCTGTCTACCAGAGCAACTCCCCACATTTGGTGTCGGATGCGGGCAATTGCAGTGAGGCTGGCGTGAAGCCAAAACTTTTCGTAGCATTTTTTTTTGGGCATTGTTGTATGTCCTGGATTAAGCCTGCCAAGCTGCAACCACCAACACAGGACAAGATGGAGGAGATGATAAAGCAGCTTGTCCAGGCCAACTTAAAGCAGCAAGAGAGACATGAAGAGGCCGTCGCACAGCTGCTAGAGGCTAATCAGCGACAGCAGGACACGAACCAGCGGCTGCTGCAACACGTAATGGCGCTAGAAAAGTCAGGGTTGCCTCAGGGAGTGCACGATGCCCGGAAGGCAGTCCGCACGGCCGTTCCCAAGATGACACCGACAGATGATGTTGAAACCTACTTGGCGATGTTCGAAAAGGTGGCCGTGAGAGAGAGACTACCCGAGACCAGTGGGCGGAGGTCATCGCTCCGTTTCTGGCGTCAGGACCCCAACAGGTATACTTTGATTTACCGGACGACCAAGCGGCAGACTACTCTGTGGTCAAGGGTGAGATCCTGGCGAGACTGGGGGTGAATGTGTTGGTTAGGGCCCAGCGGGTACATCAGTGGGAGTTTAACCCAGCTGAGCCAGCACGACCCCAGTATTACAATTTGCTAAAACTCTTACAAAAATGGCTGCCGCCTGACGTACTTAGTCCCACTGCTATGCTGGACCGTATTGTAGCTGACAAATTCTGGAGGGCATTGCCCCTACCCCTCCAGCGCTGGGTTGGCCAGACCTCTCCTACTAGTGCCCTGGAGATGGTGGACCTGGTCGAACGTTATGGGGCTACTGAGGAACTTAAGGGGGACTCTGGGGAAGGGAGTAATAAAACCCAGAAAATCCCCTCCCCAGACCCTGCGGCCTGAGCTGAGAAAGACCGCACAGGATGTGCCCTTTGGGGATCGGGACTCTATAATCTGCTGGCGGTGCCATGAGCCTGGCCATGTACAGGCCAACTGTCCCCTCCTGGGTGAGCCCATGGATGTGAACTTTGGGTATCGACAGTCATTGTATGCCAGAAGGGTCGATGTGTCAGAGGTTAACCATGATGAACATTTGTGTCGGGTGGAGGTGGGAGACACTCCAGTGGCAGCTCTGCTGGATTCAGGGAGTCAGGTGACCCTGGTGAGGGCTTCCTGGTGCGACCCACAGAGTTTACAGGCCGGAGAGTCGGGGTTTTCAGCATTCATGGAGATTTAAAGGAATACCCCACTGCTCTGTTGTCTGTAAGCACGTGTGTCGGCAGGCAGGTCCATGAGGTAGCTGTAACCACGAGTATGCCCTATGATGTGATAATAGGAAAAGACTTTCCATTGTTCCCATCCCTGTGGCCGGCCATTGTACGTACAGTTCCCAGACAGGTAGGAAAACTTCCAGTAGTGAGGCCTAACTCAGGTGAGGTGTTAGAACCCCAGAAACCCAAGGCAGAGGGACCCACAGTAGGTCCAGTGGGTGAGGGAAGACAGTCCCCCTAAATAGGATAGGTAGAAAACATAGGAAGGTGGCTCAGCCAGGCCAAAGCCGGACCTGCAATCGAGTGTCTGGGGTCCGTAGCCAAAGGGACCCGGGTTTAGTTGTTGGGCCACCTGTGGACAGTAAGGACAGCGCTAGGGGAAGGGGACCTATAAAATAGCACAGAAAGTTGGAGACCCAAATTACAAGGTACACCAGCCAGGACGGCAAAAGCCGGAGCCGGTCTACCATGTAAATTTACGGAAACCTTGGAAGGTTAGAGAGACTTGTATTGAGAACAACCCGCGGCTGGTTTATCTAGGGAAAGAGATTCCGGTCCCTCTGTCTGCTAACAGGAAGCGGCTGCCACAGATAAAATTACTGGCAGCCTTTCCACTGAACAGACTCAGAGAGCCAAGGAGTTTGTTAGTCGGAACACAGAGGTGTTCTGTGATTTCCCTGAATGCCCTTCCATAACTCACCGTGATATTGTCACTGAGCCCCAGGCAAAAGTCTGGTTAAAGCCGTACCAGGTGCCCGTGGCTCGGCGACAAGCCATCTCTGAAAGAGTGATGTGGGGTTGGCCGCAGCCTGTCCCCACCTGGATAAAGCATGAAAGTCCTGGGTCACCAGAGGGTTTGGGTGACTTCAGAACTTTAGATTTTCAGTGGAACACAGAGCAGGGCAGTTACAGGGAAATGCGAGTGCCCGGTTCTG
Source organism: Bufotes viridis (assembly GCA_033119425.1). NCBI lineage: Eukaryota > Metazoa > Chordata > Amphibia > Anura > Bufonidae > Bufotes > Bufotes viridis. The sequence continues at coordinate 82,899,981 of CM065589.1, forward strand.
GGTATACTGTCTGGCGTGTGTTCACCCCCTCAGGGTTGAACAAAGGGGGGGGGTATGTGACACAGTGAGAGGTTTGGTGGTAATAAAACAGGTATTTTCCTCTCAGCCTGTGCTGCTGGGTTGATTGCAGCCAGGTGAGGGCAAATACTGGACCGGATTTTAGGTGCCGGTCCGGGTTTTTTGGGTGATTACCTAGCTGCACTTAAGACAGCTAGCTTCATGCAAGTGGGTCTCTCTGTGTTTGGGATCTGAGCCCTGTACTGGGCTGAAAAGCTGAGACCTGTGTGGCAGAATAGCAGGACATTTAAAGACGGTCAGTGGACTTTTTGTGTTGCTGAGCATTCAGCCAGGTGTGAACTAACACCTAGGATTTGAGGTGATTTAACCTGGAAGCTGCCGAGCGTTACTGTGGAGCTCTCAGGGCTGGAAGCAAGAGCTTGCAAAGAGGCGTGCAGTCTGCCTGGAAGCCTGAGGTTGGACTTTCCTGCGGCTGGGCTGACAGCCGGGTGTGAACACGCACCTAAACCACACAGGTGAATTTGATCCAGTCTTGGACTTTTGTTTTGCCTCAAGTTTTTGCTGTGTGTGTGAAGTAACACTAAGTGACTGTTTTGAGTTTTGTTTGTGCAAGTGTGAAATAAAACACTGTTTGCTGCACTACCTGGACTCTCTTTGCCTCTATACTGCACCCGCACCGCTGTCTACCAGAGCAACTCCCCACACTATCTACTGTAACTATCTATCATAGCATCCATCTGTCTATCTGTCTATCTACTGTAACTATCTATAATAGCATCCATCTGTCTATCTGTCTATCTACTGTAACTATCTTTCATAGCATCCATCTGTCTATCTGTCTATCTACTGTAACTATCTATCATAGCATCCATCTGTCTATCTGTCTGTCTCTCTATCTGTCTATCTACTGTAACTATCTATCATAGCATCCATCTGTCTATCTGTCTGTCTATCTGTCTATCTACTGTAACTATATCATAGCATCCATCTGTCTATCTGTCTATCTACTGTAACTATCTATCATAGCATCCATCTGTCTATCTGTCTGTCTGTCTATCTGTCTATCTACTGTAACTATCTTTCATAGCATCCATCTGTCTATCTGTCTATCTACTGTAACTATCTATCATAGCATCCATCTGTCTATCTGTCTGTCTCTCTATCTGTCTATCTACTGTAACTATCTATCATAGCATCCATCTGTCTATCTATCTGTCTGTCTATCTGTCTATCTACTGTAACTATCTATCATAGCATCCATCTGTCTATCTGTCTATCTACTGTAACTATCTATCATAGCATCCATCTGTCTGATTGTCTGTCTATCTGTCTATCTACTGTAACTATCTATCATAGCGTCTGTCTGTCTGTCTGTCTATCTGTCTATCTGTCTATCTACTGTAACTATCTATCATAGCATCCATCTGTCTATCTGTCTGTCTGTCTATCTGTCTATCTACTGTAACTATCTATCATAGCATCCATCTGTCTATCTGTCTGTCTGTCTATCTGTCTATCTACTGTAACTATCTTTCATAGCATCCATCTGTCTATCTGTCTATCTACTGTAACTATCTATCATAGCATCCATCTGTCTATCTGTCTGTCTCTCTATCTGTCTATCTACTGTAACTATCTATCATAGCATCCATCTGTCTATCTATCTGTCTGTCTATCTGTCTATCTACTGTAACTATCTATCATAGCATCCATCTGTCTATCTGTCTATCTACTGTAACTATCTATCATAGCATCCATCTGTCTGATTGTCTGTCTATCTGTCTATCTACTGTAACTATCTATCATAGCATCTGTCTGTCTGTCTGTCTATCTGTCTATCTGTCTATCTACTGTAACTATCTATCATAGCATCCATCTGTCTATCTGTCTGTCTGTCTATCTGTCTATCTACTGTAACTATCTATCATAGCATCCATCTGTCTATCTGTCTATCTACTGTAACTATCTATCATAGCATCCATCTGTCTATCTGTCTATCTACTGTAACTATCTATCATAGCATCCATCTGTCTATCTGTCTATCTACTGTAACTATCTATCATAGCATCCATCTGTCTATCTGTCTATCTACTGTAACTATCTATCATAGCATCCATCTGTCTATCTGTCTGTCTGTCTATCTGTCTATCTACTGTAACTATCTATCATAGCATCCATCTGTCTATCTGTCTATCTACTGTAACTATCTATCATAGCATCTATCTGTCTATCTACTGTAACTATCTATCATAGCATCCATCTGTCTATCTGTCTATCTACTGTAACTATCTATCATAGCATCCATCTGTCTATCTGTCTGTCTGTCTATCTGTCTATCTACTGTAACTATCTATCATAGCATCCATCTGTCTATCTGTCTGTCTGTCTATCTGTCTATCTACTGTAACTATCTATCATAGCATCCATCTGTCTATCTGTCTATCTACTGTAACTATCTATCATAGCATCTATCTGTCTATCTACTGTAACTATCTATCATAGCATCCATCTGTCTATCTGTCTATCTACTGTAACTATCTATCATAGCATCCATCTGTCTATCTGTCTATCTACTGTAACTATCTATCATAGCATCCATCTGTCTATCTGTCTATCTACTGTAACTATCTATCATAGCATCCATCTGTCTATCTGTCTATCTACTGTAACTATCTATCATAGCATCCATCTGTCTATCTGTCTATCTACTGTAACTATCTATCATAGCATCCATCTGTCTATCTGTCTATCTACTGTAACTATCTATCATAGCATCCATCTGTCTATCTGTCTATCTACTGTAACTATCTATCATAGCATCCATCTGTCTATCTGTCTATCTACTGTAACTATCTATCATAGCATCCATCTGTCTATCTGTCTATCTACTGTAACTATCTATCATAGCATCCATCTGTCTATCTACTGTAACTATCTATCATAGCATCCATCTGTCTATCTGTCTATCTACTGTAACTATCTATCATAGCATCCATCTGTCTATCTGTCTATCTACTGTAACTATCTATCATAGCATCCATCTGTCTATCTGTCTATCTACTGTAACTATCTATCATAGCATCCATCTGTCTATCTGTCTATCTACTGTAACTATCTATCATAGCATCCATCTGTCTATCTGTCTATCTACTGTAACTATCTATCATAGCATCCATCTGTCTATCTGTCTATCTACTGTAACTATCTATCATAGCATCCATCTGTCTATCTGTCTGTCTGTCTATCTGTCTATCTACTGTAACTATCTATCATAGCATCCATCTGTCTATCTGTCTATCTACTGTAACTATCTATCATAGCATCCATCTGTCTATCTGTCTGTCTGTCTATCTGTCTATCTACTGTAACTATCTATCATAGCATCCATCTGTCTATCTGTCTGTCTGTCTATCTGTCTATCTACTGTAACTATCTATCATAGCATCCATCTGTCTATCTGTCTATCTACTGTAACTATCTATCATAGCATCCATCTGTCTATCTGTCTATCTACTGTAACTATCTATCATAGCATCCATCTGTCTATCTGTCTATCTACTGTAACTATCTATCATAGCATCCATCTGTCTATCTGTCTATCTACTGTAACTATCTATCATAGCATCCATCTGTCTATCTACTGTAACTATCTATCATAGCATCCATCTGTCTATCTGTCTATCTACTGTAACTATCTATCATAGCATCCATCTGTCTATCTGTCTATCTACTGTAACTATCTATCATAGCATCCATCTGTCTATCTGTCTATCTACTGTAACTATCTATCATAGCATCCATCTGATCTGTCTATCTACTGTAACTATCTATCATAGCATCCATCTGTCTATCTGTCTATCTACTGTAACTATCTATCATAGCATCCATCTGTCTATCTGTCTATCTACTGTAACTATCTATCATAGCATCCATCTGTCTATCTGTCTATCTACTGTAACTATCTATCATAGCATCCATCTGTCTATCTACTGTAACTATCTATCATAGCATCCATCTGTCTATCTGTCTATCTACTGTAACTATCTATCATAGCATCCATCTGTCTATCTGTCTATCTACTGTAACTATCTATCATAGCATCCATCTGTCTATCTGTCTATCTACTGTAACTATCTATCATAGCATCCATCTGTCTATCTGTCTGTCTATCTGTCTATCTGTCTATCTACTGTAACTATCTATCATAGCATCCATCTGTCTGTCTGTCTATCTACTGTAACTATCTATCATAGCATCCATCTGTCTATCTGTCTATCTACTGTAACTATCTATCATAGCATTCATCTGTCTATCTCTCTGTCTGTCTATCTGTCTATCTACTGTAACTATCTATCATAGCATCCATCTGTCTATCTGTCTATCTACTGTAACTATCTATCATAGCATCCATCTGTCTATCTCTGTCTGTCTATCTACGTCTATCTTGTCTATCGACTGTAACTATCTATCATAGCATCCATCTGTCTATCTGTCTATCTACTGTAACTATCTATCATAGCATCCATCTGTCTATCTGTCTATCTACTGTAACTATCTATCATGGCATCCATCTGTCTATCTGTCTGTCTGTCTATCTGTCTATCTACTGTAACTATCTATCATAGCATCCATCTGTCTATCTGTCTATCTACTGTAACTATCTATCATAGCATCCATCTGTCTGTCTATCTACTCTGTCTATCTACTGTAACTATCTATCATAGCATCCATCTGTCTATCTGTCTATCTACTGTAACTATCTATCATAGCATCCATCTGTCTATCTGTCTATCTACTGTAACTATCTATCATAGCATCCATCTGTCTATCTATCTATCATCTGTCTACCTACCTACAGACCTGTCTGTCTATCATTTATCTATTTTAGAAGGTTGATCCCTAAACCACTTTTCTTCTATCCTGCCCCACTTTATGCTTGAGCGTATTTAATTTGCACATTGTAATGCTGGAAAAAAAAAGAAGAAGAAATTGCCTTCAGGCTTCTTCACTGCAGTACACCTCATCAATATCGCTTCATTATTAACCCTGATAAGAATATAACATACCACAATCATATATAAAATATATGATTTTATTAGATACAGTAAATAATAAGACACAAATTCATAAGGGGTTGGAAACCAGCAGCCCCAACTACCTTATGTGTTGTGTAGACTAGGAGGCAAGCCAGACAGCGAGCTATCTTACACCAAGTAAGAAATAACACACTCAATAAGGACCTGTATCTAACACCCTTAAACTTAAACTTAAACTTAAACTTACCAATGCTGTGCTGGCTGCAGAATGTTCATATATGATAAAATACCCCCCCCCCCCCCAAAAAAAAAAAAAAAAAGGGGGGGGGAGGTGCCAAGCTAGGGCCACTAATAACTCAAACAATTGCAGACAGCATAGCAGATCAGAATACAAAAGAACGGGTAAACTCAGTATCTAACCGCAATAGTAAGCTCACATAGCAAAATAAAGATCCATTAAGTAATTACCCATGGTGCAGTGGAGCGGGTCGTCTGGAATGAACGTACTTCACTGCAGTACCCAGCACAGCTCCACTTCTGTCCATGTGGCTGTGTCTGGTACTGCAGGTTAGCACTATTTCACTCGACTAAAGTGCTGCAGTAGCGGTACTACACACAGCCACATGGGCCTGACAGCATGGTGTCTGGTACTGCAGTAATAAAGCCCTTTATTTCAGTTGATCAGTGGGGTTACCGAGGGTCTGATCCGGCCCCACCAATCTCACATTGAATGTCTATCTTAAGACCACCTATGTTATATGCTAAATATTTTAATATTATATCTTAAATGAATCATACTTTTTAGGAGAAAATCAAGATTAAAAGGGTTGTCCAAGTTAAAATCAAAAATTGCCAATTGGCAGGGAAATATTTAAAATAATAAAACAAGTTATACTTACCTGATCACACCTCCAGTTCCGCACCAGTGCTCTGATCCTCCCTTCTATTGCAGCCACAATGCCATCTTCTTGGCTGCAGCTGTCAAACCTCTTTTTTTTTTTTTTTACCTCTCTCCTGCCATTTAGTTAATTTTAAGTCAGAGGCCTCTTTCACACGGGCGTCATGTTTGACGCCCGGATAAGAGGCGGGTGCGTTGCGGGAATCGCCGCGATTTTTCCCTGCGAGTGCAAAGCGCTGTCATGCGTTTTGCACGCGCGGGAGAAAAATCGGCACTTTTGGTACCCAGACCCGAACCTGCACTTCTTCACAGAAGTGCATGTTCGGGTCAAATAATCCCGCTGGTATTATTTCACATTATAACATAGTTATAATGTGAAATAATACTCTGGCCATCTTCCTAATGTTGAACCCGGTGCTGAATGGGTTAAAATAATAAACTAATCATAACTTACCTGGTCCATTTGATCGCGAGCCGGCATCTCTCCGTTAGCTTGCTTGTAGGAAAGGACCTGTGATGATGTCACAGCATCACATGGCCCAATCACATGCTCCATCACCATAGTGATGGAGCATGTGATTGGGCCATGTGACCATGTGACATCATCACAGGTCCTTTCCTAGCAGCAAGCTAACGGAGAGGATGCCGGGCTTCGCGATCAAATGGACCAGGTAAGTTATGATTAGTTTATTATTTTTAACCCATTCAGCACCGGGTTCAACATTAGGAAGATGGCCAAGGGTATTATTTCACATTATAACTATGTTATAATGTGAAATAATACTGAACCGGTTACACATCCCGATGGTTGCATAGCAACCATGTGGGAAAATCGCAACGCATCCGCACATGATTGTGGATGATTGCGATTTTCCCGCATCCCCATTCACTTCTATGGGGCCTGCGTTCCGTTAAAAACGCAGAAGATAGAGCATGCTGCGATTTTCACGCATCGCAAAAGTGATGCGTGAAAATCAACTGTCATGTGCACAGCCCCATAGAAGTGAATGGGTCCGGATTCAGTGCGGGTGCAATGCGTCCTCCTCACGCATTGCACCCGCGCGGAAAACTCGCCCGTGTGAAAGGGGCCAGACAATCTTGTAAGAATAAAATGCATATTTTCCAGCAATCCAAATAACAGTCGGATATCCATTACTTGAATTCATGCAAATATATTATCTGTGATGTGAATAAGATTTCCACAGAAATCCTTTCTCATCGTAGTTCTACTACACAGCAACAATGTGTCCAGCTGTGTGGTCCAGAAAACATCATTTCCAAATATCTAGGAAATTCAGAATTACTAGAAGTAGATAAGCTGTTCAGGCCAGTCATCTAGTAGACAGATCAGAGAGCGGCTGAAAGAACAACTTTCTCGCTATAAGACCTGTCGATGCGTCACACATGCCATTCATTTCAATAGGCATAGTGAAATGCTTCATTTTTCCTGAGGTGTCCCGCAAGAGAATTGAGCGATGGTCTTCAGGATCCCACACAGTTTACTGCCGGTCACTGTGGGTCTCAGACGCGTCATACCCTGTGATCAGATAATTGTTGGTGTATCTTTCTAATAAAAAAAAAATTCCCAAGAGGACAACCCAATGAAGTTGTCCACTAGAAAGTGACATTAATTTCTATGCATGTCTGACACGATGGAACATATTTTCAGTGATCAACACTGCATTGAAAAAAAAATCACTTATTCCATTGGTGTAAAAGTTTCTGACCTCACTGGTCTTTAATCTTATCCATTTGTCTCTAGCCCTAGAAAGTTAAGTTAATGATAACGTTTTGGACCAAAGGAACAGTGAGTGGTCCCAGATGTTAAGATAAGCCAGCAGAATGATCTCACTGTCCTTGACCACCCTGTATGACTCTATATTAAAAGAGTATTCCATCGTCAGATCAGTGGGAGATCTAACACCTCCTCAACCCTCACCTTTCAGCTATTTTTGGTAGCCTTGAGAAACTAAACAGTGGATTGAGATGGCCGCACTGTGTAGTGACCATGTTGGCGTACTTCAGTGCAACTTCCATTTGGAGCTGGCAGGTGATGAGAACAACTGATCAGTGGGGGTGCAAGATGTCTGACCATTACTGATCTGATAAGGATGACCTTATTCTAAGGATAGATCTTCGGTATCTAAAAGCTGGAATGCCCTTTTAGGTTACATTCAAAATATTTTTCTTGAGTAAATTAGGGTTCAGTGAATGTTCTTGTTTTGAGTATGAGATCCATCAATGTCAATACTTTTTTTCATAATTCTTTACATTTCTGCCATTGTTTTCCAGATACAAGGATTTCTCATTGAAGCCGGAGAGTTTGCATATGCCAAGGACTGTTCTACCTACTTTTCACCAGCAATTCTTATGGGTCTAGTCATGTCACTTATCCTTCTGTTAGTCTTGGCCTACGCACTCCACATGCTGATACATTTGAAATCAATGGACAGACACTATCAGAGGAAATGCTCTGCCACCTATTTTCCTAAAATGAAGGACAATTACCTGGAAGATGAGAGGGAGCCCCTCAGAGGCAACGGACAGGAATGCTATGAACTAAGACAGCCGGAGTACTGTAGACTAAGCATTCAGCAGTTTGCATCTGTTTCTCATTAGCTTTATAATTGACCATTGTTCCCCTTTGTGTATTTCTCTTATTCTGATTTCACATTAAACACAGTTTCCAAGAAATGACTCCCCAGATAAAGACCTTATAAAATAAACTATTGTGCAACACAGTAACTCCGGAGACCAAAGACCCTGAAAGACTCTTGTGAAACTACAGAGCATTTTGTCACAGGGACGTTTATTGCCCACAGTATAAGGTTGATGTGTTAGATTGTGAATCAAAAACAGTAAAGGTAATCATGACGGCCACGTCCCCGCCGCCGAAAAGTAATTTATGAGGTGAATGAAAATCTGGTTGTTGGTCGGATAAGATGAACGTGATTTGCCTTCCCAGTGAAAATTGCATGAAGCACATAAATGCACAAAAATGCATAAGCTTCATATGACCTCAAGCAAAATATAGAATGCTGGGGAAGATTGAAGCTAGAGTTAAAGGGATTGTCTGTGTTCTAATAAAGTGGAGTAGGAGGATCCAAATAAGTTAAAATAACATTGGGTACTATGTTGGTTCAGCGTGTTCTCTCATTGGCTTTGCTTTAATTCAGCTCCACAATGGTCTTTTTGTCTCTCCATCTCATGACCCTTCATAGAACAAGAATAAAAGTGTTCTAATCATGAAAGTTCATTTGGAGTAGATGTGAAACTAGGGACATATTTCTCACCTTGTGTAGTGCTGTTTAGAGCACAGAAGTTGGGGGTTTCAGCTCGCTAGAAGAGGGCTAGATGCTCCTAATACCTTACCCTAGTCCTTAGGGGTGTAGGTATGGTGCATGGCTGCTGTACTAAAGGTGGACCATAGCAGCATCTCATGTGAAGAAGGAGACAGAAGGTCCATGAAATCCATATTGCTGACAACTAGTTTGGTAGCCCTCACACCATTGCTGTCCACCTCTGTTATAGCAGCTGTCGACTAGTGATGAGCGGCAGGTGCCATATTCGATTTCGACGAAATTCGCGAATATTCGAATGAATATTCGTTTCATATTCGTCGAAATCGAATATTCGTCATTTTTTCTAGTTATCGCATATTGCGATTTGTACTTAAGGCTACTTTCCTATTGGTTTCATATCTAGAATTAGCGAGGATGACGAATATGACGAATGTATTCGTCTATTCCTCAAAACGAAGATAACGAAGTATTCTACATCTTCGTTTTAGCTACCTATTCGTCAACTTCGCTAATTCTAGCAATCAAATAGGAAGGTTGACTATAGAGACAGCTGTGTTAAATTCGCTATGCGATTTTTTTTTTTTTTAAATAAATAGAATACTTATAATAATTTTATCAAGTAATATAATTATTGTATTAAAAAAAAAATCGCATAGCGAATTTAACACAGTTGTCTGGTAAGTCAACCTTCCTATTTGATTGCTAGAATTAGCGAATAGCGAAGTTGACGATGACGAGACGAATAGGTAGCTAAAACGAAGATGTAGAATACTTCGTTATCTTCGTTTTGAGGAATATGACGAATACATTCGTCATATTCGCTATTCGCTAATTCTACCAAGCCAACCATAACTTCTGTGCTCATGGAGCGTCCCCATCACCATGGGAACGTCTCCATATACTAAAATGTACTGTCGGATTTGAGGAATTACGTTGAAATCGCAATGCGATTAATTCAAGTTATATTAATCGCATTGCGATTTCAACTTAGAGCTGGGTTTATAATGGGTCAGCTTGCTAGAATTAACGAAGTTAACGAATATGGAATATAGCAGCAGTGCTAAGTTGAAATCGCAATGCGATTAATTTAACTTAAAGTATTCGCATTGCGATTTCAACTTAGCACTGCTAGTGCATAGCATTAGCTATACTCCATATTCGTTAATTCTAGCCTATGTAAGATAGCAGTGCTAAGTTGTAATCGCAATGCGATTAATTTAACTTAAAGTATTCAGCATTGCGATTTCAACTTAGCACTGCTAGTGCATAGCTATACTCCATATTCGTTAATTCTAGCCTATGTAAGATAGCAGTGCTAAGTTGTAATCGCAATGCGATTAATATAACTTGAATTAATCGCATTGCGATTTCAACGTAATTCCTCAAATCCGACAGTACATTTTAGTATATGGAGATTCTCCCATGGATGGGGACGCTCCACATGAGCACGGAAGTCGGCAGAAGCGGCAACGGGCACTGACTAGAGCAGCCAGGAAGCCAGGAATCCTCAGGACAGGTAAGAACTACTTTTGGGAAGTAGGAAAGAAAAAAATATAACTAAAAAAAAAAAAAAAAACGAATATTCGAAATAGCGAATTTATAGCGCTATATTCGAAATATTCGCGAATTAGCGAAGTGCCGATATTCGCTAAAAAAATTCGCTTTTCGAATATTCGCGCTCAACACTACTGTCGACATTCCACAGACAGCTGTTTTAGTATCGAATGGGGACATCACCCACTCCAAGGAGCACTGTACACCCTGAAGATGCAGTAATCCTGTAGAGGAGAAGACATGGAGTGCAGGAAAATATAAACAAACAAAAAATGAGCACAATACCCTTCCAGCACCACTATATTGCAAAAATATTACACTAGGAGAGCTCATTTCACTGCTTTGTTCATTTTCAGACTTTAGAGCCTGGTGGTCAGATGGTCAATCATGATCTAATCTACAATGGGAACCAGTAGATCTCAGTGTTAGGCAGGGGCAGATTGGCCTTAGACCTTACAGGTAAATTTCCTGGTGGGCCGATGCCCAGAGGGCTGCCTGAGCCCTCCTTTCGGCCGGCCAGTGGAATGTTTTAGGGATGTATTTTGTGCTGCTGGCAGCAGTATTTTGTGATAGACTGCGGTATTTGGCTTTGTTGGGGCGGTATAATGTGCCAAATATGGTATTTCTGACCCTGCCTTCCATCAATTTGGACCTGACAACAAAACAGGGACACTTTTTGTATTTTTTCCAGGGCCACTTTAAGTTCCCAGTCTGCCCCTGGTGTTAGGCTACAAGACTGTATCTTGTCTTCAGCACAGATGTGAGAAAACTGGTTTGCTTTTCAGGGTGCCCTTTTCAACCCTTTCCTAACCAAAGGCTCATTGAAAAAATATATAAGCACCAAAATCTGAGCCAGTGCCATTAGCTGGCAAGGATCACACACTGCTTGATGGCTAAGACATACTGTAAGGGTGGCCATACACATTCACTAGCTGTCAGACTTTTATCTCTCCTGACTTCCCTATTCACGGCTCGGCTGAACGTACACGTGTTTTTAATGGGGAGAGTGGAGAAAGCCACTGCCAGATACTTCTGGTGGCTTATGTCCTAGGAGAATAAAAGGAACAGGCAAAAATATAAACTTCTCCCGATCCCTCTCACTCCCGACATGATATGTCAGAAGCTCCCCATATACAATAGACTGTCAGTGGGTTTGGCCAACAATATGCTAATGTGTATGGGGGCCTTAAAGGGGTTCTCTGGGATTTAAGAAAATGAAAATACTTAAATATTACTTTATTATAAGTATATTCCCAAATACCTTTCATTAGGCTCGTTTTGTCTAAGAAGCAGTCATTAGGAGAAACAAAATGGCTACCATCCTATTAGTACACACAAAACCTGTCCTACTTATACAGGAGGACATGTCTCCTCTCTACACTACTTGTCATGGGTTATGATCCTGAATACAGCTAAATCTCTGTAGGAATGGAGTTCTTGAGGAGACATTAAGTACAAAGAGGACGGACAAGATGGGCTGTGGTAATGGAGACTGCATACAAGTGCTACTGCTCAATACCCCCACCCTCTTGTCTGTACTTCATATTTCCTATTGAACTCCGTACCTACAGAGATTAATTTTACCAGCTGTATTCAGGATCCTAATCCCTGACAAGCAGAGAGAAGGATGAGGCAGCTCTTTCCTACTTGTCAGGGATTATGATCCTGAATACAGATGATAAGAGGTTTATCTGAATCTCTGTAGGAATGGATCTCATAAGGAGACATGAAGTACAGAGAGGACGGACTATAGCTCAGTGTTGTGAAGTAACTTGTCCTCCTGTGTGATTAGGACAGGTTTTGTGTGTACTAATAGGACGGCAGCCATTTTATTTCCCCTGATGATTGCTCCCCAGACTATAGCTAATGAAAGGTATTTGGGAATATATTTATAATTAAGTAATATTTAAGTATTTTCATTTTGTTAATTCCTGGAGAACCCCTTTAAACAAGAGTGGACATGGCCATGTATGAAGAAGGAATAGGTTTATAGAAACTGGCAAGTACTATAATGGTGGCTACTATCGCTATTACACCACAATTACCTGTCCCAGTTAGGCCACGCAAAAACAACATCTTATCTTGAAAAAGTATAACTATATATTAAAAACGTATGACCACATCTACTCTAGACTCTTGAGAGTCTATGATGGTCACCAGGACCTTAACAAAATAAACACTTTTGGACAGAAAATTAAACCTAGGAATGTGCGCTGTAGAAGATCACTGTTTACCCAAAAGTCAAAACTGGCATATAATAAAAAAATTACACCCCTTTACAACACAATACCATGTATCTAAATTCATTCACTAGCTTATCCAACATCAAAGAACAATTTTTTTCACATAGTTATACATACTAGATGGACATTCTCTGCTTTCGTCATCCTTCCCTGATCATATAAACAGTTACATATGACCGATCAAAGCCCTGCTCAGAGGTCTTGAGATCTTTTGTATTTCCCATTGACTTTGCAGTTTGTATAAAGGGAATCTATCACCAGGACATGTTCTCTGCTTGCAACATATAGAGCTGCACCTGCCGATCAGTCCCTATCCTGTTTGGAGCGCTGTTTACAGCTTTATTGTTATTAGTCGTTCTGCTTAGTTGATTGGCTGAGTAGGGCCACATGGCCAAGCAGCAAGAGTGTACCCTTGATTGTAGGAGCGTAGCTAATGGCTCATGGGCCCTTCTGCAAGAGTTCAGCTTGGGCCCCCCTTCCCTCAGTGCTTTGTGTGTCTTCTTATGCGGCACAAGGGTCTTTGGGCCACCTCAGGCTCCTGGGCCCGGTAGCGACTGCTACCTCTGCACCCCCTATAGCTATGCCCATGCTTTATTGTCTTTCTTAATGCATCTTTTAGAACCTCAAGGCTAAATATTGACCTAAGTCTATTTTTGAGGTATGGGAAGAAGCCAGAGTACCTTGAGGAATCCCAGGTGCACATTTGGGTAACTTTTAAACTCCATGAATTTTGGAAACCATACAGAGACTGTGTTAATTCATCAGCAAATATTTCATTCAATAGAAGAAGTAACTGCAATAAGATTTCTACTTGAGTCTGATACAGGCTGACTATATTGACAGTCCAGACAGGATAAAAAAAAACAGTTTGTTATACTACAGCTATAATTATCGCATAACAGAGTAAAACATTTAATTATTTTCCTGTCAGGTGACCATATAAGTATTTTGACAGTAGCTGTGAATAATTGTGGTCATTACACCTACACACCACAAGATGGCAGTAGTACTCAGCAGTTTGTGCTGACTTTCGTTTGTCAAATGAACTGCGGGAATTTTATGGCAAAAGCAAAAAATCTTTTATTACCAACAAACGGATCATAGTACAAGACAGAACAGGGACATATATAAAAGATGGAGCCACAATCATTCTCCTCATCCATAATTGACCTCTGTGACAACTTTGGAGGTCTTTTACATAATTTGTATACTAGTTACACTAATGAAATACAGGGACAACAAAAACAAACGTGTCACTATGGCAAGTATGTCACACTAACTATGTCCATTACAGCTAAAATTTGAAGCATATAAAAGTGAAGTTTATAAAAAGAACCAGTAATATCATGCACACAGCCATGCGTCATTCCTTTGTTTCAGTAATGGATGAAAAAATGTAACGTCCTAATGCCTCCAATGTTGGAAAAATCTGAACCAGGGACTGGACGTTCTGCAATACTGGATTAATCCAGCCTACGGATATTTTAAACAACATTATAATAATGAGGATAGACATGTAACACTCAATTTCGGACTAGAGTACCCGAGGATCCACCGGTGGGTCCAGGCTGTGATACTATAGTGGGTCCCAAAGGTCCAGGTAAAAAAAAAAAAAACATTTGGAGATGCCTTTATAGACAATGTATTGCGATCAGGGTATATTTCTTTGAATAAAAACCTATTAGAATTATTGATGATATAGGGGTTGGGTCCCCAAAGTAACTTCCTCTAGTGGACCTAAGGAACCCAGTCCAACCCTGGTAACACATTACTGTATCTCCAGGCTACCGGCCAAAACTGTATGCATCTCTTTCTTAGTAGGTACTTGGAACAGTATATGCTATATCTTGCTAACATGGGAGTTCATTTGCTAAGCAGGGGTGCACCATCAATGAGGCGAGGTGAGGTGATTGCCTGGGGCGGCGCCACCTAGGGACAAGTGGGGGCTGTGGCAGAATCGTGGGCAATAAGCACTTACATTGTTGAAGCGATTATCAATATTCAACTATATAGCTGTTCTCAGTGCAATACACAATATAAGGGGATATTTTTATACTGGCACACATTATAAAGTACTATTTTAGGAACTGGCATACATAATAAGGGGCATTTTTGTACTGGCCCATATTATAATGGGGTGTTATTTGTACTAGCACTCATTATAATGTGTTATTTCTTGTACTGGCACACACTATAAGGGGGAGTTTTTCATACTGGCACATACTATAAGGGGGTATTTTTGTACTGGCACACATTATGAGGGGGTATTTTTTGTACTGGCACACATTATAAGGGGGTATTTTTGTACTGGCACACATTATGAGGGGGTATTTTTGTTCTGGTGCACATTATAAGGGAGGATTTTTGTATTGATACACATTATATGGGAGTATTTTTGTACTGGCACACATTATTAGGCCTCATGCACACGGCCGTTGTTGTGGTCCGCGTCTGAGGCGCATATTTTGAGGCTCGGGCGCGGACCCCTTCACTTCAATGGGGCCGCAAAAGATGCGGACAGCAGTCCGTGTGCTGTCTGCATCCGTTGCTCCGTTCCGTGCTCCCGCCAAAAAAATAGAGCATGTCCTATTCTTGTCCGTTTTGCGGACAAGAATAGGCACTTCTATAATGGGCCGCGTTCTGTTCCGCAAATTGCGGAACAGAACACGGAGCAGCTTCCGTGTTTTGCGTATCCGCGGTTTGCAGTCAGTGTCGGACTGGGGTACCTAGGGCCCACCAGTAAAATGTATTTTGGGGGCCCACCGTACGGATGCATTCAAATATAATAAATCATCTAACAAGTTTTTTATACAAACATAAGCTGGTTGAGGTGCAGTACATTGAATATATATGTATGTAGTGTAGTAAATCTAATCTGTTATGTGCCACTTGTGCAGGGGGTGGGAGACTAGGGGCCCACCTTGCTCAGGGGCCCACTGGGGGATTCCCCTGTACCCCTGTGGGCCAGTCCGAGCCTGCCAACAGTCGTGTGCATGTAGCTTAAGGAGGTATGTTTGTACTGGCACATATTATAAGGGGGTATTTATTTCTACTGGTACACATTATAGGAGGACATAATTAGGGGAATTATTACTACTCAGGGGCATTATGGTGGGCCTCATTACTACTGGGGGACTATCAGGAGCATATTTACTAGTATGGGCACTATGGGGGACATTGTTACTATTAGGGGCACTATTAACACTAAGTGCACTTGGGACAGAGACTTGTTACTATTGGTGGAACTTTTGGGAACACTACTACTGAGAGGGCATAGTATCAGCTTAGCACAATTATTTTTGGGGGATACTGGAGGTGGAAAAAATTATTGAAGGGGTTACTATCTGTGTGGTACTAGTATTTTCAGGGGGATTATCTGTTTCTACAGTATAGTATTGGGGAGCACATTGGGAATAATATTAGGGATGGCAGGATGGGGTATTCAGAAGGTGGTGGGGATGATGGAAAAGTGAGGAACCTAAGATATCTGTGTGTCAAACTCTGCAGAGACGAGATGCTGAAGGAAATCACCCTGGCAGTCTGCTTCGAATGGAGAAGATGAGGAAAGAGAATGTCTACATCAGAGGAGACGTCACTAGATGAAAGAGGTGTGTGGCGCTGTGTTACCCTGTATATTCTTTGGTGCTATATGTAAAGTTTTTTAATAGTATGGCTGGAACGAATGGGTACAGTTTCACAGGCTGTGCATGATATTGCTGCTTAGCCCATGACTTTTTAATTCGTCTGGTGTAAAATCCAATTATTATGCTTTTGTCATTATGATATGCAGGAATTTAATTTTACTATATGTCTATGCAGAGGATTTGAAGTATTTGGGCGTAACTACATAACCAGCGTAGCAGGCATAGCAGCTGCTATGAGGCCCAACAATTAAAAGGGCCCATATGCACTCAGACATAAGGCGATAACATTCATACAAGGTGCCATAGAAAATGTAACATGACACTGTTGCGAATTTTACTATGGATCCTCATAGTTGCTGTTTTTCCCTTCTGTGCACTTACTTTTTGCATTTTTTTGTGCTGTGATATCATTACCTTATTCCCATACCGTAAAATCATGCGTGTATTATAAACAGGGCCGCACCGCCAATAAGGCGAGGCGATTCTGCAGACAAGTGGAGGCGGCGGCAGGGCCGAGGGAAATGAGTGCTTCCATTGTGAAAGAGCTCATCTGTCTATATCCAACTGTATCACTGTCCTCAGGGGGGCGATACAGTTGGAGCGACGTCTGCCTGCCCTGTTCCTTCTGATAGGCTTTAGGCCTAGAGATGCCGGCGCAGGCTGTGCGATGACATCTTTATCTTCACGCCGCCTGAGCTGGGCAGTGTACAGCGTGGGACATAGACCAAAAGATTCCTGCACTGTATCACATGGAGGTAAGTATTTACGGTAGTTTATTTTTTTCATTTGGGGTTGTGCCATGATTGATATAAAAACATGAAAATCAGCCATCACATAGTACATGGCAATACCTTTATAACAAAGCCAGAACCAGCCCTGTTAATCACATAAATCTATTGCTACCATTGGTCTGCTAGATTTTTTATTTTCAAGCTGACAGCTCAGCGGCGTAACCTTTCTCAGGGGTGTGTCCTTTTTGCTGCAGTTCTCTCCCTGTAATTGTCAGCTTCTGACAGTAGATATAACCAGTGGCAGCTGAAAGATGGAACTGAGCATGTGCAACCACCTCAGTAGATGAACATGCACATTACTATACAGATTAAACACTAGGGGTCACCATTATAATTAAAGGGGTTATCCAAATTCTAAAAGATCCCCCCCCCCAATGCCCCGGTCCCTCGTATACATGTTACTTACCTGCCCCCTGGGCACCTGCATCGCTCCTGATCCCCGCACTGCCGCCGCTGCATCTCCTCGTCACACGGATCAAAACATCTATTGACGGGGGGAGCAGCCATTAGCAGGCCGTAATGGTGACTAGCCTCAAGGGGGCTCGTCCCCGTCACAGCCTGCTATTGGCTGCTCCCCCGTCCCCGAATATTTAGATCTGCGCGATGGGCGTGCAGGGATCCAGAGTGACACGGGCACTGGAGAGCAGGTAAGTATAATGTATACAAGGGGCCCGGGAGTGGAGGGGATATTTATGATTCGGATAAGCCCTTTAAGTAAAGGGAATATCTCACAAATGAAGAATTTTTGTAACAGAGAGTAAATTGCGAAAGTAACTTGTTTTTCATGCTGAATTCTATTAAAGTACAATTTAATGGTGACACAACGGCCTTACGCATAGCTCTGCTACATCTAATAAATGGAGCCATGCCCCAACTGTTTCTTGTTTGGGCACTACAATGTGTGGTAATAGACTGTTAGAAACCAATATATAGTTTAGATTCTGTTACTTTTTCCATGTTTCCACTGCTGTCAGCTGAGATTGCGCTTTCAGTATAATGAGTGCATACACTTGGCCACTTTCTCAGTGTAATACACCCAAAACTAACATTTTAATTTAGGGACAGAGCAAGGCATTACAGCAGACTAAGGCCAATTTCCATTTACTTTTGTTGTCTTAATGTTATTAATGTGACCTATTTAAGGCAGCTGCTCACTGTTATTTCGTTACCAGTAAGTAATTGGTGGGAACAGTATGATATGTGAAGTTAAGTCTATTGCCGCTTATCTGATATCAACCATTTCATCAAATTGTGTCACCGGTGTCCACACATTTTAGGTTCCTGGCTTCCATCCACATATCGGTGGTTTTCATGTATGGTATGTTGTGGGAATCTCTGGCTTGTTCTGGAAGCCCATTGAAATACGTGATTAACTACCGATAAGGAATTTCATCTTTATTTGATTAGGTCTTTAAACATTGGACAGCGACCCTTTGTTTGCAGTGTGTAGCCTGTGAAATGTATATACTGCATGTTTCATATGGCATTAATAAGTAAGTCATTCATCTTAAATAGTATTCCCATTCCGCATCCTAGCATTGGGAATGTACAATGTAAATGAACATTTCTTGGTTGGAATTGCTCTTAAAGGGGTTAATCCTATGAAATGTAATAAACAATGAACAGGGCAAATGAAGTATTACTGCAATATGCATGACGCAATAAAAATATTGTTCATTTTTTCTCTGGTAGCGCCACCTGCTGTGCATTCAGTGGTGGACTATTATGTTGCTTCCCTGCTCTCAGTGATCTCATAGTGAAGCAGGTGAAGTGGCCCAGACACCTTTCATTCATTCATCCCTAGTTCAAAATTCATAGAATTATATAGCTATACAGTATATCTCTACAGATAGAGGAGAAGGTGTATTGGGGGAGGTCAAATTCAATGAGGATTTTCTTTGAAAATGAGTTTGGGACCTGCAACACCAAACACGTTATTCTTCCACAAATGTCATAAAGGCAGACTGCATGACTAGGGGCTGGATTTTATACTCCTGTGGCAACAGGACTGAATGAAACACCCGTATTCAGTGATTGAGAGGTGTGTCCTAATACTTTTCGTCAGATAGAGTATGTGATCATTACTTTTTGTTCCTGTAGAAATTCTATAATGACTGCTTTACTCTTTGACAACATATGCAATCTATCTTTCTTATAGACAAACCAAAGACATGTACAGCATATCTACAGGATATACTACACATGTATACAAACTGGGGGTTCGACCATAAAATGCAAGATGCTCCGCTAGCTGAGCAGTTGTATACATATGTGGTCAGGCTCGGACTGGCCCACAGGGGTACAGGGGAATCCCCCAGTGGGCCCATGAGCAAGGTGGGCCCCTACTCTCCCACCCCCTGCACAAGTGGCACATAACACAGTAGACTCTCTGCACTACATACATATATTCAATGCACAGCCCCTCCACCAGCCTATGTTTATATAAAAAACATGTTAAAATATTTATTATATTTAAATGTATCCATACGGTGGGCCCGAAAAATTAATTTTACTGGTGGGCCTTAGGTACCCCAGTCCGACACTGTATGTGGTGATAGCTTTCCCCAGCTTCACCTCCTATTTACAGCCACCAGCCTCATTTAGTTGCAAAATGGAAATCATGGGACGTGTATTCTTATAATAGGTAGGGGTTTAAGTGGTGCAATCACCACCTTTGAGACATTGATAACATATATGCCAAGAGACAACCTCCTCCATGCATCATCTGGTTTTCCCATGGGAAGCTTTCGTTGGCCAGACATTTCCATTTGCATTGACTGCTGCAGAAGAAAAGTAGTATTGCTCAGAAGAATGTCTGTCCAAGTAATCCATGGACCACTTGACTTCGTCAGAACAAGGGATGACCTTACAGAACTGCCTTCAGTTCTGGCACATTAAGTTGGTTAGACAGAACAGCTGTCTATAATGTGCCTAATAGGTCACATTGAGGGGGGTACTCATGAGACAACCATTTTAACCAACAAAGGGTGATAGGTCCATGACACAGCCTACCAGGGGTTATGGTAAAGGCTTCTATAGTTATAGAGATATGGGTATTTTAAGAAGTAATGAATGGGAATTTGTTACCTGGTTTGGGGCCACTAAACCACCAACATGTCATTATGCAACTAGGATTTAAGGTCCCAAAGCTGCCATTATCTGGCCCCCAGGTTTAGTGTGTAATGTACTGCAACTTACCAAGCTTCTCATCCCCAGTGGCATTTGGAACATGCGCCAATGAACACCTCACTTCACTGCACATTCCCTACACATCAGGGCATGCTAGTGGCCCCAAACCAACAGGTTCCCTTTAAGGAAATAAATGAGACTCCCTTTTGACAGCCTTTTTAATGGGGTTGTACTGTATGAGATAAAAAAAAATAAAGTCTGGTCTGTTACCCTAAGTTCACACCTGAGCATTTTACAGCGCGTTCAAACGCGCTGTAAAACGCTCAACACATGAAAACCAATGCTTTCCTATGGCCCTGGTTCTCACTTGAGCGTTTTACAGCGCGTTTGAACGCGCTGTAAAACGCCCGACGCATAAACAAGTACTTGAGCTTTTTTTGGGGCGTTTGTCGCACGTTTTGTGATTGACACCACAGTAGTCAATCACAAGAACGCACGTACGAACGCGCATTTCCTATTTGCAAAAACGCGCTGAAATACGCACGACTAAAACGCGCGTTTTTAGAACGCTCAGGTCTGAACCCAGGGTAAGTGTTTGAACCCTGTGCATACAGTGGCAATGACTGGCATCTTAGAATCCGTGCATATTACAATTTGTGAACACCTTAACCCTGGGTTCAGACCTGAGCGTTCTAGAAACGCGCGTTTTTGTCGCGCGTATTTCAGCACGCTTTTGCAAATAGAAAATGCGCGTTTGTACACGCGTTCTTGTGATTGACTACTGTGCTGTCAATCACAAAACGCGCGACAAACGCCCCCAAAAAAGCTCAAGTACTTGTTTATGCGTCGGGCGTTTTACAGCGCGTTCAAACGCGCTGTAAAACGCTCAACACATGAAAACCAGTGCTTTCCTATGGCCCTGGTTCTCACTTGAGCGTTTTACAGCGCGTTTGAACGCGCTGTAAAACGCCCGACGATAAACAAGTACTTGAGCTTTTTTGGGGCGTTTGTCGCGCGTTTGTGATTGACACCACAGTAGTCAATCACAAGAACGCACTGCACGTACGCTAGCGTTTCCTATTTGCAAAACGCGCTGAAATACGCACGACTAAAACGCGCGTTTTAGAACGCTCAGGTCTGAACCCAGGGTAAGTGTTTGAACCCTGTGCATACAGTGGCAATGACTGGCATCTTAGAATCCGTGCATATTACAATTTGTGAACACCTTAACCCTGGGTTCAGACCTGAGCGTTCTAGAAACGCGCGTTTTTGTCGCGCGTATTTCAGCGCGCTTTTGCAAATAGAAAACGCGCGTTCGTACGCGCGTTCTTGTGATTGACTACTGTGCTGTCAATCACAAAACGCGCGACAAACACCCCCAAAAAAACTCAAGTACTTGTTTATGCGTCGGGCGTTTTACAGCGCGTTCAAACGCGCTGTAAAACGCTCAAGTGAGAACCAGGGCCATAGGAAAGCATTGGTTTTCATGTGTTGAGCGTTTTACAGCGCGTTTGAACGCGCTGTAAAATGCTCAGGTGTGAACTTAGGGTAAAGGTCGGCAGTGATGTTAGAAAATAAATAAAAACTTTCACCTATTAAAGTGCCCTCCATTCTCGCTCCATGGTTCTTGTGGGTCCCCTGCAGACCGGAAGTGACAGGAACTTATTCTTGGTCATGTGACTGCTGTAGCCAATAAATGGCCTCAACAGCCGTGTGTAAGAATTACCGTATTTTTCATTTTATAAGACGCACCCGATGATAAGACGCACCTAGGTTTTTGAGGAGAAAAATAAGAAGAAAATATTTTGAACCAAAAGGTATGCTTTTGGTGGGTTTTTGAACTAATGTTGGTCTGTGGATGACACTATTAAGGGGCCTCTGTGGATGTAACACTGTTATGGGGGCTCTGTGGATGTAACACTGTTATGGGGTATCTGTGGATGACGCACTGTTATGGGGGATCTGTGGATGACGCACTGTTATGGGGGATCTGTGGATGTAAAACTGTTATGGGGGATCTGTGGAGGACACTGTTATGGGGAACGTGTGGATGTAACACTGTTATGGGGGCTCTGTGGATGTAACACTGTTATGGGGTATCTGTGGATGACGCACTGTTATGGGGGACCTGTGTATGATGCATTGTTATGATGGATCTATGGATGACGGACTGTTATGAGGGATCTGTGAGTGACACTGTTATGGGGATCTGTGGATGACACACTGTTATGGGGATCTGTTGATGACACACTGTTATGGGGGATCTGTTGATGACACACTGTTATGGGGGATCTGTGGATGACACACTGTTATGGGGGATCTGTGGATGACACACTGTTATAGGGATCTGTGGATGACACACTGTTATGAGGTATGTGTGGATGACACTCATGTGATTATAACACCCATTATCCTAAAGAATACACCGATGTACTGTAGGTACTGTACATTGGTGTATTCTCAAGGATAAGGGGAGTTAAAGTCAGACTCAATATAAACACTATCCAGGGACTGTTTATGTTATCCAGGGTCTGTTTATATTAAATATGACTATAACCCCCCTCATCCATAGGAATCCACTCATATACTGCAATACATGTGTGGATTCCTATGGATGAGGGGGGTTATAGTCATATTTAATATGAACACATGAAAATTACAGAACAGTCCCTGAACAGTGTTCATATTAAATATGACTATAACCCCCCTTATCCATAGGAATCCACTCATACAAGGGTGGTGTATGAGTAGCAGGACTGGCAGGCACAATAAGAGAGGAGCACAGTGTGACAGGCATCCAGCACATGAGACAAGAGTTCCTGGAGCTCAGATCAGTGCTGGATTGCCCAAGGGTCCCCCGGCAGCAGCTAGAGGAGGAGACAGGGGCGAGAAGTTTGTACTTACTGGAGGTGCGGGCTCCGTTACTGGGTGAGCTATGGACGTGCGGGCTGGTGGCTGGAGGAGAGGACCGGGGGGGGCGGGGAATTTTCTGTGAACGGAGCCACGGTCCGGTCCTGGTGAGCGCAACAGATGCATAGGCTGGCGGCAGAAGTAGGGGACAGGTGGGAAAACTTTTCAGTTACTGGAGCTGTGGGCTCCAGTCCTGAGTGCGCACCAGACCGCCCAGTCCTGAGTGCGCACCAGATGCGTGGGCTGGCAGCAGGAGGAGGGGACAAGGTGGATGCACTTTCACTTTAGAATTGTGAAGCCGCCAGCCTGCCGAATAGTTTAATGACAGGCTCAGGAGCTGTTAGTGAGAGCTCCTGAGCCACCTAATGCGTCGCATTCGTTTTATAAGACACAGTGACTTTTTCCCTCTACTTTGACAAATACAGTACATGTCACTATTTCGGATCAGCCACAGCATCAGAGACCAAAGAGATGATACAGTAGCTAATTACAAAAAAAAACGCTTATGTGTCCTGCAATTCAAATTTCCCATAGAAGGCCATGGGGGCAATTTTTTTTATTATAGCATTGTACTCATTTTGACCTAAAAATTGTTTTTTCAATTGGTCTTTTTAAAAATATGGAGGCTTTTTTCCTGTACATAGCTGAGATGCTGTAGTAGCAGCCTCTGGATTTTCTATCTATTCCGTCATCTGGGGAGCTGACGGGCTCCTTATCTCTGCTCCCTGACATTATAAACACTCATTATAGCTCAGTTCTTATCTTACTGATAAGAATGTGGCTTAAATAAGTGTTTATGACCTCTTAGTAGTTTAGAGATAAGGTTTATTAGATGACCTACTCAAAGTGAAAGTACCAGTCACACAGTTGGAAAAACAGTTAACCCTTTGTGACAGAATCGCTCAATATTTTTAATAAAGGACAATTGAAGATATGATTTTAAACCAAAAATTAGTAAACTGCAATCATCTTTAAAAAAAAATTGCCTCAGAATGTATACATAGCCTTTAAGCTAACATCAGGCGCTCACATTTTTACCACAAAAACGCATAAAAAATGTCAGGTGTAAAAACCGCCACTAAATATTCAAAACTGCTGAAAAAACCTACCCACAGAGCCCCCATAACAGTGTTACATCCACACGTTCCCCATAACAGTGTCCTCCACAGACCCCCCATAACAGTGTTACATCCACAGATCCCCCATAACAGTGTTACATCCACAGAGCCCCCATAACAGTGTTACATCCACAGAGGCCCCTTAATAGTGTCATCCACAGACCATCATTAGTTCAAAAACCCATACCTTTTGGTTCAAAATATTTTTTTCTTATTTTTCTTCTCAAAAACCTAGGTGCGTCTTATCATCGAGTGCGTCTTAAAAAATGAAAAATACGGTAATTCTTATACACGGCTGTTGAGGTTTTAATATAAAAACGCCATGCGCTGCTGTGCTGTGCCGTAACTCCGCCCCCCACCCCCATTATAGTCAATGGGGACGGAGCGGAAGTCCGACGACACACTTGAACTAGCAGCAGGATGGATCCAACAGGCTGAACAGCCTGTTGGATCTGTCCTGCTGCTAGTGCGAAAATAGCCTTAAGAAATTAAGTGATCTTCACTTATCCCCCATGCAAACAGAACAATTGGTTGGGAAGTACACATTTGACTTATAGACAAAGCTAAATCAATAAAATCAAATGTAGAATTTCTATTAGAAGCAAAATTAAGGTTTATGCCAAGAATGGTTCGGAGCAAGATCTTTTGCACCAAGACAGTATCATATATCTTGACACAAAGCAATTGTTTAAGGCCTTGGTGTATCAATATCATATGTATATCCTGGAAGCTAAAAGAAGTCAAATCAGGACACTTTTTGAAAGTGTACTGTGTTTTTTATTAGTGCATTTATTCAGTACTACCATGATACACTGAGAATAGCATAACAAAGATGTGCAGAGAGCCCATAAGGAACCGGCGCAGAGGATAGGATAGGATGGTGTATTTCCTCAGGTCGTCACTCCCTGGGGTTCAGTGCAGTAAAAGTATAGATTGCTGAATCATGCCACTAGTAAACATATATTAGTCTCTCTAACTCAATGCAAAATATTACTTGTTGCACATCCAGCAGCAATACATAAAAAGTGCAGTTTCTCTGGCACCAGATGAAGAGGTATGATGAAGAGGGCTGATTGGATGGAAATAGATTCACACTAGTAAGCACCTGTGGATATAGCTGTCTGTTGTAGTAAAGGCTTAATGTTTGTCTGGTCTAGCAATGGTTTAGGTAAGTGATGGTGTCTGAGCTGTCATCCCTTACCTTGCAGCAGTGTCTGTAAAGCTGTATTTCACAGATCACTCTGCTGTCTTGTCTATCAAGTGTCTATTTGTGACAGGATTAAGTTGTTCTTGCAGGAGAAAAATATCTGGTTCATAAGTTTCCCTCTGGAGTATTGGTCTCACAGGGAAATAAGGTATGGCTCCTGGGAGTAGGAGCTCTGGCATATGCTTCCTCACTCTCCCATCTGAACAGAAACTCCCTCTCATTTCCTCTCTCTGTCTCACCCTCCTGACAAAAAGTAGGACCAGCCCACTCCTACCAAGAGGGGAGGAACAGGGTCGTTAACCCTGTTCCTGCCAACCGTTGCTAAGCATAACCTCCTCTTGCTTAAATTTCACAACAATAAAAAACAATATACAATTGCAGATACCCCTAGGTCTGGGGTACTGCACTTCCAGTGGGCTTGAATGATGTAGGGCAGTAGTCCTACCACTGTATTCTTTACAGGAGCTGGTATGGATTACACTGGACTTGTCCATCTTGGACCACCACATCATAATGGTACAGTATATCCCAAATATATTTATCTTAAAGCTGGTGGGCTATGTGTATGATAGCAACTATCTAGCATGGAATGACCTACTGGAGTCTACTACAACTGTACAATAAATGCATAACTCTGGCATACATATTTCAGCACAAGATGATGAACAGATAGATAACAGGAACTTTATTGGCCATATCGAAACATAATTTACAAAAAATGTAATAAAATATCTCAGGGAACATGCATTGACCATATGAAGAAATAAAACAATGCCGTTTAATATCATGTTATCTGTATATGAAATTTGCACAATGACATTAAATAATACTGAATTTAGGCTTAACCTATACCGTAGGATTAAGCTGACATTAAAGTTTAGTATGGGCCTTAATACGACTTAAAACACTGGCATGCTCCATTGTATTTGAGCTCCTAGGGGCCCCTTAAAATAATACAACCCCAATGGGAAATCACCTTCTGTCTCAGCCAAGGCCTGTCCTTTAAATGACAACATATGGGAAATATCATCCTCCTCATCTGCAGTTGCTGTGTGTATTAATATTATGTCAGATTTTTCCACGGCGCAGAGGAAGATGGAAATCTATCTACTCAGCCACATTTCATAAATTTTATATTATATAAATATTATAACCCCGTTCTGTGAACTTACCGCCTAGTAGACATATGCTTCATATCGGGAGGACTTGTTTTTGTTACACTGCTAAACTGACTCACAAATTAATATGTCTCATATCATTGGGAGAATATTCTCTCCTAATATAAATATAATCCAAATAATATTAATGCAAATATTAATGATGCAGATGGGTTTTTTACACTGTATGTCGCCTAACAAGGTGGCCACCAAGTTGCATTATCCTGCTTAAGACCCCTAAGCCACACAGTAAGAAACAAAAAAAAAATCTATTGAAAATGCTGGTTCAAAAATTGCAAAGCAGCACTCCAGTCTTCAAACGTTCAAGTATTTATTCAGCCCAGTGTGGCAACATTTCAATTGTTCACTACAATCTTTCTCAAGCCATACCAAATAAAGTGCTCAGTGCAATATATATAGTCAAGTCACATGATCATCAATTGATTAGTGATAAAAACATGATTACAATAAAGTGTATAAAAATATGATAATAAAGTGCTAAAAGTGCCAAATGTGCAAATTGCATAAACAAATACATGTGAAAAATACTCATTTTCCATACGATAAACTTCTCTATTAGTGTAAATCTTGTGAATAATTAATTGACTTAAAACCCACAGGTGTATAGAATAATTGATAACTATAATAAAAAGACAATCTCACAGCAGGCGGAATTATCATAGGATCCCGGACGGCGTCTCACAAAGTGTAGCCCGCATGCGCGAGATTCACAAGTCTCGCGAACTTCTTCGTATATCAAATAGAAATGGTATTCACGGACTTCACGCTATCTCTGCGGCTGAGCAGACTTATCAAGTCTCGCGAACCTGGTTGCTGGTCGTCGGCAGGCTTTGCACCCATTGCTTTAAAGTGTGCTGCTTTTTTATTTTTCACTTTAGTGCAATTTAGTGAATTCTGTATTCATTTCTGACATTCTGCATACATTGGATCACCAGCGAAATGTGACCAAGACATCCAAGTCATGGAAAGGGAGAAGAACCAAATACATCAGATCATTTACACAAAAAGATCTATTTTCATTCATTTACTGTTCAGTAGTATCAAGCCTTTGATTTTTTTAAATGTACAAGGTTATGTGAACTTATCCTTCAGAAACTGGTGTGGCCTCCTGAGGGCCCTGTTCACATCTACGTTCAGGGTTATGTATGAGGTTTCTGTCACTTCTGACAGCAACTATGTATAATGCAGCATGCAACTCTATTTTTGTCATCAAGATGATGGCAACCTTGATGGAACCCCCATGGACCTTATCATAAGTCAGTTGGATGCCATGTACCATTTTGATGCCTTGTACTATGGATCCAGCACAATGTCATGACTTTCATTAGAAATGGAAGTCACTACACAGATATGAACACAGCCTCAAGTAGTTATGATTTTATCCAGGTATTTAAAGGGTTTTCAGGATTTTATATTAAAAGTCTTACCTTGCAGAGGACATGAATGTATGATTGTAAGAGTCTGATCCATGCGACCATTACGATCAGCAGTATAAAGTGGTGGCCTCCATATGCATGTTGCTGTGTCTAGTATCTCATTCACAGAATAAAACAGAGTTACCTAATATAAAACGTAGGCCCCGTTCACACCATTTGACACAAATAATACAGGTCATAATCTGCAACATCAGTCTGGATCCCATGCATGCACGTGGGGTCTCTGCAATTCCATTCACAAGCAATAGACATTTTAGTAGATAAGTAGTAGAAAAGTAGATTTTTGGTGCCACCATGAAAAAAATCCACCATTGAAATATGTTAGGGGAAATCCTCATGTGGATCTGCTGCATCCACAGCAGAACAGCCACAATAAATCTGCTGCAGAAATCTGAGGGTCATCCGTGAATTTCTGCTGCAGAAATATGTGTCATATTTGTATCTGATGAGAGAACATAGCCTTAAGTGCTAAAAGTGCTACAATATTAACATTTTGTGTGGTTCATGTAGTACAGTATTCTATAGCTCCAGAAGAATTTGTGCAAAAATTTTCTTTTCTACAGATATTCTATTTATTTTTTCTTAGCTTCTTTCACTTGGTCATTTATTTTATTATCAATCATAAAATTCAAAGACATGTACTAGAAATATTTTCCACTAACTTGTCATAAAACCCAAGTATATTTTCCCAAAGATTTATTATTTTCATTAAAAACATCCCAAGTCATTATAATCAAGCAGGTATTAGACATGATGGCTGTCAAGACTCAATCATTTATTCCCACAAGTGCCAGTGGTTTTCTGATGATAACCTGGCCACGCTGTAACACATCACGCTGTGATATGTCACAACTGTCATCATCATATACACAGAAGAATACTTCAGATTCTGTAAGAATAGAAATGTTCTTTACTAGAAATCGTGCTGTGTAACTAGTAATCCATACACTTATACTAATATCAGCTAGCGTGACTTAGCAGGATTCTGGTCATATGCTTCATTCTGACCAGAGCACCGTAAGCGTGAATTCTATCCTATGTCCAAATGTTTGTCTGAGGCCCCATACACATGACTGCGTTTTAGTTCCTCATTCGATCCGCATTTTTTGCAGATAGGATGTGGACCCATTCATCTCAATGGGTCTGCCAAAAATTCAGGCAGCACACCGTGTGCTGTCGGCATCTGCATGTCCATTCCGTAGTCCTGCAAAAAAAGATGTCCTATTCTTCTTCTTTTTGTGGACAAGGATAGGCAGTGTCACAATGGATCCGTAAAAATAACCCGTATGTAATGCGGACGTCACACAGAAGTCATCCGTATTTTTCACTACATACGGTCATGTGAATGCACCCTAAGAGATTTTAGTGCAAATAATAGTTTAAGAACTTCAGACTTATTACTGTATAGACAGAATAAAGTTAGGTTATCTGAGTCCAGCTTTTACCGTAATATCATCTAGCAACTAGTTCTCAAAGATTGCTTCAGGATCTGCATGGTTTGTAGATATCGTTATGGCTTGTCTGAACCTGTGGATAATATACAGGATTACTGTTAGATCAGTGGGAGTCTGACCTATTGGATCCCCCATGATAACAAGAATGGGGGTGCCGTTGTCTGCGGGGACCCCGGAAATGAATGGAGTGGCAGTTCAAACATGTGTACCACCGCTCCATTCATCTCAATCGCTCATTGGCTATTTCTGGCAGTGCTATAGAGATTAAAGGAAAACTGTCACCAGTTTTCTGGTGGCTTTGTTTAATTGACCCATCCATTTTGTTAAGATCTTGTACTAAACAGCATGCCAAACAAGTCCCCATATGCATGAGCTCATGGCTCTCCCCAAACCTGCTGCTGATTCATATTGAAAAAACCTGTCAATAGGTGTGTGGCGAGAGCCATGAGCTCATGAATATGGAGACTCATTGGCATGCGCTGGATCGGTTAGAACCAGGCAGTATAAAACTGGTGAATTAAACAACTGAATGCAATTTTGTCCAAAAGTTCATTTAATGGTGTATATGATTTTATAACCCCCCACTGAACATCCCAAGTAGTGTTTCTTCAGGCAGGAAAGGACAATACTGTTTTGAACAAACACCATTCCAGGCTGTGTGGCTGCAAATGAGCGTCCTCTACTAAGGACTATTTCTTAGGCTGTAGTTGGGCTACAGGGCCAATTTTGATCTAGTTATAAATCTGATAATCTAAGTCTTTAAACAAGATCAAGTAGGCGCTAGCCATGATACAGTATGTCACAAGTTACAGTTACAATAAGAGATGCTTATACCTGCAGAGTTCACTCATGACCCAACTTCTGAAGGCTGTTCATCTCCTAGCGCTATGATCTTGGTTTTGTTTAAAAGCTTAGATTATGAGCTTTCGCATCTGTAGCTGCCCAAGATAGTAAAGGTTAAAGTATCTTTCCCTTTCTTCAGCCGTCTGTAATCAGCCAGCCTGGAGGAGGAGGACGAGGAAGGTCAGTGGGGGAAGTGCTCAACAGCTGCAGGAGGAGGGGAAAAAAAACCTCTCTCTCTCCCTATGTAACTGTACAGTACATGTTCCCAGGGGGAGGGTAATGTGAACTTCTGTGCATATTGCCTATCCCCCTCTCCCCTTTCAATCAGAGAGCATACATTTTTTTTTCCAGAACAGGAGTCTGAAGATGAGTGCCATGACCCAAATGTTTAACAGCGTCTGGATCACTGCGTCAAGTAACTTCCACCAAACATTTGTAGCATACAGACAAACATAACCAAAGTTCCCATTTTACATGGTCCCTATCGTGTTCATATTCTATATTTAATGTAATATATGCATGGTGTTTCTCTGATACCCATTGAATGCTGCAGTAATAGTGAATGCCACAACAGTGGAAAATCTAATATACTTCTGGCAGATGGGAAAGGTTTTTATCAGTCAGAAAATCAATTTTATTCAAATAGTTTTACTAAACAAACCAGTATGACAACCAAGGCAAACTGGGCAGCTGCACAAGGCTGCATGTTTCAGTATCCCTCCCCCCCAAAAAAATATAAAATATAAATAATAAAAGTTATGTAATGAAACAAAGAACTACAACTTGTCACACAAAACTCAATGTGTCATACAGCTAAATTTATGAAAATAAAAGTTACGAATGATGGCATTCAGAGGGGGAGAAATGTTACGTTACGTCGCTGAAGGGTTAAAGTCACCCGAGTTGTGCACCGGCAACTGTATATTTACTTGAGACATACATTTAAAATCTACAATATAAATGTGACATTTTTGGAAGGTTTTTCCGATTTTGATATGATTGTTGAGGGGTTCAATCAGTAGAATGAATGTATTTACTAACCATGTTAATGATAATTTTCCAGAATTTGGAGCTACCATGCCTACCATGTGAATGCATTGGCTAAAAAACAGTCCATATACACACATATACAGTAAATTAAAACACTATTTCCATGTGTTTGCCCAAATATAATGCTATATAGTGTTTAAAAAGCCTACATAAAATACATGAAATTCTATATAGTGCCCACCATATGACATAACACGCCCATATGTTTCTATAAAATATTATAGCCGCTTTCACAGTATAGTGTAAGGGCTTCTTATTGTACGGTATACTTATGGATAAGCAGGGACTAGACATAGTTTGGCTCATGATCTGTAATGGTAGCAAAAATAAATGGAGGGATAATAAGAAAATGAAAGGGTGACATTTGCTAAAATGAAAAGACATATGAGAGGTATCTGGAGAATTCTCTTATTACTAATGGCTGGAAACAGTGTGGGAAACTATGTAGAAACATGTGTAAAGTCCTCAATGTGGTTGGGAGATTTAAAGATTATTGTTTATTAGAGCTGAGACTAGTGTTTTCTGATGGAAGTGGTTTGTCTATTTATAATGCAAGATATTCTTTATGTTATATTACCACAAATTAAGATGCTTCAGGAAACCCACATGTAGAGGAGGAGGCACGTAAAGGAAGGAACCGCATTAGATAAGAATATTATCTTTATTTAAAGTAACATGATTAATGTAAAGAATGAAAATCCAATATCATATAGTACATGACAGTCTCTTTCTAACAAACTTAGAACCAGCACCATACCTCATGGATCCAGAGATCTCCCCATTCATTGCTTCAATTGCTCTATTAGATTTATTTCAAGCTGGCATCTTAGGAGGCAGGCACTTACTCGGGGGCATGTCCTTTTCACTGCAACGGGAGGCAGTTAAAGGATGGAACTGAGCATGTGCTTCCATCTCAGTGAGCAGGACACAGAAATTAGAAAAAAGAGCAAACAGCAGGTAGTGCTATACAGATAGATTTCAGTGAATAACTCAATGGCTATCCTAAATATTTAAAGGGGTGGGGGGGGGGGAGTTGTCCAAGTTATTTTTATTGGTGACTGCCTTATATAGCACTGCCTTCTCTTCATCTCTTCAATGTTTACCTGTCGCAACCGCATCGGTGAGCAAGCATAATTACACTTGTATAGGAACGAGCCATCCAATTGAAATTAATGGGGCTGCTTAGATGTATTTACACCTACTCATCACTGCTGTTGTGATGGCGAGCAGGTAAATAATGAAGATAAGGCAGCGCTGGCATGGCTTGTGCCTTCTCTTCAACCAGCTGATTGGCAGAGGTGCTGGGTGTTAGACCCCCAGCCAATCTAATACTTTTAGATTGGCTGGGGGTCTAAACAGTACAGGTTGGTCAATGGTGGATTAATAGCAGTAGTTGCTGCTATTGATCCACCATTGACCAACCTGTACTGTTTGTTTATGCTGCTCTTGGTAGTTTAACCTTTGACACTCATATTATATATATATATCTGTCACTCCTCTTTTGGGCAGTACATGGCCCAGTATGTAGCTTGCACCACCTAACTTGTTTTAAGATATTCTGTGATGTTTTTATATACAAATTATGTGTTTAATAAAGATGTAATATTGAGAAATCCAGATTGCCTGTTTTCTGAAGTTTTTCACGATATTGGGACCGTATCTGGTGATTGGTTTAAGTCCCACTCCATTTTTGGATACTGGTTTGAAAAATGTAGACTATTTTTCGTGGGTTAAAAACCCTTTAGAGGTGTTTTCCCGATCCAAACTGCAATCATTTCTTATTTGCAGTAGTTATCCCAAATAAAGCATATTTGTTTCTCATTATTCCTTTTTCACCTTTTTCTGTCTTCTTCGCCATGTTCTATATATCAGTGGTGAATCCCCTGATGTTTTGTTACTGAACTTCTGGTCTTTGGTTGGCTAACCCAACCCCACCTGCCTAGTACACCCTTCATTCCCAGATGTTGTCAGCCTTCCCTCCTATTGGACATGTACATACGTGTCGGTGGACTGGAATGCAAAAGAGAGTATCTGGAATGGGACATTAGTGGAAGTGGTGAAATCTGGACTGAGGCCTTCACAAGACTGCAGTGCAGAGGGGAGAAACAGTGGGGGTAAGGACAGTACGATGCATCTTTCTTCAACAGGTTAGATTTTATAATAGGCCTGGAGAACCCCTCTAATCACAAAAAGTAAGATTACTTGAAATCTACTTTCCTCTGAACCACAATATTCTTCACCCATTGCAATACAGTATGGCAGTGAAGATGAGAAGATGGCACGAAAGATGAGATGCTCTTTTTGAGGACTGCATGTCACATACTGGGTAGTCGCAGGTATATTACATTTGTAAGAGATCAATCTAGTGAACCAGATACCCTTTTCTGCAGATAATGGACTGCACCATATCTTTTTATAAGTTTGCTGTTTCCTTTTTTATTGCGGCGTAAAAAAGTCACAAATTATGGTGCATGTTGTATGTATTTGCACTATCATTTTCTTGCCACTTTTTAAAAGTCGCAAGAAAAGTGGCCGTGGCTTAGCGGGAGGGATATGGCGTCCTCCAGCCCGACAGATTTACTATCCTTTACATAGTTCAAGTCTATGCGTGCTTATAGCTAGCGTAGATTTGAAAGTTTGGAGCAAGGACTGCCTAGAAATGGCCTATGCCTCTTAATAAATTTGGTGCAGAATAATTTTTACTGAAACTGGTGTTTGTAACGCCAGTTTTTTTTTTTTAGCAAAAGACCCTTTATTGATACATACATATTTACATAACATTAGTATACATCTTAGGACAAAAATATACCACATTAAAACACAAAAGCAAAGAGAAACAAAGTAATCTTTAATTAATGCCCTCCCCCCATCCCCCCTAAACCAGGCTGTCACCGAATAGAGCACAGGAGACCGGTAGAGACCCCAACATCAAATAGGGGAGGTGATCGAAAGAGAAGAATACCTCCCTTACCAGCCACCCCAAGTCAACTCCTAGAGCTGCCTCAGTCTCCCGCCCTTATAACAAATGGTCCCATAACAAAAGCCCCATTTTCTACTCATAAGGTTCCTCCATTCCAGCAAAACAGGGCAGGTTGCCGAGCCCCATTTCCTCACAATCAATACTTTAGCTGACATAAACCCTTTTTTACAAGTCGGTACATTTGAATTCCCTAGGTACATGGGTAAGTCAAAAAGAACTGCTTCAAGTGAAGGGTTAACTTTAGTTTTGATTTTCGTCTCTAATTCTGACAAAACAGAGCACCAAAATTGTTGTATAGCAGGACAATCCCAGAAAAGGTGAACAAACCCTACGTCTAACAAACCACACTTCCAGCAACAGGATTTATTCCTCTCTACAGGATAAATTCTGGAGAGAAGTCTAGGGGTGTAATAGAGTTGATGCACAATTTTAAATTGACTGGCTAATGAGACCTTCTTAATGTTGCGATAAATCTCACCCCAAGGTAAAGAATCTGACCTCCCCAACTCAATCTGCCACTTTTTTACGTTGTTTAACGTGGTCACACTACCCAAAGAATGCCGAAATTGTGCATAAATAGGTGAAAGTTTAATGTTAGTACCTACCGATGCAAAACCAAAATCTAAAAAAGGGTGTTCCTGAACCGTGACAATGTTCTTACTTATTTTTAAAGTGGAAAGAAATGCATGTTTTAATTGGGAATAGCGAAAAAGAGCTAAGAACGTGAATTCTGAATCGTGAAAATAATCTGTGATAGCTTTAAATTCCCCTGATTTAGTTAAGTGATTTACTTTAGTGATCCCCCTGCGGATCTGATAGTTATTATCTGGCAACGTAGAAAATGCATTTAGATATACATTATCCCACAGGGGAGTAAAGTGCAAAGCGGATGTGACCTGCATATAAAATTAAACCTTACTCCAAACTTTAAGCAGCATCTTACCTATGGGACATTTAATCTCTCTTATCCATAACCGTCCAGATTCAAGAAGAGTGAAAATATTATCCCATGGGGAGCTATATATAATACTGAGGCAGTGAGTCAAATAATTAGGTTCAGCATTCATACACCACTGAATTTGTGCGCATAAAAAATACCCTTGAAAAAAAGGCCATCCAACTCTGCCAGCCAGAGATACTTCTGCTTAATGCGAAGCCTTCCTCGACTCCAAATAAGATCGTTAATAATCCTCTCTACCAGGGCATGGGACAATAACATAGAGCATAATTGGCAAAACGATCATGTTAACCAGAGCGATCTTATCTGACTGGGACAAGGGAAGCTTCTGCCAGGCCCTGACTTTCTGCTTGATATTTTCAATCGCTGGGCTGACGTTTAGAGCAATATAACTGTCCAGATCTACCCCAATTTTTAAACCTAAATAGTTTAACTGATCTTTAGTAGAACGTATGTGAACAGTACTATCACCCTGTGGACATTCATGACTTAGTGGAAGTAACATAGATTTAACCCAGTTAATTGAATAACCGGATATAGAACCGTATTCGTCGATAATATGCATGACCCGGGGGATCGCTTTATAACCGACGTTTAGAAACATTAGAATATCGTCAGAGTAGAGACTAATCCTATCAGCTGTTCCCCCTCCCCCAAAACCAACCAATTCAGGATCAGATCTAATTCTACAGGCGAGAGGCTCCATAAAAATGGCAAACAACAAGGGGGAGAGGGGACAGCCCTGTCTTGTTCCCCGTTGGAGGAGAATGCTCAGTGTATTAATACCGTTAACATTTATTCTAACAGTTTATTATTCTAATAATTTAGTGAGTTGAATAAAATTCGACCCCAAACCCATTCGCTCCATAGTGCGCCAGAGGCAGGGCCACTCTACCCTGTCGAACGCCTTAGCTGCGTTAAAAGACAGGATTGAGAGGTCCCCTCCCCCACCCATCTGTATATTTAAAAAGACCCTCCGTAGATTTGTATGGATCTGTCAGCCGGGAACGAAGCCTGTCTGATCATAATGAATCAATAAAAGTATTATTTTCTTTAACCGATTTGCGAGCAATTTGGCCAGGAGTTTGTAATCGGTATTAAGCAAGGATATCGGTCTATACGAATCAAAACAGCCTTTATCCTTATCTTTTTTTAAAATTAAGGTGACAATGGTCTCTGTTAAGACACCTCCTGTGT
This sequence comes from Bufotes viridis, assembly GCA_033119425.1. Lineage (NCBI taxonomy): Eukaryota > Metazoa > Chordata > Amphibia > Anura > Bufonidae > Bufotes > Bufotes viridis. Next base: position 82,936,927 of record CM065589.1, read on the forward strand.
CTTTAAACCAAACCGCCGTTTAGTAGACCTTCCCCGGCTGCTGTACACATAACCTCCGTTCGCATAAACTGGATGGCACGAACCAAATGCAGGGGAAGCGGCAATCTCACGAACGGCTCCAAACACACGAACGGTAATCCACGAACTGCTGCAAGCCGCCGAACGATCACACTCACCAAGCGGCTTCCATTTCCATTCAGCAGTCTCTAAACGCCAATAATAAATCCCCCCAATAACGAGACAGAAGCTCCGCATTGAGGGTCAAATAAGAACTCATTTAATGACCACACAAGCATTTCCTTTTATACACATTTTACAACAAGGTTACCACCCACGTGGTATAAACATAGCAGCCAATCATTTACAGTGTCACATTTTAAACAGAACCCCTTCGTCAATGTACATTTAATAACCACACTGAGCATCGTCCGTGATCCAATCAACAACACAATGACATTGTCCGTGATACAATCAACAACACAATGACATTGTCCGTGATCCAATCAACAACACAATGACATTGTCTGTGATACAATCAACAACACAATGACATTGTCTGTGATACAATCAACAACACAATGACATTGTCTGTGATACAATCAACAACATAAAAGTTAGGAATCCAGGCAATAACAGGTGTTCGGCAGAAAAAGTGTCCGTTTTTAGTTCCATGAAAATAGAGCCGAACACCGCTGGGCTTTCGGATAGTTTAAAATGGCCGCTGCCTCGTGGTCGACATACGAACGGAATGCAAACAGACGAATACAGCAGGGAAACAAGCATTAAAAAGAATAATCAGACAGATGGTTCTGTCACACGGCTCCCTCCTTGTGGGACACTCCGGCAGACCCGGCTTGACCCTGTGGCGGGTCAACTTGGGGATGCCCGGACTAAGAGGTGGTAGCGATGTCTGTTTGCCGTGACAATCCATCTGCATTTCCGTTCAGCTTACCGGGTCTGTAGCTGATAATAAAATTGTAGGGCTGCAATGCCAAGCTCCATCTCAATAGTCTCCCATTGTCTCCTGAGACCCGGTTAAGCCAAACGAGGGGTTGTGATCAGTCACAAGGGAAAACTCTTGCCCATACAGATAGGGACTTAACTTTTTCAATGCCCAGACCAAGGCTAAGCACTCCTTCTCCACTGCCGCATAACTCACTTCTCTGGGTAACAGCTTTCTGCTGAGATATGCGACCGGGTGCTCTCCTCCATCTTCCCCGACTTGGCTCAGCACAGCCCCCAGTCCATACATAGAGGCGTCTGTATGGACGAGAAAACGTTTGTTAGGTACTGGGGCAGCCAAGACAGGGGCATTCACAAGAGCCTGCTTCAATGCCTGGAACGCAGCTTCACAAGCTGGAGACCACAGGACCTGCTTAGGCAAGTTCTTCTTTGTCAGGTCTGTCAGGGGCTTAGCAATAGTGCTGTAGTCAGGGACAAAACGTCTATAGTACCCTGCCGTCCCCAAGAAGGCCAATACCTGGGTCTTAGTGGTAGGTGTGGGCCAGTTAGCCACCGCCTCTACCTTGGCTGGCTCTGGTCTCTGGCTCCCACACCCCACTCTGTGACCCAGGTACTGTACCTCAGCCATACCTAGATGGCACTTCTCTGGCTTCAATGTCAGGCCAGCGGCCCGAATCTTATCCAGCACTACCCCTACATGTACTAGGTGTTCCTCCCAGGACCCACTGTAAATCGCAATGTCATCCAAGTATGCACAGGCAAATTCTTGGAAGCCATCCAGGAGTCTATCCACCATCCGTTGGAAGGTAGCCGGTGCATTTTTCATCCCAAAGGGCATGACCTTAAATTGGTACAAGCCAAATGGGGTGACAAATGCCGACTTGGGGATAGCATCCTCGGCCAGAGGGATCTGCCAGTAGCCCTTACACAGGTCTATGGTGGTCAGATATCTCCCCCTGGCAATACGATCCAGCAATTCGTCTACCCGGGGCATTGGGTAGGCGTCAGTGGTGGTCCGCTCATTGAGCCGCCTGTAGTCCACACAGAACCGAGTGGTCCCATCTTTCTTGGGCACCAGGACTACAGGCGAGGCCCAAGGGCTGTCGGAGTGCTCGATGACCCCAAGTTGGGTCATCTCCTGTATCTCCTTCCGCATTCCTTCACGGACTGCTTCAGGGATACGATAGGGGGGCTGTCGTAAGGGGGTCTGTCCAGGGGTCTCTACCTTATGTACAGCTAGGGTGGTATAACCTGGCTCCTGGGAGAACGTCGCCTGTACCTTTTCCGTGGGGTTCAGCCGTTCCCCTAGCTGTACAAGGGTAGTAAGGTCAGTCTGGGGCTCCCTTTCTAACAGATCGGGAAGGGGTAAATTCTCAGAATCATCTGCAGCTGGGGCACATACTGCTGCAATATTCTCAGGTCTCTCCTGGTACTCCTTTAGCATGTTCGCATGAAAGGATCGCTGAATCCTCTCATCTGCACAGCTGGCTATCACGTAAGTAGTGTCGCAAATCTGCGCCACTACTTTGTACGGGCCCTGCCAAGATGCTTGCATCTTGTTGGCCTTCACAGGTTTGAGCACCAATACCTTTTGCCCAACCTGGAAGACCCGCTGTCGGGCACCCTGATCATACCATCTCTTCTGTCTCCCCTGGGCCGCCTGGAGATTCCCCCTTACCATCAGGGATAGTTTCTCCATGCGGTCCCGGAGTTCCAGAACATATGGCACAATGGGGGTCCCTTCCTGCTCCGTCTCCCCTCCCAGTGGCCTCTAATGAGATCTAGGGGTCCGCGGACCCTCCTCCCATACAGCAGCTCAAAGGGGAGAACCCAGTAGATTCCTGGGGCACCTCTCTATACGAAAACAATAGATGAGGCAGGAATCTCTCCCAGTCTCTGCAAGCGTCTGTAAAGGTCCTCAGCATCTGCTTGAGGGTACCGTTAAAGCGCTCGCAGAGACCGTTAGTCTGTGGGTGGTATGGTGAACTAAGTAACGGCTTAATACCACACACCTTCCACAGCTGCTGAGTGAGCACAGCGGTGAATTGGGTTCCCTGATCGGAGAGAATCTCCTGAGGGAACCCGACCCTAGTAAAAATCCTAACCAGGGCATCAGCAACCGTCTCTGCCTCTATATTAGACAGCGCTACTGCCTCTGGATAGCGCGTGGCATAGTCCACCACGGTAAGAATATACTTCTTACCTGATGGACTAGCCCTGGCCAGTGGACCCACAATGTCAACGGCTATGCGGGAAAAGGGTTCCCCAATAATAGGCATCGACTGAAGCCTAGCTTTTGGGTGATCCCCCGCTTACCTACCCGTTGACACGTGTCGCACGTACTGCAGTACATCCGCACAGCCTGGTTAAAGTTTGGCCAAAAGAAATTCTGTGATATTCTGTAGGCTGTACGGCGGGACCCTAGATGTCCAGCTAGCGGAACATCATGCCCTATCCGCATAATCTCCAGCCGGTACTTTGCGGGTACCACTAACTGGCGATTTGGCGGAGAGGCAACACTCTTCCGGGAGGGCTTAGGGATCCTATATAACCTGTCCCCACCCACTCATACCGCTCCCCATCTACCCCTTCCTCCCCAGCATCGGCCCTGGCTCTGTACTTTTGGAGGTTGGGATCCGCCCGGGTTTCCCTCCCAAACTCCTCTGGGGAGGCCCAGCTTAAGGGGACCTGATCTGGGGTAACAGTCGGGGCAGTAAACCTTACCTGGGTCTCATCAGCAGGTGGGCTGGTTCCGGCAGCACGGGTCTGGGCACGGGTGGTCACAGGGTTCACCTCTGCAGGGCTCATCGGGGCATAGGCGGAAACCAGAGGGGCCAAATCGTTTCCCAGAAGGACATCTGCCGGCAAGTCTTTCATCACCCCCACATCCACATGTCTAGCGCCCACTCCCCAATCCAAATGCACCCGGGCAACAGGTAAACGAAACACGGCACCCCTGCTACCCTTACTGCCACAGTGTCCCCAGTGTGCTGATGCTCTGAGACCAAGTTCTTTTGGAGCAGTGTCATCGTGGCTCCTGAGTCTCTCAGCCCATTTACCACCCTGCCATTCAGCTTCACAGTCTGCCGATGTTGCTGGCGGTTATCCTGGTGAGCTGCTTGCACTGGGTCGGCCTCGTGTAAGATGCCCCAAAACTCCTCCTGCTCTATGCAGTGCGCAGCAGGCTGAGGGGGCCGCTGATTGCCATTGGCTGGTTTTCTCCAAGACTGGGCTTGGTTGGCACTGTTCAGGGGCACTCTGGGCGCTTGTGCCCCAACTGGTTGCACAAATAACACCGGAGAGGCTGGGGACGTTCCTGGCATTGAACCGGGAGGGGTGCACATATTTGTTAGCTGGTGGGGATGGGGCTGGAGTGCGATGTACTGGGGGTTGGTAGGCTGGAGGAGTGGGTGCTACAGCTGGTCGATACTCCAGTCTGGCAGGGACTTTTTCAGCTGTACCATCTAACTTACGGGCATCCGTGTACTCATCTGCCAGACGAGCAGCCTCGGGTAGGGTAGAGGGTTTCCTGTCTCTGACCCACTCCCGGACCCCAGCAGGTAGTCTATCAAAGCAATGCTCCAGCAGGAACACTTGGAGCACCTCCTCCCCAGTTACCGCTTGGCATCCTGCCATCCAGTGGGCTGCGGTACGGTGAACTCTGCAGGCCCACTCCACATAAGAGTCACCAACCTGCTTGTTGGTTTCCCTAAACCGCCTTCTGTAAGCCTCTGGGGTCACTGCATACCTGGCTAGGAGGGCATCCTTCACAGCCTGGTAGCTGGTGATCTTCTCCTCTGGGATGGCCCGAAATGCTTCACTAGCCCGGCCGGATAACTTCCCAGAGAGGATGGTAACCCACTCATCTACGGGTACCTGGTGTAGGGCACACTGCCTCTCAAAATCCGCCAGGAACCCATCAATCTCCCCCTCTGCTTCAACAAAGTTTTTAAATGCAGCAAAGGGTACCTTTTTCCTGGCAAAATTGTTATTGGGTACCTCTGCTGCTGCAGCTCCTCTTTCTCTCGCCTGGTGTGCTGCTACTGCTGCCTGTACACGCTCCACGATGTCGGTTGAGGGGTTGGGGCCAAAATGTGCCAGCCTTATTTGCACTGCCCGGTTAAATTGTATTTCCTCGGGTGTTAAATCCAAGGGACTGGCCACATTGACTCTCTCCATTCCCGGAGCTGCATCCATCTCCAGCAGTAAAGCAATAATCTCCCGTTTCTTTAAATTGCTTGCTGCACGCCCTCGGCGTTCCAATATGTCTTTAAGGGTAGCACGCCTTAATTCCTCGTACTGCATGGTTTGTAGCTGACCTCCAATGCTGTGGGATTCATCCCGTCGCTTGCCACCAATTGTTAAGACACCTCCTGTGTCTTTAAACCAAACCGCCGTTTAGTAGACCTTCCCCGGCTGCTGTACACATAACCTCCGTTCGCATAAACTGGATGGCACGAACCAAATGCAGGGGAAGCGGCAATCTCACGAACGGCTCCAAACACACGAACGGTAATCCACGAACTGCTGCAAGCCGCCGAACGATCACACTCACCAAGCGGCTTCCATTTCCATTCAGCAGTCTCTAAACGCCAATAATAAATCCCCCCAATAACGAGACAGAAGCTCCGCATTGAGGGTCAAATAAGAACTCATTTAATGACCACACAAGCATTTCCTTTTATACACATTTTACAACAAGGTTACCACCCACGTGGTATAAACATAGCAGCCAATCATTTACAGTGTCACATTTTAAACAGAACCCATTCGTCAATGTACATTTAATAACCACAATGAGCATTGCCCGTGATACAATCAACAACACAATGACATTGCCCGTGATACAATCAACAACACAATGACATTGTCCGTGATCCAATCAACAACACAATGACATTGTCTGTGATACAATCAACAACACAATGACATTGTCTGTAATACAATCAACAACACAATGACATTGTCTGTGATACAATCAACAAAATAAAAGTTAGGAATCCAGGCAATAACAGGTGTTCGGCAGAAAAAGTGTCCGTTTTTAGTTCCATGAAAATAGAGCCGAACACCGCTGGGCTTTCGGATAGTTTAAAATGGCCGCTGCCTCGTGGTCGACATACGAACGGAATGCAAACAGACGAATACAGCAGGGAAACAAGCATTAAAAAAGAATAATCAGACAGATGGTTCTGTCACAGTCTCTCTCAACGAAGGTGGAAGGGTTCCGCTACTCTGCGATTCATTGATTACCTGCAGCAAGAGAGGCAACAGTACCTCACCATGCATTTTGTATACATCAAACGGCAGGCCGTCAAAGCCTGGCGATGAATTCCCCCGAACTCCAGCCAGAGCCAATTGAAGCTCTTGGAGCTGAATCAGAGCATTCAATTGTAGAGAATCCGGGTCAGACAATGTTGGAATGTTCAATTGAGCCAAAAACGGCTCACTAAGAGCCTCTTACTCACCAAGTTGGGATTGGTAAAATACAGAAAAATGTTTCAAAAATTCGGTCCTAATGCCATCCGGATCAACAATGACCCTCCCGGCACCTACCCTTAAGGAATGCACCTTATCATAGCATCTCCGGCTGGCAGTAATCATGGAGAGGAGCCTCCATGCTTTGCCCCCCTCAGCAAACTGCTTTAAACCTGAAAAAAAAGCTCATGTTGAGCCTTATTAGTCATATATCTAAAATATTCTTCCCTAGCCTCCCTCAAGTTCTGCTAAGTATCTTCATCTGATAATGTTGTAACCTTTGCTACACACTGTTTAACTTTATCTTCCAATGCGCTTTCCTGGTTGTGAAATTCTGATTATTATTTTTTTTATCTTCAAGAGATAAGTCCCACGAATGCGCATCTTTAATGAGTCCCATACTGAATGAATGTGGGCCGTACCATAATTTATATGCCAGTCTTAGTATATGTTCCCCTGTGTGCTTTGTTGAGACACTGCTCAGATATATTCCTTCGTACTGTGTACATTAATGGAAACATGTTCTTGTTCACCTGGAGGACAGGCCATGGTTCAGAGAAGGACCGATGTATAAGTGTTAGGCTGTTACTGCTACTGAGTGAGAAAGAGCATTGCAGTGGAAGATACGTGATCCTAGCTAAGCCCAAGAAGAGACTGGTTCTGGACTCGGGATGGAGTGTGGAGATGCTGATATTCTGTATCACCATGCTGGTAGGAGGCAGCAGAGGACAGCCTATATATACAGTAGGGGTTTGGAAACATTAGCAGAGTATGTGAGACACAAGGTGCTGGACCAAAGCATTTAGTCTGCATGTTGTAGGTTGGGATCTGGTTTACCTGAGAATAGTGGAGAACAGGAGTTGTGAGATCATGATGTGAGGGCTTTTTGGAACTGAGTAAAAGCTGAAGAGGATAGGCAAGTATGGAGTAGGAAGCAAGGCCTTGGAGTAAGGTTCAAAGAATGTATGATAGACTGCTGATGACCATAATTGATCTGGATGCTGATATTGGAGGTGGGTCTCCTAATGATCCATGTATGATTCTGGATGGTGGTGGCCGAAGTGTATGATCACAGAGCCACTGTCATATGAGAAGGTCTCTTTTCTATGTTTCCTGTACCTGAGTTCCCAGACAGAATACGAGTGAAGAGATCTTACCCTAACATTTTTGTCACATTGGAAAAACAGAAAAGATAAAAAACAAATCATGCCACTAGGCATTGAATATTATTATTGGGCTAATATGGGGAGGATACAGTACAGTTAGTACAGCAGAGACAGAACCCAACAGGAATAGCTGCCCACTTGGCCATGAGAAAAATAATGTATGTAGAATGGTAAGTTGATCACACCAGTGTTTTTTATTCAGTCACTGTATGGTCTGACCACTGGGACCCACACCCAGGCTTATGTTTGGTTTCCCATTCACTAGAATACAGACTATGTGGACCTGAGATGGAGTCAAGGGTCATACCTGAGCCTCATATAATGTTAGTTTGATCACTTTTGTTCTATTCAAAAGTTTAACAGAAATAACATCAAATAATTTTTATTGATAATTAGAATAATACATGAAAAATAAAAATTATTTTATGTTATTTCTGTTGGCATTAAGGTTTATTGATATACTTTCTCTATATCAGTGATATGTCTATTAAGGAGGTTGTCAGAAGCACATAGTTATAATAATAATAATGATAATAAAAATGCATCTACCACCCCTTCATTCTTGCACCACCACTCTTCTTGATGTAATCTTTTTGGCTACAGAGGTGATGTTTTGTATACTGCATGTGACCGCAGCAGCCATTAACTGGAGTCAGTGGTATATGGCATGAGACCATTAAGGCCAGTGATTGGCTGCAGCTGTCTTGTGCAGTATAGTGGCATGTCACCACTGCTGCCAGAACAAAAAAGCTTGGAAGGGAGGACAGAATGGTGTTGCTGAAGGAGACTTTGAGGATCCTTTAATAAAAAAGTAAAAAAAAAGAAAGCAGATCTTGATAAGGCAACTCATGTCAAGTATCCAGTGAAAAAGTGTCATGGGTTAATAAATCACCAAATGCTTTTTCAGTGGATCCTTGGAGTGCTGCCTCATTTTTTGGATTTAATGGACTAATGGTCATTTGTCCTAGGACAGTGATGGGCAAAGTGCGGCTCTCCAGCTGTTGCAAAACTACAACTCCCACCATGCTCCGTAGTAGGCTGATAGCTGTAGACAGTCTTTGCATGCTGGGAGTTGTAGTTCTGCAACAGCTGGAGAGCCGCACTTTGCCCATAACTGTCCTAGGGGATAGCTATATATATATATATATATATATATATATATATATATGTGTGAATTTTATTTCATTAAAGGAACTGACTTGCTGAAATAAAATACTAAGTAACAACTGCAACTGGACTCTGTAGCTACCAAGTTACCATGGAAAGTTGTGTATTTTCCAAAGGGAATAAAATAAATTCAACAGAAAAAAAACTGAATTTCCAAGTCTTGACTGAGGAAATAACTACTTACATATGATTATGTGAATACATACAGTTACTTAGAGAAAGAATTTGCAAGCAGGATAAATCTAATCTTTGTGCAGAGACTGTCAGGCTTGTAATTTACTTTGAAAGAATGTTTGAAGTAACCAGGGTACGGGGACGGAATTTTAAAGAATCGTCTCTGTGGATGTGATCTGTGTGCCAATGCCTTCTCACTTATTTAATGAAGCGGCTAATTGTGATATAAAATACAGTATAAAATTCAAATCCTGATTTACAAATGTATAATAAAATCCCTCAATCTTAGCCCCAAAAATAATAGTATATATCATGAATTTCAGAACAGTTACATTCATAAGTATATGAAACAATGGCCTTCAAATAAGCTGTTGCTTGACTGGAAAATCATTGAGTTATTTCCTTTCATTAGCTAAGCATACTTATCCCTCTGTGAGCTGTGCTCAACACCATGAATCTTCTATTTGTTGAAAATAAGAACAACATAAAAATATTGTTAAAAAAAAGCCAATGCAGCCACACAATTTCATGAACAGAAATTCTTAATATATTTATGTGGAATTTTTTTCTGCTTAGTTTTCGGTATGGATTCCACATCAGGGCAGAAAATGCTCCCAGTCTTCGTCCTATTGACTTTTATGGGGACCTGTGCCATAGTCCATGTGTCATGTATGTTTCCATTTGCAGATTTTATAAAAAAAAAACAATTAATATGCACATTCTTGCTGCGGTTTCTGCATGGAAACTGCTTGGAAATCACAGTGAGTGGTCACTAGTAGATTAGTCCGATTGTGGAGTTTATCCGCGGATGGATCAGCATTCTGTACAACTGAAATGCACAGCAAAAATCCAAGGGACAGCCTTGGGTTTCTGCTGCAGATTCCACTTCTGCTGGCAGAAAAATCCGACACGTGACAATATCCTAATGGAGATAGTCTGCTGTTTTCAATAATTGCACTGAGATCGGAGTGATTAGCATTTTCGAGTTTCAATGAAGAATGGAATTTTTAGATATTTAGTCACATAGTCTGATTAAAACCAAAGCAACATTTGATCATGTGAGAGACATGGAAAAAATGGAGATTGACCACAACCACAAAATGACCTCAAGGTGCATGGTATTGGAACTCTTTCCTGTTCAAGTGAATATGACAAAGCTATAAAGCTCAGCTCATTCACTAAGATATATGTGGCACAGTGAAGAGGCTGAAGCACTCACGTGAGCAAAATGACTCTTTCAAACTCCCACCAATAACAATGATGGTCTACCCTAAGAATGTGTTGTGATCGGAGACCCCTTAACCTACTTCCCCTGCTTCATGGATGATAGTTAAATGGGTTTTCTGAGACTTTACTACTGAGGACCTATCCTCAGGATAGGTCATCAGTGTCTGATCATTGGGGGTCCAATATCTTGGACCATCAGTGATCAGCTATTTGAGAAGGCAGTGGCGATCGCAGAAGTGCTGCGGCCTTCTCTCAGCTTTTCCTAGACTAGTGACAACACATTCATTGGTCACGTAGCATAGGCGCATCTTAGCCCCATACGAGTAAATGGGGCTGAGCGTGATACTGAGAGTTGAGCCTGGAAAGCTGCGAGAAGGCTGCGGCACCAGCGCCTTCTCAAACAGCTGATCTGCAGAGGTCCCAGGTGTCGGACCACCACTGATTAGATAAAAGTAGGGAGCTAGGGTGCAAGGATTACTAATGAAGGGAATGGTAATCCCTTGCTGTTTGTTAATGTGTGGTCATTAACTTCCTTCAATAGTAATCTGCTCAACCCTGCAGCTTTTGCCCGCATCTGGACAGTGGCTTGACCGAGTGAAATGTGGCAGCCTCCATATGTGACAACGCCCTTTGAGTACAGTCAGTATAGCTGGCCACATGCAGCCAAGACATGTCCACCCACAGCAGCCAATGGAGGCATGACTTTACAGCAAAATCGTACAGTTATTGGCTGCCGCTGGAGGGTGTGACATAGCCGCATGTGTCCAGTCACAACATCGGGCTGTTCCGTTATTGTGTGATTAATAGAGTACCTACAGACACAATTGTGTGATGCTAATTAACAACCCTTTGCAAGTGTTTGGATCATGAATGAAATGTGACAGCATTGTCAAAGTTAAAGGAAGTAGTCAAGCTACTGGTGGGTTCATAAATGCTTATCCCATCTACTATTTGTGTTTAAAATAACCCTCTTCATGTAAACTATTCTAATTTTAAACTCTTCCCATGAAAATAACCATATCTTTCTTTTTCCAGGGCAAGGAACATTCATGCTCTGTAGATATGCGTTAGTGTTCCACTCAGTCACTACTCTTCACAAAACTACTTTTCTTGACATTATCTGCAAGAGATATGTTCCCTTTGAAGGCTCTTTTAAGGAAGGAAAAGTATAGTTGCTAAAACAAACAAAGGAACCATGAGGCATGTGTGCTTTGGCGGGACTAGCTATTTTAGCATGCTGTATAAAATTAGAAAGATGCTCTGCTTTTTACTTTTAGCCAATTTGTGATCAAACATAATCTGAATAGTGGATACATGTCTGAACACTGGAAGTTATGCCCCTGAGTCCTCTAGGGACGCTTTACTCCACAGTCGCATAGAAGATATGTGAAAGATAGTCACACATGAGCACCACCATTTTTATGGTGCACTCTGTGACTTCTGTTCTCATTATTGTTGGGGCTCCCAGAAGAGAGACCTGCAATGATCAGACACCTAAAGGAGTTGTCCCATATCAGACAATGAGGGTTTGTCGCTAGGATATACCCACCATTATTTGATAGGTACGGGTCCCACTGCTGGGACCCGCACCTATATAGAGAACGGAGCCCCGAAAGTGAAGGAGGGCGCACTGTGCATGCGCAGCCGTCCTCTATTCATTTTCTGTGGGGCCAGCGAATATAGACGAACGCTGGCTCAGCTATTTCCGTCGGCCACATAGAAATGAATGGGAGCTTGGGCCGCGCATGTTCGGTGCACTCCCATTCACTTCTATGGGGGAGGCGGGGAGCATCGCTTGGTGGTGGACGGACCCCGGGAAATCTGGGGTCCTCCAGCCACAGCTCTCCCCTTTCCGTTCTCGATATAGGTGCGGGTCCCAGCGCCTATCAGACAATGGGGGCATATCCTAGCGATATGCCCCCATTGTCTGAGATGGGAATACCCCTTTAATCTCTTTCCTGTGAATAGAGGATACGCATTGTTAGTGTAAAAACCCCTTTAGCTCATTTGGTTTAAGGCTAAGTCAGGACTTATACACAGTGAGTATTTGTGACTTTTCAGCTATGTGATTTCAAAATCTGAAACTTGTTCATGTACATCCTCTGCGTCTGGAGGAAAAAGGTTTGTACACAAACATAGAAAGGGATTCTTCACAGTAAGAGCAGTGAGACTATGGAACTCTCTGCCTGAGTAGGTGGTGATGATGAGTACAATAAAGGAATTCAAGAAGGGCCTGGATGTATTTCTGGAGGGTAATAATATTACAGGCTATAGCTACTAGAGAGGGGTCGTTGATCCAGGGAGTTATTCTGATTGCCTGATTGGAGTCGGGAAGGAATTTTTTCCCCTTAAGTGAGGAAAATTGGCTTCTGCCTCACAGTTTTTTTTTTGCCTTCCTCTGGATCAACTTGTAGGAAACAGGCCGAACTGGATGGACAAATGTCTTTTTTCGGTCTTATATACTATGTTACTATGTTACATTTTACAATACGGCAATGCTGGAGGGTGTTCCATGTAGTGATCAAAGTTCCAAGATACTTACTTTACAAACACTGTTGTTATTTGTATGACAGCGCTGTTTTTCATGTTTTCTCTTAAAGGACAGTTGATTCTGTTGATTGGGTATTGTTGAAGTGTTCATTATGCCTTCTAGATGCAGGCATGCACCATTTGTGTAATGAACAAACTTTGGGAAGGGAGGGATAGGGGGACTTTGAGAAGCTGGATGGTCCATCTGTCAAATCTGAGAAAGAATTAGATGAGAAGTTTACTTAGTGCAGAGGTGGTGTCAACAGTGGTCAGAGGAGGACATTCAAACATGGAGAAAGGGCTCTAGATGGCCAAGACAGACAGATGCACACGAAGATCTCATTGTAAGACGAGCTGCTGTATATCAAAGGACACAGCATCACAAATTGATTATGCAGTAGCTTCTGCAGTGACCGTCTGGTACATAAGAAACCGTTTACTTAAGTCAGGGCTGCAATCACACACTCTATTAGCTGGTTTATCACTGACCTCTCATCATCTCCAAAAGCGCCTGCAGTTGTGCCGCGAAAGAGCCCACTAGAGGCATGAATGGAAAACAATAGTGTTCAGTGATAAAAGCAGGTTCTGTCTTCATACTAATGATGGCCACATCAGAGTTCACAGGAGGGCTTGAGTGCACCTACTACCATCATACATATTGCAGAGATGCACAAGACCAACACCAGGTGTCATGGTGTGGGGCACCATTAACTACCATTCTCGTTCCTGTCTGGTATTCATGAAGAGAACATTCATCAGCCTTCAGTATCTCCAGGACATCGTAGCATCAGTCATACTGCATTTTCTTTTTTTACTCAGTTAGGAGAAATGGTGTTTCAACAAAATAACGTCAACCAACTACAGGTCCAATTTGAAAGAGCTTGGAATATACACTTGTAGAGGAACGAGACGTGCCATTGAATTGAATGGGACTCATGATTGCAAGTTGGGGTCCAATTGGGGACCTAACAAAAAGTATGAAACATTTTTAAAAAAGTTTTAAAAAATATGAAAAAATAACAATTGCGAAAATTCAAATACCTCACTTTCCCCAAAATCAAAGTAAAAAAAAAACAATAAAAAAACAGAACCAATGTTAAGTGGCTCAACCAACACGAATCCACAGAACTAGGTGCACTCTCCCGTTGCAACACCCCTGCCAATTTGCATTATAAGAATAGAGTAAAATAAGAAATGTGGAGGGTACTCACTTATCTGGTTTTTGCATGGAATCATATCACATATATGGGATTCAAGATACTTTATTCGAAATAGACCATATATACACAGCCAAAAATTGAAAAAAATTGATTAAAAATACATAATAAAAAATAGTTTAAAAATAGCGAAGTCAGTTATATCTATATGTTCCACATCACTCCATATTCTTATTTTTGGGGTACATGTTTAACACACTTTTCAATATGATTAGTATAGTATAAAAAATAAAAAACAAATAAACTCTGTAAAAAATATAGATAATTGTAAAAATATAGAATGAAGTGTGGCAATATTGCAGTACTCTCTCTATATAAACAGGATTAAATTATCTGAATATTCCACAAAGGTATATGTAATAGATGTAATGTCCCACTCAGTTGACACACTTAGAAGATAATGAGTATCCTTTTATTATTCCATATAGACAACTCCTGTTGTTATTAATGTTCTCTCTGTGGGACCATAGATATCCATTTCATATCACAACTCAACATAATGAGCAAATTTTTCATTCAACTGATTTAAACAATAGGCCATTTTCTGATGACACATTCCCTGTCTGTGCACACGTATGAAACAAGAACAGAAGGAATGTCTCAAAAATGATCATGCAGATAGGCACATGATGTTCAACAAATGATTTGTAAATTATAACTCACGGACTGAGAGCATCTGAGGTGATGTAAAATGATATGTTGAGTTTCAGGATGCTGCTGGATCTGATTTTCAGTTTGTTTGGCTTTGAAGCATGTTAAACACTTTTGGCTTCAAGCTTTGAGATTGCTTTACATCTGTTCTAGAAATATGGATCAGACTGTAGTCATCCCTTTTACAGTTTAAAAAGTACTGAAAATAATGTAAATGTTGCTGATATTAGTAATCTTAAGCTACTGCATTTATAGCTTCTTGATAAGAGAAAGTTTGGTCACATTGACCATTATATGGCTGTTTACCATTTAATAGGACCTGTAGCACAGTTTTGTATAATCCATGCTTGGTTTAGATATGTCTTCCTTCACCTAAAGAAATTGAGGTCAGCTTGACATAGTAAGGGGATTTTAAAATCGGTCCTTGACTCCTTCATATGGCTGCACATCAAATTCAACTAGGGCTAGGTCAAGTTGACATGACACACATATATGACTTTTTACCCATCTGTATTAGTGGCCAGCATTTAATTCATAGATTTTTTGTTTTATTAACTTAAGGTTTATCCAAGAAACGTATTTATCACCTACCCACAGATCGCTGTGAGTCTGACTGCTGAGACCCCCAGAGATCCTAAGAACAGTTAGTGGTTCCTGAATCACCTTTCTGAATGGACTGGTAGAGCGAATGTTAGTCCACCACTCCATTCACTTTTGAGGACTGACAGAACACTACCTACATTAGTCCTATAGAAGTGGATGGAGCCTGTGGGGGTCCTAGCAATCAAAAAAATTAAATTATGCTTACCTGATCCACTCGCTTGTGATAGGCTGGCTGGCCGCCGTCATCTTGGTTGAAGATCTTGCATGAAATCCGGTGTGTGGTGATGTATAACGTTACCACACCAGCCAGCGTGATGACGTCATCTCAGTAGCTTCCCTGCTCCCTCTTCATTTATAGAAATATATAGCTAAATCTCTAGACATTGGAGAAGGAAATTGTGAGGGAATTACATGCCATATGTATCTCTGGGGCTATATGTGAGGGACTATTTTTTATACAGTGGAAGGAGGGGTTAACAAAAGCTAATTGCAGTGCATCCTGGGATATGCAAATGCATGATGAACTGCTGCCCACCCACAGAAAAGCAATAAATTCTCCCAGATATTTAAGTGAAAACTAGTTTTAAATGTGTGTGATGCCCCCATTTAAATACATGGAAGACCTGGGGACCATTGTTATTAGAGATGAGCGAATCGAAGCTGACAAAGTGGAATTCGATCCAAATTTCAGGAAAAATTCGATTCGCACCAAATCCGAATTTCCTCACGT
The DNA here is from genome assembly GCA_033119425.1 of Bufotes viridis. Lineage (NCBI taxonomy): Eukaryota > Metazoa > Chordata > Amphibia > Anura > Bufonidae > Bufotes > Bufotes viridis. The sequence continues at coordinate 82,952,829 of CM065589.1, forward strand.
TTCGTGGTAACAAATCACATTTTTTCCTTAAATGGCTGCTGCACGTGTGAGGACATGGAGCAAGAAACTCTGGGAAGGTGGGGTCACCCATAATGCCAGCCAATCAGCAGCCAGCCTAGTGCTGTTTGATACAGCCATTAACTGGGTTTATTACAAGTAAATATTTCTACAGTACGTCTTATTTGCCCTAGTGCGGTGCAGTTATATCATCATTTTTTGGCTTGTATTAGTGGGGGAAGAAGGGATTATTAGCCGTTGTTTGGTGAAGTGCGAAAATTACAGCCCTTTTTGTCGTGTATTAGTGGCAAAAGAAAAATATATTTGTCGTTCAGCAGTGCAGTTATATGTTCTAAAGCCCTTTTTGTCGTGTATTAGTGGCAAAAGTAAAATATGTTTGCCGTTTAGCGGGGCAGTTATATGTTCTAAATCCTTTTGTGGCATATATAAGTGGAAAAAAATATATATTTGACGTTCAGTGGTGCAGTTATATGTTATAAAGCCCTTTTTGTCGTGTAATAGTGGCAAAATAAAAATATATTTGCCGTTCAGCGGTGCAGTTATATGTTCTAAATCCTTTTGTGGCATATATAAGTGGAAAAAAATATATATTTGACGTTCAGTGGTGCAGTTATATGTTATAAAGCCCTTTTTGTCGTGTAATAGTGGCAAAATAAAAATATATTTGCCGTTCAGCGGTGCAGTTAAATGTTCTGAAGACCCTTTTGTCGTGTAATAGTGGAAAAATTAAAATATATTTGCCGTTCAGCGGTGCAGTTATATGTTCTAAAGCCCTTTTTGTCGTGTATTAGTAGGAAAAAAAATGGCTTATTAGCTGTTGTGTGGTGAAGTGACAAAATTACAAACTTTTTTGGGGTGTTTTAATTTCCCTTTTATTTATTTATTTGATCTAACAGTATGTGAGACAGAGAAGTGCCAGGCCCTGCACAGGGGAGTGGCAGAGGCCTAAATGTGTCTCGTGCAGGCAGAGGTCGCAGCAGAATAAGGGGCCGTGGCAGCAGGGGTCACTTTGAGAGGCCTGAGCTCCCGGTGTCAGCTAGCAGTCGTGTTGTGACCAGCAACCCAGTGGTTCTTGAATGGTTGACTCGATCTTCGACTTCATTTCAAGTGACAACAGACACCCCCAGCCAAGAGTCAGTGGGTTCATCAGACATAACCCTTAGTTGGCAGGGCCCTGTGCCCTCACCTGTCCTCAACCTGCCTCTGTCCTTTTCTGTTCCCTAAGCCAGATAAGTATTGTATGCTGTGAGCTCAGCTCCACTATACATTGAGGACGAGCTACTAGAAGACAGTCAGCAGCTACTGGCAAGCCAAGATGTGGAGGAGACATCCGCTGCTTCCTCCACTAGGCGGGCAAGTAGTGATGAGGAGAGTGGCGTGGGAGCTGGTATTGCAAGCGGTAAGGATCCTGACCCAGAGACGGTTGAGGAGGACATCAGTGACGTGCAGATAGTACTCGATGATGATGATGTAGCTGATCGCACTTGGAAGCCAGGTGACGAAGGGGCTTCATCATCATCGGGAGAAGAAGGTGGCAGCTTGCCTGTGAGGCATCGGCGGAGCCAGCAAGTCTGTAGCGTGGCCGGGAGTTAGCAGGGTGGCAGCAGTGGGAGGTCGGGAGCTAAATGGGCCAGGGGTAGACCACCCGCTTCGCAGGAGCCTTCCTGCTCGGGAAGTAGCGGTGCACGGGTTCACGGAGGCAGCGGCGGTAGCAGTCAGTCAGTGCGTAGTGTTGGGGGTAAAATCACCTACTTAGCGATGTGGCAGTTTTTTGTTAAGCTCCTGGAGGAGGTGAACATGGCAATATGTAGAATCTTTAGGCAGAAGGTGAGGCGTGGCCAGGGTGCCAATGTTAGCACCACGGCCCTGTGTCAACATATGCAGCGTCACCATAAAGTGGTTTGGGAGAACCGTGGCTCTAATGTGGTGGTCCAGCTTGCTGCAGCAACTGCTGCATCACCCAGTGGCACGCAGCCGATTTCAGGCAGTCAAGGCTCCACTACCTCAGCCGAAAGGAGCTGTCTGTCCTTCCCATCATCTGCTGGTCCTGATGCTCCTGCTCCTCGCCCTTCTACTTCTCCTCAGTCATTTTGTCAGCAATCGATCACCGAAGCGATTGCCAAGAGACAACAGTATGTGTGCATGCATCCAACGCCGCAGAAACTGAACGTGCTCTTGTCCAAGTTGTTGGTGCTGCAGTCCCTCCCTTTCCAAGTGGTGGACTCTGCACCTTTCAGAGAACTGATGGCTTGTGCAGAGCCGAGGTGGAGAGTCCCAAGCCGTCATTTCTTTGCCAAAAAAGGCAGTACCAGCCCTGCACACACATGTAGAACAGAAGGTGGGTCAGTCCTTGAGCCTGTCGGTGTCTGCCAAAGTGCAAGGCAGCGCCGACGTGTGGAGCTGTAACTACGGTCAGGGACAATACATGTCCTTTTAGGCCCACTGGGTGAATGTGGTTCCTGCACAGCCACACCAGCAACTTGGCCAGGTGATGCCGCTTCCACCTCCACGTTGCCACACCGTTGGTCCTGCGACAATTTCCGCCTCTGCCTCCTCATCCTCCACTGTGTCCTCAGCCTCCACTGCAGGGACAATTCACAGTGCCCCTCTAGCATACCACATGTGAAGGCACAGCTGTGGCACGATGTTCTGCACCTCGTTCGCCTGGGCGAACGGAGTCACACAGGGGAGGAACTGCTCTGTGTCCTTCATCAAGAAATCGAATCCTGGCTTTATCCACGACAACTCAAAATAAGAACCATGTTGACCGTCAAAGGGAAGAACATGGTGTCGGTGCTGCATCAAGGAGGGCTGAGCCATGCGCCATGCATGGCACACATGTTCAGTCTGTTTATCAAGCGGTTCCTGAAGTCTTCCACCCATCTGCAAGAAAACCTAAAAATGGCCAGGAAACTTTTGCAAAGCACATCCTTCTTGAGCTGCAGCGGCAGAACGGCATCCCCCAACATAGGCTGATATGCAACATTTCCACCCATTGGAATTTCCCCTTCCATATAATGGACCGACTATACAAACAGAGAAAGGCCATAACGAATTCTTGATGATCCAAGCAGACAGGAGTACTCCCCTGTGTAACTTCGATGTCAGCCAGTGGCAGCTCATGCGTGACACCTGCCATTTGCTCATGCCCTTTGAGGCCACGTTATTTGTCAGTTGCCAGGACTACGGGATGAACAATGTCATTCCACTGCTTCATGTCCTGGAACAGATGCTGGTAAAACTTTCTGGTCAGGGGACTGGAGACGTGGCGCCTAGATCTCACGGCATCATGAACCCTGTGGGGGCTGAACTCGAGGAAGAGGAGGACATTGGAGCACAAGCAATGTGTAGTGAAATGGGTGGTTTTTCTACACAGGTGACAGCAGAGGAGGAGCAGGAGCCTCCAGAGGAGCTACAGAGCGATGAGGAAGATGAGGCAGAGGATCCAGACACACCGTGGTAGTATGCAGTGGAGATGGAGGCAGGGAGTCCCTCCGAGTCACTTGCACAAATGGCCCAAGCATGCGCACTTGCTTGCGTAGTGAAAGCTAAATTGTCAACATTCGGCAGAGGAAGGACTTCTGGCTCTCCACCTTGTTGGACCCTCGCTACGTCCAAAATGGTTGCCTTTTTTACACCCGCTGAGAAGTAGGAAAAACTGAACTACTATAGAGACATCCTATGTAGTCATCCCATTCTCTTGCAGGTCTGCCCGGGGGGGGGGGGGGGGGGTTTGGGCCCTCTGCACTCACGTTCCAAAGCCATGGCTGCTGGGGTGGGGTGGCAGGAGCAGTACCAGCTCCATCAGCAGCAGCCTGAGTCTAGAGTCGCTGATGAGCAGCTTTCTTTACCCGCCTAGTGAAGAAACTACTCACTAGCAGCAGCAGCAGCTAGACCTGGAGCAGTCTTGGACAGTACCCTGCCACCCCACATTGAAGATCTGCTGGACTACTGGGCAGCCAAACTGGATTTGTGGCCACATCTGGCAGAGTTTGCCTTGGAAAAACTGTCCTGCTTGGCCAGTAGTGTAGCATCAGAGCGGGTGTTTAGTGCGGCGGGGGCCATAGGTACCCTGAGAAGAACTCGCCTGTACACCCAAAATGTGAAGAGACTGACCAATGTCAAGATGAATCAGGTGTAGATCAGCCAGGATTTCCACCCACCAATGCTTGATGCATCAGACTAGATCATCCATGGTGCCACACCAACACTTTGACAAAACTTCTGGCTACCTGCCTCAGCTACTATTCTAATGCTGACACCTGCTTGATGCCACACTTCTGATGCCAAGTGCTCCTTCTTACACCCACCATTGTCAGCGGGTACTGTTATTGCCACCCATCTCCCCACTCTGTCACTGGGTCACTCTGTGGTCTCCTGATTCTGTTGCCACCTAGACACTATGTCACCTTGCCACTCTGTGGCCTCCTAATGCTGCCGCTACCTCCACACTATGTCTCCTTGCCACTCTGTGTGGTCTCCTTATGCTGCTGCCATCTCCACACTATGTCACCTTGTCATTCTGTGGTCTCCTCATGCTGCTGCCACCTCCACACTATGTCACCTTGCCACTCTGTGGTCTCCTCATGCTGCTGCCACCTCCACACTATCTCACCTTGCCACTCTGTGGTATCCTCATGCTGCTGCCACCTTCACACTATGTCACCTTGCCACTATGTGGCCTTCTGATGCTGCTGCCACCTCGACACTATGTCACCTTGCCACTCTGTGGTCTCCCCATGTTGCTGCCACCTCCACACTATTGAACCTTGCCACTCTGTGGCCTCCTGATGCTGCCACCACCTCCAGACTCTGTCATTGTGCCACTCTGTGGCCTCCTGATGCTGCCACCACCTCCAGACTCTGTCATTGCACCACTGTGTGGCCTCCTCAGGCTGCTTTCACCTAACCACTATGTTATAGGGTCACTCTGTGGACTTCTCATGCTTTTTCCACCCTCCTCACTTCATGACTGCACGTGTCATCTCTGTTTTGGATCCACTCCTGTTTTTTTGGCATAAGCAATACTGATGGATTACTGACCAAATGCTGACCGAGTGAAGACGGATGCTTAACAAACTGGATCTGTTTTTTGGGGGATTATTGTTCTGTTGGATCAGAGGAAGGGCAAAATAACCAGTGACATTAACATAAACTTACTGCTGACGCCCTCTCCACTGTCAGGGGTGCTCTACTTGTATAAGCGTTTAATAGAACAAGTTCTGTAGACATCTACAGTATGTGAAATCAGCTGATGACGGAGTGCACTTCTTGACGCTAACATCGACCTGTAAGGCTAAGTTCATAGTTATTTGGTCAGTTTTGGCCCCGTGACTGCCCAAAAAAGTGAAGTGTGCAGTGATTCTAAGAGCGACGCCTGTTATCTGCATGTCATCATGTCATACGGACTCACATTATTATTTTACTACCACAGCAGACTCCCTATGCGTGTTACTGCAAGGCACAGTGTTCTACACCACTATAAATGCTCTCTGCAGCCAGAAAATAGCCATTTTTAATGAAATTTGCTGCGAATGAATTCGGATCGAACCAAAAAATTTGAAAAAAAATTGGCGAACCTGCCAAATCGAATTTTTGAAAAATCTCTAATAGATTTGAGCAGACACCTGGAAGTTCGGGTTCGACGGGTTCGGCTGAACTTCACAAAAAAGTTCGGGTTCGGGACCCGAACTTGACACGAACTTTATTCTGAACCCGATTGAGGGGGACCTGAACCCCATTCAATGGGGACCCGAACTTTTGGGCACTAAAATGGCCCTAAACATTTAATGTAAAGGGCTGCAAAAGGCAGCAAAATGTGCTTAAGAGCATGGCAAGTGCTCTGCAAACAAATGTGGATAGGGAAATATCTTAAAATAAAATAAGTCAAAACGAAAAATGATTAACCTGCAACTCGGAGGTTGATGAGGTGGTGTTGTAGGTGGAAGCGGCAATAGAGGAAGAGGAGGAGGAGATAGCTAATGTTTTTTTTTTTATAAATTAACCAACCAAAATAATGTGACAAATAAAAAAAAGAAATCAAAGAATAAGTTCACTTGAGTACAAGAATCTATGGTTGAGGCAGGTATAAATGTCTATTCTGCACAAGGTACAGACAAGTCTTGTGGGATCCAAGCATGGTTCATTTTAATGAACGTGAGCTTGTCCACGTTGGCTGTAGACAGGCAGCTGCGTTTGTCTGTAATGACGCCCCTGCCGTGCTAAATACACGTACAGACAATACACTGGCTGCAGGGTAGGGCGGGCCAGCACCTCCAAGGCATAAAGGGCAAGCTCAGGCCATGTGGACAATTTGGAGACCCCGTAGTTCAATGGGGCAGAACCATCAGTCAGTACGTGTAGGCATGTGCACACGTACTGTTCCACCATGTTGTTCAAATGCTGCCTCCTGCTAAAACGTTCAGCTGGTGGTGCCGGTTGCTGTGGCGTGGTGACAAAGCTTTTCCACATGTCGGCCATGCTAACCCTGCCTTCCAAGGTCCTGGACGTAACCCAGCTTCGTTGGCGACCTCATCCTCCTCGTCCTCTGCCTTCGCTTCCACTTGTCCCGCGGTGTCAGTTGGGAATGCGCTCAGGAGCGCATTTACCAGCGTGCGCTTGTAGTCGCGCATCTTCCTATCATGCTCCAGTGAGAGAATTAAGGACGGCACATTGTCTTTGTAACGGGGATCCAGCAGGGGAGCAACCCAGTAGTCAGCACAAGTTAAAATGTGGGCAACTCTGCGGTCGTTGTGCAGGCACTGCAGCATGTAGTCGCTCATGTGTGCCAGGCTGCCCAGAGGTAAGTATAAGCTGCCCTCTGTAGGTGGTGTATCATCTGTGTCCTCCGTATGCCCCCAGCCATGCTCCAGTGATGGCCATGAGCTGCGTTGGGTGCCACCCTGCTGTGAACCCAGTTCCTCCTCCTCTACTTCAGCCTCCTCCTCCTCCAGAACTGTGCCCTGGTTGGCCACATGTGTACCTGGCCTCTGCTGGCACAGGAACCCACCCTCTGAGCCACTTCTGAATGACTGGCCTGAAACCCTGTGAAATGCCCCCTCTTCCTCTTCCTCCTGTGCCACATCCTCTTCCATCATCACCCTAAGTGTTTTTTCAAGGAGACATAGAAGTGGTATTGTAACGCTAAGAATGGTGTCATCGGCACTGGCCATGTTGGTTGGGTACTCGAAACAACTTTGGTGGTGAAGTGGTGCTGTTCCGCAGAGCGACTGACCCGTGCGTGCTGCAGCTGAAACTCCACTATCGCCAGCATATGCAAGGTGGAGTTCCACCTGGTGGGCACGTCGCATATGAGGCGGTGAGCGGGAAGGCCGAAGTTACGCTGCAGCGCAGACAGGCGAGCAGCAGCAGGGTAAGAACGCCTAAAGTGCGCACAGCTGGACCGCACTTTCTGCAGCAGCTCTGACATGTCTGGGTAGTTTTTAAGGAATTTCTGCACCACCAAATTCAGCACATATGCCAGGCAAGGGATGTGCGTCAAATCGGCTAGTCCCAGAGCTGCTATGAGATTTCGCCAATTACCACAAACCACGAGGCTGGGCTTGAGGTTGACTTGCAGCAACCACTCATTAGTCTGTTCTTCTATGCCCCTCCACAGCTCCTGTGCGGTGTGGGGTTTGTCCCCCAAACACATGAGTTTTAAAACTGCCTGCTGACGTTTAACCTTGGCTGTGCTGAAGTTGGTGGTAAAGGTCTTTCGCTGACTGCATGAGGAGGTGGTAGAAGAGGAAGAAGCGGAGTAGGAGGAGGAGGCAACAGGAGGCAAAGAATAATGCCCTGCGATCCTCGGTGGTGAAAGGACATGTGCCAAACCGCTATCCGCCTCGGGCCCATTCACCACTACATTTACCTAGTGTGCAGTTAGGCAGATATAGGGTCCCTGTCCATGCTTACTGGTCCATGCATCTGTGGTTATGTGGACCCTGCCACAGATGGCGATGCGCAGCGCACACTTGATTTTATCCTCCACTTGGTTTTGCAGGGAAGGGACTGCTCGCTTGGAAAAGTAGTGGCGGCTGGGAAACGACGTACTGTGGGACAGCCACCGCCATCAGCTGTTTAAAACAGTCCGTCTCCACCAGACGGAATGACAGCATTTCAAAGACCAGTAATTTTGAAATGCTGGCATTCAGGGCCAGGGATCAAGGGTGGGTAGGTGGGTATTTTCTCTTTTTCTCCAGTGTTTGGGAGATGGACAGCTGAACCATTGCGTGTGACATGGTGGAAATGCTTGGTGATGATGACGGAGGTGGTGGTGTTGGTGGCAGATCCTCTGTTTGCTGGGTGACAGGTGCCCCTGTGACTTCAGAGGTGGAGAAAGAGGCAGAGACAGCAGCAGAAGAGGAAGCAGGAGGAGCATGAGACCTTTCTTGGTTTTTAAGGTCTTTACTCCACTGCAGTTCGTGCTTTGCATGTAGATGCCTGGTCATGCAGATTTTGCTCAGGTTTAGAACGTTTATGCCTCGCTTAAGGCTATGATGGCACAACGTGCAAACCACTCGTGTCTTGTCGTCAGGACATTGTCTGAAGAACTGCCACACCAATAAATTGCTTGGAGCTGGCTTTTGTGTGCTCGGTCCCTGAGTGCGGTGGGCAGTAGCTGGCGTACTGTCTCAGGGATGGCCGCTCCGCTTTTGCACCCTGCTCCCTATTTTGCTGTGCTGTTACCTCTGTGTGATCACCGCCTCTTCCTCAGAACTGCACATGTCACTAGCATGAACTTGAGTCCAGTCGGGGTCTAGGACCTCATCGTCCTCGACATCATCTTCCACCCAATCATGACCCCTGCCCTCCTCGTCGGTCTGCACACTGCAGAAATCCGCAGCAGTATTTCGTCATCAGAGATGTGCTGCGGTGGTATTTCCATGTCTTTATCCTGCAACATAAGTGGTTGGGCATCAGTGCATTCAATGTCTTCCACTTCTGGGGCAGGGCTATGTGGATGGCCCGGGGAAACCCTGCCAGCAGAGTCATCAAAAAGCATAAGAGTCCGCTGCATGACTTGGAGCTCAGACTGCTTGGCTGCTTTGCAAGGGGGTGAGGTGAAAGCCTGATGGGCAGCAGGTGCCAACTCTGAGCTTTCTGCAGAGGATGGGGTGGGAGATACTGTGAAGGAACTGGCGCCACTGTCAGCCACCCAATTTACCATCGCCTGTACTTGTTCTGGCCTCACCATCCGTATAGCGGCATTCGGGCCTACCAAATTCTGTCGCCTACTCGCACCTGAGGAAGGTGTTTCACTTGGACCTGTATATTGCGCAGAACAGCCACGTCCTCTCCCAGAAACAGGAGCTCCACCAACACCACCACGACCATGTCCACGTCCCTTATTTGATGTTCTCCTCATTATTTGTGTTCACCCACCAAACTAACAGATGGTTTATCTCAGGTGTCAATTTAACTGCTAAAAGTCAACAATTAAGTTCACTAACAGTAAGGCAGTGCCGGTGTCATAAACAGAATACATTTCATTAGGTCACACAACAGTGTAACGGAACAATTCAATACAATTACTTCGCTATCAACAAAAATTACAATGTAACAGCAGAGGTTAACGGTTTAATTTGACTGTCAGAAATGCAGCGTACACCGCAAATGTGCTATCTACCACAAAACCGGTGTTTTTGCAACCAACTATGAAAATACGGAGTTCCACGGGTTACTTAAAATGACTGAAATACAGGGTAGGCCTCAGATCTGCTATGTAGCACAAAACCAGTGTTTATTGCAACAAACTACTACAGAAATGCAGTATGTCACCGCTAAATTTTAAAATAGGTTTTTCAGCGGTGTATGCAAACATGATCTGTGGTACGACAGTACGGGTTTATTCCACAAACTACAGAAATTAACTATGTCACCGCAAAATTTTAAAATAGGTTTTTCAGTGGTGTATGCAAACTTGCTCTGTGGTACGACAGTACAGGTTTATCACAGCAACTGCAGAAATGCACTATGTCACCGCAAAATTTTAAAATACGGTAGGTTTTTCAGCGGTGTATGCAAACTTGCTCTGTGGTGCGACAGTACGGGTTTATTACAGCAACTGCAGAAATGCACTATGTCACTGCAAAATTTCAAAATAGGTTTTTCAGCGGTGTGTGCAAATGTGCTCTGTGGTACGACAGTACGGGTTTATTCCACCAACTACAGAAATGCACTATGTCACCACAAAATTACAAAATAGGTAATGTAGGGGGACTTGACCTGCCAGAAAAAAATGAATTTTTCATCCACTGAGCTACCAAAAAAATAATTAGACTGATGTCCCTGGCAGGCTGGCACACATGCAGGTCACATGCAGTTCCAAGGACACTGCAGTTGCTAAAATGGCCGCCGACCCCCACCTCAGTAACAGATGGATTAAAAATTATTTTGCAGTATCACTGGGCTCAGGGCTGGGTACAAATATGTAGCATATTACCCTCAATAATTGCTGTAGCTTAAATAGAGGCTGGGTCACATGCTGCACATAGCCAATCACAGCCATGCCAATAGTAGGCATGGCTGTGATGGCTTCCTAGGGCAAAGTAGTGAAACGGTTGTTGATTGGCTGCCCTGCAGCCTTTCAAAAAGCGGTAAGAAATCGCCGAACCGCCGGAAAACCGTAAAGTTCGGTATGAACCCGAACTATACAGTTCAGGTTTGCCCAACTCTAATCTCTAATTGTTATGTTCCCAGCTGCCATAGCAACCCATTGACACCCCTCAATTGCATCCTGGAGGTCCCGATGCGCTTGCAGAAGGAACTGTCTTCTTTGATAATGTTATAGGATGGTTGTGAGAACCTAAATCGGGTGGGCCAATTATATGGATACACCTTAATAAAATGGGAATGGTTGGTGATATTAACTTCCTGTTTGTGGCACATTAGTATATGTGAGGGGGGAAATTTTTCAAGATTGGTGGTGACCATGGCAGCCATTTTGAAGTCAGCCATTTTGAATCCAACTTTTGTTTTTTCAATAGGAAGAGGGTCATGTGACACATCAAACTTATTGGGAATTTCACAAGAAAAACAATGGTGTGCTTGGTTTTAACGTAACTTTGGATTCAAAATGGCCGACTTCAAAATAGTCGCCATGGTGACCACCCATCTTGAAAAGTTTCCCCCCTCACATATACTAATGTGCCACAAACAGGAAGTTAATATCACCAACCATTCCCATTTTATTAAGGTGTATCCATATAAATGGCCCCCCCTGTACAAGCAAATTGGTGATGTATTACGTATTATTTATGAGTTCTTCGTATTTATGTTTTTACCCTAAAACCTTTTAGCTGGCAAAAACATAAACGAAAAAGAAAAGGTACATAAATTACCCCCTTGTATTTTCTGCTTCTCCAAGCTTGGCATAGGAGTTCTGAATATTATAGGTACAGTGATGCTATGAGGGCTATTCTTAGGGGATACAAGTAGCCACCAGAAAATGTATTTAATCAGAAAGTTGAGTTTTGCTTCTTCTGCTTCTCATAAAAATAAATGTTTGCACTTTATGTATAGTAATATTTTACAATTTGTTCATGAACATAATTTTTACCATCTAAAAGCCGGCAATGTGTATATTTTGTCGATGATGATTATTAGTGTTTTTATTCCTTTTGCATGAAATGCCTGTTTTAGGTTAAAAGTCTGTTGGTTTTATTGGCCCAACTAAGTTATCATAATTTAAAATGTATTTTGTTGTGATATGACCAAGTATAAACAGAGGGGTAAATGTGCCAAATGTCTTATTGGTTTATTATGTCTTTTTGTGGTGTCTAGTGTATTAGGTTAGCTGCACTTACATGATATTTAGTGATTATATCTGCTCTGCTTCATGCTAATTACAAACTGATGCAATGTGACTTCTTGGGAAAACATTCATGTTCTGTAAAGGACTAAATAATTATCTGTCCAAAAAGCAAAAGAAGTATATTTTCTGAAGTGTTCTGTTAGTAAGTAAATCCGTATTATAACTACTGACAGTCACCAATGTATGAGCTCAGATGAATTGGTCTAAATGATGATGTGTCCTTTCTTAACTTTTCTCTTGCATCAACCTACAGTATCCTGAAATGTATCCATTCCTGAGATGATCAACTTTTAAAATAATGTGATTTTGTGATATTGTGACATGAGATGTCTATCCTATATGTGTCTATGTGTTGCACCCAACGGTTATGATGTTCTTTCCCAATGGCTGCCTAGCCATCAATCTTGCCAGTGGTGATTGTGTTAGGACAAGTAAACTATCAATCCCCTCTAAGAGGGCTTAAATATCCCTGTACATGGAATCCTGATCCCCAAGGCTCCATTAAGCCCTGATAAGGCCGGATAACGGCGAAACATGTCAGGGGAGTTTTGAATCATCATTTTAGCAGCAGTCTACCTGGTTAGTAGGAACACAGTAGGCACCGTGCATACAAACAGCCGAGGCAGAATCCAGTTGCTACCTAATAATCCAGACTGGTGGGAATGCACTGAGTGCCCCACATACAAATAGCCAAGACAGAATTCGACCACTACTTAGTAGAGATGATGGATGTTTGGGTTCGAGAAGTTCGGCCGAACTTCCAGAAAATGTTCGGGTTCGGGATCCGAACTCGACCCGAACTTTATCCCGAACCCGAACCCCATTGAAGTCAATGGGGACCTGAACTTTTGGGCACTAAAAAGGCTGTAAAATAGTCCAGGAAAGGGCTAGAGGGCTGCAAAGGGCAGCAAAATGTAGGTAAATGCCCTGCAAACATATGTTGATAGGGAAATGAATTAAAATAAAATAAAATAAATAAAAATTAACCAATATCAATTGGATAGAGGTCCCATAGCAGAGAATCATGCGTCATATCACCCACCACTGGAGAAGGCCACTTTCAGTGTTTTCGGCCCCAGCACCCAGACAGAGGAGAGAGGTCCCACAGCAAGGAATCATGCGTCATATCACCTACCACTGGAGAAGGCCACTTTCAGTTATTTCGGCCCAGCACCAAGACAGAGGAGAGAGGTCCCACAGCAAGGAATCATGCGTCATTTCACCCACCACTAGAGAAGGCCACTTTCAGTTATTTTGGCCCCAGCACCCAGACAGAGGAAAGAGGTCCCACAGTAAGGAATAAGGTGTCATATCACCCACCACTGGAGAAGGCCACTTTCAGTTATTTTGGCCCAGCACCCAGACCGAGGAGAGAGGTCCCACAGCAAGGAATCATGCGTCATTTCACCCACCACTAGAGAAGGCCACTTTCAGTTATTTTGGCCCCAGCACCCAGACAGAGGAGAGAGGTCCCACAGCAAGGAATAAGGCGTCATATCACCCACCACTGGAGAAGGCCACTTTCAGTTATTTCAGCCCCAGCACCCAGACCGAGGAGAGAGGTCCCACAGCAAGGAATCATGCGTCATATCACCCACCACTGGAGAAGGCCACTTTCAGTTATTTCGGCCCAGCACCCAGACCGAGGAGAGAGGTCCCACAGCAAGGAATCATGCGTCATTTCACCCACCACTGGAGAAGGCCACTTTCAGTTATTTCGGCCCAGCACCCAGACAGAGGAGAGGTTCATTCAACTTTGGGTTGCGCCGCAAGATCATGGTAAAGTTAAAAAAATGAGGATTCAATAAAGAAGTGCTCCGGAGTACAAGAATACATGGTTGAGGGGGAGGCAGTTATAAATGTCTATTCTGCACAAGGGAGGCACAGGTCCTGTGGGATCCATTCCTAGTTCATTTTTATGAACGTCAGCTTGTCCACGTTAGCTGTGGACAGGCGGCTGCGTTTGTCAGTAATGACGCCCCCTGCCGTGCTGAATACACGTTCAGACAAAATGCTGGCCGCCGGGCAGGCCAGCACCTCCAAGGCATAAAATGCTAACTCTGGCCACGTGGACAATTTGGAGACCCAGAAGTTGAATGGGGCCGAACCATCAGTCAGTACGTGGAGGGGTGTGCAGACATACTGTTCAGCCATGTTAGTGAAATGCTGCCTCCTGCTAACACGTTCCGTATCAGGTGGTGGTGCAGTTAGCTGTGGCGTGGAGACAAAACTATTCCACATTTCTTCCATGCTAACCCTGCCCTCAGAGGAGCTGGCCGTGACACTGCTGCGTTGGCGACCTCTTGCTCCTCCTCTGCCTTCGCCTTGGGCTTCCACCTGTTCCCCTGTGACATTTGGGAATGCTCTCAGGAGCGCGTCTACCAGCGTGCGCTTGTACTCGCGCATCTTCCTATCACGCTCCAGTGCAGGAAGTAAGGTGGGCACATTGTCTTTGTACCGGGGATCCAGCAGGGTGGCAACCCAGTAGTCCGCACACGATAAAATGTGGGCAACTCTGCTGTCGTTGCGCATGCACTGCAGCATGTAGTCGCTCATGTGTGCCAGGCTCCCCAGAGATAAGGATAAGCTGTCCTCTGTGGGAGGCGTATCGTCATAGTCCTCTGTATCCCCCCAGCCACGCACCAGTGATGGGCCTTAGCTGTGTCGGGTGCCACCCCGCTGTGAACCTGCTTCATCCTCATCCTCCTCCACCTCCTCCTCATCCTCCTCGTCCTCCAGTAGTGGGCCCTGGCTGGCCACATTTGTACCTGGCCTCTGCTGTTGCAAAAAATCTCACTCTGGTCCACTTCTAACAGACTGGCCTGAAAGTGCTAAAAATGACCCCTCATCCTCCTCCTCCTCCTGGGCCACCTCCTCTTCCATCATCGCCCTAAGCATTTTCTCAGGGAGACATAGAAGTGGTATTGTAACTCTGTCATCGCCACTGGCCATGTAGGTGGAGTACTCGAAACAGCGCAACAGGGCACACAGGTCTCCCATGGAGGCCCAATCATTGGTGGTGAAGTGGTGCTGTTCCGCAGTGCGACTGACACGTGCGTGCTGCAGCTGAAACTCCACTATTGCCTGCTGCTGCTCGCACAGTGTCTCCAGCATGTGCAAGGTGGAGTTCCACCTGGTGGGCACGTCGCATATGAGGCGGTGAGTGGGAAGGCCGAAGTTCCGCTGTAGCGCAGACAGGCGAGCAGCGGCAGGATGTGAACGCCGGAAGCGCGCACAGACGGCCCGCACTTTATGCAGCAGCTCTGACATGTAGGGGTAGTTGTGAATGAACTTCTGCACCACCAAATTCAGCACATGCGCCAGACAAGGGATGTGCGTCAAACCGGCTAGTCCCAGAGCTGCCACGAGATTTCGCCCATTATCGCACACCACCAGGCCGGGCTTGAGGCCCACCGGCAGAAACCACTCGTCGGTCTGTTGTTCAATACCCCGCCACAACTCCTGCGCGGTGTGGGGCCTCTCTCCCAAACATATAAGTTTCAGAATGGCCTGCTGACGTTTATCCCGGGCTGTGCTGAAGTTGGTGGTGAAGGTGTGTGGCTGACTGGATGAGCTGGTGGAAGCAGAGGAGGAGGAAGCCGAGTAGGAGGAGGAGGCTACAGGAGGCAAAGAATGATGCCCTGTGATCCTTGGTGGCGGAAGGACGTGCGCCAAGGAACTCTCCGCCTGGGGCCCAGCCGCCACTACATTTACCCAGTGTGCAGTTAGGGAGATATAGCGTCCCTGGCCGTGCTTACTGGTCCACGTATCTGTGGTTAGGTGGACCTTGCCACAGATGGCGTTGCGCAGTGCACACTTGATTTTATCGGATACTTGGTTGTGCAGGGAAGGCACGCCTCTCTTGGAGAAGTAGTGACGGCTGGGAAGAACATACTGTGGGACAGCCATGGACATCAGCTGTTTGAAGCTGTCTGTGTCCACCAGCCTGAATGACAGCTTTTCAAAGGCCAGTAGTTTAGAAATGCTGGCATTCAGGCCCAGGACTCGAGGGTGGCTAGGTGGGAATTTACGCTTTCTCTCCAAGGTTTGTCAGATGGAGAGCTGAATGCTGCCGTGTGACATAGTGGAGATGCTTGGTGACGCAGGTGGTGGTGTCGGTGGCACATCCTCTGTTTGGTGGGCGGCAGGTGCCAACATTCCTCCCGAGGCGGAGGAAGAGGCCGAGGCAGCAGCAAAAGAGGGAGCAGGGGGAGCCAGAGTGAGTTCCTTACTTTTAAGGTGTTTACTCCACTGCAGTTCATGCTTTGCATGTAGATGCCTGGTCATGCAGGTTGTGCTAAGGTTCAGAACGTTAATGCCTCGCTTCAGGCTCTGATGGCACAGCGTGAAAACCACTCGGGTCTTGTCGTCAGCACATTGTTTAAAGAAGTGCCATGCCAGAGAACTCCTTGAAGCTTCCTTTGGGGTGCTCGGTCCCTTGTGGCGGTGGCCAGTAGCTGGCAAACTCTCTTGGAGGCGGCTGTTCTGCTTTTGCCCCCTGCTCCCTCTTTTGCTACGCTGTTGGCTCAGTCTCACCACTGCCTCTTCCTCTGAACTATGAAAGTCTGTGGCACGAACTTCATTCCATGTGGGGTCTAGGACCTCATCGTCCCCTGCATCGTCTTTCACACAGTCTTCCTCCCTGACCTCCTGTTCGGTCTGCAGAAAGACGCAGCAGTTGGCACTTGTGTTTCGTCATCATCAGAGACGGGCAGACTGCGATGAAATGGTATTCCCATGTCCTCATCATCAGGAAACATCAGTGGTTGTGCATCAGTGCATTCTATGTCTTCCACCACTGGGGAAGGGCTAGGTGGATTCCCTTGGGAAACCCTGCCAGCAGAGTCTTCAAACAGCATAAGAGACTGATGCATAACTTGAGGCTCAGACAGTTTCCCTGATATGCATGGGGGTGATGTGACAGACTGATGGGCTTGGTTTTCAGGTGCCACCTGTGCGCTTTCTACAGAAGACTGGGTGGGAGATAATGTTGTGAACGTGCTGGATCCACTGTCGGCCACCCAATTGACTAGCGCCTGTACCTGCTCAGGCCTTACCATCCTTAGAACGGCATTGGGCCCCACCAAATATCGCTGTAAATTCTGGCGGGTACTGGAACCTGAGGTAGTTGGTTCACTAGGACGTGTGGCTGTGGCAGAATGGCCACGTCCACTCCCAGCACCAGAGGGTACACTAACACCACCACGACCGTGTCCGCGTCCCCTACTAGATGTTTTCCTCATTGTTACCGTTCACCAAGCACCACAATAAGAAAAAAAATATTTGGCCCAATGTATTGATTTCAAATTCAGGCCTTTTTTTACAAGCACCTAACACTATCTGCCTATTTATTTATGTAGCATATAACACTAATCCAGGCACAGCAGTAACCACTGATTTAGGAGAATATCTCTTTTAGGGCTAGTATTTAGGCCCTGGATGAAAGGTATCCTTTTATGGACAGATTTAAACTAGGCCTGCAACAGCTGGAACACCAGATTCAGGGTATTGCTATTTTGGCAAGTGAATTTCACCTCAGAACAAAATATATTCGCTGCAGGACACTATGAAACTTGGCCAGCCACAGCTGAAACCACTGATTTATGGTATTGCTATTTTGGCAATTGAATTTCACCCAGAACAAAATATATGTTTTGGCGGACACTATTATAGTTTGCCAGCCAGTGCTGGGACACCAGATTTAGGGGATTGCTATTTTGGCAGTTGAATTTCACCCCAGAACAAAATATATGTTTTGGCGGACACTATTATAGATTGCCAGCCACAGCTGAAACCACTGATTTAATTTCACCCCAGAACAAAATATATACGTTTTGGCGGACACTATTATAGTTTGCCAGACACAGCTGAAACCACTGATTTATGGTATTGCTATTTTGGCAATTGAATTTCACACCAGAACAAAATATATGTTTTTGCGGACACTCTTATAATTTGCCAACCACAGCTGAAACCACTGATTTATGGTATTGCTATTTTGGCAATTGAATTTCACCCCAGAACAAAATATACCCTGTTACGGACAGATTTAAACTAGGCCTGCAACAGCTGGAACACCAGATTCAGGGTATTGCTATTTTGGCAATTGAATGTCACCCCAGAACAAAATATATAATTTGCAGGACACTATGAAACTTGGCCAGCCACAGCTGAAACCACTGATTTATGGTATTGCTATTTTGGCAATTGAATTTCACCCCAGAACAAAAATATATGTTTTTGCGGACACTATTATAGTTTGCCAGACACAGCTGTGACACCAGATTTATGGTATTGCTATTTTGGCAATTGAATTTCACCCCAGAACAAAATATATCCTTTGCAGGACACTATGAAACTTGGCCAGCCACAGCTGAAACCACTGATTTATGGTATTGCTATTTTGGCAATTGAATTTCACACCTGAACAAAATATACCCTGTTACGGACAGATTTAAACTAGGCCTACAACAGCTGGAACACCAGATTCAGGGTATTACTATTTTGGCAATTGAATTTCACCCCAGAACAACATATATCCTTTGCAGGACATTATAAAACTTGGCCAGCCACAGCTGAAACCACTGATTTATGGTATTACTATTTTGGCAATTGAATTTCACCCCAGAACAAAATATATAATTTGCAGGACACTATGAAATTTGGCCAGCCACAGCTGAAACCACTGATTTATGGTATTGCTATTTTGGCAATTGAATTTCACCCCAGAACAAAATATATGTTTTGGCGGACACTATTATAGTTTGCCAGCCACAGCTGTGACACCAGATTTATGGTATTGCTATTTTGGCAATTAAATTTCACCCCAGAACAAAATATATGTTTTGCGGACACTATTATAGTTTGCTAGCCAGTGCTGGGACACCAGATTTAGGGGATTGCTATTTTGACAATTGAATTTCACCACAGAAAATAATCTATCCTTTGCCAAACAGCAGACAGTATTATATTTGGCTAGCCAAAGCTGGAACACCAGAGTTAGGGGATTTGGTATTTTGGCAATTGTATTTAACCCTTTAATAAAATATAGAAATTGGTATCCTGAGTTTCTAGGGGTGACAATTAGCACAGCCAAGCCCCTGATGTAGGATATAGCAAAAAAAAAAAACTAGTATTGATGGATTGATGGACTTGGTGGCAGCTTGTTCTGGTGCACCACAAGTCACAAAATGGCCGCCGATCACCCCAGAAAATAAGTGACAGAAAAACGCTCTGTGCAGCCTAAAAACCAGTGAGCAAGTAACTAGCAGAAGTTCAATCATTCACAGCTGTAGATCGATCACTTCATTAGGTGCTTTTGCAGATTTTTCCCTGCCTAATCTCGCCCTCACAGCAGCTGCGTCCTCCCCCTACACTAATCAGAGCAGTGTGACGTGCGGCGCTACGTGACTCCAGCTTAAATAGAGGCTGGGTCACATGCTGCACTTGGCCAATCACAGCCATGCCATTAGTAGGCATGGCTGTGATGGGCTCTTAGGGCAAGAAGTAAAACGCTAGCTGATTAGCTGCTGTGCAGCCCTTCAGAAAGCAGGAAGAAATCGCCCAACAACGAACCCGAACCTGAACTTTTTTGAAAATGTTCGGGTCTGGGTCCGGGTCCCGAACACCCCAAAATTCGGTATGAACCCAAACTATTCTCGAACTGTTCGCTCAACACTCCTACTTAGCAAAGGCTGGCAGGAACGCATCAGGTGTCCAGCCCAAGTAGAATCTATTCAGCCCTCTCTGGCAGGAATGCTCTAGGTGTCCTACAGTAGCATCCAAGGCAGAAAGTAGCAAGTATCAAAACCAACAGGAACACTTACTTTCCATTTTTATGCTAAAATAACCTGGTATACTCAACCAGAAAGAGTGCATCATTTGGACAGATACACCAGATAAGCGCGAGCAGATAGGAGCGAGTCATCTCTAATACATAATCTGTAGTAATTACTACGTAGAGCGGATACATTGGTTCCATATTGTTTCCACTTCCAGAGAATCTGCAAACGCCTGTGACTAAGGAAATTATTTTTATACACTCAGTGGGCATAGAATACAGTACATCAAAGGGAGCTAGAATGACTGCAAGATTTTAACAACATAGAGGTTTTAACATAGTAACATAGTTTATAAGGCTGAAAAAAGACATCTGTTCATCCAGTTCAGCCTGTTTTCCTGCAAGTTGATCCAAAGGAAGGCAAAAACCACTGTAAAGAAGAAGCCAATTTTCCCCACTTTAGGGGAAAAAATCCTTCCCGACTCCAATCAGGCAATCAGAATAACTCCCTGGATGAACGACCCCTCTCTAGTAGCTATAACCTGTAATATTATTACACTCCAGAAATACATCCAGGCCCCTCTTGAACTATTTTAGTGAATTCACCATCACCACCTCCTCAGGCCAAGAGTTCCTTAGTATCACTGCTCTTACCGTAAAGAATCCTCCTCTGTGTTTGTGTACAAACCTTCTTTCCTCCAGACGCAGAGGATGTCTCCTTGTCACAGTCACAGTCCTGGAGATAAGTAGATTATGGGAGAGATCTCTGAACTGACCCCTGATATATTTATACATAGTTATTAGATCTCCCCTCAGTCGTCTTTTTTCTAAAGTGAATAACCCTAATTTTGATAATCTTACTGGTTACTGTAGTCCACCCATTCCAGTTATTACTTTTGTTGTCCTCCTCTGAACCCTCTCCAGCTCTGCTATGTCTGCCTTGTTCACAGGAGCCCAGAACTGTACACAGTACTCCATGTGTGGTCTGACCAGTGATTTGTAAAGTGGTAGGACTATGTTCTCATCATGGCATCTCTATCTTATTAGCCTTGACAGCAGCTGCCTGACACTGGTTTCTATAGCTTAGTTTGCTGTTCACTAAAATACCTAGGACCTTACCATTTAGTATGTACTGGTGACTTGCATTATTCCTTCCCATGTGCATAACCTTACATTTGTCAGTGTTAAACCTCATCTGCCACTTCTCTGCCTAAGCCTCCAATCTATCCAGATCCCTCTGTACTGTCCTCTTCCGTGTTAATTACTTTCCACACTTTAGTGTCATCTGCAAAAAAAATAGTTTACTGTGCAAGTCTTCTACAAGATCATCAATAAATATATTGAAGAGAATGGGGCCCAATACTGACCCCTGAGGTACTCCACTAGTGACAGTGACCCAATCTGAGTTTGTATCGTTAATAACCACCCTCTTTTTTCTATCACTGAGCCAGATACTTACCCACATACAGACATTTCCCCCAGTACAAGCATTCTCATTTTATATACTAACCTTTTATATGGTACAGTGTCAAATGAATTTGAGAATTCCAGATATACGACATCCATTTTTTCACCGCGGTCAAGTCTAGAACTTACCTCCTCATAGAAACTGATTAAATTAGTTTTGACATGACCGATCCCTCATGAATCCGCTTTTCTAAGGCATTTGAGAAAATAGGGGAAGTGTCATCAGAAAATAACTAGTGTTGAGCGAACCCGAACTGTGAAGTTCTGGTCCGTACCGAATTTTGCGAGTTCTGGTACCCGGACCCAAACCCGAACTTTGCCAGGAAAAGTTTGGGTTCAAGTTCGGTGTTAAGGCAATTAATAAAGCTTTTGAAAGGCTGCAGGGCAGCCAACTAACAAGCTTTTAAGCTGTGGGCACTTAGAAACCATCACAGCCATGCCTAGTAATAGCATAGCTGTGATTGGCTGGTGCATGATGTGACCCAGCCTCTATACAAGCTGGATCACGTGTAGCACCGCCCATCAGCTCTGAGTAGTGCAGGGAAAGGAAGCAGGCAGCTGAAGCAAGGGAGAGTGTTAGGAATCTGGCTATTTGTTTTGTGGGTGACCTATAATGATTTTTTGTGGGTGCAATGCACCATCTTTGTACTCCTGACACAGAAATATAATATTTAATCTGGCTGTTAGTTCGGCCGGTGACATATACCCACTTTTGGTCTGAGATACACGTGCACTGTATACGTGACAGGGAAATTAATATAGTTAATCTGACTGTTAGTTCGGCCGGTGACATATACCCATTTTGGTGTTAGGTACACCTGCACTGCATATGTGACAGGAAAATTAATATATTTAATGCGTCTGTTAGTTCGTGGGTGACATATTCCCAATTTAGGTGTCAGGTACACATACACTGCATACGTGACAGGGAAATTAATATAGTTAATCCGTCTTTTAGTTCGGTGGGTGACATATACCCATTTTTGGTGTGAGATACACTTTTTACTTTATAAGTGACAGGGAAATTAATATAGTTAATCTGACTGTAAGTTCGGCTTGTGACATATACCCACTTTTGGTGGGAGATACACATGCACTGCATATATGACAGGTAAATTAATATATTTAATCCGTCTGTAAATTCGGTGGTTGAGATATTCCCATTTTTGGTGTGAGGTACACCTGCACTGCATACGTGACAGGGAAATTAATATAGTTAATCCGTCTATTAGTTCGGTGGGTGACATATTTCCATTTTTGGTGTGAGGTACACCTGCACTGCATATGTGACAGGGAAATTAATATAGTTAATCATTCTGTTAGTTCAGTGGGTGAAATAGACCCATTTTTGGTGTGAGATACACGTGCATTTTATGCGTGACAGGGAAATTAATATAGTTAATCTGACTGTAAATTCGGCTGGTGAAATATACCGATTTTTGGTGTCAGATAAACCTGCACTGCATACGTGACAGGGAAATTAATATAATTAATCCGTCTGTTAGTTTGGTGGGTGACATATTTCCATTTTTTGTGTGAGGTACACCTGCACTGTATACGTGACAGGAAAATTAATATAGTTAATCTGTCAGTTAGTTCGGTGGGTGACCTCAAAGAATGAGGAGTGCATCAAATAAGGGATATGGCCCCGGTCGTAGTTATGATTGTGCTGGTGGAGCTCCTGTTGCAGGGAGAGGACGTGGTCGATCTGTGCCAGCTACACGCCCAAATGAAACACCTTCCTCAGATGCATGTAGGCGATAGGACGTGCAATAGGAATGTTCATCTGACAGATTAGATCATGTGTCGCTATAAGAAGAAATTGGATTTATTTTTTTTACTTTTTTTTTTTAACTCAGACCCACTTGGTTCTTGAAGATCCAGTGGGTATAATGCCTCTATAATATACTGCAGTACACTATATAGTGTACTGCAGTGTATTCTGACTTTACACTTATTCTGATCAGGCTTACCTATACCATGGCAAGCCGAAAGCCTGTGAAGGTTCATGGTAACCATTGGGACGCTGCCATACCATTAGCGTACATTTTAATCAAAAGGCATAAGCCCACTCACCGCATCAAGGTTGCCTCTTTGAGTGGGACCTACTCTAAACTAGGCGCGGCACTGCATGGAGTCAAACAGCAACCCTGCTATCTGACGATGCCACCCACGACACTGGGTCCTACTGACCCACCAGCACAGTGCCACAAAAACAAAGGCAGTGACGCAGTACTGCACCATCTGAACAGCTGTCTAACACAACATGTCCTATGCTATCAGGAACTCCAACTGAGAGCTGGTAGGTCCATACACACTTATATACAGACTCCTGCTAAATTAAAATCACCTGTACCGAATGGGAGGAGTGCTGATACCAGAAATAAAGAAGAAAGACTTGATATACATATGCAAAAGGGGAGAAACAGAACTGGATCGCACATCCACCTGCTTTGCTTTGATCTAATTAAACTCGCTTCTCAGCACAATATTTAGTGTACAGCCCCCTATACTGCATGCTATACAAGAGGCATTACTGTACATTTTAAGTGCAATAGTGAACATATGGTGTAAGAGTCAGCAAACCATGCCAAAGGTAAAAGAATAAATGTCTCTTTTTACTCAAGTGCAAAATGGACGTTGAAGTACATCCAATTATAGCAGACACAATTC
This sequence comes from Bufotes viridis, assembly GCA_033119425.1. Classification (NCBI taxonomy): domain Eukaryota; kingdom Metazoa; phylum Chordata; class Amphibia; order Anura; family Bufonidae; genus Bufotes; species Bufotes viridis. The sequence continues at coordinate 82,976,582 of CM065589.1, forward strand.
CGACTGTACACAGTACTGGCTAAAGTCTCTCCCAACAGAACCTATGGCAGGCAATACTACTCACACAATTAGGCTGGGAACACACCTAAGCGTTTCTGAATTGCGCGTATGACGCGCGTTTTACGCGCGTTTTACGCGCGTTTTACGCGCGTTTTTGGATGCGCGTTTTTGTAACTAAGAAACACGCATCATACGCGCGATTCAGTGATTCTCCTCTATTTCAGCATGGTCCATAGGCGCGTTAAAACGCCCAAAAGAAGCTCATGCTGAAGCGACAGCGTTTGGCGTTTTTCAGCGCATTCAAACGTGCTGTAAAACGCCCAAATGTGAACCATGCCCATAGGGAAGCATGGCTTTCCACATGTTGTGCGTTTTACAGCGCGTTTGAACGCGCTGAAAAACGCTTAGGTGTGTACCTAGGGTCATAGTTGTATTGTCCACTGTGGGATACTGGGTTTTAGTGATACATCTGGCCAAGTCGTGTCCAAGTGTTTTAACAGTGTCCCTCACAGCAGTAAAGTTTTAACAGCTTTTTGTAACAGTTTACCTTACTGACTTCAATACTTGGCCATGCAGATTAATGCAAGTTTTCTTCTCTCCTCTGTCTTTCTTCTCTTTCCTTCTGTAGATCATGCAGATATCAGCGAGTCTCTGTAGGTTTTTGGGCCTAAGAGGAGGGATTATAAGTAAAGCTTCCTCTCTCTCGCTGAACTCCAGTCTAGACTAACTTAATTTTGGGGCTGATGCAGGATTGTCAACCCTGCTGTGCCATCCATAGATAGTTATACAGGGTGCAATACATAACAGTATATATTATATAAAAAATAATGTGTAGATACTACCTGCTTTGGGGTACTGCAGATGCACAGGTCACAACATTTTGCACAAATGTTATTTTGCACAAAAATGTCTGAAATTAGATTTTCTGTTGCTCACAACACTTAAAAAAAATGTAGGTGGAGCTTGGAGAAAAACTGTTGTAAAATTATAATGGAAATGTATGTCAGCCTATTCTGTTCCTGGTGAATGGAAAGCACAAAAAGCAGCAACTTAGTTTTTAATGCTGTTTTGGTATAGCTTTAAAATGTATTGGCTCCATGTAGGCAGCGTTTGTATCGCCCGAAGTCGCGCGAGACTTCGGTACCAAAGCCCACTTCAGATTCTTATTTTAAAATGTTTTTAAAGACACAGATAGGAGTACTGAAGTAATTCACTGAAGTCTCACATGACTTTGGGCAATACAAACTTTGCCTACATGAAGCCAATACCTTTTAATGTTGTATGGAAACAGAATTAAAAACTAAGTTTTTGAATGAATCGACTTCGGATCTATGATCCGAAGCTTGATTCGCTCAAGCCTACTTTTAAGCTAGCAAATATTACTGTTGTCCTACTAATCATATATTGTGTCTGTGGATAAGGCAGTAATATGTATATTACTGTAGCTTTCTGAGCAGATCTCATTGTGGTAAAGCTATAGTACATAGTGTAAATAATATGTACATGCTAGAACACAACTCTGCCCTCAGTCTGATGTCTAGTCCTGTCAATCAAGGGGAGGGGGGAGTGTGCAGAGCATAGGGGGTGTTACAAAGCAGTGCTCAAAGGATTTAGCCCCACCTCCTGGTGCTCGAACTTCTTATTTGCATATGAATAAATCACAGATTTATATGCAGCTGTTTATCATACAGACAAAATAAAGGCATGATGAGCTGTACAAGCCAGTATGCCTATTTTAATAGGATTGATCCTGGTATCTGCTTTCTGCTTTAGGCTGGGTTCACACAGGCATTGCAGATTGGGGCTGGATAGGAGGCGTCTGCGTGGCAGGGAAATCGTGCGAGTTCAGTCTTGACTGCGATTGCATTGCGTGGTTCAGTTTTTTCCACGTGAGTGCAATGCGTTTTGCACGAGCGTGACAAAAAACTGAATGTGGCACCCAGACCCGAACTTCTTCAATAAAGTTCGGGTTCTGGTTAGTTGTAGTGTAGATTGTATTATTTTCCCCTATAACATGGCTATCAGGAAAACATTTGCATTCTTAATACAGAATGCTTAGTAAAATGTGGTTTGAGGGGGTTAAAAAAAAAATAATTAAACTCACCTCTTCCACTTGTTCGCGCAGCCTGGCTGGTCTTCTTCCTTTGGTTGAGGACCTGGGAGGCAAAGGACCTTTGGTGACATCACTGCACTCGTCACAAGGTCCATCACATGGTCCATCAGTTTACATTTTTTTTTAACCACCTCAAACCACATTTTAATAAGCATTCTGTATTAAGAATGCTATTTTTTTCCCTTATAACCATGTTATAATGGAAAATCATACAGTGAATAGACGTTTATCTCCTAGCAACCCTGCGTGAAAATCGCTCCGCATCCGCACTTGCTTGCGGATGCTTGCGATTTTCACGCAGACCCATTAATTTCTATGGGGCCTGCGTTGCATGAAAAATGCTGAATATAGAGCATGCTGCAATTTTAACGCAATGCAAAAGTGATGCGGAAAAATCACCGCTCATCTGCACAGCCCCATTAAAATGAATGGGTCCGGATTCAGTGCGGGTGCAATGCGTTCACCTCACGCATTGCACCCGTGCGGAAAACTCGCTTGTGTGAACCCAGCCTTAAGGGGTTAATTTACCTCATATACGCATGCGCCAGAGAGGCGAATAGTTGTTGGGTCTCTGTAAACCTCTTCAAGCAATTCATAAATGAAGCCAAATTCCTATAAAACTTGACTTTACAGTATACTGCATTGCCATGCATGTTCCTGTGCCCACACTGCGTCTCAATTACGGGCAGGACATGCACCATTGCTTGTATAATTTATACAGTATTTCTTCCTTCCCCTATGTAAGTGGCCTATAAAAGCCATCATTGTTTATCTCATGCACTAATTAGATAAACATGATTTATATTGTGAAAAGATCAAGCACAATTATCTCAATGACATCACACTCGGTTAATCCCCTATTGTAAATTAAATGACCTTGATTTCCTGCCAACTTTCTGTAACAATATACAGATGTGTAGATTGAAAAAAGTAGAAAGCAGTAAATATCCTGAGCTGGTAATGGAGGAGAAATAAAGGGAAAAGCACATTAGAGTCTTTCAGTTTCAAACACAAGATGGGAACTTTTTCTTGAACTAATCAAAAGCGACTAAATCAAACAAACTTTCCATGATGACGATGAGCTATGCGGCTCTGGAGGAAACTTCTGTTCGGAATCTACAAATCTCGTCTGCTTTGGTTTTAAATAGGTCAAGACCATGATAAGTCATTATCAGTTTACAACCTATTCTCTTTTAGCCACCTCTATTGAGTTTATCTTCAGATGAATAGTAGAATTCCGTAGCTCTAAAGTCAATATATATTTTTACTAGCTGCTATTTATGCTTGGTCGTATGACAAGACAGATTTTCCTCATTTTTTAGCTCTCACTGGGGAAACTAGTGTTGTAACGTTGAGAGGAATGCATAGCCTTGTAAATTTCTCTTGTTGTAGCGAGGTGGGAAATGCGGCATAAATCAAAGTCATCAGATTATTTATTTGAACCTGTCTGTTGAAGCAGGATTGGGGTCTAAACATGTTTTAATACTTTTAGTTTTTTTACTTGTAGTTAACTTTTTTCAGGAATTTAAATGAAAAAAAAAAAAGGGTAAAGTAGTGATATACAGTTGCTACAAGCATTCAATTGACACTTAGTACAACAAAGCCCATTAAAAAGGTCAAGTTAAAGTTTGCTACATCTGTAGTTGTGTTAAGCTTGTATTACAGAAGCTGTGAAAGTGACAATATGTCAGTTTTGCACATTGCTGTTTTATACCTACCTACACTAGTGCCTCTAGACCAGGCATGTCCAAACTCCGGTTCATAGGTTAGCAGAACTACAACTCCCATCATGCTCTTCTGTAGGTTAATAGCTGTAGGTTGTCCAGGAATGATGGGAGTTGTAGTTTTGCAACATCTGGAGGGCCGGAGTTTGGACATGCCTGCTCTAGACAAACAAATTTGGTCTGGTATTTTTTGATCACTGAAAAAAACGCCATAGAATTAGAATTGAGCGAACACCTGGATGTTCGGGTTCGAGAAGTTCGGCCGAACTTCCCAAAAATGTTCGGGTTCGGGATCCGAACTCGACCCGAACTTCATCCCGAACCCTATTGAAGTTAATGGGGACCCGAACTTTTGGGCACTAAAAAGGCTGTAAAATTGTCCAGGAAAGGGCTAGAGGGCCGTAAAAGGCAGCAACATGTAGGTAAATCCCCTGCCAACAAATGTGGATAGGGAATGAATAAAAATAAAATAAATAAAAATTAAGCAATATCAATTGGAGAGAGGTCGCATAGCAGAGAATCAGGTGCCATGTCACCCACCAGTGGACAAACAAATTTGGTCTGGTATTTTTTGATCACTGAAAAAAACACCATAGAATTAGAATTGAGCGAACACTTGGATGTTCGGGTTCGAGAAGTTTCGGCCGAATCTCCCAAAAATGTTCGGGTTCGGGATCCGAACTCGACTCGAACTTCATCCCGAACCCGAACCCCATTAGTTAATGGGGACCCAACTTTGGGCACTAAAAGGCTGTAAAATAGTCCAGGAAAGGCTAGAGGGCTGTAAAAGGCAGCAACATGTGGTAAATACCCTGCAAACAAATTTGGATAGGGAAATGAATTAAAATAAAACAAAATGAATAAAAATTAAGCAATATCAATTGGGAGGCAGTTATAAATGTCTATTCTGCACAAGGGATGGACAGGTCCTGTGGGATCCATGCCTGGTTCATTTTTATGAACGTCAGCTTGTCCACGTTGGCTGTGGACAGGCAGCCGCGCTTGTCAGTAATGACGCCATCTGCCGTGCTGAATACACGTTCAGACAAAACGCTGGCCGCCGGGCAGGCCAGCACCTCCAAGGCATAAAAGGCTAGCTCTGGCCACGTGGACAATTTGGAGACCCAGAAGTTGAATGGGGCCGAACCATCAGTAAGTACGTGGAGGGGTGTGCACACGTACTGTTACACCATGTTAGTGAAATGCTGCCTCCTGCTAACACGTTCCGTATCAGGTGGTGGTGCAGTTAGCTGTGGCGTGGTGACAAAACTTTTCCACATTTCTGCCATGCTAACCCTGCCCTCAGAGGAGCTGGCCGTGACACAGCTGCGTTGACGACCTCTTGCCCCTCCTCTGCCTTCGCCTTCCACTTGTTCCCCTGTGACATTTAGGAATGCTTTCAGGAGCGCGTCTACCAGTGTGCGCTTGAACTCGCGCCTCTTCGTATCACGCTCCAGTGCAGGAAGTAAGGTGGGCACATTGTCTTTCTACCGGGGATCCAGCAGGGTGGCAACCCAGTAGTCCGCACACGTTAAACTGTGGGCAACTCTGCTGTAGTTGCTCATGTGTGCCAGGCTGCCCTGAGGTAAGGACAAGCTGTCCTCTGTTGGAGGCGTATCGTCATCGTCCTCCGTATCCCCCCAGCCACGCACCAGTGATGGGCCTGAGCTGTGTTGGGTGCCACCCCGCTGTGAACCTGCTTCATCCTCATCCTCCTCCACCTCCTCCTCATCCTCCTCGTCCTCCAGTAGTGGGCCCTGACTGGCCACATTTGTACCTGGCCTCAGCAGTTGCAAAAAACCTCCCTCTGAGGCACTTCTAAGAGACTGGCCTGAAAGTGCTAAAAATGACCCCTCATCCTCCTCCTCCTCCTGGGCCACCTCCTCTCCCATCATCGCCCTAAGTGTTTTCTCAAGGAGACATAAAAGTGGTATTGTAACGCTGATAATGGCGTCATCGCCACTGGCCATGTTGGTGGAGTACTCGAAACAGCGCAACAGGGCACACAGGTCTCGCATGGAGGCCCAGTCATTGGTGGTGAAGTGGTGCTGTTCCGCAGTGTCAGTGACCCATACGTGCTGCAGCTGAAACTCCACTATGGCCTGCTGCTGCTCGCACAGTGTCTCAAGCATGTGCAAGGTGGAGTTCCACCTGGTGGGCACGTCGCATATGAGGCGGTGAGCGGGAAGGCCGAAGTTACGCTGTAGCGCAGACAGGCGAGCAGCGGCAGGATGTGAACGCCGGAAGCGCGCACAGACGGCCCGCACTTTATGCAGCAGCTCTGACATGTCGGGTAGTTGTGAATGAACTTCTGCACCACCAAATTCAGCACATGCGCCAGGCAAGGGATGCAGGCCAAACCGGCTAGTCCCAGAGCTGCGACGAGATTTCGCCCATTATCGCACACCACCAGGCTGGGCTTGAGGCCCACCTGCAGAAACCACTCGTCGGTCTGTTGTTCAATACCTCGCCACAACTCCTGCGCGGTGTGGGGCCTGTCCCCCAAACATATGAGTTTCAGAATGGCCTGCTGACGTTTTCCCCGGGCTGTGCTGAAGTTGGTGGTGAAGGTGTGTGGCAGACTGGATGAGCAGGTGGAAGCAGAGGAGGAGGAAGCCGAGTAGGAGGAGGCTACAAAAGGCAAAGAATGATGCCCTGCGATCCTTGGCTGCGGAAGGACGTGCACCAAAGAACTCTCCGCCTGGGGCCCAGCCGCCACTACATTTACTCAGTGTGCCGTTAGGGAGATATAGCGTCCCTGGCCGTGCTTACTGGTCCACGTATCTGTGGTTAGGTGGACCTTGCCACAGATGGCGTTGCCTAGTGCACACTTGATTTTATCGGATACTTGGTTGTGCAGGGAAGGCATGGCTGTCTTGGAGAAGTAGTGGCGGCTGGGAACAACATACTGTGGGACGGCTATCACCATCAGCTGTTTGAAGCTGTCTGTGTCCACCAGCCTGAATGACAGCATTTCAAAGGCCAGTAGTTTAGAAATGCTGGCATTCAGGTCCAGGGCTCGGGGTGGCTAGGTGGGAATTTACGCTTTCTCTGCAAGGTTTGTGAGATGGAGAGCTGAACACTGCCGTGTGACATGGTGGAGATGCTTGGTGACGCAGGTGGTGGTGTCGGTGGCACATCCTCTGTTTGGTGGGCGACAGGTACCAACATTCCTCCTGAGGCGGAGGAAGAGGCCGAGGCAGCAGCAGAAGAGGGAGCAGGGGAGCCTGAGTGAGTTCCTTGCTTTTAAGGTGTTTACTCCACTGCAGTCCATGCTTTGCATGTAGATGCCTGGTCATGCAGGTTGTGCTAAGGTTCAGAACTTTAATGCCTCGCTTCAGGCTCTGATGGCACAGCGCGCAAACCACTCGGGTCTTGTCGTCAGCACATTGTTTAAAGAAGTGCCATGCCAGGGAACTCTTGAAGCTTCCTTTGGGTGCTCGGTCCCTGGTGGCGGTGGCCAGTAGCTAGGCGAACTCTGTTGGCGGCGGCTGTTCTGCTTTTGCCCCCTGCTCCTCTTTGCTACGCTGTTGGCTCGGTCTCACCACTGCCTCTTCCTCTGAACTATGAAAGTCAGTGGCACGACCTTCATTCCATGTGGGGTCTAGGACCTCATTGTCCCCTGCATCGTCTTCCACACAGTCTTCCTCCCTGACCTCCTGTTCGGTCTGCACACTGCAGAAAGACGCAGCAGTTGGCACCTGTGTTTCGTCATCATCAGAGACGTAGCGGACTCCGATGAGGTGGCATTCCCATGTCCTCATCATCAGGAAACATAAGTGGTTGTGCATCAGTGCATTCTATGTCTTCCACCACTGGGGAAGGGCTAGGTGGATTCCCTTGGGAAACCCTGCCAGCAGAGTCATCAAACAGCATAAGAGACTGCTGCATAACTTGAGGCTCTGACAGTTTCCTGATATGCATGGGGGTGATGTGACAGACTGATGGGCTTGGTTTTCAGGCGCCACCTGTGCGCTTTCTGCAGAAGACTGGGTGGGAGATAATATTGTGAACGTGCTGGATCCACTGTCGGCCACCCAATTGACTAGCGCCTGTACCTGTTCAGGCCTTACCATCCTTAGAACGGCATTGGGCCCCACCAAATATCGCTGTAAATTCTCGCGGGTACTGGAACCTGAGGTAGTTGGTTCACTGGGACGTGTGGCTGTGGCAGAATGGCCACGCCCTCTCCC